>JAESUZ010004468.1:0-1200000 GCA_017311185.1 Proteles cristata cristata | reverse complement strand
AGAAGAGCACAACGGACTGGAAACCAAGAGGCGCCGAATGCTAGTCCCTGCTTTGCCACCAGCTCCATCGGCTTGGGTGAATCTCTGATGTGATCTCCACCTTCAATTAATCACCAAATAATGAATCAAAGGGCAAACCAGATTAAATCTAAGAGACCTTCCAACTCTGACATCCTAGAATATCGTAAAATATCCTCTTATGTTATTTTCTCCTTGCCACAGGCTGGCGTTAATTGATTTTAGAAATGCCATTGCATTTGCAGACCTGTAGGAAATTTGTTCTTTACCACAGCCATGGCCAAGGTCCTTTCAAGTAGCCAACATGCCAGGCCACAATTAGACCCCATTTATCCACGGGTCCATTTCCCAGCAATCTGACTCACTCAGGACCTTTTGATCCCAAACCCATCAAAAGAGTCCCTTGGGTACCCACATGAGCGGTCAGAAAGCCCCAGGATTAAAGATTATGTGCATAGCTTCTCATACCCTCCTTTCAAAGCCTTACATAGAGTCTAGATTCTTGTTTTCCATCAATTACTCAAGGGTACTGTTCTCTCTGCTGAGACCTGTCTTCCCTGTCTATTCTTGCTCGTGAACCCCCATTTATTTTTCAAGCTTGTCTCAAATTTTTACTGTGCTAAGCAACTACCATAACCTCCTCCTGCTGCCCACAGACTCTGTTGTCACTCTGTCACGTGCATGCTTTCATTACAGTGTTTGCCAATGCGTATTACTGTCATGTGTGTTGGGAGTTTAAGTTTGTTGAGGCTGTTGTTATGGCTTATTTACTCTATTCCCTAGGATGAGGCTTGGCGTCGATTAGTATGCAGGCAATGTTTTCTGGAGACTTCTAGTGATCTGGTTTCCTGGACCTTAGTAAAAGTGACATAGTACCCTAGTAGGGAAAAGCATTCAGGAGAGACAGATACATGATGAGCCCTAAGCAAAATCCAGGTGACATTGTATGACACTGAAGGAAGAGACAGAAAGCCTTAAAACCAGATACAGAACTGTGATACTGTTCAGGATGCTAATGGGTCTTCAGAGTGACATCTCTGAGTGATTTTGAAATTGCACAGTTCCGTATGGCAGATGGGAATTCAGAATTTCTGGAAATGTCAAATACATTTCAGAAAGATGTCTATTAAAAGGAGCTAAATATATTTGTTTGGTGTTCAACAGGCTCGACTTCGGTTATCTGGAAAAGACCAAGGTGCCAAAGGAACGAGATATAACCTCAAGTCATAAACCAACTGACTTGATTTGGTTTGATTAAATTGCTATCATGTGCCCAGCACTGGACACATGTACAATGAGGAACCAAAGACTGTGCTCTCAAAGGAGGGAACAGGTAAAGCTGACATGCTAATATGGGCAGCACCAAGTTCACGCCCAACTGACTGGCCCAGGGTATGAGGATTATAGTCCCCAGCAGATAGAGTGGACATCAGGCTTCATGTTAGCCTGGAAGATATGGGGAACATAGGTAAGACTCGGGCCAACCCTTATGACTGAGGGGATCAAGATTAATAAAGAAGAAGATAAGGTTCTCTCACTGATGGAGGCCACTCAAGGAAAGGCCCTGGGATGGGACTGGCAAGAGGAAGTGAGATCATAGAATTCAGTGAGTAGGATAATGTATTGCCTGGTATGTCAGATAATGGGGACTACTGACCCTTGGGCAGAAGTACTTGCCTCTAGATGTTGTGGCCAAGACAAGGAAACACATAGACTGTTGCATGAATGGGGCGATCATCTAGCCTCGTTGCTATTACATAGTCAAGTCACAAATAGTTTGGTGGTATTGGTATGGAGAAAGGCCCCCAGTGTCTAGAATAGCCCCTAGTGCTATTCCCTGCCTCTATGAAGGCCTTCAAGGCCCTGTATTATCTCCTATTATTGTCCCCTATGCTTACACTGCAGCCACTCTAGTCTCCACACAGCCCAGTGCCCTGCCATCTCAGGGCCTTGGTACTTGCTGACATTCTTCTTTCCAAGATAGCTACATAATTTGGCTCCTCTTCTTCTTCTTCTTCTTCTTCTTCTTCTTCTTCTTCTTCTTCGTCTTCGTCTTCGTCTTCGTCTTCGTCTTCGTCTTCATCTTCTTTTTCGTCTTCTTCCCTAATATTGCTCAAATGTTACCTAGAACACTCTTCTGAACACCCAATGCAAAAGAGCACCTTTATGGAACACTCTTTCTTATGCTGATTCATTTTTTCTTACTGGTAATTATCATCAGCTAATACTTTGTTTATCTGTTTTCTGTCTTCTCCAGCCTCCAGAGTATTAGCTCTTTAACTGCTTAAATTCTGCTTTTTATCACGATATTCCTAGTGTTTAGAACAGTAGCTGGCACAGAAAAAGTGCTCAATAAATGTTTCCTAAATGAATGAATGGCAAACCTATAGGAGGCCTTAGGAAGCCCATGGAAGTATATCTACAGTTGTGTCATATTTTTCCAAATGATTTCCAAAATCATCAGCAGATTTTCTAAAGGACCCATGACAAATAAGTTTAAAGAACAACAGAGAACAACAAGCAGATATCAGACAACCTGTAATCTCATCCTAGCTATAGGGTTTCACTACCTGAGCCTCAATTTATTTCATCTATAAAATGAGAAGAATAATACCTGTTTCATTTCTATTACATTTGCAAAAGCCAGAGTTGTGGAGGCCTCCGTGTGCATGTTGCTGTGGTCAGATAATGACCAAATAGCCATCTCTCCAGGCTCAAGAACATGTATTTCAGCCAAACAACAGATGAAGGTGCGGTGGCAAATTTTGTCAATTGTGAGTTGCTAAAGAGTGTGAATAGTCTTGCTCAAGGCCACCCAACCACAAAGAGGGTCTCTATGAAGAGATTATGGCCATCTCTGTTCCACCCCTCCATATTTTAGTAGATGTCTCCAGGCCCCAAATAAAATGGTTAAGCATACCTTTGCCAGCATGTAAATTTATTTATTTATTTTTGAAGGAGAGAGAGAGGGGGAAAGACACAGCAGGGCAGAGAGAGAGGGAAACAGAGAATCCCAAGAAGGCTCCACTCTGTCAGTGCAGAACCCAACATGGAGCTCGAATTCATGAACTGTGAGATCATGACCTGAACCGAAGTCAAGAGTCTGACGCTTAGCCGACTGAGTCACCCAGGTGGCTATTACCCAGCATTTAACTAAACTTTTGCAAAGAGTGTTTACATGACAGTTGGTCCTTTTATCCTACGTTATAGGGCTGTTATAATAACTAAATGAGATAATACCTGTACTGGGCTTAGTACAGTTCCAAAAATATAATAATTATTATTGTTAGCACAAACCTGCTAAACTTTTACTAATACTGAAGATGGCATATATATGGTAACAGTAAGAATTTGGAGGTATCGAAGGAGAAAGGGAGAAGGAGATGATTATACATATATCATCCCTCTGTCTGTGGTTTGTTTCATCTGCAAAGCACTTAGCATATTTAATTGGTGAGCTGTTCACCAAACCTGTTTAGAAATCATGGAGATGCTGCATGAGACACAGACCCTGACCTTAAGCTAAGCTGTGAAAAGACTGATCCAGATGTGAGTATAAGATGGATCCAAACAAGGATAGGCTGAAGGCAGGGACACTAAGCAGGAGTTGACTGTAGTCATTCAGGTGAAAAAATGTAGGGAACTGAAAGAAAATGGTCACAGTAGGGATGGCAAAGAAGGAAAACCCCCCAGCACATTTGGAAGGAACATGTGATAGAGGTTTGAGGCAAGTTCGTCACTTAATCATTTCATTCATTCAGTTCCTTGTACTGCATCCTTTCTACCAGGCTCTGCAGAATGCACTGGAAATAGGATACCAGCATCACAATACGCTGCTTCTGTTTCGTCTGCCAGGAACCAGACTTAGTATTAGGAAGCCCATACACATCGTGGGTTTAATGGTTAGGAGATCCCGTAAATAGTTACTGTCACTCTCACCTCACAGTTATGGAAATTGGAGCTAAAAGAAAGCAACAGCTTGCTCAGGCCACATAGCTCAGCTGAGCTGGGGTTAAAATCCAGGTGTGTGAGCATGAGCCTGGCTCTTTCTACTGTAGCCGAGATGATTAGGTCATGGCTCATGTGACTGAAGGGCTCAGAGTCTAGTAGACTGGAGGTGGGAGACAGATATGGTAGAAGGATTATAACAGAGACACACTCAGGGCCTCTGGAAATGGAACAGAGTCAAAGGAGAAGAAAAATCCCAAGATGTTGACTCTGAAGAATTTTGCTTGCTTCCAACTCTGCGAGAAGGCGTGGAAACCATTTGGGAATGGGCTGTGTCTCCAAGGGTTGGGGGTGGATCCTCATTGTTCCGTACCTCCTGCATGACCATGGGCAGCTGGCTTTCCTTCAGTGGACCTGGGTTTTCTCATCTGCCAGGAGCATTGAACCTTGTGTTCCCCAAAGTCCCTTCCATCCCCATGCTGGTGTGCCACACACAGACAAAGTGAATTCGTGGGTTGGCCAACCATGAGAAGTCAATAAGGCGAAGACTCAGCTGGCCTTTCTTGGTACTTACTCTTTGCCCCATGAGATGCTTCTTCTATTGCTTTCCAGTTCATCCCAAAGTGTGAGACACAGAATCCCAAGGCTGGAGTTCCGGAAGAATGACTTTGAGGAATCTCAAGGGGAAACCAGACAGAAAGCCTGGCCCAGGCCTTCTTCCTGGGGGCCCATGACATCACTCACAATTCTGTGAAGTTTGGGGAACAGAGTGCCCTATGCACTTCATCTAAAAGTGGGAGATTACAGGGCCCCTGTGGATAAGGGACACAGGCTGGCCTTCGGCTCTTAGCACTGGGAATGGAGGATGAAGAACCAGGACATGAGGATGAGGTAGAAACGGATGTGGGGAAACTACACACTTCTCCCAGCTCACACTCTAGACCTTTCAGCCAGTGCTCCATGTGGATGAATGGGAAAGCTGAACACCTGACTATCGCCGGAGGCGGAGCTATTATACAGGTCTGGGCAAAAGCAAAATTGGGGCAGAGAATGGACTTCTGTTCAGGCAGGACTTTCAAAGAGTTTGGTGCCCACACTGATGGTTTCTGTTGGCACAGACAGTGTCTGTTCAGTTGAAACTGAACTTCTCTATAAACTCTGTTTCCTCCTACCCACTTTCCCCATCTCTTTCCTCACCCTTTTCTGAACAATATTAAGAAGTAGTATTTTCTTACCCAATTTCCAGTGAAAATACATTACGCCTTTGACACTGGTGTTCTTAAGCCAGCTTATGAGCTGATTGTTAAATTTTCAGAAATTGTGCGAGCTGATTGTTCAACATAGGCATTATTTAAAAATTAAACTATAAAACTCAATTAAATAAATCACGATGAAAACAACAGTAATAAATGCTCAAGGTCATAATTTCCTTTTTTTTTTTTAATGTTTTTTATTTATTTCTGAGATAGAGACAGTGCGAACAGGGGAAGGGCAGAGAGAGAGGGAGACACAGAATCCAAAACAGGCTCCAGGCTCTGAGCTGGCTGTCAGCACAGAGCCTAATGTGGGGCTCGAACCCATGAACTGTGGCATCATGACCTGAGCTGATGTCGGATGCTTAGCTGACTGAGCCACGCAGGCACACCACAAAGTCATCATTTCCTAATTGTTGGACTGTATCCTACCATCTCTAGGCTCTTGAGTTTACTTACACCCATCACACCCATATGATGAAAGTACTGTATAATGGGGTACGCATATCTTACAACTCCATGTTCAGCAAAATTATCTTGGTATCTCTAAATTAGTCATGGTTGGGAGCATTTATATCATGGAAACCAGCAAATGTCACAAATCAGGCCTCGATTTATTAATTTGTTGATTGTCTAGACATAAAAGCGTGATGGATAAAATGTTAACAATGCAAACTAAACTTAAAAAATGTGCTGTGTCTGTAGCTGTTACACTGTGAATAACCCACAAAAACATGGAGGAATATTATTTTAGTTTTCAAAAACTGATCTGTCAGCAAAGAAGCTGTTCATGTTATTGATAAACAAGTGAGATGCTGATACACATCTTCATTCTCTACTTCCATCTTAGTAACTAAAAGGAAAATATCAGAGTGCCTGGATGGCTCAGTTGGTTATGTCCAACTCTATTTTGACTCAGGTCACGATCCCAAGGTTGTGAGATTGAGCCCCATGTCAAGCTCCACACTCAGTGCAGATTCTCTCTCCTCTGCCCCTCCCCTGTGCTTTCTCACCCTCTCTCTCTAAAATTAAAAAAAAAAATGAAAATATCAACAACCATTCATATCTAAACTGTTGTTCATCAATAGCTATCATAGGTTGGTCACAGATACATGAATTTGGCGAACATCAATGAAAGCATTCTGTGAGAATTAACTGGCTACGTGAAATTTACAATAAGGAACATTATATATTTTCCTACTACTTGTAAATTGTGTACTATAATATTTTACATTAGCAAAATTTATAATCAACGTATGTATGAATATATATACTCATATATATGCAACTTGTGTCTGTATGTGTATATATGTATATATACACATGTATATTTTATATACATATGTTTTTTTTTCCCTAGAGATCTTATTGGCAGATATTTAACAGCATACCACTGACTCTTGCAGTCATCATCTGACTGATAGGAAAACGGACACTTGTACACAATGTCACTACGTGTAATGTTGGGCCCAGAGTAGATACCCTAGTAATGTGACTTGGGGACTATCTCAAGATTCCATAATGTGACTAGATTGTATTATTCTATTATTTTCCCTTCCAATGCTTTCTATTGACTTCCTACCATAGCCTTTCATTCCTTATCTCCAAATAAAACTTTCTGACAGTGGCCTTAGACACAGAGGACTTATAGCAGGGTAGAAACATGGCAGGCGGGAGAAGCCAGGGAGTAAGCCTGGGAAGGAGGGAGCAGACTGGAAGCTTTCTCCTTTGAAAACTTGGGTGTCCAGGGAGGGATGCTCCAGGCCAGAACACACCGGTAGATAGTTTAAAAGATCAGACACCTGGAAGTTCAGTCACTCCTACCTGTTTACCTCTAGCTGGGTATGTACGAAGCCCTCCATAAATGCAGAGTTCACAAGAAGTCAACACAAAGTCAATCAACCCAAAATAGCTACTATTTATTAAGAGCATGCTCTGTGTTTGATTCAGCACCTGATGTTTCATATCCATTCTCTTTCACTTTACTAATAGTCATTAGAATTATCTGATTCCATTTTATAGATAAGGAGACTGAGGAGCAAAGATATTAAGTAATTTTTAACAGCTAACATTTGGCAGATCTGATTGCCTTCCTTTACGGGGCTCTCCAATCCCAATACCTATCCTTGCCCTGTACCAGGGTGAGAGAGGTAGAACGTGAGAGCTGGTGCATGGGAGGGAAGAGGCGTGTGCATACACTTACCTCTGTGGTCTGTACTTGAGTATGAAACTGTGGTCTGTACTTGACTATAAAAATGAAGTACAGTCCACACTACTAGAGGCTCTTCTCAATGCATCTGAATGACATAACGATCCTCTGGAAGGGCTGTTTTCCAGGAAGCTTTCCTGTCAGTACAGAAACAAAAGCTATTGGAGAAGCATATGTGGCCACAACGGGCCAGAATTTGTTGGGCTGTAAAATGGGGGCTTGTCCAGAAGCCTCCTAAATAACCCACCATAAGTGTTGGCTGGCAAGGCTAGGTTGGCTTCCCAGAGTGTGTCTTTAATGAGTTCTCTGAAGGACAAGAATAAAAATAAAAATAAAAACAGCAGATATTTGTGTGGTATTGATCAGGTGCCTGGCACTCAGTATTCACATGTATTAAACTCGTTTCCTCCTCAAGACACCCTACAACAAAGGTCATAGTGACAAGATTGCCGGATGGTTCCCATGATCTGTTCCTTTCTTCCTGGCACACAGCTCTGGTCTTCCCTGGATTAGGTGTGTCACGCCACTCGGCACTGGCCAATGGAGAGTGAGGGGTCGGGACCTGAGCCTTTTCCAGGCCAGGCCATGGGACTCCCATGTTCCTCTCCCTCACAGGGTCTTTGGAAACCAAATGTAAGTGGCAGAACCACTGTCAGACTGAGGCTTCTGAATGCCTGGGACAGAACTCCCTGCTCATCTGAAACTACCCTATTTTGTGAATGAGAAACTTTTCTGTTGAGCTAATGAATGTTTGGGTTTGTTGCCATTGCCTGGTCTGCTTAATGAGGCTTTATACTATCATCATCATCATCATCATCATTATCCTCATTTTACAGATGAGGAAACTGAGGCACAGGTAGCTTGCCCAAGGTCACACATCTAGATGGTGGTACAGCTGGAATTTAAACCCAGGCAGCAGGCTCCAGAGTTCATGCCCTTGATCATCACACCTCTCCTTCTGGATGGAAAGAAAGTGATCTGAGAGAAATAGACTGAGGTGGGGTGGGGAGGGGACACTGGCCACCAGGTGGGCTCATGTCCCTTCTTTCAGCTTGCCTGGATGGGTAAACTGAATTGTTAGGAGAAGATGCTTCCCCAAGACCCCGCCACAAGGGAGTCAAATAGGTAGGCTTAAGGTTCACGTCTCCAGATCCCCAGGTGTGTCGGCTGCATTGCTCAGTCTGGCTACAAAACTTAGTTTAACAACATGCATCCCTACAAAGCTGTCCATACTCCTGCAACAGAGCCTTGCAAAGCCTCCACTTTTACGGATGGGGAATGGAGTCCTGGGAAGACGAGCTGACCAGGTATTCATGGGTTAGGGCTGGGGTTCAAATCCAGTGAGACTTGGGGCTGTTTTTTTAAGGAGTGAGGAGCTGGGAATCACAACCCTAGAACTCAAGGGGAAATAATGGGAGTCGTGAGAGACGCTTTAAAAGCAAATACACTCTGCCCCTATTTATTGGTAATATTGATGTTCACAGCCTTCCCGCGGTTTTCAGGTGTTTCCACAAGCTTCCCTCCTCGCACCATCCTCTCTCAGGGCCCCTGTCTTTGGAGGTCTGCGGTCGGCATATCCAGGGCACGGCTGTGTCACAGGCGCCAAGGAGCTCCCCAAGCCCAGCGCCGCCCGTGGGCATGAGTGGAAGGGAAAGGTTTGCCGAATGTGGAAGTGAGGGTAGACACCCGTGCCCCCCGTTTTCAGGTGGGGAAGACGAAGGTCACAGTGGTGACACGCCAAAGCCCCAAGGCTGGCATGGCTTCTCAGGAGTTACTGGCCGTGTTCCCCGCAGCCCACAATCTGTGGGACAATGATCTGCGAATGAGCGACGGAGGAACCTGACTTGGCAAGTGGGACCCGCAACGGGACATTGCGTAAAGGAGGGGTTCGTGCTCCAGGACCCCAGAGACGGCCAGGGGCGCTCAGCCCACCTGCTTCCCTGCAGAGGTGGGGAGCCGGGCAGGTGGGCAGGCGTTGCTCAGGGGCCGCTGCCCTGCCCCGCACTCCTAGGCTCAGCCACTCCCGCCAAACCCGGGTGCTCGCGGGGCAGCGGCTCCCCCTTCGGGGAAGCGAGAGGTCCGCATTGCAGGGGTCCCTGCGGGTCGCCCGCTGGCTGCGCCTCCACCGGGCCTTCCTTTGTCTGCGGCAGCCGCGCGCTGGCTGGTGCACCAGCACCATCTAGGGGCGGCCTGGGTCTCCGGGGCGGCGCCCAGAAAGGGGGAAGAGCATCCCCTGGGTCCCCTCCTGGGCTTGGGCAAGTCGCGTCCCCAGCCGGGTCCTTGGTTTACCACGTCCCTGGGGAGGAGACACTCCTACCCGACTCTGTCAGCTCTGATGTACTCTCATGCATTGTGCCCCCGAGTCATGTTTGATCCTTTCAACAGCCACTGGCAGGTAAGGAGGGAGACAGGCTCTGAGAGGTTAAGTAACTTGTCCCAAAGGGCACAGCAGGGTCAGGGAGAACCTAGAATCAAAGCCAAGTGCTTTTGGGCCCCATACCTGTGCTGAAGTCCCCGTTGCTGTACTGTCTGGCTGAGGGCAATTTCTGTAGATATAAATGTCCTTGGGAAAGCTTATCTTTTTCCTCGTCCCCCACCAGCTACTTCCTGTGTGACCTTGGCCAAGCCATGTCACCCTTCTGAGACTCAACTGTGTCGTTCACTCTCCGGGATCATCCGCAGACCGTCTTTTGTCCCTGCTCACAGGGATGCCATGGGCCGGTGTCTAAGTCAAAGTTCACTCCGAGTGGGTTAAATCAGATGCTGTGAGTCAGGATCAAGAAGGAAGGCCCTCTGAAAACAGAGCTAGCTCCATAACTGTACGGAATTACCGTTCCCACACACGCAGAGCTCCATAGCCAGCCAGCCGGAGGCAAATCTCCTTTAGACTCTGCAGCCTATGTCATTATCTCCATTTTACAGCTGAGAAAATCAAGGCACAAAGAGCCACAGACATTTTCTCAGCGTTGCAGTCCGAGGTGAGCCAAGTCTGAGGTCATTGCCTGCTGCCGCTCAGTTCAGGTCCCCTCTCCCAGGAGGGGGGCTCCCCTCCGAGGAGTCTCAGAAGGGCTGAAAGCCCGGGGCTCTCGGAGACCCCTGGGGGGTGGTGTAGTACCCGAGGACGCTCTGCATCGGGAAGAAGGACGTGGGAGGGCCTGGTCGGGAAAAGAGAAGACCGAGAGGAAGGCGAAGGCTGTCTCTAAATAGCGGCAGGATTGACACATGGATGAGTAAGCAGAGGAAGAAGACGGAGAGGGATGTACGAGCGGGGGAGGGCGGAGGATGGGTGAAGATTTTAGCAAAAGGAGGCGCACAAACAGGGACGGAGGAAGCTTTACCACCGAGTGACCTGTGTGGTAGCTTCTTCCCGGAGCTGTCTGCAGCCCCGGCCCTCTCCCTGAGGCCACAGCATGGCTGTTCTTGAGCTCCTGTGGCCTCCCCACCGTATTCGTAAAGGTAACCTGACAGTAAGCCTGTGATTGCCCCGAGCAGGTGCACAACTTGAGACAGTCAGTGCCTCTGTCCTCTGTCCTGAGAGGGCAGCTGTGCGATGACATGCAACATAGCCCAAGCCACTCTGGGAACTGCTGGGCCTGTCATTTGTACAGCCACCCCCTTCCCCCCCCAACTCTCGTCAGCTCCACGTATAACCCCCATCACGTTAGGGAAACAGTGAGTTTCCTTCTCACAATCCAAGGGCCTAACTGATACAGGTACCGCCACTTGTCCTTTCTTGAAGTCACGGCCTGGGAGTGAGTCTCGTTCCCTGGGACCAGGACCTCTGGACTATTTCGTTCTCTGCCCCAAACACCCCACCCCCACCCCAGCACAATGCTGGTAAGAGAGAGTTGGGTAGAAGCAACGTTGAAGTGATAGCTCTTTTTTTTTTAATAATTTTTTTAAATTTATTTCTAGGAGAGAGAGAGAGACAGCGTGAGCAGGGGAGGGTCAGAGAGAGAGGGAGTCACAGACTGAAACAGGCTCCAGGCTCTGAGCTGGCAGTCAGCACAGAGCCCGACGCGGGGCTCGAACCCACGAACCTCGAGATCATGACCCAAGCGGAAGTCGGACGCTTAACCGACTAAGCCACACAGGCGCCCCATGAAGTGATAGCTCTTGAACCCATTCCGGCATCTATGGTCCCTCCAGTAGCTTCCCCCCACTGACACTGGCTGAGGACTTGCCAGACCTGGGGGATGCAGACTCGTCGCACCAACCCCACCACACACGTGGCTCATAGTAACTATTTTACCAGCTTGGGGACGGGCGCGGTCAAGTCTTTCCAGTTTTCCCAGTTAGTGTCCACGCGTCACTTGCTCAGTTTAGCAGGAAGTTTTTCATCCCCTTTCAAGGCGAACCTCTGCCCCATCTCCAGTGTCTACCAGTATATGAAGGATCTTTAGGACTTAGTCAGACTGAAGGGATAGGTCCTGCTAACAAATGTCAGATGAAGAGAGAGTTGGAGCGCGGTAGGTTCAGAGTGTGCTGTGGTGGAAGCTGGTTCTGGACACACTGATGAGTCCCTGGCCACTGTACCTCTGATGCCTTATTGGCCTCTGTCCTGCCCTGGCCCCCATGCTCCCAAGGTTATAAGTCATGGAGTTTCTACTCACATACCCAACCATTGTAAGTAAATGCCATCATCTCCTGGGCCACCAAGCTGGGTCTGTAGGGACTTCCATCTGTCGGCAGCCAAGATCTCACCTTCCCATCACAAGACACCTAACTTTGAGCCTGGCCCACCCAGATCCCTCTCCGTTCGTGTCATTGGGCTGCATAGGTGCTTTCTCATTCGTCCAGAGAAGATCCAATAGCAGAAATTCTCAAAAGAGGAGTTAAGACCCAGCCCCTTTCCAGAAGGTTCCTTGCCCTCACTGCTTTCCTGTTAACCAACTCTACTAACCAAGAGTATCAGAAGACATTAGCTGTGTAGCACAGGACCAGAAGAACCTTATAATTCCTTCCTCCTCCCGGAGTAGTGGGTGACTACGTACCTATTTTATTTTATTTTATTTCATTTTTTTAATGTTTTCTTTATTTCTAAGAGAAAGAGAGAGAGAGAGAGAGAGAGAAGCGTGAGCAGGGGAGGGTCAGAGAGAGAGGGAAACACAGAATCCAAAGCAGGCTCCTGGCTATGAGCTGGCTGTCAGCACAGAGCCCGACGCGGGGCTCGAACTCATGAATTGCGAGATCATGACCTGAGCCGAAGTCGGACACTTAACCGACTGAGCCACCCAGGTGCCCCTTAACGTACCTAATTTTTACCTCACCAAAAGCAGCGGCTCACTGCCTTGACAGAGCAGAGAAGATACCCTGGGGCCATCTTGCTGCTCCCTCACCAGCATAAGCAAACAAATAAACAAATAATGAGCTCTGCTCCCCAGACAGCTTATCACAGCAGATGGAGAAGTTGCGAGGCAGCCAGGCAGAGGGTTTCACGCAAGGTCACACAGCTAGCGTGCAGGAGAGCTGGCGCGCAAGCCTGCTTATCCCTAAAACTTGTGGGGGGGATTCATTATCATTCTTTCCGGTGGGGATATTTAGCTGTCTCAAGGATGACCCATGCTTGCAGCCTATTGGATATCTCGTATTTTTACTGCCAGTACTACTTAAAGGACACCCATCGGCCCCAAACTCTGGTGATGGTATGTTGGAGTCCACTTGCCCATTTTTGCCTCTGATCCCCTTGCAAAGTCTGTGGGCTCTCGTGGGTTTATATCACACTGGTGGGTCAGGTAGACCAACATGGTGCCTGTAGTCACCTCTGTGTCAGCACAATAAGGTACCCCAGGGAACCTGACCTGACCCTGGGCTTTCCTTCTCTGGGTACTGTCAGGTCTAATGGGGGAGCTTGTCCAATCTCTTCTTTAGTGGCTTGTCCACATCTCCAGGGGGTGAACGGGCAAAATGTGCTGGGTCTTTGCAGACACTGAGGCTCATAAGCTATCAGAGCTAAGTGAGTCCCCCTTAAGCATTTGGATCATCCCTTCCATTACACAGGTGAAAAGAAGGGCCCAGGGGAGGGAGAAGATGTTCCTTTGCCGACACAGAACTCTTGATAGAAGTGGAATCAGAACAAAGGTCCCATGTACATGTATCATGGATCCTCTAACTCAGCAATACTGTCTCCAGATACGGTCTTTTAAATATATTAGCACTGAAAAATATATGGGGTACAAACTAATATCGCTAGTTTGTAAAAAGGGCCTGGGGCCCAGATGTTTGAGATTCTTGCTCAGGATCAAGTAGTTGGTAGTGGAGCCAGAACAGGATCTAAGTCTTGTAACAGGGAGGTATTTATTCCTGTTGCCTCTCCTGGCCAGGAGTAAAGCACTAAGAAGGTTGTCAACCTTACAGACTAAGGCTGCTTTCTGACTCTTTCTTCTGTGGAGGAAACAGTGACATTTTAGTACAACTTCAAAGAAGTGGAGACCTCTGGACACTTGCTCAGCAAGAACACGGCTTGCCTCATACCCAACACCCTCTTGCCTTTTGGCCATAGATTATAGCAAGGGGAAGAGGACTCAGGTGCCGTTAAAACTTGAATTAAATCCAGACTCTTTATCTTACCAGTCATGTGATCTTAGCCATGATTCTTCAAACCAGAATGTCATTTCTAGTTTCCAGAAGCTAATAAATGTCTCTGTTCCTTGGCCCTTGCTCCTTGATGCTAGCTGCAGTGTCCGATGCAATTTCAGTATCTGTATTTAGGACTGGGGTTTGGATCAAACACTCAGTGTGCCTTTCTCCAGGTATGAAACCCAGGTTGGCACTGTTCCTGTCTGAGTTTCACTGGGAACGGAGGTCTCTTAGTCCTGACTGCCAATACATGGACCAGGTCTTCATTAATCTCCAGATCCAAAGAGGCATATTAGAGTTTCCCTGTGGAGTAGTCCCTTTGGTCCAAACTTAGGATGATTGCTCAGCCCAAACTGACTGCCCATGGCTGCAGTAGCCTCCACCCATCTCTGGGGCCTTCTAGACTGTGAGTTCCCTGGAGACTGTGCCCAGGAGTTGAAGGCGGCTTCAGGATTCTCACTCAGTGCGAGGTCATCTGTCAGTCACAAAACACATTATTTTGAAGACCTGCTTTGGAACAGGGATTGACCCTGTGCACAAGGCAGACAATAAAGAGATCGAAGGCAAATTAAAAGGCAGAACTGCCCTTGGGCTTGAAGAAGAAGGAAAGTAGAGGGGAGGAAAGAAGTGAATGAAAATTAGTGATTATTCATAAATGAACTACATTGTAACTTATTTTTTAACTTTGCACTGGAAAATATCTGCATAAATAAGAGGCTTTTAAAAACATTATATTTAACTAATTAAAAATATTCACTTTTTAAAAGGAAAGACAAGTATCAACTCTTGTTCTGACCTAAATCTCAGGTTGAAACATGAGCCTTGACGTTTATAAGGCATAGCAGCCAATTAAGGTTGATGGACACTTCTGTATGTTGCACCGGCAAAGATAAGCACCTAAGTCAATTGCATAACTGTCACCAGCTTGTTTATAAACATCTTTGAATATGATTTTTTAATGAGGATGGAAGGTAGACTGCACTGTTTTCGCAATATACTAGGCAGGGCCCGTCCCACTCTGGGGTATCAGCAATCAAAGAATAATTAGCAAAACCACTTACTGAGCCTATATTCATGTTCCTTTGGGGAAGGGTCATCTTTCCTTAATTCAAGTAGAACCTTTGAGGTTTTGATCCTAGGTGTCAGTATCAGAAAGTCTTGGCTGAGCCTTGGTCCCTCTTGAGCAAGACAGGATGTGTGAACTTCAAATACACATGTGCCTCGTCATCTTAGTCCCTCTATTGATTGTCCAGAAATGAGTTTAATGAAGACAGAATGTCTCCTGTAAACAAATCATTATCCCTGATCAAGGAAGTGTAAACAGAACCGGGCCTGGGAAGCAGGCTCTTTGTCTCTCCCTACCACAGACATGTGAAATGCCTGCCTGAGCTCTGGGGATTTACCAGAGTCTGGAGTCAATAATGGAACTTCCTGGAGCACAGGAGGAAGACCCAAAAACAGACATGCGGGGCTCCAACAGTACCTTCAACATCAAAACTTCTTCTAAAAATTGAAAAGACGGAATTAAAGCAGGAATGGATGAGTCTTATTTAAAAACAAATTCAAGTGACCTTAGGTGTTTAAAATTCTGATATAAAGGAGATGGAAATATATCACAAAGCATTTTCTACGAGACTACTTTGAATTATAGAACCTAGAGTGAGATCGAATTTACTTAATCTTACTAAAATCAACATTAACTTTCTCCACGGTCCTAGACAAATCATTAGAGCCTCTTGATTCTTCATTTATAATACATACTTCATCTACTTTATATTTATAATACATACTCTAGGAAGTTTGTTTCATTTGTTTTGTTGTGCGGTGAAGATAAAGCTGCTTAGATAATTACGAAGAACCGGGTAAGTATGAGGGCTTATATTTATACAATGTCCAACACACTGGTCCTTAATAAGTGATTGCTCTTATAATTGTTATTCTGATTATCATGATCACCATCCTTCTTACCATTTAATTACCTCTGTGCGAAGTGAAGGCTATAAGTATGTTTGAATTAATAATGTAATGATGGATACCTCTCATTGATTGTAAACTATATGCCAAGTCCGTACACATACAAATTTTGTGTACAAATTACATTTTAGTTATCCTAACACGGAGAAAACTGCATTGTGATCATCATTTTACTGAGGCTCAGAGAAGTCAGGCATCTTTTTTTTTTTTTTTCCAAGTTGCCCAAGTGATTCTCATTGTGCAGCCAAGATGAGGAGCCATTATTCCAGAAGTCTCGTAGTCATCAAAATGGCTTGTTAAAATCGATCTAGCTTGTATTCTTCAGAAAAGCAAGCAGGAGAAAAAAATCCTACCACCTGCTTTCTACAGGGCTGGTGTGGCAAAGAAGAACTCTTTGACACTGGTACCCCAGTAGGTGAGGGGTTCCACACTTGGATCTTTCCATTACATCGTACTCACAGCCAACCACTCAAGTGCCCTGATTAGCTCCTGCTCAAGATGAGTCTGCTGGCCATGCTGAACAGTCCAGATACTTTCGAAGAGAGGAGGCTCAGGTGTGACAGGCAGGTTGTATTTCCTTCACTCACTGCCGGGTCTTGTCTATGTCCCTTCCAAACTCTGGGCCTTTGTGACTTTTGTAAAATGCAGATACTGACTCCTGTCTCACTGCGGTGCTGTGAGGGTCAAAGCAGACCATGTAGATGGAGCCACTCTGTTCTCTGTCTGACTCAACTGCCTGAGAAAGGGAGATTGCTGTGCAATGCACCAGAGGTGGGGAGGCAGAAGGGACAGACTGAGGAGCCCAGGAGAGGCCGAGCTAACCTGGGAGGTCTTTCCTCAGATTCGCCCCTAATCCCCCTACCTGTGAGAACCCCATGCCTCCCGTTCCTCCAGATGGAGCCTGACCACATCAGAGCTTCCCTCTAGTGGTTTCTGTGCCCGTCAGCCAGACTTCCCATCCCACACTGCCATCCGAATTCCTTACAGGTGTAAGGAATTCCATCCAGGGGATCAGAATTCCCACTTGTACCCCCTCTGTTGATTCCCTTTTGGTGAATTGGAAAAAGCACCAAAATATGACATCTATCAGCTCTCTCTTTTCTTCTTCTCCTCCTTCCCCCCTCCCCCATCCCTTTCCTCCTTCTCTTCTTACTCCTCTTCCTCCCCCCACCCCTCCCCCCCCCTTCGAAAACAGATCTTGTCCCACACCGCAGCTAGGGACATAACTCACAGCTTCTGTTCTTTCAGCTTCTATAGCCCTCAAGTGAAGGCAAGTGAAGGTCAAAGTGAGATGTCTGAGAGTATGTCTTTCAGAACCAGCATCTGGGGGTGCCTGGGTGGCTCAGTCTGTTGGCATTCCACTTTGGCTCAGGTCATGATCTCAAGGTCCCTGAGTTCGAGCCCCACATTGGGCTCTGTGCTGATAACTCAGAGCCTGGAGCCTACTTCTGATTCTGTGTCTCCCTCTCTCTCTGCCCCTCCCCAGATCACACTCTGTCTCTCTTTCAAAAATAAATAAACACTAAAAAAAAAAAAAAAAAAAAAGAACCAGCATCTAGATCCTCCAGATCTGGTACATCTCTTCCTTCCTTCCTTCTTTCCTTCATTGAATTTGTTGAATGAACATGAAGTTCTGGGTACATGGCAGCATTTCTTGAATGGGCACTTGCCCAGAGTCAAAAGAAAGACAATTGGGAAGCGGAAGGGGTCCTGTCATACCTCAGCCCTCGCATTCCACCCATTCTGGTCCACAGCATCACCACCTCTCCCCTGGATAATGGCAGTGGCCTCCTAAATCCTCAGACTTTCCATCTTTTCTCCTGTTTGGCTCCCAGGCTTGTCTCAACAAAGAAGTCAGTGTGTTCTTTTTAAGATGTAATTCATAATAAGTCACTTCTCATTCAAAACTCAACAATGAGTCACCATTTCACTCAAAGTGGAAACCCAAATCCTTACTACGACCTACAAAACTGCCAGATATTCCTCGGCCAGACCCATGCCTGCCTTTTGGCCTCTGTCTTCACATTCACCTACTCTGACCACCAGGCTCCTCACTCCCCTTCCAACACAGCAGGCACTCTGTGCAGGGGCTGTGTGCCTTCTCGGCTCTTCTCCCTCTTCTTTGCTCTTTTCTTGTATCCTAATCCAGGGTGCTTGGCTGTGCAGCCCAGTTAAGAATTTTGAATTCCCGGCAGACCCGGCATGGGAGACAACGGAATGGTCTGGAGGTTCGACATGTTAAGAAACACTAGTCTGTTCATTAAGGATTTCCTAGTCTGCTTCTACCTGAAGCCAAACATCTGGATGGAATATGCAAAAGCCAGACCGCATAGTTGGGTGTTCTTCACATGTGAGTGGTTGCCAGCAGAACACAGACCATCTGGTGACTGCCGCTGTTTCATTCTGTATCCTTAAGTTCAGGTTCAGTGACTTTAGATTCAACAAACATTTGTTTATACCAACTCTTTGCTAGACACTGTGCTTGTAACAGGGCATCTAGAGATGAATGATTCCCACCACTGAGGAACCAGGAGGCCAGAGATTTGGGCACCAAGGTTACAGTTGATTTTCCCCAAGGCAAAAAGTGCCACATGAAGGTTCCAGATCTGAACCAAGGGGCTGATTAAGGGGATGGGGTGGGGAGATGGGTTCAGAGACAATCAGTGAATTGGAACCTTGGAAGCTGCAGTCTGTCGAGGCAATCAGAGAGCCTCATAAATCTCAGTTGTTTAATCTGTAGAATGGGGGAGACATCCCTGGGTTACCCAAGGCTGGAGTGGACAGCGAGGAAAAGAATATGAGGTCCGCGGTGTAGGAGCGCTGCCATCTTTATCTGCAATTGGGGGGTGTGAGCATGTAATGTAATGTAATAAAAATTCTTCTCCATGTTTGAAAGTATAGGTTAAACTATGGGCCAACCGTAGTTTAAATGAGAGGAGTTTTACCTCTTTTGAAAGTAGCCCCTCCTCCTCTCTTTACTGGGTAAACATTTACTCACCGTATAAGACATAGCTGCCCCCACCCTTCTGGAGAAGTCATCTCTGACCTCGAGTCCGTGAGCCACTTTTAACTGTCCACGGCCACCCCTCCCCTGGCTAAGCTTTGCCTTAGTTCCTATCCCACGGGAGACCAGATGGAAGGGAAGACACGCCCTCCTCCCTGGACACCTCAGAGCTCACTGACTTTCACAAGCCAGTGATGTCTTCCCCAGACACTCTCTAGGGGGCAAGTCCTTGAAGGGACCATGAGGAGAGACATAAGGACCCTGAATGGCCGGGATGGGGATAGCAGAGGAAAAGGACATTGTCCGGAGGCAAATAGTGCCAAACCCTTTGCCTTTTTTCTCTCCTGGGGACACGGAGGACATTTTCTGACACAATTCCGCCATCGGTGGCTCTGTCATGAGACTGATGTCCGGATGCTCAGGAGTGCTTCCTCCCCCTTCTTGTCCCCCTTCTATTCATTCCACATGACTTTGTGTTTTTCCTTTCTCTTGCTTCCTTTTTTCTTATTCCTCATTTACCTTTACCCTGCCTTTCTTTTCTTTGTCCTTTCTACCTACCCATTTCAATTCCCATGACTTAGGGAGGTTGGGGCTCCCATAGCTGAGGAGGGATTAGGTAGGCAGAAGAGGAAGCCCCACTCAGCTGACTGTGCACTTAGCATGCATCCCCTGATTTCATGCTCATCATCACTCTGTCACCAGATTTTTCTTGTTCCTCCTTCTCAGATGGGAAATATGGGGCCAGAGAGACCAAGGGATGTTTCCAAAATCACACATCTAGCCAGAGGTCATCCAGGCTACTCTTTGAGTGCCAACTACCCACTAGGTTCTGTGTAAGCCCTGGAAGACAAAGATAGATCTGGTGTTTGCGGTCAAGCTCTCCTACTCCAGCAGCAGCCAAGCGCCTGTGATACTGCCATGATTCTGCTGCAGCACGTTGCTTGGCATGATCGAATCACAGGTTGGGCAGAAACATACAAAATAAAAGTGGATGGCAGTTACAGATGAGGCCAGAATGGGAAAATGTTGATGCCTGTTGAAGGTGAGTGAAGGGTACCTCAAGATTTATTGTACTGCTTTGTTATGCCTGGTTAATGTTTGAAAATGCCATGTCAAGTGGCTTAAATTATGACTTCTCAAAACACAGCCACCCTGGCCCCCCAGCCCCAGGGCGTCCCTTCTAAAAAATTCAGACTCCTAAATACAGACACCTTCCCAAAACAGATTTTCCCTGTAAGCCCTTGTTCTTGTGTAGGGTTGTATGGGTAGAAATGGCCCTTGGGCAAGGAGGAGCCAACACACATGAACAACATAGACCCCAGCAGCCTGTGGATACAGGCAGGACAGTCACGTGGAATGAGAAGCCTCTGTCCTACGGGGACATTATGGAGTGCTTTATCCTGCTTTATAAGGCTTCTGTAATGGATGCACTATTTATCACCATTGTTTAGACGACCCTAGAAAAAATTATGATACTCCCGGACACATAGACCTTTGTTCTTTTGTCTTACAGGAAACCATTCTCTTCGTCACCAGAGTCTCCATTTCTGAGAAGGCAATAGAATAATCAATTTCCTACAATGTTGCCTTGCACAGGAAAGAGCTTGATTGAAAACCAAAGCCACTGATTGTATCTCTCATCTGCTCTGAGGAGGCTTTTCTTCCTGGTTCTTTGAAATCTTGGCCATAAGGGCTTGTTGGAAGATGGACCCATCTCTGTTGGTGGGCATGGCAAAAGGCAGGGTCCTGAGTTAATGTCACATCTCGTCCCAAAAGGTGGCCGTGTAACAATCTCAGAAAGCTGCTCCTCTGGTCCTTTCTGGATTTAGAAGCTGGTGTGAGCTGCTGACGAGCTGCTTCTACTGTATGTATAATCTGGATCCTGAGGGTGGCCCAACCCAGCGCTGCTGGTGGGTGAAATCTGTTAAGGCTGTGGCGAACGTGGGGTGATTGTAACCAATCTGTCAGTTCAGTGTTTTTCTTTGAGTACATTCTACATGCTGAGGCTTGTGCGAGGAGCCTGGGAGAAACCCAGGAGAAAGTGACTGTGTCCTTTCATGTGGGAGCTGGGGAGATAAACAGCATAGTTTAAACTGAACATATTCCAAAGCCAGATTCTCTCATTTTAGCCACAAACTCACAGCTATTCCTGTGAATGATCCCACTCACCCTCCACCTCTGCCCCCATCACTCTTACCAGAGACATGGGATTCATCCTAGATTGTTCCCTCCTTCCTGCCCACCCCCCCATATAACATCCTGAATCCTCTAGATTATTCTTCTGCTCCTCCTTTCCCATCTCATGACTATACCCCATTGACTGTCTTGAGTGACCTCCCTCCCCGAGGTTCCCATACCACCCCTTCCCAGATGACAGTTCCTGACGATTTACTTCCGAAAACCTGTAAGGGCTTTCGATCTCCTTCCAGGTCAAGCCTGCCAATCATCTGAAAACCAGGTGCTCGCCATGATGCTGGCTCGGGAGACTTTCCCATCGAATTTCCCACCGTTTTCCTTTGGGAGTCACGCAGCCAGTTGTTGTTTTTTTTTTTTTTCTCTCCTTCGGGGATTCAGTTCCATTTTCCTGATGGTGAGTGACCCTTCTTCCTGACTTGTATTCTGTCTGACACGTATCTCCCCCTATTTCAATGCCACCTGTGCTTCCCACTTACTCAGATGCCACCTCCTACATGAAGCCTTGCCTGATCTTCCAGTCAGAAGGCATCTTTCATCTCCAAATCTCTCACAGAAGCATTGTGGCTAGACCAGTGTTTGAGATACAACAGGCTTGGACTTGAAATTTGATTAAGCCACGAAATAACCAGGGGCTGTTAGGGAGTCAGTCTCTTGGAGCCTCAGTCTTTTTGTCAATGAAATGGGACTAATCATTCCCCATACGTTTGTTTGTTGTGAGGATGAGAGACTATTGTCTTAGCACAATGCCCATAGCACGGCGTTTGGTAAAGGGTGAGTATCCTTAATATCATTCACAGCCATTATTATGCACTGTCTTTAAGTTGTGCGGTCATTGGCCAAAACTCCCACACTCTGAAGCGAGAGTGGGTGAGGGTGATGGGTGAGGGCTGCATTTACCACACAGGGTGGGGGTCTGCTCTGGCTGCTGAGGGCACGGAGCGGTCAGGTCACGGAATGCAGCAGGCTTGGGGCCGACTCTATCAAAGCCCCGAGGCCCCACAAGAACCAGCTTGTTTCATTAAAACAAAGGGAAGGGTTTCCTTGAAAATCCTATTTCTTCCCAGATTTCCCTCTTAGCTGCTTCTGTGGCCACACATGTTTCCGATGAGTCCACATTCAAATGAATTTCAGCCGACAAATAACTCGATACAGCTCTTTGGTGGGAGAGAATTCCTTCGGGATGAGGTCATGGTTTGGCTACAGTAAAATTAAAAATAACCCAGAACCCCCTGCCGCCCAGCCTGGCATCAAACCAGGACAGTGCATTTGGGAACCATTATCGGGTTTATCGGGGTAACATATCGCAGAAAACCTGCTTCTGTTTATAGACCATTTTATTATTCCGTTTTGACATTTCCCTTTTTTCTTCAACCTTTCTCCCCCTTAAGCAAATATCTATTAGACTGAATTGAAATGTGATCCAACCAAATATACTCTTTTTCAACTTCAGGCTAAAGCAGGTCTGACTAGAAGCAGAAACGCTTAAGTGAAAAGTTATGATTTACTTTCTTTCTAAAGGGAAACAGTGTCAGAAAGAGAATTTTATGTGACAAGGGAGCTCAGGGAGCGCGGAGCAGGGGCTGGTGGCTGACGGGGGGGCCTGGGAAAGCCCTGGCGCTTAGAAGGCCAGGCACGACCTTGCCCGGGCCCCCCCGGGGAACACCGGGAAGAGTGCACAGGCAGAACCTGCCGGTTTCTAATCGGCAAAATCCCCAGATTGGACTGTATGCATGTGAAGGGTCAGATCAGGAAGAAAACTCCGAGATAATTGGCCTCCTTCTATCCCCATTATCTTACTGTTGGGTAAACCAGGACCCACAAGGCTGCAATGACTCGCCCAAGATAACTACACTGAGCTCTGGAGCTCAGCACACATGAGTTTGAGGACCAGCTCCATCACAAGACCCTGGGCAAGAGACTCGACTTTCTTGGGTCTCAAGTCCATTGTCTATGAAATGGGGTAATGATTCTTTGTGCCCTGCCTATGTCATACACTGATGGAAAGATCCAGTGGAGAAACAGTCAAGAGAGCAATTATTTCCTGAGTGCTTTTTCTGTGCTGTGCACTGTTCCAAGCCTTCACACCCCCACCTACTACTCACAGCAATCCTACCAGGCAGATGCCAGGATGGTCCCCATCCTGAAGATGAGGGAGCTACCTGGGGCTCAGATAAATTCAGTAACATGACCACAGTTAGGTCGCTGGAGGATTGCAGAGTCTTGATCTAAACCTGGGGCGTCTCTACCAGAGTCTGTGCTCTTGGCCGTGACGTGATGGGGTCTCTGTGACCGCTTAAATCAGAACCCTGATTCAAAGGCGAAATGTGAGATCCATGCTGCGCTGGGACAGAAGCCCAGGCCTTCTGACTCGTGGCCCTTGCCCCTGGGGCTTTTGCCAGGGCCCCGCACTGCCCAGCTTCTGCGGCGGGGAGATGGCCAGGCTGCTTCCCACCCTTGTTGTAAGGCCTGGAGCAACAGATTAAATTATGAAATGGAAAGATGGTTTGAATTCTCTGTGAATGCATCAAAGAGCAGACGTGAAAAGAATGTGAGCCGAGGAGGGTTGGGGGGTCCCGAGGTGGCCCTTCCCTGAAGGCTGACACGCATAACAGCATTTCACGGGCAAGGCGGTGAGGTTAGGAGGTCCCCATGGCTGCTGACTCGCGCTCTGCCTTTGCATCCGCTCCCTTCCCTCTTCCTCCTTCCCTTTGACTTCCGATTGTTTGCCGGCATGACTGCCTCCTGGCTCCCTCTTCATGAGCCTCTGAAGGTCTGATGCCTTGGCCCCCACTTCCTCTTTCGTCTCCATCTTCCTGTCCTGTTTGCTGTCTGGGCTCCAGCCCCACTGCTGTGTGTGTGTGTGTGTGTGTGTGTGTGTGTGTGTGTGTGTGTATTTTGTTCTGACTTCTTGAATGCACCAGACTCTCCCTTCCCCCAGGGGCTGTTGCCTCTGCTCAGAATGTTCTGCCTTCCACTCTGCCCAGCTAACAATTCACCCTTCAGATTGAGGTGTCCTTCCTCAGATACAACCTCTCTGACCCTCTACCTTAATCTCTGCCTCCATTTCCTTTTTTTTTTTCTCTCATAGAACCATTTCTTTTCCTGTGTGCCTTTCTGACATGGCACGCATACATGTGTTTAGTTTCCTACCTATCTCTTTATCAAGACCAGAGCTCAACAATCTATTACTGTAATAAACTATTTATTACAGCCAGCACAGTCTGAGTAAAAATGATTTTTACATTGCAAGTGGCTATGGAAACACCAGTGTAACATCCATGATTTTGCTTCTTTTCCCTGCAAAGCCTAAAATATTATTACTTATATTTATCTTTCAAGATAAAGTTTTTTTACCCTGCTCCAGACTGTAAGCTCCGTGAGAGCATAGACCACGTCTCTTTTATCTATTCTGTGTACCCATTACCTGAGTCAGTGCTTGAGTCAGTGCCTGGAATGTAGTGGGTGCTCTGTCAAAACTCATTTATTGAAGTGATCAATGAATTCTCCCCTCTTTCTCGCTCCTCCAGTGGAAGGTCGTGGGTTTGGTAGGAAGAATTCATGCGGCATCCAAAAATCTCATTTGAACTCCAACTCTACTGTTTATTAGCTGTGGGGATCCGAATTGGTCGACATCTTTGAACCTCAATTTCTTTATCCTTTAAATGAAGTTAATAAGGGGAGGGGTGAAATAAGTTTATAAATATAAAGGTGATTTGACAAAATGTAAAGACTATATAAAATGTTAATTATTATCATAATTATTGATGCTGTTGTGCCAAATATCAATTTATTGCCTCTCAGCTCCAAATTCACCTTTCATTGCTTGCTCTGTGACGATGAAGGACCCTGGAAATACTTTCCCCTTGGTCAGCTCATGCAATGCTTAGCTTTTCCAGTAGAGGGCGCAGAAGGGACAGGTCAAGAAGAAGGGACTTTCTCCACTCTGGTGTGCTGCTTCTCCCTCCTACCATTCTACAGCCAGCGTCACATTTAGGGACATCTAGTGGGGCTCACCCCTATCAAGTTGTGGTGGCGACCCTATGAACAATTTCCCTTTGACTTTTAGTGCCACCTCTAAGAGCTCACAGGCTCTCCAGGGGCCAGCTTCCCAGCTTTGCCAGTCATACCTGTGGTTTCTTGCCTTTCATATTTGGCCCATAAGCACCGTGGAGGAGCATTTCTTTCTTGCTAATTCCGGCTGTGGGTCCCTGCCCATCTGTCTCAGCCTCCCTATGCCTAGGAGGGGTATTCCAGCTGTGGTTCCCTGTCCACCACCCTCAGCCTGGTGTCTGGGTATCAGCTTTGACCTGGGACAACCCACTGAGCTTCTCTGTTGTCCACAGAGTACAGCCCACCCTTCTCCAATGAGGAGAGTCCTATCTTTGGAGAAAGCCCTCTGCCTTCCCAATTTATTTCTCCCATAGATGCCCTCCATCGGCCTTAGGTAATTCTTTAGATTATTCCTTACTCTATTATAGATTAACTATAACTGTTGTTCTGGTTAGTAATTGTTTATGTTAAATTTTCTCTGTCCAAAAAACTGTATGCATTCTGTCTCCTGACTGTACCCTGGCTGAGAGAGAACTGTTGTGTTCTCTCAGGAGATAGTTGTGTAGTCTCAGGAGATAGACACACAAAGATGAGATTTAAGGGTTGGTTTGGTTGTGCCTTTAAACTTGAGTGTAGTGCTGGACTTTTGTTTTCGTTTGCTAATGGGAAATGAGTGCTAATAGTCCATGGCATGCAGTGGCCTTCTGGTTAGTCAAGCTATCACCAGTGGTTGATGTGGTGAAGTGCCAACTGAAGACATGCCTTGGAGGCCTGAGTGGCTCCTGCACATGACCATATGGTAGTAATGATGACCATGGGAGCTGTGGTGTGGAAGGATTCTTCCGAGTACATGTGAGCAATTACAGAAAGAAAATGATAAACTCTAGTCCTTTACCAATCAACTCAAGTCATATGTTAAGAATCAAAAAGGCCCTAACGTATGCTGTTATTTTTTTATAGCCACAGGGCCGATATTAGGAAAATCAACAAAAAATGTATTGTGCAAGTTGTTGAATTACAGTGACAGTTGAATTCAGAGTCTTGACAACTTTTTCACGTGAAAGTCGGGACATTTATTGAGAAAGATGAAGGTATAAAATTTGGGATGAGAACAACTGGTTGGACCAAGATGATACTGATGACATTGAGCCTCTGAGTCACTCCAAGTCCATTTGCCACCGAAATTGGCTTCTTGTAGATGAGCCTTCCTTTACCTGGAAACTTTTCCATAACTTAACCTGGGGTAGTTTATTCCTGTCCCATGCCTTGAAGAGGCTGATCCTTTTCTTCAAAATCTGCCACTACCACCTCTCTGCCCTTGGATCCATAGCCAAGGTCACATCTGTACAGGCTCCACCAATAAAAATACCTAGCAAGGGGGGATGGGCATGGAGGAGGGCACTCGTGGGGATGAGCACAGGGTGTTATGTGGAAACTAATTTGACAATAAACTATTTGTAAAAAACAAAAACAAAAACAAAAACAAAAACAAAAACCTAGCAAGGCCCAGGAGAAAATAGTTTAAACCAAAAAGGATTTAAATTTCAGCTAATATGTAAGCAGAATGCCGGGAACATGAGTGGAAGCTGATTTTATAGATGTTAGACCAAAGAAGGGAGAATATAACAATAGCTTGGGCCAAATGCATTTGATATTACTAAATATTCCAGATCTTGTGCTAACTCCTGCATCTAGTGGTGGCTCTCCTAGCTTACTTGGGGACCATGAGCCTACAGGAGAGGTGGAGTTTGTAGAGTGAGATGATACAGAGAATTTTAAGCCTCCTCACTTCCTTCCAAAAGACCAACTTTGCTGGGGAGAAAGTCACAAAATCCATGTGAAAAGTGAGTCAGAAACCATCTCTTAGGAAGGCAGCCCCCCGGGAACAGTAGGAAAACAAGTAGCATAAATAGTCACAACTGCAGTGCTTGGAAGAGTGGGCTGGAGGAGTCACAAATCATTCCTCAGAAACGGAGGGCTTTTGTTGGAGCTGGAGGATGTCTAGCTGTGGGGAGGCAATGACATTGGGAAGGGGAGCTGAAAGAGAGAGGCGGACTTTTAGATCAAGAGGGAAAGCATGACCACAGATCAGGGTCATCAGATCTGTGCAGTCTGACAAATGTCCCGCAGATGCTTAGGAAAATTCATGCTTCCAACAAGGGACAGACTCCCATGTGTAAGTATGACCTATGACCTCAGAATCTCTGGAGATGTGGTGCCCCCTTTCTAGATCCAAATGGCTTATAATCACAGTAACAGAACTTTGATAAGATGAAATAATATCATGACCAGGGATTTCAGTAAAAAAAGAAAAATATATATATGGCTCAGCCCTTGGGCAAATCTCTTCCCCTTGGTAAGCTTGCCTTCCCACTTAAATGATGAGAAACTTGCACTAGACAGCTCTTCAAGCTCTGAGAATTTAGGATTCATGTCTTTATGTTTTTTAAAGTTCAGTCCATATAAAGTGTCCTATTTGAAGGTCTAGAAACCAGTAAACTAGAAACAGAGGTACCAATTTCTCTGAGAAGAGACTATCCACGTCTAGATCAGAATGGAAAGAAAAATCAATGGGCTCTATTTGCTCTGTCTTGCCAACTCTGATGTTCATAACGTTGCTTCACTTTAGGCTTCTGAGCATTTGAAGTAGTCGGTTAATCAAAAGCGCCATGAAAAGAACTACAATCCTATACTTTAGCCGAATATAAAGAATATACTAAAAAGCAACGTTAAATGGTTAACTGACCAGTGTTTCTTTAGAGGTATAAGCTCCTCAGCCCTGGGGCGTGCAGACGTCAGCAGAATGACTCTCTCCTAGGAAAGTCACAAAAGGGTGTTTCTGAACGGCATAGAACCCAGGAACGCGTGCCAAGCTGTCACTGCCCGGATTTATGCTGATTAAGCTATGAGATAAATATGTGTGCTGGTCACTTGGGGTTGCCTTACTCCACAAATCACAGCAGAGAAAGAAGCACTTCCTTTGTTCATGGGTCTATCTCTGAATTGCATGGATATTACAACATGGATATATCAGTACCTTATGCTTTTTTTCTTAACTAAGGAAGAGACTTCTGGAAAGAAATAAGAGAAGACACAGAAAGCTGGGTGACTGCCACAAAGCTAAATTGGATATGTCATGAATAATAAAATGAAGATGAAATATGCCTTATTATTTGCAAATTTAACTAAATCTATTAGAAATATTTAATTATGGCTATGAAAGTTGTCATCAAAATGACCTACCCTAATATGAACATAAAACGAGGAGACAATGAAATCTTCATTAGTTAATTAAAATTTCTTAATTTAATGAAGTAAGTGTCATTCTGATAGATTAAGTGAAATAAATATGGCATGCCCTGTTGTTTACAAATGAACTTCTGAAAATAAAAACGCTTAAAAAATTCTTTGTGAACTTGTTCATTCAGTGCCCTCACTATAGTCTAATATAACATAGATGTTATCAAATGTCAGAGCTGAAAGGATCCAGGACAAAATGGATGGAGCTCAGTAAACATGTCTGCATGCGCGGATGATCATCTGCTCCCCGACACACAGGACACTCAGAGGAAGAAACACCTGGTGCCAGAAACACTTGCATTGTACCAGGATAAAATATATCTTCTACAAGGATATAGCTGTAATGGTGACTTTATAGACATTATCTGACACCTTTGGATGAATTGCTCAGTGTAGATGCCAGTGACAGTGTTAGGTTGAGCCAGAGGTGAAAGAATGAGGACGATTGGATGTCTGTCTCTCCCACTACCGCATGGCAATCATCCTTCACAGATTGCAAAGTGAGTTTAGGAACTTCATTAACTGATAAAAGTCCGAGCCCAGGACTTGCTGAGAGGAATGTATTAGCCCTGGTATCTGTAGTAAAGCAGGTCAAGCTCAGGAACCCAACAGGAGACCATATTCTGGCACCAGAATGTGTGCTATGTTAACCAGCCAGTGTCTCCAGATCCACTTGATAAAGGATTCTTTTGTCCCCTCTACGCAAGTCTGTGTTTTGAGGTGATAGTTGCACATACCTCCTAAGCTATCCTGGATCTAGTCTCTGAATGATCAGAGACTGATTGAAGTGTCCATTCCCTGACGCTCCATTCATATCTTGTTACCTCCTCCTGAAGCTATCATTTCTCTTATTCCATGACATATCAGTGTCTAGGCTGTGGAGTCCCCAAGCCCCGAGATTCACCTTTGAAGTTTCTTAGGGCCAGAACAGCTGCCCAAAACTAGCATGTTGTAGAGAACCCCAGGAGATACGTGATGGGATCCATGTAGAACTGGTGGCTTGAAGAGCAATGGTATGACACAATCTCTCCCTTCCCGTTGACAACAGGTGATTTGTCACTGATCTTGGCTTACCTGGGAGCACTATGACCCTTAAACCTTCATACATATTAGCTGTGCAAGCATTCATATTCAAAATATTACCTATGTTTCCAGCCTCAGTTTACGCACCATGGCCCCTAGAGAGATAACACTCATAATTCCATGTTCACATAATCTACCTTCTTGTTCTTTAGGGAATTAGACAGAACCTCAGAGCTCCTAGGAAACTCCCATAACTTCTGGACCAGTAGTTCCCAAGATATGAATTTCAATATCCTTGGTCTTCAGTATTCCATGAATATTAGTCAGTGAGCAAGTAGGTATCCAGACCCACTGTCCCTACCACCTCAACAAGCTCTGGTTGTCTGTGTTTCATGGTATTCTAGGTAACCTTTTGTTTAAACATAGGGGCTTTTAGGCAGGACTGTTTAAAACTGTTACCTGGAATAAACAATCCTATGTGCTTGACACATGACCTATAGGTATTGAGTGCTCAAGAAAGTTCACATTTCTGCAGCACAGTGATTGAGGGCATGAGTCCTGTAACTCAGTTGCCTGGTTCAGAATTCTAGACCTGCCACTCACAGCTCCAAGGGCTTGGAGCATTTCCTTAGCATCTTTGTGTTCCAGTTTTCTTTCTGTAAAAATGAGGATAGAAAGGTTCCTCTGCATAATATACCTTCTGGGCCCACCTCCTGGTAAGTGCTATTTATAAGCATTTATCCTTATTTGTATACTCAGTACTAATTGCTGGTTCCCTCTCCAGTTCCCTTCCTTCAGTCCATATTTTCCAAATCATCTTCCCATTGGGCCATCAAAATAACCTCTGGAAGACATAAATTCAGCCATTTGACTTCTCAGGTTAAAATATTTCCCTACCTTCCTATCCCCCTCGTATATGTTTGTGTTTTTGTCCAGCCTCACCTTCCACGGGCCTCCCATCTTTTAAACCCCCAGGAGAAAACCATGTGCACCAGTTACATGAAGTCCCTGATGATGCTGGGCTCTCCTGCCATTTGCTGTTGCTTCTGTCTGATATAGTCACCCTCTTCTCCCTGATTCTGTGTATGTCTCCCTCTGGTCCCCAGAGCTCAGCTCAGCCACCATCACCAGGATGACTTGCATAATTATGTTCTTAGCAAGTTTGGTATGGTCTTACACTCAGTATATGTCATTTAGTAACTGAAAAATGGAATCAAAAGGAGTTCGGAGAAGAAATGAAAAATGTTTTCACTTAGAACTTCTTCCCTTTATCTCTGGGTCAGTGATCTTCCCATATCACCTTAGGAATTCAGAGATGCTAACTTGACAACTCTCTGAAAAAAATTGTGCCTGGGAAACTAGAGCTTTATAGGTCCAGTCTAGCTATCTTGAGGCTACAAAATGAGTTAATAACAGGTAGTTCAAGTCAACATGCCATGCATGGCTGCTTCTCAAACAACCCAATTCACTCTAAGGCTAGAATGGGACATTTATTAAAAACACTGGCAAAATCTGTCAGAGTGAGACCTTTCATATCCGTAATTCCTACCATCTGTAACATCTTATGTTACATAAGATCCCCAATTACCAGTAGCAGTGTTAATCCATCATCTGTCCTAAATATTTTTAGCTGTTCTTTATATACCCTACTTAGCTCTTCTTTCTGGTTTTGTAAGTGTATGTTCTTTAGTTGCCACAATTAATTTTATGCTGACTTTATCATATCATGGGACCATCCAAAATCCTTTCGGAATGATTTTTTAGAAGTATTATAGGGTGCAATAACAACTTATGTTGAAACCGAAGAAAAAATGACAAGCCTCTTAATTAAGGAGAGGCAATCAGGATTTCCTCTCCTTTCATATAATATTAAAAATACAATTTCTTACAGAATTATTATTTTTATCTAATAAGAAGTCACTCTATAAGGTCCGTGTTACTATTTTGTAGTAATAATAACTAAATGCATTTTCAAGAAAGTATTAATGCTAATGAATTTAAGATGCACCTTTTATCTATTTTTAATGAGTTCTAGAGAGTTACTTACCCTTCAGGTACCAGTTGGACATAAAAAAAAATCTTCATCAAATAAATATGAGCAATGATTTACCATTTGTTAGGTAAGAAGATGATACAGAACTGTATCTCTATTTCTTTTGGAATGGTGATACTCTCATATATCCCTAAATAAGATTGTCTGCTTTTTGAGGTATTGAGCTCCTTGTTTATACAAGTATAGAAGCCAAGACTGGAAACCATATCTCAAAGAGCCTTAAAAAATATAACCTTATTGTTGGCACACTTTACAAACAGAGATCATTTTATGAGTACTGTACAGTACGGATCCCCACACCTGACCCCATAGGCCAACCCGTGATGTCAGAGGCAGCTGCGGTGGGCAGTTCTCATGCACATTGTCAATGGTTTGCTCCGGTGCTGAACTCTCCCTCTGCCCATGTTTTTGTTTCCCGCTTTCTCTGATGTCAAGGAAGCTTGCTCAAGCCAATCACAGGTGCAACCCAGGGATAAGGCTCAACTAATCAAGGAGTGGGGGGAACTGTGGATGAATGCTCCAGCATCCAGCCCTTCGGTGAGAGTTTCCCATGCAGTTCTGTAGAAGACTGTCATTCAGTTGTCCACATAAAGTAACTTGTTCGGTAAGGGATTGGTTGTCAGTGTTCTTCTTTCTCTGTCTCCTTCTCCCTCTTTGCTTGCTCCTCCCGTCTGGTTTCATCTCCTCAGTAAACTACCTGTGCCTAAGGGCTAGGACCGGGCTCTGTTTAGGTTAGGCTACAAGGAAAAATTTGATGAATTCCAAAATGGTAGTGGTAGTATAGATGACACGTTCTGGTCATGATGCAACAATACTAATATTAAGGACAAAATTAGAGCACCAAACCCAAGAAAATCCTCAATTACTTGGATATTTAAGATCGCTTCTAAATAACACTTCAATGTATTAAAAATTATACCCGGAGTATAAAACAGCATAGTCAAAATGGTACTGAGATGCAGCTAAAGGTGTTGCCACAGAAAAATGCATTTCCTGAAAGAGTTTTTCTGTACACAAAGAAAGAAGCACTAAATATTCAACGAGACATTATAAAAAAGTAATTAAAAAGTTAACAAATGAAAAAAGAAAGTTTAAGAAAGTATGAAATAATGAAGTGGTTGTAACTAACAATTAATGATTGGTTACCATATACAAAGCCCTTTGTTATTTTTAATAATTAACATCATTTCACAGATGGTAAAACTGAGGCACAGAATTGCCCACGATCACACATTTACTAGGTCATGAGACCTGACTGAAAACCCAGGCTGCTGTTTGAATTTAGAGTTCTCCTCCCTCTGTTAAGCCATGTGCTGCTACTCCGCAGCTAGGTCGTACAGCACACACACATACGTGTATACATGCACACACCCACATGCAAACAAGTAAAGCAAGTATTTGTCTGATAATCAAGGAAAAGAAGGAAGAAACACGAACTCAAAAATATTACTTCCATGGAGGTGTATGTAACTACAGATAAAGAGAAATAGTGAAACAATGAATAATTTATATTTTTGCAAAATATTTTTAAATACAGACAAAACCTATCACTTTCTATAAAAATGTAAACTAAAAATCAAAAGAAATGTAAATAGTACATGAACAAGGCTCATACATAGGGAAGAAATCAGTAATACTGACTGATCATGCCTCCCTAAAAATATCAGTTGAAATAGTTTCAGGTCTTCAAACAAAACATTAGTCTTTACTTTTTTTTAATTCTAGAATTAGTAGCAAAAAATAAATAAATCTCTCTGATCCTTTTAGAGAATCTAAAATAAACTCTATATAAGGATTGTGTACTTGTATTATTACACATAACACACACACACACACAACCATACTAGTATCACTATTAATATTGAGAAAAATATGAAATAAAACTAAACCAATGAGAAGACAGCTATAGATGATATTACACCATAAAAAACTATATGGTATAACTATGTAGAATTTAGCCCAGGATTTAACGATGGTACAATATTAAGATGTATCAATATTATTCCTGACAACATTTTATCTCACAGGAAAAAAAACCACAATCTCCTTACTAGATCCTTAATAGGGCATGTGGTTAAAACATTAATTTTTAGTTGAATTGAATTGAATTAATTTACTTAACAAGGAAGTTGTCTAAGCGTATTCTGAGCTATATATTATTAGGCCATTGTAATAGAATGATGAGCCAAATGGAGAAAAACTTTGACTTCATGAAGCTTACATCTGGCCAAAAAATTAATGGTAATAAAGCAAGTATAAACATAATACATGTTATGAAAGAGGAAATATAGTGGGTTATGCTACATATACCTTGGACGGATGCAAAAATCTAGGGATTGAAGATAGGGCTCCAGAAGAAAGTTATCCTTAAGCTAATACAAGACAGTTGGTCAAGGAGTTTAGTGAAGGGTGAATTCTATCCAAATTCTTCAAAAAATTTCAGAAAAGGGAAGACTTCCTAACACATTCTATGAAGCCAGAGTAATTCTGATATTAAAGTCAAGCAAAATCATTGCAAGAAAAGTAAACTAACAGTCCATATCCCTCATGAACATAGATGCAAACATTTTCAACAAGTTTTTTTTAAATCAAATATACAAATGTAAAAAGGACAAAACATCATGAATAACTGGAGTTTATCTCAACAATGCAAAGTTGGTTTAACATTCAAAAACCAATCAATATAATTCACCATATTAATAGACTAAAAGGAAAACAAAGAAGTGATTATCTTAATAGATTCAGAGAAAGTATTTTCCAAAATCTAACAGTGTTCTTTCTTAACTTCTTAAACATATTAGCAGTAGCTTTTAAAAAGTTTTTGTGTGATAATTTTATCATCTTTTCCATTTCTGGATGTATTTCTATTGTAGATAAATTTTCCTTGAATCTCTACCCATCAACTAAATTTACTATATGTGTACATTGCATATGCTATATTTTTGAGAAACCAGTGTGGTGAGCTTGTGTGTGTGTGTGTGTGTGTGTGTGTGTGTGTGTGTGTGTGTGTGTGATTTTATTTTAGTTATATATTATCTATTTATCTATCTTTTAAAATTTCAGTATAGTTAACATATAGCGTTACATTAGTTTCAGGTGTACAATATAGTGATTCAACACTTCCACACATCAGCCAGTGCTCATCACGACAATTTCACTTGTTTATCCCTATCTCCTATTTCGTCCATCCCCACCCATCCTTCCTTCCGCACTGCCACTCTGGTAACCATCAGTTTGTTCATTCTAGTTAAGAGTGTGTTTCTTGGTTTGTCTTTTACCTTTGCTTGCTTGCCTTATTTCTTAATTTCCACATATGAGTGAAATCATATAGTATTTGTTTTTCTCTGACTGACTTATTTTGCTTAGCATAATACTCTCTAGCTCCAACCATGTCATTGCAAATGGCAAGACTTAATTCTTTTTTATGACTGAATATTATATATATATATCTATCTATTCTTTTTTATGACTTTAATTATTTTTTATGACTGAATATTATATATATATATATATATATATATATATATCACATCTTCTTTATTTTTCATCAATCAGTGGATACCTGGGTTGTTTCCATAATTTGGATATTGTAAATAATGCTGCTATAAACATAGGGGTACATGTATCCCTTTGAATTAGTGTCTTTGTCCAATTCCAATATGTACTCTTTTTTTTTCCAATATGTATCCTTAATAAAATTTCTCAGCAATTAAAAGAGATTTTCAACCTGATTAAGGGCATCTGCATATAACCTACAGCTAACAGTACTCTTACTGATGAAAGATTAAATGCTACCTCTTAGGATCAGGAACTAGATAGGAATGTCCATTCTCATAGTTTTTATTTAACATTGTGAAGTGCTATAGGGGGAGTAGAATAAATAAAAATGATTAATATTAAGAAAGAAAAAGTAAAACTATCTTTATTCACAGTTAATGTAAAACATCTTGTGAAATCAAAGAAGTCCTTATGGCAAGATTTACTATATTCATAGGTTGGAAGACTCACTATTGTTACTATGTCCATTCTTCCAAATTGATGTATAGATTCAAAAAAATAGATTCAAAGATATCTCCATAAAATCCCAAGCTATATTTTGTATGTAGAAATCAACAAGCTGATTCCTATGTGGAATATGCTGTACCCTCCTGTGGAGATTTGCAATGAATAAAAACAAAATCTAGTAGTAAAAAATAAGTAAATAAAATGTTTCACCTTATTCAAAAATTGAAAAAAAATTTTTTTGATGGAACATCAATTAACATCACTGAGAACATATTTCAGAAAACTTGCTAAAGGCAATAGTATGATATAAACATGGTCAGATACATGTCATAGAAAGAGGAATGTTAGCTGTATAGAGAGGTTTAGAGGTAGTACAGGCTGGATAATCTTCTAAGGAAAAGATGATGAAGGTTGGAGGAAATAAAGCAAAATGAACTGGGGAAAATTGATTTTGAAAGGATAGCTCTTTAGAAAGGATAACTGTTAGAACTTAATAATGAGCTGAAGGAGTTAGAGAAAATAATAGGGAGAGTCATTCCTATGAGTTTGGTTTGAATCTAAAAACACTATAAATATGAAAACCCAAGATGATACCTGGCCATTTCTAAAACTATTTTCTGACCATCACGTGATCTTCAGAAGTCCAACGGCAAAGAAAATGTTTTTCCGGCTACCTAGCAACTTCATTGTTCTAATGAACATATTATCTTTGATAATTAGAGTTCTAGAAGCAAAGCTGAACCAAGTAAAAGGATTTACAGGTTACACGATAAATGGCCATGGACTGATGTTGGACAACATTCCTAGATTGCTATCCAAGGTGCTGAATTGATTTGTCTTGTTATTGGAAACCACTCCTGTTGCCCTTTTGCCTTTGCTTCAAGTTTAGTTCTCTGATAGGTCATCAGCCTTGACTCAGACCTAGCTAGATTTCATCTGATAGCATGCCTGCCCTGGCCAGGACTAATTGACTCTGACTTTTGATGGAGACAACAGCTTGATTTCTCAGCTGGACTCCTAGCATATCAGCTCCAAGCTGCAAGCTCTATATCCACAGAGGTTAAAAATATCCTGGCAGGTAGGTAAATATTTCCTCCAGGAATAAAACTGACCAGCCAATGGATCAGGTAATTTGTTAGTGTGGATTGTTATGAGCTATAGAAATTAATTCTCAGGGTTTCATTTCAGCCCATTCAGGCATCAGAACCCTAAGTTTTCCTTTTACAGGCAGCTTCTATTTGCTGCCTGCCTATGTTGAGCTTGACCCCATCAGGGATACATTCTCCTTCTTTAGGCACTTAACATCTAGTATAAAAAAATCAAACATATAAAGTACTGTTCAGTGGCCTATATTTAGCACCAAATAAATTAAATGCACTAGAAATCAAGACAGAGAGGATTAGCAGGGATTGGGGTGGTTAGGGAAAGCTTCAGGAAGAAGAGTAAAACATAGGCCTTGATATACAGGCACATTTCAGATAGGCAGTGAATAAAAGGGGGTGCATTAATTACAAAATCATGGGAGTGGAAATGCCCATGGCACATGAAGGTAGTAAATACTCACCAGGTTCAGCCTAGGGCTCCATATACTTTTATTCTCCCAACCCACATTCACATATAACCCTATCACCTTTATACTCTGCCCACAGTGATTGTATTACTTCTCTAACACAAAAGGAAGAAAAGTCAGATATACTGACATTTAGAAGAAAATAATTTAATAATTTCCTCCCAAGTATTTTTGATATTTTCTAGTGGCATGCTTCCTCAATGTGTAAGGAACCTTTTAAAACTCCTGGTCCTCAAGTCACAACACTGAAGACTCTAGCTCTTCGGTAGAGTAGGAATGGCTAATAAAATATAGCTCCTGGCTTGAAAAAAAGCCTGTCATGGTGCAAACAAGGACAATTTAGAAATGAACAGTAAGTGCAGGCAGGGAAAAAGAAGAATCTAGAAATATGCAATTTGTAGAGAAAACTGGAAGATTTTGTAGGGAAAAGAATTTCTTAAGTGAGTTTACAAGATCTTCCAGCCTAAATGACTCTAAATAAAATTCTGAGTCTTATATAAAATCCTACTTACCAATTTCAAAAAGTAATTTGATAGAACTTGGAACCTGATGTGACCAGGGCAGAAAAACTCCCTTCTTTGGAGTCTGACTTTGAGCTAACGAGATAGAATAGACAAGACCTCTCTTTACAAGAGTTGTATGTGAGTGTAATCAGTAAGTGTGTTAGTTAGTTTGTTTAACCACTAAGGACCAAGATTTTGGCATTGAACAGAATAATGTACTTAATGAACATGAATAGTTTTAGCAAACTGATCAATATTATTTAGTATTACTTAAACTTAAGTTGTGATGACTACGTATAATATAGACCTTTCCAACAGAAAATGTCTGCCTATAAATTCTATCTACTCAATGTTGCCCCAAAGAAAAAGTGTGAATACAGATTGCACATACTCACTCTTCACCAGATTTCATGAATGTGGCCAGCTAAATTCCTCATCTCTTCTTCCAAGAGAATCCCAACTAACAGCCAACTTCTTGGCTAGCATGAAGGGTATTCCTCACTAGCTATATTACTCTGGACAATTAGGATCTCTCTCTCTCTCTCTCACCTTTGGTTCCTTTCCTTGTTTCTCCTTCCAGCATTTGTCTATTTATAATTTGTCAATGTGTCAATTTACAGAAAATTTCCCATTTCTACTCATTTCCCTTTGAGTTCCAAATCACTCTAATTATCGTGCCTTTATCTTTTGTATAGGGCATCATGGAAGGTCTTTTTTGACCCATTGATAGCAGACCCAAGTAGGTCTCAGGTGAAAAGCTTTAAAGGTTCAGGGATGCTCTAAAAAGTTTCAATATTCAATTTTTAATAGCATTTCTTTAGGGCTTAAGTTACCCGAAAATTGTACTTATATAGAATAAGTTAATAGCTAACTTTGCTGAATCCATAAAGGGTTAATGCACTTAAAAAAATAGAATGCATGGGTATTTATTAGGAATTCTTAGCATCCTTGGATGGTGAGTCTCATGCATCCCTAGATATCAATCACATTTCTGTTTATTCTGTCTTTTTTTATAATGAATTATCTTTGCTGAAATTAGTAAAATATAGCTGGTACCAAGAGCAGAACATTTTGGGTATTTTATGTTGTATATGATGGAGACAAAAGGCAGATGGTGTGATTTGCTGGTCCCCAAAGCAGGTATTTAGGAAATACTGATGTTCAGCAAAAATCTGTGATCGTGCGCTGATTACCCACTCAACCCTGAATATCATATAAATAGAGATATATTTTTAAATATATGTACCAAACTTTAATTTTCATTTCACACTCAAAACTTCTGTACAAAAGAGGCAAAGCAGGCAAAAAAAAAAATCACAATGACTTTAGCAAACAACATATGACAATTTAAAAACTGGTTTGTGTGTGCAACAGCCTTTATAGATGTAATAGGTTCCAAAACTTTTTTGTCTCCTTAAGATAAAATTGCACTGTTTATCATTAATACTTAAAAAATTGTTGCTGTTTGGATACAAGATTGAATGAGTATTCTCTGAAGTCTGCTGCACAGTTGGATTCCAAGATCGGGTAGGCTTCTTTTTTTTTTTTTTTTTTTTGAGGAAGCATGATTTTTTTTCTTTAACCCAAATGTGATGATGTATAGAAACCTCAGTTTACCATTAATGTCTTGATATAATGATGATAAGAAGCAAATGAAGAAGCAGGATATTAACTAACAGTTAAAGATAGTATCCAAGACTTTCTTTTTGGTTGTTAATCAATACTGCAGCCCTAATGGGCTACCACAATTCAAAACACTCACTGCCACTTGCTCTCTATTAGTAGTTCTTAGTGATGCATGAAAGATTTCTGAGAACACAGTTATGAGGCCAAAGTAGCAGTGCATCTGAGAAATGTAATTTTCACCTGTTGCCTTCCCCAAAATAAATATCGGAGTAATGGAAAACACTGTTTATTTGAAAACTATGGAACATCAAATATGAAATATAATTAACATTGACATGGATACTGTGGCTAGCACTTTCCCCTAAACCACCCCACAGATCTTGAACACATGTGCATGCAGCACACACACAAAACCAAGATTGTTTAAGGGCTCCTAATGCCTGGAGGGCAGTTTGTTAAAAGAATTTGTCTCCCACAGTAGCTCTGGAGTGGACCAGAGATCCATCACCTGTTAGTGATCACAGACATTCAATTAACTTGTCCTCCTGATAATCACAGGCAATAGTTCAGGCCCTGGACTTTTGAAAATTCACATACGGGTGAATCTTAGCTTTGAAACAAGGCGGCCTGGCTAACCTGGGGCAGGCCAGCAGCCCCTCCCATGTTAGACTTGATAAAAGTCTAATTAAAAATTATAAGTATGCTCAACTATTTACTCTGCAAGTCCTTTCCTCTCTCCAAGACTTAAGCTCCTCACCCGATAAAGGAAAAAGAATGGACTCCATGATGATAAACATTGAGTGCCTCTATGATTCTTGTCTTGACAATTGTTGCCCAAAGATAAAACGTGGCTGCCAAGCAGAACATTTCTTAAGCTAAATAATCAAATGGATTGGCTCATCCATTGTTACCTCATTTTCCATCTTCCTCTAAGGTATTAAGATCCCTAGGCTTGAAAAGTTTGTGAAGGCCATCTTAAGTGCATTTCTGGTCTGATGAGAGAACCCCCCCATCTAGGCAGCTGTACTTGTTCAACTTGAAAAGCTCCAAGGAAAATGGTCTTTTCTCTCTCTGTTGGCTGACATTTAGATATAAACCAGAGAATCTTCTCTGCCACTTGACGGGGTTTGTTGTTGTTGTTAAAAATATAATAAAAAACTACGTTTCCTTTTTTTTTTTTCTTTTCTTTTGGAAGACTCAAGAGAATTACAGCTGGACACTAAAGTCTGGAAATCAATTGTGTCTACAGCTTATTCCTTGAAACATGGTGAATGAAACCCTAATGCACCCAGACCCAACTTCTGGGATTATTAATCACTGGGCAATACTTTCCTTCTATCAGAAATAGGCAAGTAATAATATAAACCAGACTGAAGCTGATTTAAAAGTGTCCAATCTCATCTTATAGTATGTATGCATAGGCCACACGGTGAACAGGGAAAGAATCAGGAGTGAGGTATCCTGGATTCTAGTCTTACATGGGGTTGATCCCGTTTGACTTCAGCCTTGTCTCATTTCCCCACTGGGGGTTGAGACAGGAGATTTCTAAGATTCCATTCTAAGCTCTGATCTGCAGAAAGGATGACTCTAAGGCTTGTCATATGTTCAATCATCAAGACAAGACGGGGTGATGCTTCCTGGACTCTATGTACTAAGGAAGCATGTAAGAGTCAGCCATTTTATTGGCTCATGGTCTTGTAGGGCTCTTGGAGATTGTCTGTTTTAATTGCCCATTTTATAGATGAAGAAAATGAGACACAGAATTTAAGTGTATTTTCAAAGATCACACCGTGGATCAATAAGGCTAGGACTCAATCCAGGTACTCAGACCAACGTTTTGTACATTGCAACAAGTCAGCAGTGCGGTCAGGGAGGAGCTGCCTTTTAAATATTAGGGAGCTTGCAAATGCAAGGACTCTCCTCTCTGATTTCCCTGGTTTCCTGGTAATCAATGAAGTACCTAGGCCTCTGTTGCCACATGGGGCAGGGCTCATTTTAGGAGGGGCTGTGCACACAGCAGCCCATAGACTAGTGGAATGTCACCAAAATTACCTATAGTTTCACAGCCAGAGGGATGAAGCAGAGAGATGACTGTCCTGTTGCTTGTGTGTCCTTCCTCCCAATCTGTCCCCCACTTCCAAGACCCCTCCCTTCACAACTCAGCTATGACAGCACATCTATCTATTCTCACTTCTCTCTCACAAACTGATTCAAGCACAGGTGATTTTCCTCTTGCAGAATCAAAAGGGAATGTTACAGGAATATAAATCCAGACAGAAGGGGAATATGTTGATAAATAAAATACGTGCAAACGAAAAAGCTGCCCACGTGGTTTGCAGTCTGAGGAAAGAGAGGGGGCGTGCTGAATTAGAAACACTTGAATCTGTGTCTTCACATGCATTTTTCTTTTCTTGGATTCCTCTCTCCCTCTGTCGGGATAACAGTTGTGTTTTTTGTGGCCAAGCTGACACAGGAAATCAAATACTTCGTGTTTCTCTAAGTATACTTCCCAGAGGGATTACATATCTAGAATTAAAACACTACCACAAACTATTAGGAATTTCAGGGTGTTACAGGTGTAGTTAAAGGACTCCAGTCATAAAGATCAGAATCTCCAAATCTGGGCTTTGGAGAAGGGGGTTTTGTTTTAGACATCAAAGGTAAGGCTCTCAAGTCAATTTATGTTCTGCTGGGTTGAGTCAGTCAGGATACAAATTAAGGTCCATATATTTCAGTGACAAGGAGGAAACGGTTATGTAAATACACAAGTATTAACATCAATCTGTATTAAATTATGTAAACATATACATCTTCTGAGGTCAGTACATAGATCCTCCTCTTTGAGCAGAGCTCTACTGAAGCATTGCTCGAATCTGTTTGGAAGTTGATTCGTCATTCAAGTGCTTTGTAGTGAACCTGGATGGAGAGAAAATGATGGGGGTCAGTGAGGAATCAGCACTCTGCCAAAGCGTCAGTGAGGACTTTCAGTCCATCTTGACCTTGAGAGACTCAACTGATATTTAGGAATCAAACCTTGGCTTGTTCCTTAGAGAAATAACCACGCTTCAATGCCCAGAGTATTCTCAGATGGACTTACCATTTGATTCTTCTTTCCAAAGGAATTTTGTATTGTGGTTACTCAACAAGTAGACTTTTGCCAAATCAAATAATTACACAGGGGAGATACACGCAATTCCATTTTTCTGGGAAGGTAGACTCTGCATGAAGGAGTGAAGACTCTCAACCACCTAGGCTGACTCTGCTGGGTTACAGGTTTCAGAATACGGATCTGCTAGCAACCCCAACCTTCAACGTCTATGGTTTTTTCTACTTTCCAGGGGACTCTTATGCTCATTGCCACCTCAACGGGGCCCAAGTGCAGGCCCACAAGCAAACAAAAATAGGCAGCACCTTCTGTACCCTCACATTAACCTGGTATAGGAAGGGTTAATGAAAAGGAAGGAAAGGGGAATTAAGATGTAATCAAACTTTGACCATGTGCTAGACACTTCAGGTAAGTTTTCATTTCATTCACTAACTTTGCAGGAGAGGTTACTGCCTCCACTTTACAGACGAGAAAACTGAGATTCAGAGAGGCTAAATGACCCATCTCAGACCACAGAGCTGACAACACGTGATTTGTGAGCCATTTGTAGTTTCTGATTGGGACCCAAATGAATCGGCCTCAAAAGCCTGCGCTCTTTTCCTTCACTGTACTACCTACAGAAGCCCACACAGGCCAACACTCAGACGGGACTACCCTGCTTTTCACAAAACCTTCTTTGATTAAGCGAAGCTGGAAAGTTAAAAAAAGGGAAAAAAGTCAGACGTGAGAGTCTCACTATGTATGGGAAGCCTGCCTGCTGTGAAGTGGGCACCAGTGGAGAAAAGCCTGGCTCACGCACAGAATCAGGAAGGCTCCTGCATGATGTTACATCTGTTCTGAAGAATGATGACCTAGTGACTCCACAAGACAGCATCAACCTCAGTTTTATTCATTTCATGTGCGGTTGTTTCTTCATGTATTAAATGGGAGTAATAGATCACCTTCCCTCTCTGGGTGGCGATGATGAACGTGCTCGGGAGTGGGGAATAAGACGTAAGTGCTGTATGTCACCAGAAGATTATTGATCCATCCCACTTATACTTATTGAACATCTACTGCATGCACAACACTGAGGGGAACTCGAGAAAATCAAAGATAAGTAAGACAGCAAGGACCATAAACCTTCCCGATTGCAACCCAGCAGGAGAATGATTTACACACTAGAGTGATTCAACAGATTCTGTAGATGTGTCAGAGGACTAACTAAAACGTAAGAATCCCTTATAAACAAACACAGAGTGGAGGCCTGTGTCCCGACCCTGAAGACTCGAATTCATTCGGGCTGGGTTGGAGCCTGCACGCGAGTATTGGCAAGTCCGCCACAATTCTCACACGCAGCCAGATGAAGGGGAGAGTGAGACTCAGGAAGCTTCTTTTTCTGATGAGTCCCCACTTACCATAAGGCAGCACGGCAGCTGACGGTTAGGCCCCTGACCTGTGGGGTCACACAGACCCAGGGTCAGGTCCTAGCGTGGTCCTGTGCCATGCAACTTTTAGCACAAGTCATTTGATTTCCCTAAATCTCAGTTTCTTCCCTCTGTAAAAAGGCTATGATCAAAACGATGCTGACTTCAATGGGTCGTCAGAAGGATTAAATGTGTGAAGCCACACACGAGGTTAAGCCTGGGGCTCCAGTGCTGGGTCCCTAGTAGCATCTAGATCTGCAGTCTCTCGGAAGGGTCGCAGGGGCGAGGCTCACCTGAGGGCATTCAGCAGCCCCTCCACACTGTCCGGGGCCTGTTCCTTCAAGACTTTTATGCAGCCTTTCATCTAGGAGGAGAAAGCACCACATTTTGTTACAACTCCAGCAATTGCATCCATGATAGTATCTGTTCGAACCACCATGTGTCCGTGATCAGATCACATTACTTCTGCCGGAAGAAACCCCACCCAGAAAGGACCAGCAGACCTTCCAAACCCCTCACATGAGATGTTTCCTCTGGGCACCTCTAGAAGCTGTGTATCACTTCTCACACTATGCTGCCATTGAACGTTTCATGTGTCCGGTACTGAAGCCGTGATCTTGGCTTGCACTCCAGATCCACGTGCAGGGCATCCCTCGCAGTAGTCTTTAGTGGAGACTGACCGCCTGAAGGACACACCTGATGATCTTCTGCCATCCCAGTTTCCAGATGCTTTTTCTCCCTTAGCTGATGCCAAACACTTAACAATTTTTTTTTCTTTTTTAAGGACCCAGCTAAAGATCACCAATACCATCACCAATACTCATCTTATCTCATTTCCTTCACCAGGTAGAAGTAACCACCACCTCTTTGTGTTCCTAACAGTAAGCTGGCATTTATCGGGGGTGTTGGAGATTTAAACACCCAGATCAATTTGTCTCCTTCACTAGGCCAGGAGAGGACTGGGGAAGCCCACAGGTTAAGAATGTGTGCTGTTTGCAGACTCCTTGAGTTTCCTCTATCCTTGTGTATTTAGTACCTGGATGAACCTAGACAAGTTTCTTAGTTTTTTGTGCTCTTGGAATATATTTTTTTCATAATTGGAAGTAAATGAAAAATAAATATATAGAGATCACAGTACATTATGCATATCCTAGATTTTTTTTTTCAACAAGGGAAGTATCTCCCTGCAAAAAATACAATCACTCATTTTAAACTCAGATGTTCACACTCTGTATTGAATTTAGGTAGACTAAGGACATCTTTTATAATGGCCTCTTATAAATATTTTCTGTAGGTATGCTTCTGGTATGTAGGAAGTTTTATCTTATGGCCTAATGGACACTGATAGATTGATGGAGGCACACAGAAGCACTGGGTTGAGAATCTTTTGAGGATCACATACAGACTCATCAAGAAAGAAAGAATGTCACGGTCAATCAGATGGGTGCAATATGGGGAGAGGCTACAAACATGTCAGGTGTGTGTCAATTGCAAGGATGGAATCAAGCTCAGGGATGCAGAGATTTGGTCCCTCTCCCAGTGGAGTTCATGGTCTAGTGGAAGAAGGGAGAGAAATAACTATTATCAGTGATTAAAAAAAAATTTTTTTTAATGTTTTTATTTATTTCTAGGAGAGAGAGAGACAGCGTGAGCAGGGGAGGGTCAGAGAGAGAGGGAGTCACAGACTGAAACAGGCTCCAGGCTCTGAGCTGGCAGTCAGCACAGAGCCCGACACGGGGCTCGAACCCACGAACCGCGAGATCATGACCTAAGCGAAAGTTGGACGCTTAACCGACTAAGCCACCCAGGCGTCCCTGATTTTAAAAGCGTAGAAGAGCAGTAGGTGCTCTTGGGAATTTCTAGTTCTATTTCAGCCTGATTAAAGCCTTGGGTGTGAATAACAAGATCCAATCAGGGATGTAGTTGGGACCAGATCCAGTGAGAGTTTAATAGCATGTTAAGGAGTTGGGGGGCCTTTGCCTGTAGAAAGGCCTTTGCCTGACAGGTGTTACACAATATAGCAATGTCGACAATAGAGGAAGGGATCAGAAGGATGCACGACTAAGGATGGATGGGTCAGTGAGAGCCCCTGAGGCTGTCGAGTGTGAGAGCCGCAGTGACGTGGAGATTCACGGGAAGGCAGGGGTGTGGATCCAAGGTCCGGTCCACAGGACCTGGTGACTGATAAGCTATGAGGGCGAAGAAGATGAGAGAAAATAATTCCAGGTTCCAAGGGACAATTCCAGGTTTCCAGCTTAGACACTGGGTCATAAGATGATGAAATACCCGAGGCAGGAACACAGAAGACAAGCAAGTTTGTAGGGGGAAAAGATTGTCTTTGATTTGGTGTCAGCCATATTTCAGGTGTCCAGATGTTGTGTCTGGAATTCTGGGTGAGGTTTGGGTTGGAGACCGGGATTAAGGAGGGATTTCTTATCAGATGGTTACACAAGTCTAAGGAAATCAGCAGAAAACACCACCTCACTTCAGCCTGGCTTCCCAGCACACAAGGATAGCATCTGGTCTCTCAATGACCCAACCCCTCTGGGCCTCAGTGGCTTTTCTCTGATGATTCATTCCCCTAAAAGTACTCCTCCTTTACTCGGTCCACTAGGGAAAATTCTACCTCTTCTCCAAGATCCACCTTAAACATCACTCTCTAGCTCTCCTCTAAGCAGAATAAGCTTCTCCCTCATCTGAGTTTCCAGGGCATTTTCTTTGTAAATGTGTATATTATGCATCTCAGGGCTTCACAAATAAATATTTGGTTTTTCACAGTGGATGATATCCTAGGGATTTATAAACCCAGTGCATGTAACTGCCGGCTTAGAAGCAGACTGGTATCTGAAGGAGCCCCTTTATGTCACCAAAGAAAACGGCCCATCTTGAACACATGTTGTGTTAGATAAATCTGAAACTTTCTTAGAGAAACATGAAAACTTCAGTAGGAACAAAGCTTTCATAGTGAGATCGAAGAACAAATACATTTCATAAAGACTATGTGTGGTTAGATTTAACATTATATAATATTTATGACATTACCAGAAAGATTCAGTAAATGACAAGCAAGGAGAAGCTACTTAAAGGTTAGGGTTACAGGACATAACTGTACCCCATGTATTTTTATTTGTGGACTCTGTGACAAGCTACCAAATGGCTCTGGTAAATATGAGTGTCCTATGAATACCAAGTAATAAACTCAATCCACACTCAAGTGATATTCATGAAGTTATTATGAGTTATTTATACTCAGTCCATAGTATAAAAATGTTAAAGCCTCACAAAGAATATGGTAAAAATATTTATTGGAATGAAAAATGCCCCATGATATACTGTTATGCAAATAAATATGTTTTAAAAGAGCAATTACAGCAGGGTGCTAATTTGTAATGCACACACATGCATCTACACAAACATCCACATTAAAAGGAGGGATGAAGATTTGCTGACACTTCGACAATGGTCATCTGTCTACGAGGAGGTTACTACAGATACGTTTGACATTCTGTATTTTGATTTCTTATATTTTTCTAGCTTGTTATACTAAATACTTTTTTTCTTGGCAAACAGAAATAACTGCACTAAAAAATAATACAGACTCTATGAAGGACCATGACTAGCTGTGCTAGGGAAGTGAGAACTTCATGAGTAATCCCAGTTGCATTTAAAACTGATAAATTTCCTTACACCCTTCTGACTCGTGGTCCCTCTGGGCATGGAGACTTTCCATCGGCGCAGTACTCAAGCGTCAGAGCTACTGTTCTGTGCAGACGAATGAAAACAGAGAGTGCTGCCCCAACTTAGCATTGTCGGGATAAGTTAACACCAAGTGGCCCTATTCTGCCCTTAAAAGGCTTTGCACATATTTTTTTGGTTTATTTTTTCTTTCTCTTTTTAAATTTTTTTTTTTTTATTTCTGGGAGAGAGAGAGAGCGCGTGAGCAGGGGAGGGTCAGAGAGAGAGGGAGACACAGAATTTGAAGCAGGCTCCAGGCTCTGAGCTGTCAGCACAGAGCCCGACATGGGGCTCAAACCCACGAACCATAAGATCATGACCTGAGCCGAAGTTGGACACTTAACCGACTGAGCCACCCAGGCGCCCCTTGGTTTATTTTTTCTTGAAAGAGAGAGATAGGGAGAAGGAGAGAGAGAGAGAGAGAGAGACAGAATCCCAAGCAGACTCCGCTGTCAGCACAGAGCTGGATATGGAGCTCGAGCTCGCAAACCTGGGATCACGACCTGAGCTGCAATCAAAAGTTGGATGCTTAGCTGACTGAGCCTCCCAGGAACCCCCAAAAGGCTTTATATTAGCACATGGAATACACGATTGCAGACAGAAAATCCAGAATGGTAAGTGCTCAGGGCTCCAGAGGAAAAGGTAGGTTGTGACCATGCAGATGTGTTCCTGGACGAGGTGACATTTGTGGAATGTCTTAAAGGCATCCACCCATCGGAAAGAAGGGACGGCACTCTGGGCAGGGAAAAGGGCTCAAGCATATCCCAATGGCAAGAAAAGGCATGGGTGGTGCCAGCAGCTGGGGGCGGTAGGAGAGGAAGTTGGAATATTGTTTGAAATGTGATCATATCTTGCAATCCGGTATCTGCCAATGCTGCTAACTTTAAGATGCATATAACATCTAAAAATACATTCATAAGGCCCACTGGATACCCTGAAGGGGCAGTTTGCAGCTCAGTGACTAGTCATCTGCTCAGCTCCTCTACAGGCTGAGGGATTAGTGTTTGTGTGCCCTGCTCTGCTTTTTGACTGGATGTTTGGCTGTGAGCACATGAGTAAGATTGGGCTTCTTGCTATGAGGATAGCTGCCATGAGGGGGCGTGCACTTTGGAGAGATCCTTCTCCATGGGGGATGGAGGAGGGAGGGAGGGAAGGAGAGAGAGAGAGAGAAAGAAAGAGAGAGAGAGAGAGGGAAGCAAGGTCTGTTTCACAACATTAACGAGCTCTTATTCAGAAAGCAGAGTTCATAACTATCCTTACATCGATCTTGGACGTCTTGCAGAAAGCTCCCACGGGATGGACGTGGTCGTAGAGGATGATCACCCCCACCATCACCCGCATGCAGAACATCAGCGTTTCTTCGCTCGTAAATCTGCTCCTGTACTCCCTGAAAGAGAGGAAGAATGGCAGCTGCGTTTCTACCTTGCCAGAGCACGTTCATTTCTGGCTACTTTAGCCTCCTCCAATCATCTCTTGAGAGCAATCCCATACCTGCAACCACCAGGTTAATACGCTCTTAAAGAAACCCATGATGATCATTCTCCTCGAATCTATCCAACCAGCAATTCAGTGTGAAAATAAGGTAAATGAGAGGGCAGTAAATTCTCTTCTCTTCTGCCCTTCAGCGGGCCAGCTCGTCACGTACATCACTCCCCCCCGCCCATCAATCTTGAATATTTTATAGCAGGTCCCTCTGGCTGTCCAAGATTATAGAGAATAATGGCTTCATTATGGAGAGAAAGAATCAGGCTCATTTCTACAGAGCAGCGATCATGTCTCCAGTCAGAGTAACTTCCTTTGTTAAGACACAGGCTGCAGATTGAATTGGATCGGCAAAGATACGTAAAAGAAATTATGTACCATTCACTGGGCTGGGAGTATTTGTGGAGTTTGAATTTTGTTCACTTACCTTGACAGGGTCCCTAATGATTCAGATAATTCTAGATAATTTTAGAGGCTTCCTGAATGTCTATCTCATTATGCACTAGGCCCACAAGGAAGATGATTACTATTTCTGTCTCAGAATAAATCTTAACTTTGGTATAAGTGAAAAATTTGAAACTCACACACCATCTTACATTTGAACAGAGCATCACATTTTGTAAGGTGCTTTTGATGCCTTTGGCCCTCCCAAGCCCTCTGCAGCACAGAGGCCATTATGGCAAAGTCATCAGAGGAAGAAACCGAGGCCCGGGCAGGCCATTCCACGTGTTTACCAGCACACAGAAGTAGCTATAGAGATAACTGGACCCCTAACTTGTGAGCGTATATTTCCTCATTACCATGCTGCCTCGCCATTAACGACGTCAGCCATTTCTAAAATCTAGCAACTAGTTTAAGCACAAAGAAACTACTTAGAGAGAGAGAGAGAGAGAGAGAGAGAGACAGACAGACAGACAGACAGACAGATAGAGACAGAGAGGGAAGGGAAGGGAGCGAAAGAGAAGGACAGAGGGGGAGAAATCTCCATTATCACCCTTGCAACAGTCTTAACCGCTTCTACTCTTTCTTCCAAATCTTCTGTCAGATCTTTTCTCCCACATACTCAAAATAATACCCTGTCGTTTAAGCCAAGCCTCCACATGGTCCTGCCACACCTTCTACAACATCTTTGAGTTCCGGTTCTGCCATCTAATAAGGTATGCAGCTTTTGGGAAGTCAGTTAGCCAGTTTGGACCTCAGCTTCTTCAACTACAAATGGGGGTGACTTACACTTACCCAGAGTTCTTTATGAAATGAATTCAGATCATATACATGTCCATGTTACTGTGCTGACCCAAAGTTACCATCATCATCATCATCATCATCACCGTCATCATCGTCATCACCATCACCATCATAATCGTCAACATATTAATAGGCTCTGTCTAGGGGAACCCTGGACCATGGAGCCACCACTGATGGAACTTACGGCGTTTCCAGCATGACTTTACAAACACTTGTCATCGTACTGAGGCAGTCTGTGGTGTTCTCTATTGGCAGGGTTTTGTTCTAAGTGGAGACACAGAACTAGGTTAGTCCTGCTAGCAGCTTTTACGTGTATTTAAGAAAAAAGGACCTCGGTGCTCAGTTTCACTCACTTCGGACACAAAGTGCATGGTGGCGTTGCTGAGGGTTTTCAGCATTGGCGTGGCTTCTGCGTAGAAGAGGGACATTCGATTGGCCATCTCATTATTGACTTCATTCTCAATGTCTAGCTGATGAAAATAAGAAGGGAAGACGCAATTGATAAAGAGATGGTCAAAAATCCTAACACAGTGTCTGCTGGAAAGGGAATTACAGATGAGGGCTGGCTTCTCCCCGTGCCCTGCCCGATGCAGAAATCAGAGGAAGATGTGGAGAATGGGCACATGGACGGGGGGACCCAGGGGCTCACATGCATGTTGTTGATGCGGTTGCGACTTATCGTCCTTCTGTAGTAGCTGAAGTCATTCTGAATGGCTGGGTTCCTCATCTGAAATTCGGAAGAGAGGAAAGAAGGTCATCTCCCCACAGCAGATGGGGGATGTGTGTTAGGAGCTCTGATACTAGACTATGTAACCAGAAGTCTCTTTGTTGTAACAGTCAAAGCAACTTCTGGCTAAAAATAAATACTCAGAGCCTCATTATTGTAATGCCTTGCCCTTACTATAAGCTAGATTTCAGGGAAAGAATCCTTGTTTTCCATCAGAATAGATACTTGAAAAGGCTTCCTCTTATTGCATTTGGAAGATTTTGAATTCCATGTACAAAAACCACCAACCTACATCACTTTCACTATAAGGCAGGCAAATTCTCAGCTTCTATGGCTCTGTAGGGAAGGAGATACCTCTTACTCATTGACTCCCCACCCCACGGCATTAGCAGAGTACCTGTACATAGTAGGTAGTTAGGACAAGTTTGTTAAGTTGTCTAAGCATGTGCGGTCTAACCTTGAGCTCATCAAACCGAAGGGTAAAATGAAGAATTTCCGCAAACTCTTTCGCCAGGGCCTGCTCCCTCTCCAGGTGCTGGGTCGGCGTGTAGGGTGGACAGGTCAGAGATTCTAATAAACTCTGAAGAGCTTTTTCTGAAAGTCAAAGTGATTAATATATATTTGAGGTGGCCCACGGAGATCCTTCAAAAAGCACAGTTAGTAGGTCCTGCTGACATCTGCAGAGATGACCTTTCTTCTCCACGGCTTTTGCCATAACTGTATGGTGTGATGTGTGTGGGTAAGAAGAAGGAGCCTATTGTGCCCGAGCAGACTGCCTCCCAGGTGACCCCCAGGGCCACACGGCTTCAGCCGAGTCTCTCAAAGCTCAACCAAACTCTCAGCTGTTCAGTATTGCTAACTCCTGCCACTATTTAGAAATCACAGATATGTGTTTTGGGATCACGTGTATGAGACAGCCATTCGTGACAGAGAGGGGATGAGGTGACCCAGAACACATGGTTAGATAACCTGCACTGCAGGGAAAGACTTTGGGTCCCTATCCAGCTCCTCTCTGCCCCCACATGTCAACCAACCTAATCCAGGGGTGCTTTTCTGCAAACCCACTGCAGTAATGTCGACCTCCATTACTGTCCCTGAAATAGTCTCATTAAATCCTCTGGTCCATTTCTACACACCCCCGCCAATTTTTCCTTCAACATATTTCTATCACTACCAAGTCATCTGGCCAATCCTTGAGAGCAGGGGTTGGAACCAAACTATGGCAGACAGGCCAAATCTGGCCCACTGTCAATTTTTGCAAATAAAGTTTTATTAAAACATAGTCATGCTTTATGTCCATTCCTTAATGTGTGGACGATGGCTATGAACATGACACAATGGGAGCGTTGAGGAGGCGCAACAAAGACAGGATGGCCCAGAAGCCTCAAATATTATCGGCTCTTACAGCAAAGTGTGCTTTAACACCTGATCTATAGTTCTTAATGGTCTTTTATAGCAAGTTTACAGGGACATCTCTTGCCATTTCCATTTATGGGAATGGGCTGCCTTCTGAGTTAGCCAGTTCTGCCTTGGCGGATCTTTTTCCTTCTGGTAAAAATGGGGCTCTCTATGATTTCAGTTCATGGGGTCTAGATATACACGGTGGAGAGACAGAAAAAGGAAACAGAGAATAAGCTAGACCTGAGAGTCTTCAGAGGCTCTTTTCTTAAAAAATTATTTTATTTCATTCAACCGCTTCCTTTGGGTCTTTGCTTCCAGTTCTCTCAATATCATGGCCATTATTCTCCCAAAGTATTTTGATTTCTCTGTTTAACTCTTAAAATCTGGCATTCATTTACAGAAAAAGTAAAGTAAAACATGACTACCCCTTTCTTCTTTCTAGATGTATTATATTAACTAACGGGTGCTCAGAAAGCTGTACTCTTGGGGGAGTGGTTATATCACACAGGTGGTCACATCGAGCTTTCTGTCAGGCAGACCTGACTTTACTCTTGCTTCTGAAAAGCCATCCTCAACCTATACAGGTTGCTTGTAAGGTTTAAGAGCAGAACGTAATTTGTTTTTCCTGTGTTTTACTATATTAAATGCATCACATGACTCTAACCAATCAGGTTCTTTTATGGATTGGCAGTGATCTGTTTGTTTCAACTTTTCTGTCAGTTAGAAATGCAATCAGACCACATCAAAACTGTTACAGTGACACTTACCTGAGACCCAGACCAGAGGGACACGCAAGAGTGGAGACACCCCCAACCTGCCACCGAGGGAGGAACTTTGAAATGAACTTAAGGGAATGAAAACCAATGTTGTCATCCCTGAGTGGCTCCCCCAGCGCAGCTGCAGGCGGATGTGGGACACATCCCAGAGCACCGAACTAGCTCATCCCGCTCCTTTCTCAAACTCCGTAACATAACACAACTCCGTCACACACGGGATAAAAACTGCAAACACATACTCACCTAGCCTTATGGAAAATTCATAAAATCTCTTTAGCCTCACAACCAGAGGGCACACAGCATTCCAAGCTTTCTCTTGAAGCTGAATGTCGTTGGGATTTTGAATCGCCTACAAAACGTGACAAAATCGTCTGTTTAAAAAAGAAGCAATAACCTCCACGTCAAAATGCCTCAAGAGCAAGAAAGGATGGGGGTTGAAGAAAACACAATTCCTGATCTACTTCGCTAGTCTGCTCTTCAAGTTGCCCTCATCAGTCCATGGGCCTGTCTTCCAAGATGCTCAGTTAGAATGAGATATTTGCACTTGACCATAATGCCAATGACCCTACAATTATGTCCTGTGTCATCTTGTGTCTCTTATTTTAAACGCAAAAAAACCGCAAAACTAACTGGAAGCAATTCAGCCTGCCTTCATCGTGTTTTGATTCTACTAAAGTCGAGCCAGTGCTTATTAGGACGTGCAGATCCTGAAGATGTCTTCCTTTCCCTATAATACGTATTACATTCCTTCTGTTCTGTGATGTTACCTAAATTACCTAAAGTAATGGAGACCCTTAAGTAGAATAACCACCTTTAAGAAACTGTCACTTTCTTAGAAATGTTCTTCTGTCTGGGTGGCGGCAGCTTAAGGATAAGAGCGTTAGTGGTGCGTTTTTCCTGGACAGCGGCAATGGCTGTTGTGTCTGTAAGTGCGTGTGTGTGTGCGTTTGTCTATGTGTTGTTACTTCCACAAAACTAATTATTTCAAATACAAGGAGTATCAAGTTTCTTGCCTTTAAGGCATTGCGCAGCCTTAAAAGCCATGCAGGCAATTTTGTTTTCTGTTTTGGATGTTGTTTTTCAGGTTTTGTTTTTTTTTTAATTTCAAGTCATTTCAAGAGGACAGACCTGCAGGCTACTTGGAGCAAGACAGATCACGACTATTGTTTCAGATACTGTGGAACCTGCTAAAATGACTACAAAATGCTGGAAGTCTGTGCAAGCCTGGACCTCATGACTTACACTTCAACTGCCGTCCATTGACTTGTCTGGATGTTTCCCTTAAATGAAGTAACATGCTGACAGATCGTTGTTTAAACGTCAGTCCTGCGATAACAAATGTACGACCGAGAAGAGAGTGGCTAATGTCTGACATGGTCTACAGCACCGTGTGCTCAGATTAATGTCCTAGCGTAAAAGGGGCCATTCATACTTTTTTAAAAAACACATTACCCTCCTTGTTCTTCCCAGTACACTAGCAAATACTAGGGCTACTACTTAATCTTGCTGGGTGTGTGTGCGTGTGTGGGTTTCCCCTCTCCTCCGAGGGTGCTGTCTGCTCAGTGTTTTCATTGACGTACATCTCGGATCTCCGGCCCTGCGCCCTTGTAAGCTTGCAGGTCTGCGAGGATGCTCTCAGAATCCTGGAGGACGGCGCTAATCTGGTTCCATATTTCCCTCTCTCCTTCCGTGGGCTGCGCATCTGGGCAGAAGGGAAACCAAAAGACACAGAGGGCTTGTGTTTACAGCCAGCTCGGGAGGAAGATCAGCATTCAGTTCTACCTGCACGGCAGTCCTCTTTGATTCCTATATGTCTGGTCTTTACCTGTTGACACAATAAGCTCCTAGGAAAGGCGACTAACACAACTTACGTGCACTACTTAGTTCAAAACAGTCATCGGTCTCTCTGCACACGCTAAACCAAGCATGTTGGAATGATTGCAGGCACGTTATTTGTGTAGAACATGCTTTCTGCACACCAATTATTATGTGCCACGCGGTTAACTGGATGACAGAAGGAATAAATGTTGTCTTTTGGGGTCCACATTTAATAGGAGAAGCTACTGAGTATTTCTGTTATGACTAAAACTCTTTGAATCTGAGTACAGACAGGAAAAATAGTCCCCTTTATATTTCCATATAAAAAATAAGCTTAAAATATTAGATAATCCTTCAGAGCCGTGACGGAGATGTATCTTTCTGAAACACAATGATATGGAGAAAGTATTGAGATGTACCAATGAACATGAACTCAAGAAGTACAGCAGGTTTGTTTTTTTTTTAAAAAAACTTTTTTAAAATGTTTTATTTATTTCTGAGAAGGAGACAGCATGAGCAGGGGAGGGTCAGAGAGAGAGGGAGATACAGAATCTGAAACAGGCTCCAGGCTCTGAGCTGGCTGTCAGCACAGAGCCTGACGCAGGGCTTGAACTCAAGAACTGTGAGATCATGACTTGAGCCGAAGTCGGACACTTAACCGACTGAGCCACCCAGGTGCCCCATAGGAGGTTTGTTTTATTTTTTATTTTTTTTATTTTTTTTTAATGTTTTATTTATTTCTAGGAGAGAGCGCGAGAGAGACAGCGTGAGCAGGGGAGGGTAAGAGAGAGACGGAGTCACAGACTCTGAAATAGGCTCCAGACTCTGAGCTGGCAGTCAGCACAGAGCCGGACGTGGGGCTCGAACCCACGAACCGCGAGATCATGACCTAAGCGAAAGTCAGACGCTTAACCGACTAAGCCACCCAGGCGCCCCAGGAGGTTTGTTTTAAACAGGCTTGTACTGTTCAGTTTTGGTCTTGACTGTAAATGTTACTCACAAGAATAAGGGACACATTCAGGCTTACATAAAAGAAGAACATATTCTAATAACCACAGAAGCATCCCCTTAACTCTAAATTCCCATTTGATTACATTGCTGTAGTTAATATATGTTCATGGCCCCATGAGTATTTTGTGGGGGTGGGTAGGCAGAAGTCGAATGGTGGGAAATCTCACAATGTCCATAAAATAGGTTACTTGCCCAGGCGAGTCAGGAAAGTAACCTCCATCCCAAACAAAGGCGTTGCTAACACAAAGGGGATAGATGTCACCTCTTAAAAACTTGTTTTCAAAAATCCAAGTCCTAAGGTAGTGACTTCTCCCAGGAGACCCCACTCATGAAAGGGTACGTTAGAGTTACGTCTGGTGTAACACTTCCCAGATCAAATCCTAGTCTTGACTGGTCTTGGTGGGAGCTGATCCTGAGAAAGGAAATAATTCACTGGTGTTACCCTGGGAGTATAAGGGGCAGAATTCCCGAGCTCAGTGACACTGAGGCAAGGCACTGGCGTGCTGATGGGGCTCACAGTAGGGCTGAGTATCAGGCTAAGGGTTGGGCCAGATGTGGCTGCTTCTGTTTGGTCACCATCTGCTGGGGCCTATGCTAATCTGAGGCCAGACCTTTGAGAAAAGATGCCCATTTTTAGATCATTTTCCTTACCGTGTCCTGCTAAGACCTAAGAAATTGGTAGAGTTACCTGGGAAATGAAGGATGGAAATTATCAGTGCCTGAGAGTTCTCATTAGAAAGAAAAATCCCAGGTCCTCATAGACTATCCAGATATTTTGAAAACTCTGCCTTTTAGGAATGAGATGGACTTCGATGAGAGAAAGGGTAAGGACTGAAGTGCACGTGCACCAGGACTCAGAGAAGAAGACGAGTGTGGTCTTGGAGGAGAGAAAATCACTCAAGATAAAGGATGGGTTTGAGCTGGCTGGCTGGAAGGCCACAGGAAGTGCAACCTGAAGAACATGGCAGAGACCCACAGGTCATGGAACCGAGATCCCCTCTTCCGGCTAACAATGAGGCCCTTGATGGTTCCTGCCTTCTGGGGACTCAAATCACAAGTGGGGTCGATTTCCAGGGTGGAGAGTCCAGACTGGGAGAAGCTCTAATCTGTCTGTCTGTTTGCTTTTTCAAATAGAAAGAGGACTGTGTCACCCTAAGTGACATTGGCATTGGCTCATCTACCTATGGAAGTTCATGATTCAATCTACTCTGATCCCTCAGCTAAGTGATTAGACAGCCAGGACTAATTAATGAGAATCTGATCCATTAGGCTGCAGGCCTCTGGCCTTATTTGTTTCACTAAATCTCCAGGACCTAGGGCAATGCCGGGTACATACTGTGTGCTCAAGAAAGATGTGCTGAGGGGCACTTGGGTGGCTTAGTTGGTTCAGCGTCCGAGTTTCGCTTAGGTCATGATCTCGCGGTTCGTGGGTTCGAGCCCCGCCCCGGGCTCTGTGCTGACTGCCAGTTCAGAGCCTGGAGCCTGTTTCAGTCTGTGACTCCCCCTCTCTCTGACCCTCCCCTGCTCACGCTGTCTCTCTCTCTCTCCTAGAAATAAATAAAACATTAAAAGAAAATTAAAAAAAAAAAAGATGTGCTGAATAAAAGCGCTGAATGAACGATTTATTACTCACACTACGTTTTATGATTTTTCTGCTTGTCCTTGTATTTGGAGGTCTCTGAAGACAGAGACTGTATTCTTATTCTCAGTGTCTCCATGTGTCTTACCCATTGGAGACACTCAATACATATGTCAAGACTCAATAAATAAATGAGGACATTGACTAGGTGGTAGAGAATTGGGGTGTTGGGAAGCAGTGAAAGAAGTGAAGATCCTGTTACTTCTGGATCCTCTCCTCTGTCTCTTCCTCCCAAATGGCTTCCATACTGTTACCTCTCTCACTGCTACCGTTTATCTATCTCTATCATCTACATCTAGATCTATACCTATCTATCTACAATCAAATTGGCTAGTCACACTTTCATTAACACTTGTGTTTTTAAATCATCCTTCATTTATCTACAGCCTCAAGGTCTCTTCAGTGTGGTTCACACACTATCAAGATATTTGTTGAGTGAAAACCAGCACTTAGGTTGACCATCCCAACTTTAAGGCTGTTATCATTTGTTTTCTAGAATATCCCTTTAAGATGCTTTGGTGTCTTTGCTTTCGGTATTCTCCATATTCAGATTGGGTGGGCACCCATGTTTTAAAAATATGTGGTGTCTTCAGATGTCAGAGAGAAACATCTTGCAAAATTGGTGCTTGAAAAGGTATGTTGATATTTAACTTATCAGCAACCTCCTAAAGCACTTGCTAAGTGAACAGGAAATCTGATGATGGTTTTGTTTTTCTATTTTTAACACAAAGATCGACCTTTTGTCAAAGATGCACACACATGCATATGCCCACCATAACATTACTGACAGAAATGAGTCCTTATTGTCAGTGGTAGCGAAGGAATCTCTCGGTGATGATTCTTCCAAGAATCACATTCTAAAATCTAATCACTGTCAATTATTTCATTGCCATTGAGAACAACAGTTACATCAAGCTGGGCTGCTCTTGTCTGACAATGAAGCTGTTAAAAAAAAAAAAAAAAAAAAACCTGTGATTTACACAGGCAATTTCAGAAACCAATACTTCGAGAAGCTCTGGCTCCAGCCTATCCAAGTCATTCCCCAGGGGATGATTTAAAGCCCTGTTCTGGACTTGCTATCATGGAAGGTATGAAAATGTATCATGTGCACTGTGACCTCGAATACATTGTCAAGAAATCGCGGATTCCAAGTGCCTAGAATTTTTAATGGAAAAATACTCTCTTATCAATGAAGATAGCGAAGCAGTATTCATTTTGTTTACAGGGGATCTATTTATCCTCCTCTGGCTCAATTTGCTGGTGACTGTGGATATTAACTGCCAGGATTCCGGTGTCACCCGGGTCAGGTGGAGGATTTGCCGTGAAGGACTGTGATGTTTACTGAGAGCAGAATGCCTAACATTCCACTGTGTGGATGGAGAGGAAGGTGGCTGAGTGCTATGCTTGTCAGGAAGGAACATCTTTGGTGAACATACCCCAGGGCACAAACCAGAGTAGGGCTCTCAAATCAAAGTGTTCTTATCTTCGTACATCAGGCAACAACACACTCTGTCTTCACAAGCATCACACATACCTTCTCCTAACAACCTATTCAGGACTGTATGGAAAATCTGACAGAGACTCAAACAAATTAACTAAGATAATGTGAGAAGAAGACACAATTTATTTGGAGATGTCATTGGTGTTGAAGCAAGCTCTGGCCTTTCATCAATAGGATATATTGGTATCTCTGCACCCTGCCAGCTGGTGTATAAACAGTGAAGAAAGGTACAGCACAAAGATTTGCCAAAGCCATAGATTAAACCCATAGCTCTTCTTTTCCACCCCGTCTTATGTCTCCACCTCTCTCCCCTTAAGGATAAACTAAGATACACAGCTAATTATCTATTACTAACTTTCAGGGATATAAAGTGGTAATGATTTACAGCAGAATGCTAACTGCTTACAGAAACCCCATAAAATTGCAAAGGTCCATTGGAAAATGTGTGTGACTGGGCTGACATATTTATTTGTACAGGAGCTTTAGTCATCCTGCACCAGAGACCAGAGCCCACTCCTATGGAATTTCCGATGAGTTGCTGCATAAAGCAGGAAGGGTTGAAGCTTGAGGGCTCATCTACTTCATCTCCACGTAGTGGGATCCCTGTGACGTCACAGGAGGAGGGGACTCCGAGGACAGAGAGTTTTGAGACTCAGTCCCTGCTGCCACATTTGCCACTCACTGCATATGAGACCTCAGGGCCAATCAGTTCATCTTTCTGGTTCTCAGGTTCCTTGGTAAAAAGAGGGACATTGACAAAAGCCCTGTCCTCTCTCTATCTGGTCTTGTAGGGATTATGACCTGTGCTGATAGAAGATGTTGACAAAGATAAAAAGCATTTAAAGAGAAAAAGTATTGGAAATTTAATGAATTTAATGGGATGATTAAATTTAATGAACTTAATGACTGAATTTTTACGTTGGCATAAATACATTGCTGTCCAGGTCTGTTCTGTTATCTTTGGTTTGCTTGTTTGTTTCATTTGTAAAGTGACCAGAAAAATCTATTTCCCCACTTTCCTCTCCCCAAATTATTTAGCCTCTTCTGAACAGCCTTAGCAGAAGTGAGGGCACCAGAGAAGGAGGGATGAAGGAAGAGCTCAGTAGTGGCATGAAGTAGCTTGCATCAGCAAAATCATCACAGATGAGCAGCTGATGTGACATTCCTCCTTGTTTTCAAAAGTAAGAGACCACAGTCCCAATAGATCAAAATATTCAGAGCCTTTCTGAGAGTACAATGGCTTGGAGGCTTTAGGATTTCTTTCCCAACTACTCCCACCCCCAACCCATGGCCACTGGTATTGTTCTCGGTTTGTTCATAAAGGTGCATGTGTCTTCTAAGAAAATCATTTCTTGGTTATGGTCTGCCGAGAAACCTTTGTTCAGCTCGGCCCTAGACTTCCTGTATTTTCTCTTTTGCCTAACCCATCACCTGCTCTCCATTCTATAGCAGGCTTCTGAAATACCTGTACCACTATCTATTACAAGTGCTTGCATCTTCTCTCCGCACTAAAAATTATAATAGCTTTTGAGGGGCGCCTGGGTGGCTTAGTCGGTTAAGCGTCCGACTTTCGCTTAGGTCATGATCTCGCGGTTCGTGGGTTCGAGCCCGCGTCGGGCTCTGTGCTGACTGCCAGCTCAGAGCCTGGAGCCTGTTTCAGTCTGTGACTCCCTCTCTCTCTGACCCTCCCTTGCTCACGCTGTCTCTCTCTCTCTCCTAGAAATAAATAAAAAATATTTAAAAAAAAATTATAATAGCTTTTGAAGAAGAGGGCATATCCTCCTAATGCTCCTATATTTATATGCCCTATGTCATCCCTCCCTGCCTCTGTGCCCCCTGAGATCTCACCCCTACTCCTGTGGTTCCTGTCTGATGCTACAATGCAGGAGATGCTCTGCATATAATTACTGAATTAGCATGAATACAAAAAAAAAAAGTTTCGAAGCTTAGACTTCAGGCCCAGCCCTCTGCTGGACACCGGATACACAGTGATATAAGCATAAGATGCCATCCAAATCCTCTCGGCAGGGAAGTTCTTCATGCTGAAGTGAAATGACAGCAAAGACACCCAGTTATGTAAGAAGGCATGGAGGACACTGGAACAAGTAAACATGTCAGTACCTACAAAAGATCTATTTAAATCGCGCGCGCGCAAACACACACACACGCTATTGAGGGTTCAAAGTAAAAGAAAAACACCACCACCCCACATGGCAAACGGGGAGTTTATAGCAGATGTCGAAGCGAAACAGGAAAGGCACAAGAGTAGAGCGAGGGTGGTGGGGGGCATGCTGGGAAAAGATTCTTGAATTCTTCATGAATTCATTTAGAAGAGAGATTGCAGTAAATTGAAGGTGTATATCATAATCTCTCTGACAATAAGTACTAAGAGGTAGAACTAAAAAGCCAACAGAAGAGATAAAAGAGAATACCAAAATTATTCTATTTAATCAATTATGTTTCAAAGGTTCAGAGAAAAACAAAGCAAATTCAACAAATAGAAATCAACATCAAGACAGGCTCAAATACAAACATTAATTAAATGTACATGGACTAACGACTCCAGTGAAAAGGTAGATGTGATCAGCATGGATGGAAAAGCTAGGTCCAACTATGCGTTGTTAACAAGAACCACAGTGTGAAGATAACGGCACAGATTGGATGGGGAAACATGCCTTAGAAACCATAAGCATAAAAAAGCCGTTAGGGTCAAAATATAAAATGCTTGAAGATATACTTAACAAAAGATAAGCAAGACCTCTAAAAACTATAAAGTGGTGCTAAGTGAAATTAAAGAATATCTAAACAAATGGAAAGATATACCGTAGTCTTAAGGAGGAGAATCAATATCGTCTAGATATCAATTTTCCTCAAATTGATCTATGGATTTAATATCATTATAATCAATATCCCAGAAAGATTGTTAAAACATTGAAAATTTAATTTAAAATTTATTTAGAAAAGCAAAAGAGCTAGAGTAGTCAAGGCAATCTTGAAAATGAACAACAACTCTGAAGGACTTATTTTTCTTGATTTGAGACTTATTACTTGTTATATTTAGGTATTAACTGGTGAAAAGGATCAATAAAGCAATGAGAGAGAATAGAAGGCCAAACATATTACAGTTAACTGATTTTGATAAGAGCATTCAAGCAATCTACTTGTGCTACAATAAGCTGATAACACATGAAAAAAAATAAACTCTCACAAAATAAACACAAATCAGTTCAAGACTGGCCACTGACCTAATTTAAAGCTTAAATTTCTAGAACTTCCAGAAGGAAGCAATAGATTGTCTTTAGGATGTTGGGGTAGGCCATGATTTCTTTCTTTTTTTTTTTTTTAATGTTTTTATTTTTGAGCGACAGAGCACAAGCGGGGGAGGGGAGAGGAAAGAGAGAGAGAGGGAGACACAGATCCGAAGCAGGCTCCGGGCTCTGAGCTGTCAGCACAGAGCCTGATGTGTGGCTCAAACTCACGCAAACTGCAAGATTATGACCTGAGCCGAAGTCGGAAACTTAACCAGCTGGAACGACTGAGTTAGCCAGGTGCTCCAGCCATGATTTTTTTTAAATTAATTTATTTATTAAACTTTTTTTTTACAAATAGTTTATTATCAAGTTGGTTAAAGTATGTACTTCGTGCAAAAGGAAACAATCTTAAATCACACTGCATCAAAATTTAAAATTTCTGTTCATGCAACGTCAAGAAAATAAAAAGGCAAAGGCACTGAATGAGTGAAAACATTTGCAAGCTATTATCTCCCAGATGGCAGGTATCCAGAACACAGTAAGGAACTACTACAGCTTAGTAATACAAAGAAAAACAACCTAATTAAAAATGGGTAGAAGACCTGAGTGGTCAATATATTCTAAAAATGCTAGGCAAATATTCCATAGGCACATGAAAAAGCATTCAACATTATCAGTTTCATGGAAATGGAAAATAGAACCACAGGGAGAAAACATCCCACAGCCACTAGACTAGCCACAAGGGAAAAGACTGCTGATGCTAAGGTGGGGAAGACGTGGAGTCCGTGAAGGCTACACTGCTGGCCAGAATGGAAATTAGTACATCCCATTCAGAAAACTATTTGACACTGTCTTGAAAAGCTGCATATAACCGACCCAGCAAATCTACTCTTCGATATTTATGCAAGAATGAAAATTAGTACATGCCATTCAGAAAACTATTTGACACTGTCTTGAAAAGTTGCATATAACTGACCCAGCAAATCTACTCTTTGGTATTTATGCAAGAGAAATGACGCACACAAGAATTCTACAAGAATGTTCAGAGCATGTTTACTCATAGGAGCCCCAAACTGGAAGAAGTCTAGGTGTTCATCAATAGGGAATGAATACACAAACTCTCTTACAATGAGAGTATTCAGCACAAAAGGGGAACAAATTAGATACGTGTAATTATACGGTTGGATAGCAAAAAATATTGTGTGGGAGAAGAAAAAGATTCCACAAAGCATATACTATAGAATTCCATATCTGTCAAGTTCAAGACCTTATAGATTAGCTAAATTAATCTTTGAGGTATAAATCAGATCTGACCAGTAGTTGTTTCTGGGTGTTTGTCAGGGGCAGGGGATTGTCAGAGAAGAGGCACACTGGAACTCTCTGGAGTGAAATATCCTGTCTTGAAGGGCGTGGTGTTTGTCAAAATGGATTGAAATACACACTTACGACTTGTACATTTCAGTGCATATAAATCATGCCTCAATAAATATACATTTTTAAAAGTGGAACAGTCAGACAAAGAACAGGAATTATCTATTCTGAGCAGACGGGATGGCTTCAGAATTAACCAGAAGCAAGAAATCAAATTTTCCAAAAGAAGCTTATTATTATTATTAATTATTATTGTAACAGCCTTATTATGATATAATTCACCCATCCCAATTAGACATTTCAGTGATTTTTTAGTATATTGCCATTGCTGTACGACCATCAACATCATCAGTATTAAATATTTCCTTTACTCTTCAAACAACTTTGTACCCGTTAGCAATTTCCCATTTCTTCCCAAAATCCCCAGGTCCTGATAACCACGAGTGAACTTTTTATCTCTGTAGATGTGCCTAATCTAGACATCCTCCATAAATTGAATTATACAATATGTGCTCTTTTGTGACTTTTTTTAACTTAGTATAAATATTTCAATATTTCCATCTATCAGCACTTTAGTTTTTATTGCTTACTAATATTTAAGTGAATGGATACACCACACTTTATTTGCCTACTCATGACTTGATGGGCACTTGGGTTGTTTCCACTTTTTGGCTATTATAAATAATGTTACTATGAATATTTATGTACAAGTTTCTGTGTGGATATATGTTTTCATTTCTCTTGGGTATATACCTAGGAGTAGAATCACTGAGTCGGAGGTAACTTTATGTTTAGTGTTTGGAGAACTGCCAAACTGTTTTGCAAACCATCTGCACCATTTTCCATTCCCACCAGCAGTGTATGAGGGTTCCAATTTCTTCCTATCTTCACCAAGACTTTTTTTAAGTTTATTTATTTTGAGAGAAACAGAGAGAGTGCAAGTGGGGAAGGTACAGAGAAAAAGGGAGACTCTCAAGCAAGCTCCAGAGCCCAATGCTGGGCTCAAAGTCACAAAACTGTGAAATCATGACCTGAGCCGAATTCCAGAGTCAGAAGCTCAACCAACTGAGCCACCCTGGCACTACTCTCAACCAACACTTTTATTATCTCTCTTATGAAGTGCTATCTCAAGGTTTAGGTTTGCATTTCCCTCTTGGCTAATGATAGCGAATTTTTTTTTTCCTGTGCTGATTGGTCATTTGTTTATCTTCTTCTTTGGAAAAACATCTACTCAGATCCCTATGGAATATTTTGATAGATAGAGTTGTTTACTGAAACAGTGTCTTTGAGCAAGGTGACCTTGCATAGATTTTAGTCTACTTGAACTTTGACCTGTCTTGGAGACCTTCCACTGTCCAAGGCAGATACTGTATGAAGGACTGAGGAAGTGGGCCATTCTAGAGTCATAGGTCTGATTAATGGCTACCTCTCTACTGCCTATGTGGCAAGGGAAAAACAGGGCAATAAGAACTAAAAGGAGTTCTCTGTGACCAATTCCAGAGACCTCAGCTCTGGATCTTGGGAAGGTCGCTTGGTTACATCCCCTGTCCCAGTCCCTAGGGTCAGTTAGTGTCTCACTTGGATGCATTGGTTAAATGTGGTTCCCAAACTGGTTGATCATCAGAACCACCTGGAAGATGTGGGCAAAAGCAGATCCTTGGAACCAGACCACTGAATCAGAATTTTTACAACTAGGTAAAAACTCTATCGACCAGATGTTTCTAATGATCACTTCAGTCTGGGAATCACTGGAATTATTTCACTGAAAGGCTAACGTCTGCTGCCCACTTTGGGTGCCATTAACGAGTGGATTCAATTGAACAATCGTCAACAGACCTTCAGGCATACATCTTCCGTGCACCTTCCCCCAAACCATCATTCATGCAAGATTTGGTTGCATTTTATTCCCCCTCTGTCTCCCAGCCTTCAAAGATGAAATGGAAATATGACAGAAGTAGAGACAGAAAAAGGAAAAAAAAAAAGTAGTGGGTTGAAAAATAAAACAATAAAAAAGATGTTAAGTGGTTGGGTAGAAATGTGAGCAAACGGTGCAGAACTCATTGCAAAGGTCAGGCAAGAATTTAAATTAAATCTACACAACTGGAAAACCTTGGGACAGATGTGTCTAATTTTGTATTATATTTTGACCCAGCTTAATTATATCTATTTGACCCAGTTCAATTATATTCCATCACTGACTTCAAAAAGAATATTCAGTACTCAGAGCAGAGGTGCCAAATTCATTTAAGCTGTTGCTACATGCTGCTTGGCCTTCCTTCTACTCTCCCCTTCTTTCTCCTTAACCCTTTGCAATCCAGCCTCCATACTCAAAGCAATATATCCTGAATCTGTTTTTCCAGTGGTAACAGCAGCGGGTCAGCTCAATGGCCAGCTTGCCATTCCCTTTCCAAGCCTTACCCATCCTGACCACTCAGCAACATGTGACTCCATTTACATTCCCTCCTTCTTTATTGTCTGTGATCTCCAGACTGCCTCAATCTAGCGGGTTTATTCCATTCCTTCACAGGGCCAGCATCTGTTACTAAGGCTTTGTTTGGTGATCAGTGTTCCATGCTCAACACAGGGCTAAGTGCTGGTTTGCAAACCTGAGTGGTGAAGTCCAGGCCCTGGTTAGTCTAGGTGTAGTGAGATGTTCTCCTTCCTCTACAATGTAGTCTCTTTTCCTGGTCCTCCAACTAATCAACCTCCCTCGAAGCATCAGCTCACCTAACATTTCCACATGACCAACTCTGTCTGCTTTCTAGTTTTCCCTCAGCGAGTTCAGCTTTCTTTTTTCGTTTTTGTTTTCTATTTTTTTAATGTTTATTTTGAAGGAGAGAGGCAGAGCATGAGCAGGAGAGGGGCAGAGAGAGAGGAGGGAGACAGAATCGGAAGCAGGTTCCAAGCCCTGAGCTGTTAGCACAGAGTCTGACACGGGGCTCGAGCTCAAGAGCTGTGAGATCATGACCTAAGGTGAGGTCGGATGCTTAACCGACTGAGCCACCCAGCTCTCCTCAGCTATTCTTTTTGAGGACAGTCCCAATTACTGATCCAATTGTGAAGCACTAGTCCTAAGCTTCCACAACCCCTGTGGTCTAGCCCAGACCAGACTTCCATTTCTGCTCACGTTTCCTTTCCACAAACATGCTGTGTTAATGTAAGTTGGGCCTCTTGCTGCTCTTCAGCTATGCCGTTCCCATTGCTATCCCCATTTCCACTGATGGAAAACTCCTCTCCCTGGATCCCTCTAGAAAAAACACTCATTCTTTAAAGCCCATTCCAAAGGACAGTTTTTGCTGGAAGACTTCTCCAATTCCTTCTGCAGTCTTCCATTCCCTGAAACCAGATGCAAGGTTTTCCTCCGTCTTTACTCCCAGGCTGTGGTGGGCCCTTAAGACCTTTAGCTTATCTTGTCTTGAACTATGGGCCTATATTGTCTGCACAGGAGCCTGAGACTCCACCAGGCAATGACTATTCTTGTTCAGCTCTGTCTCCTTGATGCTGCCTGTCTTACATGGATGCTCGTAATCATATTCCACATACCACTACTGAGTTGAGCTGAAATCTACAGACTTAAAGAAAAATCATGACCACAACCTACCTTTCCTATCCTTCTGGTCTACCATCATTCTTTTTTGAAAATCATCTTTTCAGGGTTAAGAAAAAAACTATTTTTTCCATGAGCTGTCTTGGTTCATAGAGAAATAAGATGTCCCTCTCTAGTCAAAAATGGGATGATGACTATAGCACTTCTGAGAAGTTGCTTGTGATGAGCACTTAAGAAGGATGAAAGCCAGAAACTCGTGTTCATGTTCCCATCTCCATAGTGAAGTCATCTTCACTGTGTGACTTCAGTTAGTTATTTACCTTTTTAGAGTCTTAGTGAAATGTTAACTGTCTCCTTGGGATTGATGGGGAAATAAATAGTTTATGTATTTTCGGTAAATGTATAGTTTTATATTTTCCTTAAATACCATTGCTCTCATCCTAATGAGCCATAAGGCATGAGAACCTATTTTATGTGTTCCTTATTAAAGAAATTATTAGTATATCTACAAATTGAGTTTCAGTACCATAAGCCATTATCAAAATTCAGGATGTTTAAATGTTTTTTGTTTAATTTTTTTTAGCCACCATGACCTTCTGAAAAAAAAAAAAAAAAAGTTAAGAAACTATTCAAATTACAAGACTGAGCAGACCAGGGTACTGGATCATAAGAAAGAATAAGAGTGGTCCCTCTGCTATAGCTGGGGCAGGGATCCCCGAGGCATAACTTAAGAACTCTGGAACTCCAGAGAACACGCACTGAAAACCACTGCTTTAAATCCCTGCAGACTTTTATTTTATCACTTGGAAGGATTTTAAAATTAGACTCGACAAGGAACTCAGAACTACTCTTTGTAAAAGCACAGAACGCCAAGAATCCAAGAACAGGTAAATAGACAAATGGGGACCACTGAACCTGGTAGGCATGTGTAAGCAGGAGCTGCAGGTGCATGTAGAATTTAGAGCTTCAAACGTGTAGCCATTTAACTACCCTAGGTGTTTACATCCCCCCCCCCCCAAGTTTTGAGTGAATGAGGTATTTTACCTCTACGACTGTTCTGGACTTTATGCTAGAAGCAAGAGTGTACAATGGTAGAAGGAATCAACTAAACATGCAGATAGTAATATGAGGGGGATAGTGTTAAGAGGTAATAGATCTTATAAAATTCTTTAAAGTTATTAATAAATCTTCATTTTAACAACAATAATAACAACAACAGAGATATGTATATTGGAGTTGCAAAAGTGACACCAGCAAAAAAGCCCATTCCTTTTGATGTGTCCAAACACTCTGCTGTGGAGTTCCCACCTACGCCCCTAGCCACCTATGCCGCCTTCACCAAACCTAGCCAAACCCAACCCAACCCAACCCAACCCGACTCAATCAATCCAGACCAACCCAACCCAACCCAACCCAACTCAACCAGTCCCACCCAACCCTACCCAACTCAACCAGTCCCACCCAACCCAACCTGATCAAACCCAACCAAACCATCCAAAGAACAAAACCAGAAAAGTGAGTTAAATAATAGGTGAGATATCTTTTATGGAATATAATCCAAATTAAATATATTTTTTTAGAACACATGAGTTTTGGGGGTACTTTTCCTTTACAAATAGCTATTTTAGACTCATGTAAGATTTTGAAAAGGCGTATCTAGGGAGCAGTCATCTTTTTATTTACTGTATCTTGAAAGGGTCTTCTAGAATTTACATAGAAAATTTGTTAGCAAGTTTAATATATATGCAAGGAAATTCTGACTTATTTTTAATATAGATAGATACTTGAAAAATTAAAGGTTAAAGCAGATTAAAGTTTGCAAAAAATATTGAGAAAAAGGACATTTAATGTTCTTGCTATTGTAGAACTGTAATTTAGAAAAGGGGGAACACAGGAGTGAAGGTGGAAACATAAGCTTAGTTGATAAAACATGAATGTGTCACTCATTTGAAAATGTATTCAATTAAGAAAATAAACAAGAAAAATAACTTCCATATTTATTCAGTCATAATTCAAAAGCCACTTTACTTTAGAAAAAATAACCTTTTCATAAAAGAAACATAACCTTCAAATAAAAGAGGGATATCTCAAAATTTTGAAATAGTTTTGTATAATCAGGTAACATGAAAAACAGAGATGAGTCAAAAATAATCTGTAAGGCTATCTTCTAGTTTTATAAACTTTTTTGTGTCCAGTGATATTTGTGTTATATTAATCTATGTAAATTACTATAGGTACTATTTTTCTTTAGACTATGACATAGCATTTCATAAAAATTACTATGAAAAATACATGATGATGACTGATGCTAGTTGATGAAAGCTGATTGGTTATAAAATCCAAGAAAATCATGGATACGTCAAAAAGATTTTCTATTAGGTTTCTTAAAAAAAAATTAACAAGAAGAGAAAGAAATAAAATGGTCTTTGAAGACTCAGAAAAAATGAACAGTGACATTTGGATTTAAGTATCATACAAAATTTTTATAACTTCTCTATCAACAAGCTATTAAGAATGTAAAAAGTTCCCATCATTATCTTTTGATTTTTGGAACTTACTTTCAAAATCCAGGAAAAAATGTGGATAGTTTTCAATTTCCCTGGTAAGGACTTTGAGCAGGTTTCCCATCCCAGCAAACCTAGGAGAGACAATACAAAACCAAATACCATTAACAGAATGAAAAGTAGACTTTTCTTTTTTAAGAAAAAAAAAACAGACTTTTTAAAAGGTTGGATATATATTTTACTAATTTCTGTCCATCATGCTGGACTCCCAATAGCTGCATCTGATATAAAGTATCTCCACGCCAGGTGATGCCTAGTAATTTAGCAACTACTTCCTGAATCAGGGACAGATAAATATCTGTGAGGTCCTGGGTCTCCAAAAGTCAGGGATATTGCATGTAAAGCATATAAAGTATGACAGTGAGAAGAATGTCACAGTTGTCTCTGAAGAATACACTTGTATCTTGGGTCTCCTCACAATAATGAAAATTAACCAAAGAACACTCTATTCTAAGAATCAGCAATTTTAGTTACAGGAGGCAGAGCTTAGGTATATTCTATGGGTTTCCCCTTCCCCTTCACCAGTTCCTTGAACCTTTACAGTTAATACTTCTACATTGCTTTGTTTCCTTTCTACTGATGTGAGAACATACCATGTTAATGGACAAGCACAACAACGAAGGCATTATTGAAATATCTTTCCAGAAAGGTAAGTTTCTTAAAATTTCTGAAGAAAAGAGTTGAGAAAACAAAGATTTACAGCTTCAGAGACCCCTCATGGCCTGTGTAGAAGGCCAGATTTCCCAGAGGTGCAACTTGCTGAAAAGTCAGAAGCTCTCATAATTTGACATTTCAATGGTAACGAGACCGAGTACTTTATGAAGTGTAAATATGAAGAGGTATTCATATTAATCTAAAAAGTTATTTTCAATGAAACTTTAGCATAATTGCATGGGTGAATCAAACCAGCAGAGAAATACAAATTTGATACATATTCACAAACCCAACATAAAAAAAGAAAGAATAGGGAAAATATTATTTAGGTAGACAGCAAAATTTCTACTGCTCTCAGCTCTAGACATTTAACTATTTTCTTCAGAAGGCCACTGGTCCATTCATTCATTCAGCACATACTCAGAGAGCAAAGTTTGATTCTGGATGCTGTGCTTTTTGGAAGGCATTTCTCTAACTCATGACTCAGACACCTCAGTTTGTAAAAGATCAACTTGAAAAATCATTGGACCAGTAAAAGAAAAACGCAAGGCTGCAGTTTTCTGTGCACAGGGCTCTGACAGTGTTTACGCTGACACAGGAATTCCTAAAAATACACCACTGTAAGAAAGCTGTGATGGGAGGAGAATGTTTTGTGTGAGACAGTATGCGGACAGCAGTTCCCTTGAATGCAGAAGATGGCAGTCTAGTCCCCATAATCGTCCCATGAAAAAACACCTGCACACATCATCCACAGTATGGGTCACTAATGTGGAGCTATAAAAGAGACTGGGAAGTCCGATTTCCATTCTAGTTCTGTTACCCAGGGCAGGCTGCTTTGCCTCTCCAAACTTCAGTTTTCTCATCTGTAAAAAGAGTTTTTGAAATCTCTCTATTTCAGGGCACTTGGGTGGCTCAGTTGGTTAAGCCTCCAACTCTTAATCTTGGCTCAGGTCATGATCTCAGGGTCTTGAGATCCCTCATTGGACTTAGCATTGAGTGTGGAGTCTGCTTGGGATTCTCTCTCTTCCTCTCTTTCTCTGTGTCCCTGCCCCACTCATTCCCTTTCTCTCTCTCTCTCAAAATAAAACAAAATATATAAATGAAATGTTATCGATTTCATTGAGTCTTAAGGATTAATGAGATCAAAATATAAAATGCTTATTACCACATCACTTATAGGTAGTGCTCAAGAAATGTTCTGTGCCACCAGTATTAATAATGATGATGATATCACCATCATCATTATGATGATTATAACAGCCTTCAAATACTTATTTAGGATTATCCAACGGAAGATGGTTGCATGCAGCTCTAGGGAAGAGAGCTGGGTCACTAAAGAAATAAGAAGAAAATCTTCATTCAGTGTCATGAAAAACAATTTAACCACTAGAGTTGTCTGAATATTGAGGGGTTTGCTTTGTGAAATAGTGAGCTTCCTATAACTGATGGTGTTTAAGTAGAAATGTGCTCTATCAGCCTGTAAAAATACTGCAAAAATGAATTCCGTGTCGGGAAGAAGGTTGGAAAAGATACTTCTTAGACTTCTCCCAGCTTGAGGTATATGAATATCGGGGCATGCACATACATGTGGCTGCACACACATACACACACGTGTATGTACATACTGGGAGGCAAACACCATGCTCTGCTCTGAATCTTCCTTATTCTTTCTATCATTTTTCTCTTCCTCCCATGCACATTTTTTTTTTAATGTAGATTTTTTTTTTTTACTTTTTTGAGAGAGAGACAGACAGCATGAGCAGGGGAGGGTCAGAGAGAGAGGGAGACACAGAATCCGAAGCAGGCCCCAGGCTCTGAACTATGTCAGCACAGAGCCTGATGTGGGGCTTGAACCCATGAACCGTGAGATCATGACCTGAGCTGAAGTCGGACGCTTAACCGACTGTGCCACCCAGGCGCCCCGCACATTTTTTTAAAAAAGATGTCTTTGAGCAAAAACCCTGTATGATGTAGATCCTGCCAAATTCAAAAGCTCAGAACTCGTACAGTCCATCCCTGCCGCTGAGGAACATTCACAAACCCTTCTGGGGTCTCTTGGGAAATAATCTGTTTCCAGCTTAATGAACAATTCCAATTCAGACCTAGAGACGCTTCTGGTAGTAATATGATTCCACTGTTTAACAGCAGTCCCAACTTCCACATAAAATACCTTAATGGAAGTTAAATATTCTTGATTTTCCTGGTTTTGTGCTATTAATGTGTTGCAAGTGGCCTGAATGGATTTAGCTTCCTCCTAAAACTCTGTCTTGTGCGTGATTTTATTGTCAGACTACCTGGGTGGGAAACATGTCAATCCTTTGAAATTAGCAACAGCCTGAAAGGAACACATGTGGAAATATAAGCAAATATCAGTTGGCTGCAGAATTCTAGATGTTCAAAAGGTTATTTAAGCTGGTTGGCTGATATGGTCAAACATTTTGGGACATGATTCTAACATCAACTGCAGTCAGTTAGGGAACTCCCAATATTCTAGATGTTTCATACCCCTAACAGGAACTGTCTAGAACAATGACTGTGGAACATTAAGTAGTATTAGGGGTCAAGTGCAGTCCTATGGGACCTGCATTTCAATACACACTCTTTGTTTTTTTGTTTTGTTTTGTTTTAAATGTTTGTTTATTTTTGAGAGACAGACAGAGCATTGGCAGGGGAAGGGCAGAAAGAGAAGGAAACACTGAGTCTGAAGCAGGCCCCAGGTTCTGAGCTGTCAGCACAGAGTCTGATGCAGGGCTTGAACACACGAACCGCGAGATCATGACCTGAGCCAAAGTCGGCCCCTTAATGGACTGAGCCACCCAGGCGCCCCATCAATACACATTCTGAATAAGTAGAGAGCGATTTGAGGATTTCTGTTTCTCTTCAAGGTCAATAAGAATTCATGAAGTGTATGCTGGCTTAAGGTCTACAAAATGAGTTAACATCACATAGACAGTCACTGAGAAGAGACCCTGGGGTCCCCTTGGAAGAGACGTTCATCCACGGGGCTTCTACTACAGCCTCAGACATCACCTTCATGGCAGTGACTGCTCTTTGCAAATAGCTCCTCAGTGCCCACAAAATCCACTGCTGTGCAGCGCGTTACTAATGAGATGGTTTCATTCATTAATAAGATGGTTATTTTTAATATTTTATCTTGTTCCATAAAAGAACCTAAAGTAAGTTATTACACACTATTACAGAATGCAAATACTTACATAGCCCAAGTGGGGAGAAGAAAGAAATAAAAGTAGAACAGGAAGATAAAGAGGCAAGTAGTATGTGAACTGAAGGTCACCTGGGCCATAAGGTCTTCACATTTACTGGAGGCAAGCGTTCAATTTGGACCTGAGCTTCTGCCGGGCATAGCAAGGGAGAAAAATGGTCTCTTTCAAGATTTGGTGTCCAGAAAATAAAAACAAATGGGTTATGCTAAAGAAGCAGAGCTTCTTGTTCTTCTTCTATATTTTTTTTATTAAAAAGATAAAAGGGAAAAAGGATCATAGCTAAGAGATTGTTGAGACAAAGGGAAGTCTTCTGTGGCTAAGAGTAGACAGAGGAAGTCGGATCTGAGGAGGAGCCAAGTCTCGAGCTCCCGTGGCTGCAGAAGTTGTTTTGCAGCTGGATGGGCGGCCGGCAGCTTGGCGGGAAGTCCAGGGCTCCTGCGGAAGCGGGAACTCAGGTTTCCACGTTGTATTTGGTAACTCCATGGCTATGGTCCTAATGTGACCCGCCACTGGGTCTGTCCCAAGGGACGCCAGCTGCTTGCCATTCTCCTCTACAGTGTGGGGACATACACCAGAGAGAATACAGACACGCGGCAGGTGCTCCGGGTCTCGCAGGAGAGCCTTAACCCGAGTCCTTAAAATAAGGATGATGATTCTTGGCAGTTTCCATGCTGGTTATGTAAGTTCAAGGGATAGGAAAGGTCTCCCCAGAAATATAAGAGGGGGAAGAGAACCAGTTTGAAGGAAAGAAATATATCCAAAAAAATGTAGATGGTAAAGTAGTAAAATAATTGAAACAGAAGTCACAAAGGAGGATGGTAAGAAGGAATCCAGGCATAAAAGAGATCAAGCAATAATGTATAGAGCATTTTTATTACTGAAAATAGAATGTTGCCTATATTATAAGCTTTAGGCTTACTTTAAACACACACAGACAGAGACACAGACACACACAGACACACAGAGACACACACACACGTGCACAACTCCTTTGGCATCTTCAAAGATCATCTTAAAGCGAAGCCCTCCTGCGACTTGCTATAGCTACAGTGTGCCCGAGTGTTGTTAGATCTGAATCCATTTCTGCAAGGCGAGTCTGGCAGGGGTCGGCAAGGGAAGAGTACAAGATCTTGGCTATCAGATGAAGAAAAAGGAAAAGGACATGCCAATTGGATGAGTACTTATGAAGGAGTGGGCCCTGCAAACACACTCTCTGACTCTTACTTGGGATGTCCCCTGCTTCAGGAGAAGAGTGTCGGAAGGTGGTTTTCCTTCTACTGGTTACCACTCTGGATGGCCTTTTGCTCTTGGAGGCATGAGTCTTCTTCCAAAGCAAAGGAGTGTGGGTATCTGCTTCACTGGATCCTTGGCGTGTTAGCCTTAGCTATTGGCTGGACCTATTTTCCCATGGCTTTTCAAGCTAAGATTTACTGATGAAGAGTAAGACACAGTATTGAGAACCTGAAGTACAGAATGAGTCAAAATAACGTGGCCACCTGATGCTCTCAAAAGATAAATAGTATAAGCAGTAGATGAAGGAGATCACACAGAAAAAGTTGAAAAAGCTGCACAAATATACAACACCATCCAATGGGGCGCCTGGGTGGCTTAGTCGGTTGAGCGTCCGACTTTCGCTTAGGTCATGATCTTGCGGTTCATGGGTTCGAGCCCCGCGTCAGGCTCTGTGCTGACTGCCAGCTCAGAGCCTGGAGCCTGTTTCAGTCTGTGTCTCCCTCTCTCTCTGACCCTCCCCTGCTCACGCTGTCTCTCTCTCCCTCCTAGAAATTTAAAAAAATAAAATAAAATAAAATAAAATAAAATAAAATAAAATAAAACACCATCCAATTCTTCTCCCATTATTCTGGGGCAAGTCATTTTGGCTGTGAGACTTGGGGCCCCCGTCTGCATGATAGTCCCATAATAATATCTTCTGTACAACATTCTTCTAGGACTAAGTAAAATGGGTGTGAAAACACTGCATATACTGTAAAATGTCATGCAAATTTTAGTTACCATTATTCAGCATTACAACTCATGTTATGGTTTAAGATATGCAGAGAATCGAAGAAATAAAATGTCCCTTGACTCATATAAGGTGTATCTTTCTTTATCTTTCATGTTCGGTCTTGCAAGGTCAATTCTTTCTTTCTTTTTTTAAGGTTATTTATTTATTTTGAGAGAGAAAGAGAGCCTGAGCAGGAGAGGCACATAGAGACAGGGAGAGAGAGAATTCCAGAGAGGGAGAGAGAGAATCCCAAGCAGGCTCCAAGCTGTCTCTGCGGGGCTCAGACTCACAAACTGTGAGATCATGACCTGAGCTGAAATCAAGAGTCAGACACTTAGCCGACTAACCTAACTGTCACCCAGGTGCCCCAATCCATGTTTCTTTATGCAAAAAGCTTTCACTATCCCCAGGCCAATATCTAAAGACACTAAAAGCTAGCACTTCAAGATACTTTTTTATGTGCTGAACATCGTGTTTTAGATAGATTCTTCTTATTTTATCTTCAAAATAAACGTAGGAGACTGATACATTTTCTAGGGAGTAGAAAATTTAGGATTGTTAAGATTAAATATAGAAATTTATTAAAAAATATATAAATCTTTATTTAAAAAAACCCAAATTCCCAGAAGAATGATATTCATGGAAGTTTGTAACAATTCAAGCCTGGGGTCTTCAGATAACTCTATAGATTACTACCCATTTCCATCATAAAAATTCCAAGCACACATACATGCTTTTGAAAATAGGAATAAGTAAGCCACTCTTTTAGTAAATGCTAGAAAAATCCTTGAAAACTGCAAACTTTAACTAAATGATTGTGTCTATGATTGTGTCCCATTTCATAAATATAGTAGAAGTCAAGGAAAACACAAATATCTAATGAAGAAAGCCATACCAAAGTGGCTCACGAAACGTCTCCACTGAAAAGAAACAGCATAACGAAGGACAAAGGGGTAACGCACAGATTTGCCAGCAATCTAAAGAGGAAGTTAGGATTACTGCCCACTCAGTCCCAGGACACTTACTTCCCCCCAGTGTCCACACTGATTCTCTTGATGATAGTGACCTAGCGAAATAAAAGAAAAACACAAACTCCTATTCCGAGACAGGGGACTCTGGCAGCAGTTCAGTGTTAAGTTTCTTTTTCTCCCTTTTTTTAAAAAAATATAATTTATTGTCACATTGGTTTCCATACAACACCCAGTGCTCATCCCAACAAGTGCCCTCCTCCATGCCCGTCACCCACTTTCCCCTCTCCCCCACTGCCCCCCATCCACCCTCAGTTTGTTCTCAGTATTTAAAAGTCTCTTATGGTTTGCCCCCCTTTGTTTTTTAAAATAAAAAAAAAAGCCAGCTTTAATAATTACCTGAGGGAATTAGCCAATGACTTGTAACACCCTCAATACACAGGGCACGTGGGGGTGGGGTATACATACAATCATGGAGGGCAAGGCCTCGGTACTCAGGTGAGGCCCATTCTATTTAGGGAAGCAGTAACCTACTTAAGAATGTGATCTACCCGGGAAGCATATAACAAATTTCTGATAAATGGCTAGTGCTCAAAAATGTTAACTGAATGTGAAAGTAACATTATGTACTTGGTACATCTTGAGAATCAGAGACACTATAACTTACTATTATATTATTATACATAAGAGGGACAAGAACATCCACGTGGCTCTTAGAAATCTTTTTTTAATGTTTATTTTTGAGAGGGAGAAAGACAGAATGCGAGTGGGGAGATGAGCAGAGAGAGAGGGAAACACAGAATCCGAAGCAGGCTCCAGGCTCTGAGCTGTCAGCACAGAGCCCGATGTGGGGCTCAAACCCACAAACCATGAGATCAAGCCCGGAGCCAAAGTTGGATGCTTAACAGACTGAGCCTCCCAGGCGCCCCCAGAACATCCACGTTTCCTTGAGTGCCCACTGTGTGCCTGGCACTAGGTCTGCGCTTCCACACACTTTCCTTCACTCCAACCTGGCTCAACCCTCCAGCCGGCTATAATTATCTGTATGTTTATTGGAAGAAAAAGAGGTTCCGGTGGTTAAAGCATTTTCCTGAGGACCGCAGGGGAATAGAAGAGTCACCTTTGCCTTTGAGAGTCTGGAGCCCTGAGGTCGGTGGTCTTTTCCCCACAGAGGGGGTCCTGGAGCGTCAGGCCCCCAGGAGGCCAGGATCTGTGGGCTGTACACAGGCACTTTCTTTTCTTGGAGGAGGATCCACGGTTTCTGTTCCATTCCCTTCCAAAGTGGCCTGTTCCACACTAGCCCCGCCCCCTGGTATGGACAGGGAGGGACTCAAAAACCACAGGGGGGTGGAGTCTCCCCTGAAAGCTGGTGCATTGGAAGTGAGCGCCCCCAGGGCAGCCCTGCGGGTCTGGACTGGCCCAGAGAAGTCCTTGGGGGGGGGGAAGGGGGGGCAGGGGGGGATTTAGAGAAGAGAGGAGGACAAAAGTCACAAGTTAGATGATGACTCAGCAAGTCTTCCAAGTACAGAAGGCAGATTCCTCAAGGTTCTTTTCCTGCTGGATAATTTTGAAATGGGTGCTTTCATATTTTCCCCCAAATAGTCTAGAAGGAGGAGGGTGTTTCTCTAGTCACCCTAGGCGTGTGAACAGTGTCTGCTGAGGCAGCCTTCACGCTGCTGCCAAGGGAGGCCCTCAGCTCCCAGGGGGACAATTTGGGATGCGCAATGGGCTTTCCTGCGACTACTTTCTTGGCTCTGAGCACAAAACCACTTCCACGGGAGTTGGCTCTAAGCCTGCTCAGTGGAAAACAAAGATTGTCTTAAAAAATAGTTTTCTGCTAACATTTCTAGTTCCAAAAGACAGGAGAAACTTAAAAAACAAAGAACAAACAAACAAAAAAACCACACATCTAGCAGCTCCTCTGGAAAGCAGTGTGGAGGTTCCTCAGGAAACTAACAATAGAAATCCCCTATGACCCAGCAATAGCACTGCTAGGAATTTACCCAAGGGATACAGAAATGCTGAGGCATAGGGGCACGTGTACCCCAATGTTCACAGCAGCACTCTCCACAATAGCTAAAACATGGAAAGAGCCTAGGTGTCCATCAACGGACGAATGGATCAAGAAGATGTGGTTTATCTATACCATGGAATACTCCATGGCAATGAGAAACAATGACATCTGGCCATGTGTAGCAACATGGATGGACCTTGAGGGTGTTATGCTGAGTGAAATAAGTCAGGCAGAGAAGGACAAATACCATGTTTGCACGTATAGGAGGGTTAGGAGGAACTTAACGGAGGACCGTGGGGGAGAAGAAGGGGGAAAATAGTTGGGGAGATGGAGGGAGGCAAATCATGAGAGACTCTTGAATGCTGAGAACTGAGAACTGATGGGGGCGGGGGGGGAGGGGGAAGGGGGATGATGGGCATAGAGGAGGGCACTTGTGGGGATGAGCACTGGGTGTTATATGAAAACCAACTTGACAATAAGCTATAAAAAAAACAAACAAACCACACACACACTCTTTAATTTGGAACTCTGTCTCTGTTTGGAAGAAAAAAAATTGAATAATAGTATTAGCTGTATTCCCAGAGTGTAAAACCAAATAAGACCAATCTGAGCTTGCTTTTAAAAAACGTGGGCACAGTTTGAGAGGAAATTAATTTGTTTACTATAAGTAAGACACAACGAAGGACTCAAGCCCAGAGTGCAGGCATTAGTGCTGCCGTTTTGGTATTGAATATAGCGGAATTTCAATACCAATCTTCACGAATAGGCACTTGGAAGATTTCTTTAGAAGCTATGACTATCTGAAAAGAGAATTCCTAAGCCAAGACCACATTTATCAATAAAGAAGAGGAGAAAAAAAAAACAGTAGCCCTACAGGGTGTTTTTTTTTTTTCCAGTATTTTTCCTTAAGGTCTAAGACGATAAATACCCCATGGCTCTGTCAGAAGGGATGGGCTCTGTGAGCACTTGGAATGAGCCAGTATGTACCAGAACCTATAATATGTAGAATCCCTGGTGTAAAGATATTAATAAATCAAAGACTTTGATTCTTTATCTCTAACTCAGTATTTGGGGGAATAAGGTGTCCGAGTCGATCTTAATATTTTTCTGCAACACAGCATGAAAGCCACAGACCAATCATGAATACAACATTGGGATATTTATGTTACATCACGTCTTTGTCAAAGATGCATCTGGCCACATTCTTCCTTGCCATGAGCATGCGTCAAATGTAGAAAAGGTGTTAATGGACCCATTTTACAGATCAGAACTCACGGGTCAGGGATAGTAAGAATCTGTTCCAATGCCTTCCAGATGGATTCTGGACTTCCTGATACATATACATTCTCAATGTATGTTCTGTACGTTCACAATACATTCTCCATTAGAACCGAGATCATCATTTTAAAGCTACTATTTAACAAAAAAGCACTTGCTCAAGAACCACTATACATTTGGGCCAAAGAAGGGTCCAGAATGGAGATATCCTGTGTCTCAATCTCATGCTCTGTCTACCCAAACAAAGAGTAAATGGGACATCAAATCCATTCTTTAAAAAATAATTTTTTTTTTTACTGTTTTATCCATTTCCCAGAGAGAGAGAGAGAGAGAGCATAAACAGGAGAGGGTCAGAGAGAGAAGGAGACACAGAATCCGAAACAGACTCCAGGCTCTGAGCTAGCTGTCAGAACACAGCCCGACACGGGGCTCGAACCCACGAACCTCGAGATCATGACCTGAGCCGAAGTCGGACGTCCACCTGACTGAGCCACCCAGGCGCCCCTAAAAAAGTTTTTTTAATGTTTGTTTTTGAAAGAAAGACAGTGTGAATTAACTGAGGGGCAGAGAGAGAGAGGGGAAGACAGAAAATTCGAAGCAGGCTCCAGGATCCAAGCTGTCAGCACAGAGCCTGAGGTGGGGCTCAAACTCACAAACCACAAGATCATGACCTGAGCCAATGTCAGAAGCCTAACCGACGGAGGCACCCAGGTACCCCAAATCCATCCTTTAAGACATTAAAAAGTACAGTGCAGTGTATTGTTGCCACTGGAGAGTTTCCGTTCCATGTTCATCAGGTCTCACCAGAACATGCTCACCAGCTACCTAATCAGGACATTCCCACAGATGGTTCGTAAAACTGTGCACACTCCTTCCTGTCCATACCTTGATGATCCTAATTCAGACCTTCAGCAGAGCCTGCCTGCATCCAGAAAACGATCTTCCTGATGCCAGTCTCGTTACCCTTCCATTCATTTCCAGATGGCCGGCAGAGGCCTCTTTCTAAACACAAATCTGACTATGTTACCTCCTTGCTTAACATGCTTCCACTGCTCCACAGCGCCTGCAGGTACACGCACCCAGATTCCCCCCCAGGCACAGAGACACCTGGCTTCTGGCCCCTCTCTTCCTCCCTGTCCCGAGACCTGGCTTCCAATCACACCCCGCCCTTCTCTTAAGGAGCCTTGCTCTTTATTGCCTCAGGGCCCTTGCACGTGTTTCTCTTTCTGTTTACAATTACAGTGACAACTAAACATTTCTTAATGCTTTGCAGGCCCTAGTGATGAGAGCTTCTCCTATATCGCCATATTTTAATTTTTACAACCACCACATGAGGGAGGAATTATTATTACCTCAATTTTTAGAGCTAAAGAAATAATCTTAAAGATTTAGAAACCTGCTCACGACCATGAAGAGCAGAGCAGGGTCTGGAATCCAAGTCCCTCTGACCGCTAAGCACTGGTTCTCAGCACCTGGCTCCCTGGAATTTCCTTCCAAGTATGAGTTTGGAAACCGGGGCCTTCAAGAGTCCCCTGACTCTGCCCCACTCTCTGGGCTGACCTCACGGAAGACAAAATCCACTCCCTTGCATGAGCTCTGCCTCTCTCTGCTCACCTAGCATGCTGTGTTGACCACGTCACAGTGCCCGTGAGCCTGGACCGCGATCACACGCTTGCTCCCTTCTCTCTCTGGGTGCGAGGTCTTCTTTTATCACCTTACTGTGTCCCCAGCACTTAGCAGAGGGCCTGGCCCGCAGGTAACACGGAAAAAATTAGAAATCCTTAAGACTGCTCTGCCCGGTGGTTCCAGAGCATCAATGAGTCAAGGGGAAAATAAGAAAAATAAAGTCTATATCCTGAGCCACGCAGGAAGGTAAAGCTATTCAAACATTTTTACATAGCAGGGTTTTTATTTATTTTACACAAGGAAGATGATAGTTGCATCCTCAATCTCTAAGGTTTATTTTGAAATTTTACTGGTTTATGACATTCAAAAATCTAGGAGCTGCTAACCTGGTCAGTTACTCGCCCGGGCGTGGCAGCAGAGCTCTGGTCTCTGCCCTCAGGCCGATGCCTCCGGCGGGATCCCCGTAAGTCTCACCAGTCTTACTAGAAGTGTCTGACCTCCTAACTACAGTAGTGACCGAGACTTCCCTCAGCAGAGCAGGGAAAAGCAGGCCAGTTCTGGCTTTGGGAATGTTTCCGGGGACTGTCCATATCTAGGAGGGCTAGTGAGACCATCTACCTTTCAACCTGATCACCAAGGTTCAGAGCTGCAGAAATCAGGACAATCCCCAGAATGGCAGCCACTGCCGGTGACATCAGAGGCTTGCGGACTCCCACACCGCCCTGCGAAAGCCAACAGCCTTCTGGCTCGCCTCCCACGAACCACCAGCGGCATCCAGGGAGATGTCCCAGGAGGAAAGAGCGCAGCTCTGATAGTCTGCTATTCAGACGGGCTCACACACACACCTTCTCTGGAACCCACGGAGCCCTCTCGCATACATACTTCATTTCCATGACTTGACTGCTTTGAATTGTAAGCAAAACCACTTAACCGTCAGCCTGTAATATACCAGATACAAACTAGGTGGCTTTAAAAAAAATAACTTCTCAACTAGAATCAAGGTACACTGCCTAAACGAAATAAGCACCTGTTTTGCTGGAGGGAAAAAAATGCCCTGATGGAATGAAGTAGCTCAGCTTATAGATTCCAGGAGCTGGAATGTGCTAAGCCAGGTTAGCGACTTTAGAGAGCTGGGCTGGGCTGCAACGCGCTCCCCCATCTGCCACTTCGTAATGAAGTCATAAGGTTCTCTGTTGTGTTGCCGAATGGGTTGCCAAGAATCCAACAGATGATTTCATTCCGAGACGAAGGAGGAAAACTGAAGTAGAGTGAGTCTATTAAAGCACTTTCATCTGACAATAAAAATGAGTTAATGGCTAAAATGTGTTTTCAAAACGTTTTAACACTACAAGTAATGGCACTCAAATGGGAAAACGCCTTGAATATTCTCATCGATCATTAATACCATGGTGTCCCTCAAAAGGGCTTGGCATTCCCCAGAGAATCCAAACTGCTAGAGTCCAGTTGTAAGGCAATCCGTGGGAATTCTCAAAAAAAAAAAAAAAGCCAAGAGACCATTATGGAACAGAACGATTAAGTTCAGGTTTAAAATAGCTCTTTCGATATCTGAGTTCAGTTTTCTAAAATAGACTCTTACCTCATCATAGCTAATTTCCCCCATAAACATCAATATTATAGCAGCCAAAAGCCTCCAAGAAACAAGGGCAGAATCCAATTCTTTTTTAGGGAATGCCAGTCAACATTCCCCCCATTTTCAAATGTTAGTGAATATGGAAACAAACTGGGGCTTTGTGCTAGACCAGCCCACCTCTGGGAAATCATTAGTGAATTTGTTCCTTTTCACTTGTGAAATCAAGAACACAGGTTATGAGCAAACTGGTTGATCAGCCTGCCCCCTACCTCAAAAGAGGGCTGACAGTCTCAGCCCACCCAGGCCACTTCTGCCTAATTTCAAAGGGAAAGTGACTCCCTGCAGAGCTAGCAGCCTAGGGACTGAGCCCTGGTCTTGGAAATGTCTTTCCTTGGGCAAGTTATTTACTCCCCTTCTCTGGGATGGCCTCAGTTCAGCCTAGAAACCAAAAAGAAAACACTGAAACACCAAGACGTTACCCCAAATTTGGGCTGTTCTGACCATCAGTGTTTTAGACTAAACACTGTCAGTTCTCTTGGATTATGAATCTCCTTTTCCCCGGAATTCCTTCTCAGGTAAGTGGGTCAAGAGGCGCCCAGCTCCGTTCCTCAGAGGGAGGAGCTGTTGAGAAGATGCTGGCTTGTCTCTGTTCCTCTCTTCTCCCTGAATATTCCTTCTCAGGTTTCCAGTTCCTCCATCGAACCTTTAAGTGTTGGGTTACAGTTGTCTTTCTTCTCACCTTGTTCCCTCCTCTCAGGCGAGACCCTTCGGACTTCCAATTTTTGCCCAGATGCTGAAGACTTCTCAACCGCCAGCGCCAAACTGGACCTCCCTCCTCAACTCCACACCCATAAATCTAAATGAATTTCCTGAAAGCATAGTGATTTGTGTGTGTTGGGGTGGGGGGGTAATATCCTTCCCAAATATCTTTCCCTTCTTTGGTCAATAAAAGGCATCCTCATTCGACTAATCATATGAGCCAGAAACCTGAGTGTCATCTGAGATTTCTGCATCTACTACACTCCACAGATTCATTGTCTCCCCAAACTCTGTCCACTTCACTCTCCCATCTCCCTGAGATCCACCATTCTCCATGTCTTCTCTTTGCTGCAATACGGCCTCCGGTCAGTATCCGCCTCTCTCACCCCCACTAACGCAACACCAGACGCTCCAAGAACCTGAGATCACGTACCAGTCTCTGAGCATGTTCAGGAAATGCCATTTGCAGAATGAATGCTGCTGAATTAAATCTCTTCCATTTCTGTTATCTTAACATTTAAAAAAAGGCTCTCCCTTCTCTCTGCCTGGTTTTCATTCTATGGGCAGCTGTATCCCACATTTGTACTTGACGTTTCTTTGCCTCCTTCCATAGTTCACTGTCAAGTGGTAGGTGAAATATGACCTAGCGTGTTGAGGCACAGGGAGGTGCTATTGAAAGGAATTCTTCCGGGAAGTGAGAGGCTCTGAACAATCCCGCCCACCCCAGTGCCGCGGGTTGACTTGGTTTGTAAGTCTAGGTTTTCCTAAGTCTGAGTTCTCCTAAGCTGGGGCCCACCCGTGTACCAAAGGAGACATTTGGAATTGGCACGTCAAAGCATTAGGGATTTTACTTCCCAGGTCAAATTTCTTTGGGGGGGGGATGTGGAATGTCAAAAATTCTGTGAGTACCAAAAAAGACCAACAGAAAGCCATTCCACACACTAAAAACCTGAAGAATTTGCAGCCCGGGGAGGCTGGCACGCTCCATTTATCTCAGGCACTAAGGACGTGCAAGGGGCTGCACACCTCCCTTGAAATCTCAGAGGCGGGAGAGGTTTTGCTTTTGTTTCTAGTTTCTGAAGGGAGCAATCAGCTTGATTTCAAAGTATTCTTCACGGCAGACCAAACTAACGTGTTCCAATAAAATCCCTCGCTTGAACCCCAAGCAAGTGACGAAGACCATCAACGGAGGCAGGCCCCGAGAAGGTGTGGAGGGGTTGCTGAGCACTTGGAGGCCTGGCTCTCTCCGAGGCGGACTCCACGGCCCTGTGGGACGTGAGGTTAGCTGGGTAGAAGGAAGGCATGTTTCAGCATAAAGGTTTCCAAGATGCCTGTCAAATTAAGAAGAGGGCAATTTTTGTACATGGTGTTCAGGGCCGTAAAATCTGACCCAAGGCTCTCTTTCAAGTTTCAGCTCCTCTGAACACCCTGTACTTTGGTCACACCAGAGTCTGGACAGTGCCAACAGCTGTGGCCTCCCTGCTTCTGTGGGTTTTTGTTTTTTTTTCCATTATTCCCTTTGCCTGGAATGCTCTTCTTCTCTTCTCTGCCTCCAGATGTTCTGTCTATCTTTCAAGACCAAATCAAACAGCATTTTCTCCCAGAAACCTCCTATCTGGACTCCCAGGCTGAATGAACACCCTTTGCTATGAATTCTTTTTCAAGGGCTATGTCCTCTTCATTTTCAGGATGTTACCCATTTGACTTTAGCTCCCCGCCCCCCGCCGGCTCCTCCCCACCGAGCACCCAACAGGGCTCCAGCACACAGCCTCTTCACTTCTGTCTGCCAAAATGAATCGGAAGCGTTGGCTGAGTAGTCAATAGTCATTGGTAAGAGGAAGAGGTCAGAGAAAATAAACATTTCCCAAAATAGAAATATTTTTGGGTGCTTGGCTCTGTTGTTTCATGATCACCAATGACTTTGAGAATCTGATGAAAATCAGCCTTCTCAGAAAAACGCACACATCCACAGACTCACCTATTTTTTGCATACAATTCCAGGAGGTACTATAAACACACCCCAGCCCAGGAATGGCAATTCCTCATCTGTTCTAAAAGCATCGATCCCAGCATAGGGGCAGCCAGACTGGACGAGGAAAGGAATCTTCAAGGGTGTGGACCATGGACCACATTGAAGAAGAAAGGGAGTCGTTTAATGGGAATAGCATCTGCTCTGGACACTTTGGGCAAGTCATTCTACTCTTCTGAATCTGAGTTTTCCTCATCGTAAAACGTAAGTCATACTACTTTCCTTTGCAATGCTGCTATTGAGTAAATAAGATATGCAGATTACGCCGCTGGTGGAGTATGTGGCATGCAGTCAGCCCCTGGCTACACTGGTTTCTGCACCTCCAGTCCTGCATAGCGAACACGGCAGCCACAAGGCAAACAAGTCATTTCCCTTTTAGCCATAAATGCTGCACTGCTGCTTGGGGCGAGGGAAGAAAGCCTACTCAGACCACCGTCTCAGTGAAGAGGTAAAGCCGGGCGCTGAACGGCTGCTGCACGCTCATTCGCATGGCTATTCATCATACAAGAGCCCATTTATGACAAACACAGGTCCCTCCCTTTGCATGACAAGGCGTATGGGTCCACAGAGCCCCATTATCCAAAAAAAACAGAGCATTGTGGGCGACGCAGGCGAAGCCGAGCGCGCACACACAAGCGGACATTGTAAGGCTGTTTGCACAACCCCGCAGTGCTCCTCGAGGATTTCCTGCCAAGGAGACATTTAGATCTCATAGTCTGCTGCAGACATTTGCTCATTCAACATGGCTTCAGGCAGCCGGCTGCAGAAACCCGGGTACGTGGCGCCCTCTGCTGGCCGTCCCCAGAACTGCAGGCCAGGGATCCCCCAAGGATCCCTCACCTGCGATGCTGTTAAGGATCCCATCCCAGCCTCTTCTCTCCTGTCCTTTCTGGAACAGTGCGGTGCAACAGGCGTGAGCTTGGGGATCTGGAAAGCCTAGCTCACATCTCAGCGGTATCCCTTATTAGCTGCAGACGTTGGACACGTCACGTCAGCCCTCAGATTTTACTCTCCTTGATGGGAGTCCACAGCACTCCTTTGCCTGTGACAAGGACAGCAGAGCAGAGTGTCTGCAGATGGCCCGTGTGGCACACACACTGCCTCCAGCAGGATGGACGCAGTCCTCTGACGTCCGGAACCAGGAAAGGAGATCAACAAGCACCTGCTGGTAATGTCTTTGCTTGAACTGTAGCCAGCGCTTAGAGGAGAAGTGTGACCCTGTCTTCTCGAGTCTCGGCTCTAATGTGTTTTTTTTTTCTTTTTCAAATTACCCCCACCCCCACCCCGGCCTTCCTTTACATTGTGTGTCGTGTTGGTGTGGGCAGCGCCGTGGGTCCCCTCGGGCTTTATTTCATCCGGCACCTGAAGTGCCCGATCTTTAGACACACGTAACTTGAAAGCCGGGGGGCGAACTGGCAGACATTTTCAGCTGAAATGTGTTTTTTAAAGACGACAGAAAGACCGCGCCCTTGAACTTCTTAAACTGAGTTGTGATCTGCTTCCTGATGCCCAGCGTAGCAACAGCATCACAGATCTGGGGCTGAACCCCAGCTCAGCCAGCTTCTTAGCGGATCTTAATCAATGTATTTAACAATATTTACTTAACCTCTCTCGAGTCTGAGTTTCTTTTTTTTTTTTTTTTTATTTCTAGGAGAGAGAGAGAGACAGCGTGAGCAGGGGAGGGTCAGAGAGAGAGGGAGTCACAGACTGAAACAGGCTCCAGGCTCTGAGCTGGCAGTCAGCATAGAGCCCGACGCGGGGCTCAAACCCACGAACTGCGAGATCATGACCTAAGCAAAAGTCGGACGCTTAACCGACTAAGCCACCCAGGCGCCCCTCTTGAGTCTGAGTTTCAATATGAGTAAAACAGAGATAATTTCAACCTCTTCAAGGGTGGTTTTCAGAAATAATGAGACAACATAGGTAAGCAGTCAGATGCATAAATGGTAGTTGCCATCATCACTATTACCCTTGTTATTGTTGTGGTCTCAGTTCTATTGTCTCGGCCATGACCGAGACCTCCTCTGCGCGACACTTACTATTGATATGTGTGAGAGCTTTAAATATGACCTTGGAGATGCAGGCCGATGCCTTCCAAATTCATAACTGTTGCCTGACCCCCTGACTCATATATCCAATGGACTATGTGACTTCTAATAAATAGCTGAAACTTAACTCGCCCCAAGTTCAAGGTTTGCTTTCTCCCCTCACAAACTTCCCTGTTCCAGCCTTCCGTATCTCAACCCATGACAATCCCATGCTTTCAAGAGCTCGGTCCCCAAAGGCTGGTGTTATCCTTAACTTTTCTCTTTCTCTCATACTCCGTAACCAAGCTAGCAAATCCCACCAGCAATACCCTTAAGATATCGCTTGCATTCAATTGCTTCTCATGGCCTCCCTCACCAGGGCCCTAGCCCAAGCCACAAGCCATCCCCTCTTGCCCAGAGTATCATTCTCGCCCCTTAAACAGACTTCCCAGCTCTGCTCTTGTCCACTCCCAACCTCTCATTCAAGGCCACCTGCCTATGTGGCAGCTATACTGATGTTTAAAAAATTGCAGTAGGTCACTCCTCTCCTTACGTTGTTTTAGTGGTGACCTGTTTTACTTAGAGCAGGGTGCAGGATCCTTACCCCAGTCAACAAGGCATCCTATGTGATGGGATCCCCAGGGGTTCCTCGCCTGCAACTTCCCCTTCACTCTGCCTCAGCTACCTCGGCCTCCTTACCTTTTCTTTTTTGAACGTATCACATCTCTTTCTGTCACAGGACCTTTGCACTCGCTAGTCCTTCTGCCCAGAATGCTTTCCCCCCATACATCTGCATGGTTTTCCTTTAAGCTTCTGTCCAAGGTTTACTTCTCAGTGGAGCGCAGCCTTACCAACGGGTCCAAAATAGAATTTCTCCCACCTCAACTCGCCCCACCCCACGCCCAGTCACTGTCTTTATTTTTCTTTTAAATCTCTATTAACCACTGACTTGTGTAGCCTCAACTCCTAGACTGCGGCCTGGCACATAGTGGGAACACCACACACACACACACATGTGGAATGAATGAAGTCATTCATTCGTAAACAAAACTCTCATGACCCCATGGAGTTTCTCTGTCAACAAAAACTAAGTTTTTTCTTCCATATCCCACGGGAGGGGAGGCTCTCCAGTCATCTGGCATTTGGGTCAGACACTGTCTTTTGGATACAAAAGAGGGAGAGTTAGTCATTGCAGGGGGTGGGGAAACGCATGGCCAGTGGGCAGGGTCCCAAAGAGGGCCAGTGTGAGACCATCAAAGAGAAAGCACATCTTGGAGAGGAGGGGAAGGAGAGAAGGTCAGAAGAATCACTGAGGACTGACGACATAGGAACTCTGCAACCAGAAAGCGGAGCAGGGACATTCCTGGGCAGAAATGCTTGGCGCCTTGGATGGGTCAAACGGTTATTGTGTAACCCAAGGCCTGAAGCTCATAGGAGACACCACTGACCATAATGCCTCTGTAATGCCACCAAGCACACAGAGAGTCATGAGCTCTGTGCCCTAATCTCATTTTAGCCACTTATTTGCTACAGGACCTTGGAGAAGGTCATTTTCCTGCTCTGAGCCTCAGCCTTATCATCTGCTGCCCACCACGTCTGGCTCAGGGATCTGGAGCTCCTCCGGGTTCCAACTTCCTAGGGTTTTATAGGGCGCAAATACGCAGCAGTTTCCAAGTCTGTATCCGGGCAACCTAATGCCAAATCACGAGTTAAGCTAATTAGAACGGGGATGTACCTTTCATCTCAGCAACACCATTTCACACCAGCAGCACTTCCGCAAGCCGCACCTCTCCCCTCCCCGGTCTTGTTCTTGAAGCGGTGTGCCTTCCGAGTTATATGGCAAGGACAGTGACAATAGAACCCCGGCACTTTCCAGTGTCCCACACTGTCTCAACATTGACCACTGCCGCCATCAGGAAGTGCTAGAGTTAGTGTGTGGAAGAGCAGTGATTCTGAAATCTGGTGGAATGTCTATACTACTGCAGAGAAATTGTTCTCAAGCCCTTGGGTATGTCTGAGGTAGCAAGTGTGAAACACAAAGGCACGCAAACTGAAAATAATTTTCATATATGCAGAAAGTTTCCCCAAGAACCTCTATTAGGCAGTGCTTGGGCAGCCTGGTTTAAGCCTTCATGTGTATTCGAAGGTCTAATATGACATTCTCTAACGCAGACTCTTTCTTCTTTGGAATTCAAGAAACAGTTGAGGAGCCGCCATGTCCCAGCGCCAGAAACCCAAATCAGGTCTCGATGCAATTACGGTAATAGTACAACTAGAACATTAAGGCACTAGGCTGGCGATAATTTGCAAACACCACAGCTCTATCTTTGGCTTTCACATTTCGAATTTGAAAAAAAAAAAAAATTCCACGAGATGACAAAATAATGACGTTAACATAGATCCCCAGGCTCTGGGAGTCTAGTTAGCTCGCCCAGGAAATGGTGGCGTTTCGCTGGAATAAGATAAGCTTTTTTCAAAACTTCTAGAAAGTACTGCTATCGCCAAAGATTTTGTTTAGTTGGCAAAATTCTACTGGCTCTGCTGGGCTATCTATCAATTTGAATTCAATATAATTTAGCTGATCCCCCACCGCCAATGAAATCCAGTACCTCCTCCTTACCCCACCCTGACACCTGCTCCCAAGTTAAATTGTCATCTTCCTTCCAACGACCCTAGTACATAGATAGAGATAGAGATACAGATATAGATAGATATTCTATCAATCTATCTATACACAGAAAATCTATCTGTCTATATACAAACACCTGGTAAGTCCTGTCTATATTTCTTCCAAAATTAAAATACTTATACAGGTCTGTTGAGCTCCTTAAAGGCAGGCCTTAATTATTTCTCCATCCTCAATACCTCGCACACCCTTTAACAGAGTACAGAAAGTTGGTGACTGGTGTAAGAAATAAATACATGAGGGGCACCTGGGTGGTTTAGTCGGTTAAGCGTCCGACTTTCGCTTAGGTCATGATCTCACGGTTCGTGGGTTCGAGCCCCGCGTCGGGCTCTGTGCTGACAGCTCAGAGCCTGGAGCCTATTTCAGAGTCTGTGACTCCCTCTCTCTCTGACCCTCCCTTGCTCACGCTCTCTCTCTCTCTCCTAGAAATAAATAAAAACATTAAAAAAAAAAAAAGAAAGAAATACATGAACATGTGCTCTTTTTAGAGACTAGTTCTCAGTAAGATGCAGTCCCTGCATCGGTCTGAGAGCACAATCTGTTGAGGGCAAGAAGCCATGTTCAAAGCCCTCTGTAAAGGATGCAAGGTTCTAGTGAGGACTGCGATTGGGGTGAAGGGAAAGAGTTTCGGAAAAGAGGTGCAGAGAGGAGGTGACTCATCTGGGCTGGAATAAGCTGGAAAGGTTTCAGGCAGAAGGAGGCTGTGAAGTCTGGAGGGAGAAAGCGCCAGTGGACGTCAGGCACCTGGCGAGGCTCAGGAGCTGGATGGAAGGTGGGGCCAGATCACGCACTCGGGGTGGGTGGGTGTGGACGAGGGGCCTCTGGGGTGACAGGTGTCACAGGCTCAGCTGCAGACCCCCTGGCAGATCCAAGTCTTCTGGCTACAATGAAGGGGTGGTGGGACTGATTTTCTTACGGGCGTTTGCACCTGCTTTAAAGGAAGTTCTCTGCCAGGTAGACGGATACCCTCGGCTGGCCTGGGGTGTGCCGGGAGGCCTGTCCCAGTCCTGGGGCGGGGGTGGGGGGCAGCGTCCCCTGCCCTCCACCTCTCGCCGGAGCCCCAGGAGCCCTCACATGCCACCCTTCCACGTTCCGGTCACTCCTGCTTACCTGTCTGCCTCTCTCCCTAGAAGGTGAGCACCTCCAGGACAGGACCTAGGACTCTGTGCTTGAATCCACAGCAGGCCGCTCAGGGAATACCCGTTTGCTAAATAAAAGGAAAACAAGTGAGTTCAGAAGTGACCGTATGGATGCCGAAATCTGTATCCAAGGATCTCCTGTCTGAGTCCCAGCCATTTACTTAGAAAGAGAAAGAGGGAAGGAAGGATGGGCAGGCAGAGGAAGGAAAAAGTGTGACAGGGAGGGATGAAGGAAGGAGGGAAAGAAGGAAGGAAGGGAGGGAGGGAGGGAGGAAGAGAGGAAAGGAGGAATATTTTCCCCCTTCCACCTGGTTTAATGAAGCTATAGCTAGTTTCTGGCGTATGAAGAGGCAGACAGGGATCTCATGCTATACTTGACAATTAAAAGAAAGGAAACTCATTTGAAAGCAAACTACGGCCTCAGCGATGCACAAATGGACTGAAGACAGGCAGCAAGTGGCTCTGAGAACAGCCCGCCTCACCCGCTTGGAGGACATGGCCGGCGACTCATTCGCACAAAGAGAAGCCTGTGACTGTCCCTGCCTTTGGCTCTGCCAATCAGATTTGGAGGCTGAGCTGGGAGAAGCCCAAGGTCAGGGACGGACAAGACAAAATAACACGTCTCCGGGCTGTGGATTCGCATTTGCGGATGTCTCTTCGAATCGAAATTCCTGTGCGGAAACTGGAAACTCGGGTGCACTTGCAGATGTGGGGGAGTCCTGTCCCAAGTGAGGGCGAGCTGACACATCACCGCTGACACAGAGGGCGCGGACCTAACACCCTGGGGCCTCGAAGATGACTTCACTCACCCCCTGCTTCCCCAAATCCTCCTTGTGAGACAATCACGATCACAGCAACTGTCAGCCCTGTGCTCGATGCTATTTTAAATGCTGCCCACAAATGATCTCATGTGATTCTCCAGATGACCCTCAAAACTAGGTACCCTGGTTAGTTTTAAGAATTATGGAAGTGAGGGGCACCCCAGTGGCTTAGTCGGTTAAGCGTCCGACTTTTGCTTGGGTCATGATCTCGCGGTTCGTGGGTTCGAGCCCTGCGTCGGGCTCAGTGCTGACTGCCAGCTCGGAGCCTGGAGCCTCTTTCAGTCTTTGACTCCCTCTCTCTCTGACCCTCCCCTGCTCACGCTCTCTCTCTCTCTCTCTCTCTGTCTCTCTCCTAGAAATAAATAAAACATAAAAAAAAATTAAAAAAAAAAAAAGAATTATGGAAGTGAGGTCCTTGGCTTAAACAGTTTTTCTTTGGGCAAATGCAAGAGCTTGCAGTTAAGCACGTTCTCCACTAAGGGGCATTATCGTCTCACATTAAAATTGCCAGACCAGGTCAGGGTAGGGCCTTAGCCCAAAAGCAGAAGTTTGTCAAAAGGACAAAGCAGAGGAATCAATTCCAGTGACCTGGGTATTTTCTACATGTTATTTCTCTTAGTAGTAAGATGTTTAAATTCACAGCAGTAGTACCCGATGCTTAACTCAGTAACTCACTTAATTCCCATTCAAGGTCATTTCAAAGGCACTGGTCTTAACTAGTCAGCCAGCAATGGGCCAAGGCAAGTGGGGCGGGGAGGAAAGATGAATAGATTCAACCATTTGGCTAAGTAATCATCCTCTCCAGCTGCTTTCGCGAATTTCTAAAGTCACGTTTTCCAAGGGAAACAGGGCTTGCGGCTGAATCACCTTGACCCCAGTTGGAGTGCAACGTAGAAGAAAAAATAGAAGAGGGGGGGAAAGGCTGAAATTCTATCCCAACCTTATCAAAATAAGTCTCTGTAGTTCACTTTGGCACAACTGAAAACACTCTGGAAGTGAACATTATGGTAGCGGGAGATTCTGCATTAAGTGATTGTGCTCCCGCCCCCGTGCTTATAGACAGACAGGCTGTTTCTACACAGACGGGCGTCCAGACATATGGCGCCGCTTTCAGAGAGAGGATGCTACTGCAGGAAACTCACAATACACAGAGAAGGCAGCAGAGTCACGGTGGGACTTCCCTGTTTGGATTGATCCACCAAGACCACAATTAAACCAAACAAACAAACTCACCGAGTTTATCTCCACATTTATTTTAAAGCCCAGCCCTGCGCTTGATGACTCAACCATACGCTATCCCGATTTAAACTTGACCCTGCAGCTGGGGTTCCCAGGCTGGTGTCCGTGGCCACAAATGACTGAATTTGAAAGCTCCCCATCTGCCGTGGAGCTCCCAGCCTCACAGATGGATCAAGTGCTGTTTAGGCTGCAGCTTGATCCCACTTGAAGGTGGCAAATTTTCATTCAAACACGAGGTCTGATGCTGCGCTGCCATTGGCCCCGCAGAGAAGCCCACAACACGAAACAACCTCCCCTCCTGGCACGTGGTGCCCAGCGGAGTGCCGGAAGCACACTGGAGACACGGACGAGACAGCAGCTCACCTTCACGGACGGGCCTGTGGCCTCGGCCGTACACTTGAGAAGCCTCAGTGCTAGACTAAGAATTTGAAGTTCCCTTTTCTTTTTAATTTTCTTTTTAATGTTTTATTTATTTTTGAGAGAGAGATAGAGACAGCATGAGCAGGGAAGGGCTAGAGAGAGAGGGAGACACGGAATCCGAAGACAGGCTCCAGGCTCTGGGCGAGCTGTTAGCACAGAGCCCGATGCAGGGCTCGAACCCACGAACCGCAAGATCATGACCTGAGCTGAAGTCGGACACCCAACCGGCTGAGCCACCCAGGGGCCCCTGAAGTTCCCTTTTCATCCTGTATCTCGGAAGAAAGCAGTTTTTTTAGGATGAAGGAAATCAGGAGTCTCCCCTGTACTGATTTAACGCTTTTTGTTTTACGAGTGTTTTGTTTATTGATCCCACTTGGCACACATGCAAGTTCAGAAAATAATCAGGGACAGGATTTCCTGAGCCCCCCCGCTCCGCCCCCAGCCATGGACCCAGGTCTTGCACTAAGTGCTTGACACACAGTATCCTGATCCTGGAGCCCAGAACTAGATGGCTATGAAGCTCTTACTCTTCCCGTTGTTCAAATTGCCTCATACTCCCCACTCACCCAGCCTCAGTTTACTCACCTGGAAAAAAGATCAGACAGAAGCTAGGCCAGATGATCACACAGATCCCTCTAATCAGTAAGCTTTTATGAAATTTTGAAGGCAAACTCCCAATACAAATCTTTGTGAAAATAGAAAACCCAGGTGTTTAAACGCAACACTTGCCTACTTAAGAAAAAAACAACAGAAAACAATCAACCCGTTGTGTGCAACAATATGACCCTCTTAATATTTTGTGCATTACTGACCAAGCAGCCGGCATCTCTCAGAACCGCTACCAGCCGCTCCTGCTGGGCCCGGACCAGGTGCTCGGCAGCTCAGCACGTCCCGCGCTGGACCAGGAAGGTGCGTACGTGCACGTGGCAGGGGCGCCATCTTCCTGCCCCCGTGGGGCGAGGGTTGGCATGGCGAAGCCTGAGCCAGCCTTCACTTGCTCCCTCCCTTCCCATCCACGCTATTATCACTGTGTGAGATCTTGCCCCAGAGGAACAGAGAAGTCCTGAGGGCGAGGTCTGATGTCAGGGGAGAACAAGCGAGCCTTTGTGGGGCCCTTCACGGAGAGGAGGCCCGGCCAGGGCTCTTCCGCACACAGAGGGGCCTGTGCTCTCTCAGCGTTGGGGCAGCGGGGTCTGCTCCCGTCCTGCCTGTGCGGTGGGGCCCCTCCCTGCCCCGACGCGGAGCTGGACAAGGTGGACGGATCTCCACCCGCAGGCCTGGCCACGCCAACCACGATGACCACGGCCACGCAATCTCCCTCCCCCACCCCCCACCGTCCCTGCGGATCTCTGCCTCCTTCTCACAACCGGCCCTCTGCCCCCAGGCTCGGGGTCACCACTCCCACTCTGAGCCGCCCCCTTCCTCTGAGTGGCCTCCTGGGTCAGCGACCCCCCCCACCCCCGCCCCGCTTCCGGTCTCCTAAAATGCCTTGGTTATTCTAACAGCACAGGTGGGATCACATCTGACCTTGGTCTGCTTATCACCACTGCTGGCTTCTGCTTGGAAACCCACCGAACATGCTTAACAAGTAGCTTTTAAATGCTTGAACCCACAGAGCATCCCCAAAAGTTACTTTATTCAGTAATTTTTAAAATTTGTTTGGGGGGTGAGGGGCAGAAAGAGAGGGAGAGAGAGAGGGAATCCCAGGCAGGCTCTGTGCTATCAGCACAGAGCACGATGCGGCCCAAGCTCACAGACCATGAGATCATGACCGGAGCCAAAACCAAGAGTTGGATGCTTAACTGACTGAGCCCCGAGGTGCCCCCTGAAAACTTACTTTTTCTAAAATTTTTTTTTAATGTTTTATTTATTTCTAGGAGAGAGAGAGAGACAGCGTGAGCAGGGGAGGGTCAGAGAGAGAGGGAGTCACAGACTCTGAAAACAGACTCCAGGCTCTGAGCTGGCAGTCAGCACAGAGCCCGACGCGGGGCTCGAACCCACGAACTGTGAGATCATGACCTGAGCAGAAGTCAGACGCTTAATTGACTAAGCCACCCAGGCACCCCCCCGAAAACTTACTTTTAAATAAAACATGAAACTGAGGCTTTAGACCAAAATAACAAGAGCTTACACTAATTGAGTCCCTACTATGTGCCATGCACCGCCGGGAGCAGGTACGTGCGCTAGCTCATTTAAAGAGCAAAGCAACCTTATTTATGAGGAAGGTGCAATGGACTCTCACTGGACAGACGAGGAAACTGTTGCATGAGGGGTGTGTCAACGGTCTGAGCTCAGCAGCTAGCGACGGGAGGAGGATTCTGACCCGGGCAGTCTGGGTCCAGTCTGGTCTCCTAACCATCACGTGACACAGCTTTTCATGACGACTGCCACTGAACCAAACGTCACCTGAAGTCCACTCTGATGCACACTGTCGCGTGTCATTCCCTAAAACTAGGGACACACGCCTTTGCGTGTCATCACATTGCCAGGCGCCTTTTCTCCCACATAATGGCAGCTGAAGGACATACGTGAGACTGCACGTTCCCTTGTCTCTGGGCACAACCAGGAGAAGAGCCTGGTGGCAAGTGAGGTCTTTGGAGGAGACACGTTCTCTGCCTGATTTCCTCAGTAGCAATTCTCTCCCCGGGATGCCTCTGCCCATTTGCTGCCTGGGCTTCGCTGCGCTTTGCAGGGCAGATGAAGTCCCCTCACGCAGGGGCCGCTGGGCCGGCAGCACCCAAGTCCCAGAGAAAGGCCAGCTCGCCGTCGGGGCTGAGCCAAGCACCTCAGGCCACCTCTCCTATCCTCCAGCCCAGAGAAGGAGCACAAACAGAGCTTCAAGAAGCTGGAAAACTATAACGAAGTAGCAGAGCAAGGGCACCGGGGCTCACAGCATCGGCGTGGGCGCGGGGTGCAGGCGGAGCTCTCTGACTTGGGGAACCAGATCAGCTGTTCTGTGCTCCAGGGCGATGGAGGCCCCGCCGGCCATGACGAAAAGAGGAGCCCAGTTTCCCCCCTTCTTTCCCTTGCGCTTCCTGGCGCTGGTGACGCAAATGTGAATCGCACATCAGGGCCCAGCTGGACGGCGCGCGGATTCAGCGGCCATGGCTCTCTCTCGGGAGTCAAGTTCGGAAAGGGAAAGCCCTGGACAGTGAAGCCCAGCTCCCACATAGTGACGACAGAGAAGGGAAGGGGGTGTCCAAGGTCAAATGGTGAGTCAGTGCCGCAGCTTGGGCCAGAACTCAAGTTAATCCCCACACCGCAGCCGTCCTGTCCTTCCCTCCTTTCCTTCCTTCCTCTTCTTTCTCATCTCTTCTCCTTCTTTCCAAACTTCACCTTATGTCTGTTAAAGGCACCCAAGGGGAACCTTACTCACCCTCTACCAGGGTTCTGCAGCAAAGAGGGTGAAAAAAAGCGCATGGTGAGGACTTTCCTTAGAGGGAGAAGAGAAGAACCCAGGTGCCAGGTGGGAGTCTGTCAGGGAGAACACAGAGATCTCCCAGGACCAAGAGTCAAGGACGCCGGGCTGATCCCCCAGGTTCTCCAAGGGGAGAAGTGCGGAGGAGGGTACGTTTTGGGGCTGCCTGTGTCTCCCGGAGACTCCAATCAGAACAGCACACTCATTCCTTCAGCTGCTTGCTGTGGAGATGGTTAATCTTACTAGGAGTGAGGGGGTGCCTGGCTGGCCCAGCCAGTAGTAGAACATGCTACTCTTGATCTCAGGGTCATGGGTTTGAGACCCACGTTGGGTGCAGAGATTACTCACAAACAATCACAATAACAATCGGAAGTAAGCCTACTACAGAAGGGATAAGGTCAGGTTCAGAGAGAGCTCTGCAAGGAGGGAAGGGTCCCCAGGGCCCAAAGCAGAACCAATTGTTTTATGAAGTAATGAGCTCCCCATGCCTGGAAGCATGTTAAGAGACACCCGTGGAGCGAAACAGAGTTTGCTGGCATCAGAAGATCTGGAGAGGACTCCAAGATAGGATGTCACTACTTGGTCCAGTTCTGCATTTCAGAGCTCTGGGTCAAGGCCACGTGCAGGGGTGATTCTTAACTGCTCCTCACTGGTTGATCGGAAGGAGAGCACAGCAGGCAGAGCAGGAGGGGAGCCGGTCACAAGGGAGTCTGACTCCTGCCCACCTGGTAGCTGTGGGCCTTGGGCAAGCTGCTTCGTGCCTCTGAGCTTCAGTTTTGTCTTCTGTAACAGCATCCTAGTATGCTCGTGAACCCCCCACCCCCCGCCGCCTCCAGTACCAGGGGGCACACAGACCTCAACACCCCCAGGGAGGTGTGCAGGTCAGCAAGGCCAATTCTAATGCATCTGTTCATCCTGCAGCCGGCATGTGTGGCTGGAGGGCACTGGCACCAGACTGTTCCACTAGAATAGATCCTGTGTGCTACAGATGTGTGTCTGTGTGCACACCCCCATGTACACACACACACAGATACCTGCATCTGGCACATACGGACACACACACACACACACACACAGACACACATACACACACACACGTGTATATATATATATGCAGAGAGACAGAGAGAGAGAGAGAGAGAGACAGAGAGAGAGAGGCATATTTCTCTAAGAGGAAGGGAGAGGAACATGGAACATCGCTTGCAGTTTTCACCCGGAAGCCGCAGACCTAGCTGTCTGTCCAGTTGGATCCCGCTACCCGAGAGCCACGGTGCGAGCTATACGATTACAGGAGTGTTTCTGGATGATGAGGATGGATTCCTCCTCCCCCTCTTTCCACTTCTTTTCTTGGTCCCTCTCATCCGATTCCACTCACTAACACCTCCATGGGGTCAGAGAAGAGACCAGCTCAACTTAGTCAATCTGATCATTTTTAGTCACTGTTGGGAACAAGGTGGGAGGCTGAGGAAGAGGCGGCTACTAATGGATTCTAAAAAGCAGAGTCGAGGCATGATCTGGGCACGATGCTCACTCTGGCTACTTCCTCTCCACCAGCACCACCACCACCACAGAGGTTTGAACACTGGCCCTTATTTATAGAGTGCCATTCTGTCCAGGGGTGTCTCTGGCCCAGCTCCCGACTCCTACTCACCCTTCAAAACCCAGATCAGTTGGCCCCTTTTGGAAGCCTTTCCTGACTTCCCAGGGCAGAGAACGTGTTCTGTTTCTATACTTTGTGCACGCAAGGGGCCCCTACCCACTATCTGCGTCTGTGACTGCAGGCTCCTCTGTCATTGTCACAAACATGACCTCCTTGGAGGGATAAGTATGCTTAATTTGTCTTGATGGTTTCCAGGCCTAGTACTGTGTCTGCCACATAGTAGGGACCCAGGTATTGTCTGGCCAATGAATGTGTACTTTCTAAAGAGAACACTCTTATCGTCCTATTCAGCTAGGAGAGGATTAGGAGATAGATATTACCCATTTGTTTTCTGACTAGAAAAAAAATGTTTCAAGACCTAAATTCTATCATTTCTACTAGAAAAGCATGGGCTTTTTTGCCAGCTACTTTCTCCAATCAGAAGCAAGGCTCGCATTCTCACCACTTCCCAGCAATCTGAGTGCCAAGAACATAGAGGAAACTGTCAGTGTTGAGCATTCACTAGGGTACCGGGTAGCAGAAAGGGCTGTGTATTCCTCAGCTCCGGAAGACCGTTTCCTTCAGTCCATCTGCATGAACCTATTTCACATCTGAGGAAACTATGATCTTTTCAAGTTACCTGGAGCAGGTATAAAATAAGCACTTAAAAAAATGAAGCATTTTTTGATAAATCAGAATAAATTTGGGGTCAATAAAATTAGATCCTTTGTTTCATCTAACTCCAATCTCATCAGGCCATCAATCTTTGCTTACAGAACTCTCCCCGGTGCTAGGCTTACCTCAAATGCACTCAACACCCTTGGCTGGGCATTCAAGGCTCCTGGTTAGCCCTCCATCTTCCCCCTCTGAACGGGCCTCTCAGACTCGCCTCACCTCACACTCCAGTGACTCACAAGCATGGTGCCGGGCACCGGGCATCCCTTGCTAATGTCTTTCCTCTGCCTTGATACTCCCAACACCTCTCCCTGACACTGCCTATGCTCCTTGCTCCTCACCGCTCCTCACCTCTAGGGCTGAGTGGAGGCGACATGCCCAAAATGCTGTCCCATCCTGTCCCTCTGTCTGGAGCAGGAGCCTCTCCTTGGGCTCCCTCACAGCCACCCATCAGATGTGTTGTCTGGTCACTAGCAGGTCTCCCAGTAAAACCATAAACCCCTCGAGGGCCGGGTCTACACCTAGTCATCATCTGCACCTTGTGTCTACACTAGCACTGACACAGAATCCACCCTCAAACATTTGCTGAACGAATTCACCCCCTCTCTACCCTGAAGGCAAGACTTGGTAACACACTATGTGAATGCATTTCAAAAGCTCTTCTCCTTCCTCTGAATTATGCTGGAGCCTGGCGGCCACTCTGCTTTACAAGGAAGGAAAGGGAAGGGAGCACAAGAGAATCCTATTCCCCCAAAGAGTGAGAAGCTGGCATAAGGAACAAGCCCAGGATGAAACTGGGAAACATCTTAGAAATCACCAGGTCTTGCCTTCTGTGCTGAACTCAGCAGTATGAAATGTTTCTACTTCTAGTTTTAAGGGAGCTCAAGACATCCAGATGAAGCAGAGGAGCTTAAGGACACAGGGCAGCAGAAGATAACGCCAGCAACTGGAGAAAGATGAACAGGTGCATGGCCTTCTCAGCATACTGGTATCTCCTCGTGACTCCTGGTCCTGTGCTTCTGGGTGCCCTGGGCCAGCTCTGGAGATGTGTTCCAATACCAGAACTCAGGGTGCTGAGCCCTCAGCGGATCCTTCTCGTCACCTGGGAGGGGTGTCGGTTCATGTTAAGCCCAAGTTCAATGAAGAAATTCAGGCTGATGTGGCACAGTCCTTGCAGATCAGAAGAAAAGTGACCCGTAACGGATCAGGAGGAAGTGACAGAGGAGGAACGCAGTAACCACAAAGAGCCCAGGTGCCCGGCTGGCTGCAGCCGGTACATGGCAGCGCTCCTGGACGAGAACCTCGCCAACTGAAAATGCCTCACAACATGTTCTAGCAAGTGCCAGGCGACCCAGGCCTCTGGCAAGAGACCCGAATTCCACCCTGGGTTTGCTGCGTAAGGACTTCCCTGCCCGCCGGAGTCTGCATGGCCAGGACGGGCACGAAAGGAACCCAGATTGTGCTTCATCTGAAATGAATTCTGCAAGGAAAAGTCACCAGGAGGGACAGCTCTAACCTGCTCTCCCCGTGTGTGGATCTAAGCTACTCGACTTCATGACTCAACACTCCCAGCTCTGGACAGCAACAGCCCCCTGCTCAGAAGAGCGTTAGAACGCAGGGACCTTTAACCACTTTCTTCATTTATTCATTCATTGATTTTAAGTTTATTTATTTATTTTGAGAGACAGAGAGAGCTCACAAGCAGGGGAGAAGCAGAGAAGAAGGGAGCGAGGGAATCCCAAGCAGGATCCATGCTGTCAGCACAGAGCCCAAAGTGGGGCTCGATCCCACAAACCGTGAGATCATCCTCCACCGACTGAGCCTCCCAGACACCCTCCCTTTAACCACTTCAAAACTGCAACCTTGGTTTGTTTGTTTTTTTTCCTTTTATGTGTATTTGGTGCCAGGATGCACTGCCTTCTAATCAGAGATGACGAATCTGGTGAAACGACCACCCTTAACACTTCCCAGTGTTCTACAAGCACACACACTGCACATTCTTTCCACTGAAGAGGAAGGTCACCACCGTGTCATCTGCCGTAACCGAAGTCAGCGTTCTTACCTGGCACTATCTCTTGGGATTGAGGTTCACCAGTCCAGGCTGATGCGACAAACCCGCCGAACAAGTTGGCCGAGGCAAGTCTGGCTCTGGAGTCAGGGCTGTGCCTCCAGAGTCCTGTGGCTTCTCGGTCCTTACGCGAGTGATAATCCGCTAAAAGGGAATGCAAGTCATGTTACTTTAAGAGGCCGTTTCCTGTTCTCCTCTAGAAATAATACATTTTTTAAGGAGAACAGAGAGAATACCAGAATCACAGATTCTCAGGGCTGGAAGAAATCGATGCACTCACCTTGTCTAATGCTTTCGTTTTGTAGCTGGGGAAACTGAGGCGCAGAAGAAAGCAGCCTCGTTCAAGATTCAGCAACTTGGAGGATTCAGATTAGCACATGTCTCTGACTCTCTGGCCTTCGGAATGTTTTTTAAAAAGCAGCCTCATGGTCTGGCTGACTCCTCAAACAAGTGGTCATTGACCCTGAATGGGAAGGGGTTTTTTGGTTTTGTTTTGTTTTGTTTTTTAAACAGATATTCTATAAGGGAGGTGGGACTTTTTTCCAGATTGCTGTTTTTGTAGTCCTGCCCCTGGGAGCTAAATTAGTGAAACAGTCTACCTCAGGCATGCGGTTGGGACTGTTCTGTTTCCCATTAGAAAAATATTGTTATGGAATTGGCAGGCCCCAGGGGCTCAGTAGTGGGTGGGCTTTGTTTTTCAGTGATCTGTGCCCAGCCACTAGGTCTCTCTGTCTGTCTTTCTCTCTCTCCATGTTTCAGGAAAACCCAGTAACAAATATAGTCCCTCCCTCCCATGGGTATTGTTTATTCTGTGATTTTTCTGGCTACTAGGGATTCGAACCGCCCCTTCTCTTTGCAGAAAACCAAAACCCAAGAAGGGATCTCATGTTTATTAAGTAAATAATATCTGCCAGGCATACTGAATGAATCTTACAGATACATTTTCTTGATTTGTCATCAAAAATTCTCCACCAGCTACCCTGAGCTCCATTTTTCCAAAATGGAGAGAACCGAGACTCAGAGAACTAGAATGATCCATAGAGTCATAATGGGAAGAAGGTGTAGAACCGGAAATAAATGCATATCTAACTCCCACATCTATGTGTTGTCCGCTTCATGTAGACTTTAGTTATTAGGCCAAAATCCCTAGGACTTGTCTTATTTTTCCAGTGTTTCAGCTCGAATGCAGGAGAAAGTTCTTTGGAAACTATGAATTGTCGTAAGGACATGAAAGATTGTTCTTGTTAGACCTCTTTCAGCCAGGGGGCTCTACGGCCCAGCTTCCTGCCATGCTCTGAGCAGAGGCTCCTGTGTCCCTGGGCCCTGGCACTGAGCGGGCCCATCAGGAAATCATGATTATCTACACTTGGCGCTTTGTTCCTGTTCTCAAACAACAAGGGACATGGCTGGAGAGCCGGGCGAGGGGGCGGAGAGAGAGGAAGAAAAAACAGGAAGTGAAGGGGGGAGGAGGAAGGAAGGAAATGATAGGGAAAACACAGCAACTTTGAAAAGTCCTTGGCCTGATGAGAAAGTGATTTCTGAGCCGCCATTCGTGGGATGGCCCTGAAGGTTGGGAAGCCAGGTCACGGAGGCAGAGGAGGAAAGAGGTTGGCTTCCTCTGGACTAGGGGTTGTGCTCGTAAGTTCCCACCACAGAGCAGAGCCTGAGGAAAAGGGTGCCCCGACACAGGGGCTGGTTTCCGCGTGCCTGGGTGTGGACGATGGAGAATGTGAACTTCCGAAGAAGGATCCTGGGGTAAGACCACATCTCTTGCCTCTTGGTGGAGAGGCCAAATGTGCCACGAAAGGACTTGGAAACAACAAGGAAGATGTTGAACTAATTCAGTCTCAGGGGAGCCTTCCCACCCCCACCCACTTTCTTTGTCAAACACCCTCAGAATTATAATCCCTTTTCAGTGTATAGGACAGAGACTGGGTTCTCCTACCGGGGCCCAGCACCAATCCCACTTTCTTCCACCCTAAAACTTAAGAGGGTCAGGCCAGTAGAACACTGGGCCTCCCCCAGACTATCATTCTCAGATACTTCCAGAATGTTCTCCTACCCATGTTGACCTCACTACTCAGTTACAGACGCTCACAAAAGTCCCTAACTCCCAATGTGCATCTTTAAGGATACAGTCACCTGGTTATGTTGAACAAGCACACAAATAAATAACCCTAATCATAACCTAATCATGCCTCAATGCTAATACGATTAACACTTTGCAGCCTTTTGATGGGGACCAGGAGGGGGCAGGGGACGTGGAGCTCCCTGACACGCAAGCCCAATCCCACCCACTCCAGCAGTTCCCGAACTGATTACACATCTGGAGAAGCTAACGAAAAGTACAATTCTGTCCTGGAGTAGCGGCCAAGGCTTCTGGAGAGTTTTGATGTCACCAATCTGGCTCTGGTCCATGGACCAGCATTTGGGTAACTTGTGATCCTAATCCAGCCCTCAGCACGCCCCACCTCCTTCCATTTTATTGATTTGGCCGCAGAGGCCCTGCCAGGGAGGAGGGGCTCGCTCCGAGGATCTGTCCTTGATTCCGTAAATTATTCCCGCCACCATCCAAACAAACACAGGACAAAGCAAAGTAAGCACATCCTTGAGAAGAGTCCAAGCTTTTTGAAGTGATGGCTGGTAGTTTCCTGACTGAGTCACCCATGGGCCAGATGAGAGAACAGAGGTCGAGCAGGGAAGGACACTGACAACTCCCATCTCGGGTCCCCGTGAGCACAACCTCACACAGCAAACACCAACACTGATTTGCTTCTCCTGTCAGTAGCAAGGACTGTGGCCACAGCTAATGCCACAAACCCTCTGCTCCCTCCGAGACCACCAGGGATCCTTGCTTCTGTAACACATGGCAGCCAAGAGAGCACTTTTCAAAATCCCATGTTTGGTGATTTGCAGAGAGGTACAAAGCAGAGGGGTAATGACCGCCATTTTGAAATGGAAGACGCTGCAATCCGCACACATGGAACGACTTATTCCGGGTCATACAGCAGAACCAGGACTACAACAGGCATCTCTTGTCCTCTAGTCCAGTGACCTGGGACACTGTCACTAGATCACGTGTCCCTGTCCCATTCAGTGGAGGGGCCGGTAGCTTAGAAGAGCTGCACGTCTTCTAACTTTAGAACGTCTCTGGAAGTGGAACGACAGGGAAGGGACAAACCAAAGAGAAGGCAGACGGACAGTGAGAAGGCCAAGCATGGAGGACCTGTTCCCACCACCCAGGCTGAGCAGGGAAGGGCTCTAAGGCCCCTGGTGGGAGCACGGTCCATCGGAGTCCCAGCCTCGACTCGGAGTCAGAAGACCTTGCAGCGGCCTCCTTCCTGCCAACAGCACAAGCCAACGTGAAGACATATGAACGGGCAGGTTTTTGGACAATGAAAATAGCTCCCATTCAGCAAGTACCTACCGTGCGTCAGGCATTGTTAAGCACGGCACCTCTGGTAACTTCTGGAACCTCCTAGCAACCACGCTAGGTAAGCATTATTCTTGCCCCTTTCTATAGATAAGGACACTGAAGTGGTGGTCCAGGGGACTCAACTTTTGAGTTGTAGGCAGAGCCAAGATTTCAATTCAGGCCGTCTGGATGGAGTTCCCCGCTCTCAACCATGACGTAATCCTCCCTAAAAGGGCAGTCACATTAAAAAAAAGGGGGGGGGGGAAATAAGGAAGGAAAGGGGGAGGCTTAGAGAAAGGCAAATTAGTGGAAAGAGGGAATAAAGCAAGGGCACTGGGAACAGATGACATTTTCTTTTTTTTTATAATTTTTTAAAAATTTTTATTTATTTCTGAGAGAGAGAGACAGTGTGAGCAGGGGAGGGTCAGAGAGAGAGGGAGACACAGAATCCGAGGAAGGCTCCAGGCTCTGAGCTGTCAGTACACAGCCCGATGCGGGGCTCAAACCCACAAACCGTGAGATGATGACCTGAGCCGAAGTTGGATGCTTAACCAACTGAGCCACCCAGGCGCCCCAACATTTTCATTCAAAAGGCAGAAGACGGGAAGAAACTTCCCAGGCAGGGAACATTGAGAGGTGGGCCCAGCCAGGTATCTTCACCTTTCCCGTTCTTGAGTGGCAGCCCCCCATCTGCCGGCACCGGTAAGTGACATTCTGGCCTTGGTGTTTACACAGTACTGCTCATGGGAGAAAGAAGTAGGCTGGGCTGAGGAGGGCCAGCGACGGGAGAGTCATCAGGGCAGGTAGAAGGGATGACGATGTCTTGGGAACCTATTTTTCTATATCATCCCGGAGGGAATGGGTCCACCGGGCAGGTGGGCAAGTGGAACTCTGCCGAAACTCCTCACCTCAAACAGCGCACACGCTCCCCGCGACACTAGGTTCTGAGGATACTGCCTGCTTTCAGCCCCACAACGACCTGGGGAGCAGAGCAGGACAGGACCATCCTTCACCATGTCACCGATGGAGAGACTAAACCAAAATAATACTAGCCATGAAATAATAATAATAATTGTAATAATAATAATAATAATGGCAGTGCCATTTGTTGACAGCTTAACACTCGACAAGAAATAAGCTAGAGGCTTGACATGGGTTATTTCATAACAGCACCATCTGCTGAGGTCTGTATGATTATTCCCCATTTACAGTCGAGATAAGCTAAGTAATTTCCTCAAGGTCAAAAAACTAGTAAGCTATGAAGAAGGATCTAAGCTGTTATCTATCTGACATTTTGGCCCATATCTCACCTCTCAGCAGCACGTGCTATGGGACGGCTTAGCCACAGCCATAGAATAATGCTACCCTACCACCAACTTCTGAGCAGTTGAAGCACACAGGTATAGGTTTTTCTTTAAATACATTACGCACACCACATCTATACTAAGTGCACGCACAAAGTGACACACAATTAGGATGACCATGTGATTTATCAGCCAAACCTAGATACTTCTAAGAGTGAAAGCGGGCATATTAATAACGCCCGTGGGACGACAGGCATAAAGCGGAGTTGTCCAAGGCACACAAGACATATGGTCAACCCTAATATAATCCACAGCCCCATGGGGCTGGTTAATTTTACACTTAGTTGTGTCGGACTTTCCTGGATGACCCCCTGCTTTCCAACCCATACATATGCCCCTCTGTGACTGTTCACTCTCTTTTGCTCAGCAAAAGGTCTTCTAAATCTGTTGGGCTCGTAGACCTGACATAAAAAACAGGCTGATGTAACTTGATTAGGAAGCAGTCATGCTATGATTCAAGCAAAAAGGCGGAACTGGCTTTAGCAATATATTTTTAAATGACTGTTGGGTTCCTTGTGTCCTCACACCCAGAACCCGAATGTGCAGCTGGTCTGATCACCAGCCAGTGGCTCATCGTGGCAGCCTACGGCAGCTGGACAGGCGACCCACGCGTGAGCAGCTGTCCAGCCCCACAGGAGAAATCAAGTGCACCAACAGGCACAAGGCCCACTTCCTCAGGGGCACCAGGCACAGACCCAGCGTGGGGGTGCAGAGCTGGGATCTGGGAGGCAGGGTGGGGGGAAGGACGCGGCACTCGAAGCCTGCTTCCGTTTTACTCCTTCCCTAAGAATCTGCCTGCTCAAGAAGCAGGCCAAGAGGAAAAAGAATCTGCGGTCTTTTGAAACCAGGAAATCAGTCTTGAATCCGACTCATAAATCAACACAGGTAAAGTGAAAATGTTAATGAAAGGCAATGGGCGTTAGCTGGTTCTCTGAAGAGACCATTTCCGGCATTCATGTAATCAAGGAACAGCAGAGCCCTCATAGATTCCGGATGGCTCTGGAGAAGCCTGCTGGCCTGAGGAGGCTTTCCGACGCCCAAGGAGGCTGGTGGAGGCTCTGGCTTCATCCTGCAGTAACACAGAGACCATGGCCTGTCATCTGCGTTAGTATGAGCTTCTGCGAGTGATAATATTTGATATATAGGTGAGACCCTTCTTTCTAAATTAGGTCATATTTACAGGTTGTAGGGGTGAGGGCATGGACTTTTGGGGGGCCGCCGATAAACCCACTACTGCTATCTGTATTATCATTACTAGTCTTAATATGATTATTCATGCGATTTGGGGGGGGTCCCCAAGTTCTAGAGAAGGAGATGGACTTGTCTAAAGCCACCCAGCTGGTAGGCGGAAAAGCCAGGATTTAGACGCAGTTCTCCAGACTGATTTCTGGTTTCTTCTATCTTGGCATGTAGCCTCTTCTGCTGGGAACCCAACCCGAGAGCAGCCCAGAGGCCAGATGGTGGCTGCCCACAGTGCCAGGGCTCAGGCAACCCCAGACCGACCATCAGAGGCCAACGAGTGGGTGATGGGTGATGGTGGTGGGATTGGCACGTCACTCTTTTGCACTGTGCACTGACTATGTGCAAGGCACCGTGCTGCGCGTCACGCAGCCGTTGTATCAATCCTACTACAGATGGTGGTGGCCGCCCTTAACTTCATCACGCACCTACGGAGAGGATGTGCGAGAGGGAGAGCAACTCCGAGAGAGGCCGAGGGAGAGGGTGGGTGGGGGTTGGAGCACGCCTACAAAGCCAAGTTCAACCTCTAACATTCACAGCTGGCAGATGTGACATGGCGTGCGAGGACGGCCACCAGAGGCAGCCCGTGGCAGAACCAGGACAAGAGCCCAGGTCTCTACTCCCCAGCTCACATCTGTTCCATTTCCCAGGGCCATGGCTTCCTGTCTGTCCTCTCTGTCACACCCAAACAGAGATAATACCAGTCCTCCAGCTGGCTGGCAGGAGGATTCCACCTTCATTGGCCAAAACCCACCAGAGAACTCTGCCCAGTTTTTCCAGAAGTTTGCATCTCACTGTCTGAACACACCTGCCACCGCGATCGCTGCTCTTTGCGAGGGTATTTCACAGGGTTGGCCACACCAACTAGAGGTCCTCCTCCGTGGTGGGGGGGGGGGAGGGAGCTGGAGACACTTTTGAAACTGAATGAGACCAGGAGTGCCCGGGTGGCTCAGTCGGTTAAGCGTCCCATTCGTGATCTTGGCTCAGATCATGACCTCTGGGTTCGTGGGATCAAATCCCATGTCGGGCTTTGAGCAGACAGTTTGCAGCCTGCTTGGGATTCTCTCTCCCCCTCTCTCCCTGCCTCTCCACCCCCCTCAAAATAAATAAACTTAAAAAAAAAAAAAAAAACTGAATGCAATCAGCCTCCTCCCCCTGACACCCCTCAGTGTCCCAGACACAGGGGCATTTTTATCTTCTCTCCTCCCTTCCCGGGCTGCAACTATAGGAATGTCACCTTTCTGGAAGAAAAGGGGCACAACTTAACAGGTTTGAGGCGTCAGCAGATGACAGCTGCCTTGGAGAGAAGGTCTCCATTGGACAGGCAACAGTGAGACAGAGACAAACAGTGCAGACTGCAGAGGCTGTCCCTGACCATCACCAGTGACATGAGCTGGGAAGATGCCTTGATGCAGCAGGAAGGCTACGGAGGGGAGCAAGGAAAACCAGGTCTGCTCCCAACCTGACCTTGGCCAGGCTGTGTGACCTTTACTTAGTCTGAGCTTCAGGTAGAAAGTCTATTAAATGCAGATCTTTCAGCAACATACACCAGCAGCTTCTCTGGGCCACTTTGAAGATCCAATGAGCTTTCTCTTTTCAAGTATCAAAGCTACGTACATCATGTTTTCTCTCTGCCACAAGATAGGAAGTCCCTAATGAGAAGGGGCGTGTCTTCCTTATCTTTACAGGGTAGTGACACCTATTGCAACCAGCCCAGGGTCCTGCACAAATGACAAGTGCTGATGGCTGAATTTGTAAATTTTGGCTTCCCTGAAGGTAGTGAATGGCTCCATGGACTGGGGAAGAAGTAAAGAGGTAGCAGAGACAGGAGGAAAAGAGGCTGCCATCAGGCTGTGATAGGCTTTCCCGGAATTGATGCTTCCTAGGATGCCGGTAGGGAGTCAGTACATCAACTGTTTTTGTGTTGGTAGGAAGATGGGGCTATGGAAAGAGCCTGGGGCCTTGAGTCCAACAGCTGTGAGCTGTAACTTCTTTGCATCTTGGCCTCGCTGGCTGTCCGCTGCAGAGCTGTTAGGGTTATCCAACATTAAAAGTGACCAGCGCAGTATCTGGCCCCAATGTCAACTTCAGCAAACACAACTGCTCCTGGGTAAGTGGACAAAACTGACCTGGACTGAGAGAGTAAATGATTGCTATGGAAGTTCAAGGCCAGGGCTGCCCAGGAGGATGAAACTAAGAAATGGCGCCATGGCCAGGCTGCACTGAGCACAATCGAAAAGCCCATCTGGCTGAAGTCGTTTGCTCTCCAAATTCCTGATGACGGTGGCATGCTCCAGCATACTGGCCAAACATCTGCGGCGCTCATGCTCCCAAAGGCACAAGAATTTCATATGGCCAATGCCATCCAAGTGTCGCAAACCACCTGTGAACTCCCCACCAGCCCCTGGCCCATAACAACAAAAGGCACTTTTGGGTGGCTTATGCTGGGTGTTTTCCAGAGAGAGCATCTTTGCCGTGAGGCCGGAGGGAGGCAAAGCACCATGGGTTGAGAAGCTGGTTATCTGGGCTACAGTCTCTACTTTGACCCTGAATCTCTAAGACACTGGGCAAGCCACTCACTGCCTTCTGACTAATGAAGAGGTGTTTGGAACGTGGGACTCCTGATGTCTAGAACAGTCCATCAATGGAGCGTTTCCGTAAAAAAACCTACCCTAGGACATACACTGCCATTTGAGAAAATAATTTTCTTACAAGGCAGACCTCTGCTAAAATGCCGTAAAACGGGAGTCCAAATCTGACAGGGATACACCGAAGTCCAGAGGGGGTTTGGTTTCGGTCCTCACTCTACCAGCTCCTAATGTTTCAATGCAGGGTGAGTCGTTTTCCCTTCTGAGCCTGTTGACTAATGTGAGCCTCGGAGGTGATGCTGTCTAGCTCGTACCATTTCCCAGCCAAATCCATTTTTCTAACACGTCGCAGGAAACCCAAAGCTCATTTAACTGGGACGCTGTGCAGCTGGCCATCCTTCACCTTGTGGACAGGGACAGACACACTTTCACGAAACTGGCATGTAAGAAAATGGGGCATTTCTATCATTCTTAGTAAGGGGAGAGAGTCAGAGTCAACACGGGGAGGAATGATTGAGATCGTACCTGCGGCAGCTGGGAGACGGCTTATCGCGAGGGACAATGGTCCCCCTGGCCTAGGCAGACAAATACTGGGGACATACTCAGACAATAGCACAGCTGCTCCCTTCCTGGGCCCCCTGCTGTGAGGCAAATCAGAAGCCACACATCAGCATTCAGTGCTGTATTCGCCATCAAGACTCAGAAGGACTGTGCCTTCCTCAACAGCACGGGGCTACAGGGGTGAGTGCATGTACCCGCTTCAGGGCCCCAGGCACCCTACACCTGGCCAAGGGAAAATGCAAGTGGCAGCTGCAGACAGGAAAGTGCCTAGGCTAAGAGCCGCACAGAAACTGACTACAAGAAAATGTGCATTCCCTTTGAAGACCACCATCTTCCAACAGGATCCACTTTCCTAATCCTAGAGTTCAAGTCTCTCCATCAAAGGGCCATTTGAATAACCATCCTTTATGTAAATTCTCAGCTTAAGCCCAATGTGATTTACTGCAGTTTTGTGGGTTTTTTTTTTTCCCAATTCTGCAGCTTAGACTTATACCTCCAGACATCTCTATCCTTCTAAGTCAGCAGTGGCCTCACCTCCTCCATGAAGTCGTCTCTGACACTCTTCTGTCCTCTCTCACCTCTGAACTCTCACAGCATTTTCTGTCTGCGCCACTTAGCCAGCGCCCATGGTATGCCTCATCGTGTTCTGACTGGACTGTTGTCCCGCCTCCTAACTGGTTTCATCCTGCCTGGACTCTTGTCCTGTGCTCTGCAGAAAGAAATTTCTAAAGCACACACTTGATGATGTGTCTTCTCTTCAAGCACTTCCCACCGCCTTCCAGATAAAATCCAAATGCCACATCATGCTCACACCCCTCCTGTGGGGCTACCCACATTCATGTCACAATGAACTACTTCCCAAGGTTATGTGATGAGGTGGTACCAAAGTTGGGACAAGAACCCAGCTCTTTGGATAACCAGCTAAAGCTTCTTCCCAACGTCCCAGCTCAAGTTCAGGTCTAAGGCCGGACCAGGGAGAAGAAGCATATGGCACTGAACCATGAAAAAGCCAAGACCAGCTAAGTCCTTAGGCCTGATGAGCTCATACTCTTATGACAACCAGCCAGTCCTTCAAGTAAGCGAGTGGGTAAGTACACCTACCTGAGGCTCAGACGTAAGCTGGCCCTCCTTTCACAGGTGTGGAAACTGAGCCTGAGACGTCAAAGTTCATATCTGGACTAAAATGCTAGCCAAGATCCTATACTTATCTTCCAGAATGGTACATCCAATAGCTCTGTAGGCATCACCAGCTTGTGATCACTCATTACATGTGACGTTGACCAACAGCACTTGGTTCCTGTTCAGGAGCTGAGTCTGTTCAGAAGATCCTAGTGGTGACCCCCCTAAGGTTTCTGCTCTAAGATCAGAGCTGTCCCACTTCTGCAACACCTCGGGTGAAAAGACTATGAAACAAAATATTGGTTTAACTGAAGAGGGAGAAAGTTCCACTCTAACTGTTGTGTATTTATCCAAAGAGGTGATCAAAGCCCCCATCAGGTGAATGCTTCTCTGTGGCACTTTCCAATATATCTGTTTATGGGAGAAGAGGGACAGGAATGGAAGAACAGGGTCCAGAAGAAGAGAAGGCTACCTAAATAGAAGTACGACTCGGCTCGGTGGGATCCTGGCACCGACCAGAACCAATTATACGTGTCTCCTCCCAACTTCAGTGACGTCTTTTGAGAAGGAACCAGCCACGGGTGGGAGTGCTTACACCATAAAAGCGTCAACCTCTCCTCATCAGGTATGATCTGTTTTTGTTTTTCCCAGAGAATCAGTTACTCAGCACTTACGGGAGCGCCACTAAATGGATCCATAAGAAAGACACCAGGTTGGGAAGACAGGAGCTTTAAATGGTAACTTTAGCTCTTTCCCTGACTTACTGCTGGATAGGCAAGTTTCCTCCCTTCTTGACTCTCAATTCCTTTAGCTATAAAGGGAGCAAAAATCCTTACGCGTCTCTACATAAACTAAGACAATGGACATAGGGTGTTTTGGTAAATGGAAAGTCTGAGGACATATTTGGCGATGTCCAAAGGCATTTTTGGCTGTCACAGCTGGAGTGTGTGGGGTGCTCCTGGCATCCAGGGTAGAGGCGAGGGAAGCTCCAGGGCACCGGAGAGCCTCTCGCAACAAAGGCTTCTTTTGCCCCAAATGTCAGGGGTGCCCAGGTGAGAAAAACCCTAAACTAAAGATATGCAAACACAGTGGCCCATTCAAGTTCCGTAAACACATCACCCAGGAGGAAAATGAAGGGGACTTGGGTCAGTTTGCAGGAAGCCTAGAGGGCAGATGGGTACACAACACGGAGATGCAGATGACAAGGAGAGAAAACAGGATCAGGACCTACTGGACACAAAGTACACGCCCATTAGTGGTTTGTAGGAAAAGCAAATGGGTTTGAAGCCACGGTGTGCTCTCTCCAGAAACCTCCCCCCCCCCCAGTGCTCTCTCACACACCCCTCCCAAGGTAGCACCAGGAGGAGGAAAGTGACTAGCATAGCACAATTTCATCTCCTCTGGCAGGGAAATGGTGTCAAGTGCCAGCCCTGGAGACTCAAGTTAGACAAATAATCGCCAGTCTGGCGATCAGAGCACCAGTGGTCAGAAAAGCAACTTTATTTAAGTCACTTTCTAATAGGAGTTGAAACATCATGAAAGGTGAGGTTTTCAACCCTCCTCTGGGGAGGCGATTGTTAAAAACACACAGCAGGCAGCTTTGCTTTCGACACATTCAGAAACCACTTTTTTTAAGACGATCCTTTTATCCCTCGTACCACATGGGATTGAAAATGCATTTAGCACAAGCCGCCCGAAGCGGAAACAGTGTTGGGTAAGAAATAACCCAGGCGTTGCGGCAACCGTGGGGAGCCGAAACCGAATCAGAGCAGGCGGGAGCAGCTCAGACACTCGCAGAGAAAAAAGCGATGACGTGCATGATATCAGCTGCCCCAGAGCCTCTGTGGCCTGGAGTCAGCGGGGCTGGGGGGTAACCATTAGCCACAGCATTTCTTGGAAGTCTCCCTCCGCCCCGAGACTCCCAACTCCCTGTCCCCGCACTGGGTGAGGCTGCTGATTTCTCAAGGAGTAGATGACAGCACAGAGGACCTCCCTCCATGTCTCCCTGAAGATCTGAATCTGACCATAAACCATCTGACTCACAGAGCCCTTTAATTAAGAGCCCAAGGGTTCAGAGATAATTCTAGACATGGCAGGACCCAGTGGCTTCTCAGCCACCAGAGCTGCGAGCAGAATAATGAGGGTAATTTGGCCCTTCCTGGTCTATGAATGACAACTCACTCAGCTATCAATTAGAATCTCAGAATGCCAGAGTGGGAAGCCACCTGGGCAACGGTCTGCCCCTCCCTCCCCCCTCCCCCCCATCCCTGGCCCCCTTCACGAGAGGCTGCTGTTGAGTTTCTTACTGATTCTCAGTCAAATGCAGTTTTTTGAGTGCCCACAAAATGCTTTTGTTCAGGTCTCTGTGCTAAACTCCAAGGCTGCTTGGAGCTCAGGACCAAGCTGGTTACAACCCAGGCAGAATTCATAGGATGGGAGTAGAACAGCTTCAGGGAAAGGAATTTCAAAACCGTTTACTGACAACCAGCTCTGCCCTTAGCAGAGCGTGGCCTTTTCCCCTCCTCGTCTCTCATTCATTTCTCACATCCACACCCTGGCAACATGGGTCTCATTATGCCCGTAATGGAGATAAGGGAACCCAGGCTAAAAGGAATAAGGAAATGTATCGAAGGCCAAACAGCTAGTGATTTTTTTTTTTAATTCTGATGCTCATGCCTTGAACAAGTTCTCTCCTTTTTTAATTTAGTTCTAATATCTAAAGCAAAAATATGATGACTTACTTCTTTAGTAATGGTAGAATCATTTTGATATACATATTTTTTTTTTTTTTTGAGAAAGAGAGAAAGAACATCCCTGCAAGGGGGGAAGGGGACAGAGCTGGAGAGAGAGACAGAGACAGAGAGAGAGGCAGAGAGATCATCTTAAGCAGGCTCCATGCTTAGCACAGAGCCCAAGGAAGGGCTTGATCCCACGACCCTGGGATTACGACCTGAGCTGAAATCAAGAGTCAAATCCTCAACCGCTGAGCCACCCAGACACCCTTCATTTTCCTATATTTTAAATCATCAGATTTTATTGGATTGGAAACTGGACTTTTCATACTACAAATGCTCAATATTTCTGAATATCCTTTAGGGTCCAAGTACTTTACAAAACAAATCTCTTGTTAATCAAAAGTAGCCTCAAATAACATCTCTCCCCATTTTTCTGAGACAGATAACAGAGGCTCAGAGCGTTTAGGTCAATTTCCTGAGCTCACACAGATCACCCGTGAGTGGCACAAATGGGCTTCTCACGCAGGTCTGTCTGAATCCTGTGTTCCTTCTGTCCTAACGGTCTGCTTCTCCCCCTTGACTTTGTTCACTCAGTGCTACGTCTGACACCACAGATCCTGGAGGCCAACCTTCTAAAATGTGTTAGCTGGGCATAGTAGCAAAGGCCTGGGTCAATCGGGGTCACAAATGAGGCAGCAGTGGTGACCTCATCCTGGGGTCTGAAAGCAGCCACACACCTGAATGGTACACAATCACTAAACCCTGCCTGGTGGGCAGACTCCCTGTTAGGGTGCATCCACAGGGACTGTAATAGGGAGGAAGAATCCCGCCAAGGCCACCCTGTAGCCTTCCCTCTGGGGGTAAAGATTCTGAGAACGAAGTGTGGTGCCTCAATCACATTTGCCAGTGGCTCCTGAGCCACCAGAAAAGAGAAACACATGAAACAGCAATTAAGACTGCAGCGTGGCAGGAGCGCCTCGGTGGCGCAGTCGGTTAAGTGTCCAACTCTTGATTTCGGCTCAGATCATGATCTCTCATGGTTTGTGAGTTTGAGCCCAGCATTGGGCTTTGCTCTGACAGTTCAGAGTCTGCTTGGGATTCTCCGTCTCCCTCTTTCTCTGGCCCTTCACCATTGGTTTTCTCTCTCTTTCTCTCTCTCTCTTAAAAATAAATAAACATTAAAAATTTTTTAGGGGTGCCTGGGTGACTCAGTTGGTTAAGCATCTGACTGGCTCAGGTCATGATCTCGCAGTTCAGGAGTTCAAGCCCCGCGTCAGGATCTGTGCTGATGGCTCAGAACCTGGAACCTGCTTCGGATTCTGTATCCCCTTCTCTTTCTTCTCCTCCCCTGCTTGAGCTCTGTGTCTGTCTGTCTCTCTCTCTCAAAAATAAATAAATATTAAAAAATTAAAGAAAAATTTAAATATGGTATGGCAGTTGCTACAATGGGAAACATGGGCTGATATGGGAGTAATGGATGCCCAACCCACACGGTGGAAATCAGGGATTAAGTCTTCATAGAAGGGCCTGAACAGAATCTGGATCCACGTGGGTCTTCGTCGTGGAAATGAGGAGCATGAGAAGGGCTGTGCAAAGGGAGGGTGCTGGGGCATGCATTCATGATGAGGTCATACATGTGGACAGAGATGTGACAAACCTCATGAAGTAAGGAACGCCATGTGGTGGGTATGGCTGGGATGTAAGAACATGATGCGGTGTGGCAGAAAGGAAGCCTGGTGGGACACTTAAGGCAGAAGCTGAGCCAGAAGACAGAGGGCCAGCGAAGCCTCATAAAGGAATCCATCCTCCAAATGGGAGCTGATCAGAGGGTTCACCTTTTATTACTTGGCAGCAGCAGAGTGATAACCATCGGGTTTGTTGAGATACGTGTATATTTCATGGCTCCAGTGACAGAGACTCTAGTCAATTACATCTCCACTCTAGCTTTCAATTATTTCACCTCTAAGATGCTTAAAACATGGTATGCCCACCACATCCCAAAGCATAGTAAGAACAAAGGGAGATAGTTAATAAAAGGATTATTAAAGATTAAAAAAGATGAGAAGCCTGTATAAAGAATTATACCTGGCTTCTTTCAGGCTGTATAAAGGAGAGCTCAGCACGGTAAAATATTCACCCCAGAAGAATGACTTGGGAGGGAGATTATGGGCTCCAGGGCAGAGAAGAGCATTTCTGCAGCCATAGCAGTTCTTATCTGGACACTCTACCCAGTCCGGTGCCAGGGGGTGTATCGTGTCCTCAGTGACTGCATTCCAGGCTAACGTTCTCCTCCCTTTGTGAGCTGTAAGGAGGCTAAAAACCAAACACCAAGCACCCGCCTTTCCTATTTAGCCAGTTAATGTCCTCAATTTCAGATAAAAGAGTTATTTTCATAAAGCCCTTCTTGAATCTTAGAAGATACACAAATGGGTAAATCACGTCGGATGCGCAGACATTAGGAAGGTCTTTGGCATAAAGAGCAGATGCAGAAATGTCCAGTTCAGTGTTTCCTCGGTCAGTCAGCCCTGGCTCTGTGGATGTCTGACTCCTGCTGAAATCAGGCAAGACAAAGCCAGAGCAGGCTGCCCACTTAAGTACTGGGAGTGCAGGACCCAGGTGTGGGGGGGGACAGAAGCTTCCTTCTAAGGGGACACAGAGCAGTTTTCAATCATTGCACAATTACCTTTATTAGCATAACATCTCCTCACACATTTCATAAAACACTTTCTTTTTCCCTCTCAGGAAGAAGGCAGAGACACAAATTGCTACCACTGAGGGGGAAAAAAATGTCTGTAAAATTTGAACCGTGGGGTATTTGTTCAAGACTCCTGGGTAATGATGTCTCTTGATATATAATTCATGACAGCCTTAAAGCTTGGCCTACTTCTGACACAGAGATCATATATTTTAGAGAAGTCAGGGAAGGGGAGGGAGAAAATCACTTTTAAATGGTTCTGCTGTACTTTGCCTTTTGAGTAAAGCCAGACAACATTTTGGACCATTCTTTTCTACCATAAGGGCTTCCCTTTAAAGCTTAAAACATTTTTTTTTTCCTCTTGTAAATTGAAGCAGCAGCATATCATCCAGTTTCAGTTTTATCTTCTGTAACACTAGATAAAAGATGAGTCTGAATCCATCTGTTAGCACATACAGGCTGGAAACTGTGTGAAAGCTCGCTTTCTCTCTCTCTCTCCCCAACCCTTGCAGAAAGGGGGGAAAATCCACACTTAAAAAAAATTTATCATCCGCAATCCTACCCAATGCCGACCAGATAGCAGCACTTTTGTCCTTTTATGGGCAGATTCAGGAGGAAGCCAGCCTTGCCACAAAGGCTCTTCCCCCTACGTTGCCACATGAATTGGGATGCTGGGGCTGGCTGTGGGCCAGCCCCCTCCCCCACAGCCTGGGGCTGCAACCTCCCCGAACTCAGTGATGACCCCTCTGGGTGCCTTTACCTGCTCCATTCGAGCGCACTCGAGTTGATGTGCAGAACCGCGGGAGAGTTTCTGTCCTGCGGTACAAAGGCCACGCTCCTGGGGCTCGGTGTGCTAGGGAAAACGAGCAGGCAGGCTGCCTGGACCCCATCTGGGTCACCTGGCATTACCTATGACACTGCTGGTCAGGGCGACACCGTGTATTGCCGTCTCTGGGCTCTGAGAACTGCTTTGCCCAACAACGCGCAAAATGCTGTGTGCCATACTGATCAGACCAGATGCAACAGAAGGTCAGAGACTGAAGGCTGGAGGGGGCCTGGAGGGGCGCTGCCAGCACCTGATCAGGTCTCCTCTCCAAAATTACCCCCTTGCAGTGCGCAGAGTGCAAGCGCAGAGCACTGGAAGGCGGAGCTCCTTTGTTGCTTTAACGCAGAGCCTGTGTTAATCACAGCGTTCCAAGCTTCAGGTCATTAATGAGGTGAAGCTCAAGCACTCGCGTTCAGACGAGGATGGCGGTGGAGGTGACAAATACGAGTGGCCAGGGACTGCCTAGGCCACTGCGCTTCAGGAGGCGCATGCGTTTTCTTCTTTGTAAGTTTATTTATTTATTTCTATTGAGAGAGAAAGAGGTAGAGAGCAGGTGCGGGGCAGAGAGAGAGAGGGAGAGAGAATCCCAGGCAGGCTACGGGTTGTCTCCGTGGGACCTGAACTCACAGACCGTGACATCATGACCTGAGCTGAAATCAAGAGTCAGAGGCTTAGCCAGCTGAGGCACCCACGCTCCCCAAAAGGCTCGTGTGGTTTTTAGGGACGGCCCGGAGCCCCAGCTACACCCCAGGCACCAGCCCCTCTTCAGTGCCAGGTGTCTGAGGATTCTTTCACGGCGGAGGCTCACATGGCCCCTCCCCCACCTCCCACGGCCGCCGCTGTCCTAATTTAGGTCTTTCTTATCTTTCTTCTGGACGGTTCTGCACACGCAGCCAGTTGACTCTTCCTGGAGCAGCAGAGCGATTCTTGCATCAGTCCATGGCTCAAAAGCCCTTAATGATTTCCCCATTGACAGAGATATAAAGCCCAGCCTCTAATTTCTAAGACTCTCTTCATCAGGCCCTGGCCGGAATTCTAGCCCTCATCTCCCACGTCTCTCTCTCCTTCCCACACCCTACCCTGCAGCTCAGTGCCCCCCGCCCCCGCCTCCAGCTGCCTCACTGCACACCCTTGCTCCTCTAGTTCCCTCTGTCCGATATAGTTTTTCTCTTCACTTTACCTTATTTCCAAATCCTGTTCATCCTCCGAGACCACAGTCAGAGGCCACTTCGGCCATGGACTCAACCTTGACCTCCCCCCCAGGGAAAATGTCTCTGTCCTCTGAACTTCCATAATTTTACCATACCTCAATCACTCCCTTTTGCTATAACAGGGTCCAGACACCTCGTTTTCCTCCCCAGACTCCTCCTAGACTGTAAGACATCTAAGGCAGGGGAGGGCCCAGTTGACTTTAACACATTCATTCTATCTGGGTAAGTCCTGATACATAACTGGCGCTCTCTAACCTGACCTTAAGTAAATTAGTGAGGGCAGCTCCAGATTGCAGGCGTAAGCTATTTTGTGGGGGCACTTCTATCCGAACAGATCACATGGCTGCCAGGTACAGCATCGTTAAAGGACTACATACCCCGCACGTTGGGTGGGTGGGGTCATAGTGGACCACGCCCAGGACCTCCAGGATGCTAAATCCAATGGTCAGTTCTCAGCCTTCATCTTTACGAGCCCATCATCAGCTGTGACACAATTGAGTCATCATCAGTTCCAGAGTCTTATTTCCTTGACCTCTAGATCACTGTCTTTTACTTCTCCTTGTTCATGTCGCTCCTTCTTAGTCTCTTTGGCTCCTTCCTTGTCTTTCTTCCAAAACTCTGTATGTTGGCATTCCTTGGGACTTAGGTCTTCAAGTCTCTCTCTTCTCTATCAGGACTCACCCCTTTGGTGACCTTCTCCAATGTCATGGCTTTAAGTGTCAGCTATATTTTGATAAATCTCAAATCATATTTGCAGTTTGACCTCTCCCTTACTTGCAATAACCACAGCCTATTCAAAATCTACACTTGAGCGCCTACCTCAAACTTATCGTGGCCTCAGACTGAACTCCCTGTCTCCTCTCCCCATGTCGCCCCCTCCCACAGTCTTTTTCATCTGAGCTAATGACAATTCCATCAGTCCAGTCTCTGAGGACAAAATATTGAGTCATCCTAGCCTCTTCTCTTATTTCACACCCCACATGCAATCCTTCTGAAAATCCTTCTGGCCTTACCTTTAAAATATATCTGGCACACATCAAAATGTTATTCCCTTTATTCTGCTCCATTTTTTTTCCATTGCTTTTTTGACCTTCTAATATACTAGAAGGTAATAAATATCACTTGATTACCTTTCCCTGATTTATTATGATTATCACTTTATTATCTACCTTTTCCCTCACGGATGTAGTATATTCCTGGAGTTTAGAACTATGCCTGGCACAAAGTAGCCATTCAATAAATATTTGTCCAATGCTTGAATGAATGACTTTAGCCAATGATCTCTGAACTTCAGCTTAAAAAATAAATAACATTTAGCCACAGAGAAAAGCATCTGTGGGCAGGGAAAATGCAAGCAGTAAGAACCTACAGATACAACCTTCTCTAATGTTTTAAGATTCAACAGAGTCCCCAAAGCCTGCCTGAATTATACAAAACCACAGAAGGAGCAGACCTGAATAGTCCAGACTAGCCAAGGAAAGGTCCAAGGGATTTCAATGGATAATTATGTTTTTTTTGTAAAAAATAAATACAGTTAGGGCACCTGGGTCATTCAGTTGGTTACGTTTCTGACTGTTGATTTCAGCTCAGGTCATGATCTCACAGTTTATGAGTTCGAGCCCCATATCTGGCTCTATGTCAATGGTGCAAAGCCTGCTTGGGATTCCTTTTCTTTTCCTCTCACTCTGCTCCCTCTCTCTCTCCCTCTCCCCAAATAAATAAACTTAAAAAAAATATATATATATATAGTCAAACTGAAATGAAACAAAACAAAGTTGGTAAATAATTGTGAATAAACATCCCCTCTGCAATTTTATTCACATTATACATTTTTCACATTTTTTCCTCCAAGATACAACAATGATAGTATCCCTGGCTCTGTCTGTATTCGCTCACAATTTGATGTCCTGTGAGTATGTTTTCAGGACCAGGCCCACATCAGTCTTGCTTCCTATGATTCCCTCAGTGCCCACCAGGAATAGTGTTTTCAAAGAACTTCTTCGATTAACGAAGACATGAATAAATGCCTCCTGAATGTTTCCTGCCAGGACCAGTTCCACGATATAAGACTATATTCTGAGAAGCAACTCTCCACCAGACTTGGCCTCCAGGCAGATAATGCATTAGCTCTCACTTGCCTCCAGTGCCTAGCACAGTGGCCAGCTTCCAGTTTGATGGATGTGATGCCTAAAAGTCAAGTTCACCCACCTTCAGGATGAGAAGTGGTGAAGGGCCCTGACGTACATTCCCTCTTGTTGGCTCTGCGTGCCAGCACCTCAGCACTCTCTACTCTGCTGCTGTGATCCGACTAAAGGTAGAGAGCAGGTATGGGGTGAGGTGGGACACGGACTTGGCTGCCCATGCACCTGCCCCAGAGAGAGGTGACGATGGGAACCAGAAAGGCTCTGAGCGAGGACCAGCCCCTTCAGTGGACTGGCTGAGTCACAGAGGTCTCAGTGTTTACATCTAGAAAAAGGACATCTTCTCAGGCTGTGGTGAAGATTTGCAAGAGCCTTTGAAGGCTGACCTCGCTGATTTTAGCCTTGGATGACCATTTCTTCTACGGGCACTGCCTGCCCCATCCGCCAGTGAGCTGCAGCTGACCATGTTATTCAAGAGACGTACGTCAAGCGGAGGCTGTAGCTTAACCACTGTTCTCTCTGACAAGCTTCCTCCAAGCATGTTTTCTTCACAGATGTTTGCGGAGAGACTTGCCATTACCAAACTCAGAAGCATGATTAGGGGCTGGGGGTCTGATTAGAGTCAGGAATTAACTGGGCTGGAGAAGCAAGTTCCTTGGTGGCCACACTTAGATAATTACACATGAGATGAATCCCCACATCACTGTACATGGTCTCTTCTACCTTTGGGGGGTCTTTACCATGTAAGGGGGTGATTATTTCTATGAGAAATAAGAAAGTAGAGCAGAAGCCTAAAGCAGGATGTTCACTGCCCTGCACGCACGCACGCACGCACACACACACACACGGAGCTGCAGCCACCAGGCCTCCCAGAGACCAGCAGCCGATTGGGTTTCTCTCATAAATGCAGGACTTATCAAGAGAACTAATTAACATCAAAACGAAAAGGTATAAATTCCAGTTTTCATTGTGGTAGAAATCAGGCGGGCAAGGCATTCTGGCATCTGAAAGTCACATTTCAATAGAACTTGCAGACACTCCAGGGGACAAGGGGAAATAACCAGAACACATCCACGAGAACTAGTGTCCTTTTTGTTTTTCTCCAGTACGAGGGCACCTTCGTGACCAGTAACAAAAATCACACATAACTTATGTCCGGCATTTGTTAATCTCCAAGTTAATTAGCTCACATCTTTTTGGCTTGTATATTTATTCAACAAACAGCTAAGGTCCAAAGGACATATCTCGGGCTGGTACAAAGGGTGTGGGACTTGGGGCCAGAGGTTTTGTCCTCAACTGAAACCGTCTTGAATGGGTACCTCTGCTCTTCAAGCCTCAGTTTCCTTGTCTCGTAAAATGAAGCCAACATGGCGCATGCACCTCACAGGGCCACCAAAGTCGAAATGAGCCCCTGTGATAACAGACTTTTGAGGCATCTCATATGCAATAGGCCCTCCTCAAAATATGCCAACTCTGAATCGAATGCCTCTTAAGTAAATGCCACTCTGTTACATGACCCACATGTAGCTCTCCTCTCAAAGTCACTGCATGATTGGAAAGGAAGATGGGATATGTTCACCTATGACTCCAATCTAAGGTAGAAAGTAGTAAGCGCTCTAAGATGTCACAAAAAGAATGCTCTGGAAGGTCAAACACAAAACAGATATTATTTACAGCCAGAGACATCAAGGAACTCTCTGGAAGAAGGGACACTTGTTGTAGGCGTAGGCCACAGTTTATCTTAAAGGTTATGGATGATTATTCATTTACACTCTAATACATAGGAAAGTCCAAGCCATTATGCTTGCTAATTAGGAGGGGACAGGAAAAGAAAGAGAACATGACAAAGACCTTGTCGCTAGAATTTATAACCTAGTTAGGAAGATGCCATGTGTATATATACATGTGCACACACACACAAGTCCTTTGTCTCTGACAATTTATGACAAATGCTTAGGAATAGTTCAGAAGTCTGGAGCCATGCAGGGCAAGCAACGGCATGTGGGGAGGTCCCAAGGAGAAACCAGTAAGCTCTGGCTTTTCCCCTCTCTGGGCATCAGTATCCCCATCTGTAAAATAGACGGCTTGGTCTAGATCAGACTTTTCTCAACCATGTGGTAACGATGGACTAATGTACACCCCCATTTGTGGGAGGCAGCTGGTGGGCTCCAGGTGGCCAGAGGCCCCCACCCCAGGCCACTCTCCAGTGGCCAGAAGCAGCTTCATCCATTATCTTCTGTGTGCTGTACAAATGGTACCATTTTCCATGTGACCATGACACATACCTTTTTAGAAAACCCCTATTCCAGATGATCTCAGAGGCTCTTGACTGTCCAATCAACCTATCAAGTGGAGCTTGAGTGTCATCCTGAGAAAGAAGGACATTAGAATTGGCTAAGAGCAGTCTTAGGGATCGAGAAAAGCTGGCCACGCCAGGGGAGCACGATCCTAGGCAAGTGAGCTCAGGCCTCCCTTCAAGACCAAAGATGGCGCATCTACTATTGAAGCTTCCTCATCACAGCTTTCAACTTCTTTTATTTGTATTTATATTTATCAACATTGTCTCTGTGATGGTCACGACCATGTGTCAACTTGCTGGGACTCGACACACCCAAAGACCTGGCTAAACATTATTCTGAGTGTGTCTTTGAGGATATCTCTGCATGAGATTAACATATGAATCAGTAGGCTTAGAAAGGCCGAGTACGGCAACTGTGGCTGGGCCTCATCCGACCCCTTAAAGGCCTAAACAGAACACGGGGCAGAGTAAGATAGAACTTGTACTCTCTGATGGTCTTTGAGCTAGCACATTGGTCTCCTGCCTTCCAGAAGCTCCATTAGCTCTCCTGGTTCTTGAGTCTTTCTTTGGACATGGCCTAGAACCACACCATCAGCTCTGCTGGGTTTCCAACTTGCCGAGTGCAGATCTTGGACTCCTTGGGTACGGACATGTATCTCCTATCAGTCATGTTTCTCTGGAAACACACTAAGCCATACCAGGTAACAGGCGATGTGTTAATTTGATCAAGCTATGAAACCACCACTGATATAATCTCCCTGCTGAAAGATGCATTATAGCCATCAACTTGTGTTAATGCAAATTAGAGAGTAGAAATTGCACTTTCCTGTATCATCATAGTTGATAGGAAGCAGAAACGCTTAAACGTAGTCAACTCTGGATGATGGGTCTGTGATGATGAACTATGCAAATCCATGTATCTGTGTATTTTTTTTGAGCACAGTACTGTATAAATGTATGTTCTCTTCCTTATGATTTTCTCAATAACATTTTATTTTCTCTAGCTTACTTTGTTATAAAAACACAATACATAAAGCAGAACATACAAAATATGTGTTGACTGTACCATTGGTAAGGCTTCCAGTCAATGATAAGCTATTTATAGTTAAGTTTCTGGGGAGTCAAAAGTTATATACAGGGACACAAATTCTTCAGGGGGGTGGGAGCTTCTAACTCCCACTCTGTTCAAGGGTCAAGTTTAATTAAGAGATGTCTAAAGCCAGCCAGGAGCGCCTGGGTGGCTCAGTGGGTTGAGCGCCAGACTTCGGCTAACATCATGATCTCACGGTTTGTGAGTTTGAGCCCCGCATCTGGCTTACCGCTGATGGCACAGAGCCCATTTCGGATCCTCTGTCCCTTTCCCTCTCTGCCCTTCTGCTCATGCTCTCTCTCTCAAAAATAAAGAAAACATTTAAAAAAATCTAAAAACTAAATTTGAAGTAGGCCTGAGGTGTGTTCTGAAACCCAAAAGACCTTGTCTAAATGCTGGTTTTGTCACTTATGAGCTACCTGATTGTGGACCAGCATCTCAGCCTTCTCAGCTGCTCCAGCTACTCTTACAGAGTTATGAAAATAATCTTTTAAATAAAATTAGACCCAGCTCAGAGCTAAGTGCATAATGGGTGCTTAGCAAATGTTGGTTTCCGTTCTCCCTGTTACAAACCCATTCTAGAAGGCCCTGCGGGTCCTGCCCGACTTGCGCCTCTCCCCTGTACCCCCGTGAGTGCTCCAGCCTCACCTACTCCCCCCACATCCGGCTTTCTCCTCCCATCTCTGAATCGGCAAAATACCATCTCGCTTTCTTTTCCTCCTGCCCTGTCCAGTCCACCTCTCTGTGCAGTTACCGACAAGGCTCATCTCCCACTTCTTTTTTTTTTTAATTTTTTTTAATGTTTTATTATTTCTGAGAGAGGGAGAGAGACAGCGTGAGCAGGGGAGGGTCAGAGAGAGAGGGGGATACAGAATCTGAAGCAGGCTCCAGGATCTGAGCTAGCTGTCAGCACAGAGCCCGACGCGGGGCTCGAACCCACGAACCGTGAGATCATGACCTGAGCCGAAGTCGGACGCTTAACTGACTGAGCCACACAAGCGCCCCTCATCTCCTACTTCTTTCAGGAGCCGGCTCATCACACCACCTTCTCCGAACCATGCACACAGATGGGCACCTGCTTCACACTTCTCCTGCCTCCACCACCCCGCCCACCGACTACCCAGCTCCATTTCTTCCCACGGTGCTCCCCACGGCCTACCACAGTGCGTGTGTGTCGGCGTGGGGGGGGTTGTGTGTGTTCGTAAAAGGTAAAACCTGGGGTTTCACTGTGTTCACTGGCAGGGATATAACAGGTGCTCAATAAATATCTGTTGACCGAATTAGGGAATAAATGAATGAATGAACCCGGCTCGGTCAACACGGTCCTGTTGCCAAGCCCATGAGCAGAAGTACAAAGAACATTCAGTCTTGGGTAGAAGCTGAGGACAGGGTGCTCATGGGAAGAGGTCACCCACCAGGGAGCCCAGGTTTGATTACCCTGAGCTCTTCTCTCTCCCAAACCACCACATCATTGCAGAGCTGGCCCCCAGTACAGGTGACCACCTCCCTCACTGCTAAAACTGCCCTCGCACACACGCTTTGAGCCACACTGTAAAAGTGTTTATAAACACAAACCCCCACTCACTTTGGCCCAAGCAGCCAGGGCCAAAGTGCCCTCAGAAAGCTTGATGTGATCCTCACGCAGTTGACTGCTACCCTGTGCACTGCAGATAGCACACACTCTAGATCAGCTTCCGGGTACAAGTCGGGGCGGGGGTGGGGGGACCTCCATTCATCAGCTATTATAACCAGAGCCAGGTGCTCACATAAGCCCCTACATGTTAGTTCCCTCTTCCAGAAAATGGGCATAAATAATAAGGTATAACGTCCACAGCTGTTGTGAAGAGTAAGGGAGACAATGTAGGTGGGAACCAACCTGAAAATCAGTGCCTGTGCACCCCTGAACGACACACATCAGAGCTGCACACAGAGTGTCCTACGCCACTAATGCTAACAGAAGGGGAAATGGTTAAATTGTAAATAAGGCCTCTGTTTCCCCTGTTATTCCTAAAACACAGCATTCTAAAATTGTTTTTATTATGTTTATTTATTCTTGAGAGAGACAGAGTGCAAGTTAGGAAAGGGCAGAGAGAGAAGGAGACACAATCAGAAGCAGGCTCCAGGCTCTGAGCTGTCAGCACTGAGCCCGACGCGGGGCTCGAATCCACAAGTGTGAGATCATGACCTGAGCCGACGTCGGACGGCCAACCCACTGAGCCACGCAGGCGCCCCTAAAACACAGCATTCTAAATGAGTTGCTCTCTTTCGCTAATACCCACTCACCCTGGTGACAAAAGGGTTAGATGTTGAAACGGATTCTGAAATTTCTGGACGCTCAGGATGAAATTCTTTAAATTAAAGGTGTTAGAGAAAAGGTAGATCTCAATTACAGAATAAAAAACAGAATGATATTGCAATTGTTTCCACTTTTGTAATACGGTTCACACTGGCCTCTTAGAACACTGTCTACTCAAGGTCTTGGGGGAAAGACGATGGTTTGCAAACACCCCCGGAGGATCTCATGCACGTAGGACACACCTCCCACCGTGTGGACCAGCATCTGGGACGAGGGACGCCTGCTTGCATTTCATGTGGAGCCTTCTCACCTGACAGCGGCTCCGAGCACATTTCTCGAGCTGCATGTCACACCTAGAGGTGCCACCCCTTCCACAGACAAGCAGACACTGCCTGACCCACACCTGAGACAAAATGAGCAAAGTCCCTGTGGACGTCCCTTTGCCTCAAATGAGCATTGCTTTGGAAAGCTCTCGGCCTGAGTCACCTGCACAGCAATTTGAGCCCCACTGCTGGAACTGATTAGAAGTCCTGCCCAAACAGGAAAGCTGGAGGGTCCCCCGACCGCCCAGGCTCAGGTGCAATAGTGATGAAGACCCTGAACTTGAGGAGTTTTCCCGACTCTGCACCACATCATGAAATTGTTCAAGACAGGGGCATGGCCGTAGCTGCGGCAGGACCCTCCCTTCCCCACCGCCCATCTCAGTACCTCCCTCCACGGGGTCCCGCCTCCCAGCCTTCATCTAACACCTCATTTCTGCATTTTGCTCGCCCTTTGGGGCTGAGGCTGGACAGAGCCACTCGTTAAAATGGATCATGAATGTCCTGAGCACCTCCTATTGCCAAGTATGGCTCCAAACCCTTCACATATATAACCCCATTAGCTCCTCACAGCACCCCAGGAGGAAGATGCTATTATTATCCATGCTTTGTAGACGTGAACAATGAGACACAGAGAGATTGAGTAACTAGTTCAAGCTCACACAGCTGGTGAATAAAGCACACCCTCTGCACAACCTCTTGCTCTGCCCTCACATCTTGGTGTCTTCGGTTTTTTTCTCTAAGTTTAAGAGACTACCAACAGGACAGGGTATGGACAACCACAGAAGCCTGAAAGAATCACATGTGATTTAGAAAGCTCCAAAGACACAACAATGGTCAACAGCACTAGTATTACCGTCTCTGACAAGGACAGTAGCTCATCAACAATTTGGGGGATGTTGAGTTATGTTTGCATGAGAGTTCTTTGATGTAATGGCATGAATTCCGACATAAAAGAATAAAAAGGCTTCAGAGATACGATCGTGTTTGAATTTAAGAAATACACTGAGAAACCTGTGAATCTAGTGCACAGTTACAATCGGTGCTTTGCCAAATTTTCTCTTCTTCAACAGACTGTGGAAACTTTAATTATATTTGGCTTTTGAGTTCCCAGAGAATTAGAGCAGCTGTGACCTCATGCAGTTATCCAGAGCACCTGGTATGTACTGGTTACCTGTTATTTTCTAGGCAAAGCGTGAGGTTTTACCCTTAACAGGCACACCCGGGGGGAACGATACAAAATTTCTTCCACCCCGGGAGCTGCTATCTCCTTGTGCAACTGAATGTTGGCTAGGTCATAATATTTCAGTTCACTAAAATATCAGCATGAAATAGAAGCTCAATATTATTTTACTAAGAACCTAACACTCCAACCTTGTTTAATAGGTTTACGAGGCATAGGGTAGGCTGCTTTATCTTCTCAATTGTAAAAAGATTATATTGCCTCTCTGGTTGCACTGTGAGGTGCGTGTACTAGGGCACAACGTGGGGCACAACTGATCGAGGACTTGGCCATTTGCCCTGCTGAGCACAGGGAATGTGAGCAAAATAAAGCAGAAGCTTCAAGAAGCATGTCAGGCTTCTGCCACTTTGCTCACTCTCTCTCCCGTTACACACTCCCAGAAGCACCTGCCCTGTCGGTCCAGGTGGCCGATTAAGAAACGTGGAAGCCGGGACGCCTGGGTGGCTTAGTCGGTTAAGCGGCCGACTTTCACTTAGGTCATGATCTCGCGGTTCGTGGGTTCGAGCCCCGCGTCGGGCTCTATGCTGACTGCCAGCTCAGAGCCTGGAGCCTGTTTCAGTCTGTGACTCCCTCTCTCTCTGACCCTCCCCTGCTCACGCTGTCTCTCTCTCTCCCTCTCTCTCCTAGAAATAAATGAAACATTAAAAAAAAAATTAAAAAAAAATAACTAACTGAATAAACAAATAAAGTATATTTATAAAAAAAAAAAGAAAGAAATGTGGAAGCCAACCTGCAGCCCCTGATAAGTGGCACAAGAGAGATGCTTGTTGCTACCGACCACTGGATTCTTCGGGCTATTTCTTACTGCCGCAAAGCTGGCTGATACACCACATTATCGCATATAAGATCATTTCATATCCACCGGCATTAGGTTAGGACAGCACAAAGGAATTACGTCCATTTTATGGATGAGGTCCCCGAGACCTAAGCATGGCTAAGTGACGGCAGAGAATCAGACGGCTAAGAGAGGAAAACAATGGAAACAAAGTCATAGGCATTATTATACGGCCAAGTGTGATTAAAAACAAGACTGACACATTAGGGGGAAGATCTCTTTTGCAAACTACACGTTGATTAAAACACTAACAAACCACGCAGGTTTCCCTGGCCTCCGGGCCATTTCCTGGGAGCCAGAATAATGCAGCCGAAGAACAAGAGATGTGCAGGGCAGGAAATGCAAAACGAAGGGACACAGCTTTCATCTGCTGGAACCACGCCGGGGGCTGGCCTTGCTCCTCTGCTCCCTGGCTGAGGGCGCCTCGGGGTTTTACTGAAACTTTTTGGGGACAGTAGTTGCTCTTCTCTGGCCACGGCAAGCTTCCAAGGCCTCCAGAGAAACCTCCCAGCAGCTACATGTCACGTATCCCCATGATGCCCATCACATGCCTGAAGCCGGCCCTGGGAACAATGTGTCATTTCATCAGGAAATAAGATTGTAAAGAAACCCTGACCTTAAAACCTGGTCAGGGAGGTAGTAATTCGGGACAGAGGCTCACAGGATCCTGTTCAGAGTGACTAACTCGATTTTCTGGTTCCTATTGTTTTCAATCCAAACCTATTGTTCTTTGTCTTTGCTTTATTCTCTTCGCTCCCCATTATTTTCACTTTTTAAAAAAGCTCCTTTCAACGGGAGTGAGTGAGTCACCTTAATTATTGACTTAGATACACTTCAGGTTGGCTTTACGCGCTCCATCCCAGCTTAACTGACATATATGGAAGGCAGTCTTTAACAGCTGATCTCTTCACCAGAAAGCTCGGTTTCCAACAGCTATATTTGGGAGTCTGAGAGGGTTGGTACTCTGCATGACGCTTTTCATTCACACTGTTGGTTTCCTACTCTTGACCCAAGCGAGGCTGACTTCTGACACGTCCCTCCCCACGCTCTGCCCACAGATGCTATTTTCATACAGCACCCAAGGCTTTTCATAACCTGAGCAACCTCCTGGCCTTTTTCTTTTTTTAACGTAATATGCACCAAAAACACAATCAGCCCCATAGCATTTAGGTACACATATATGTGTGTATGGTTTTTTTTAAATTTTTTTAATGTTTACTTATTTTGAGAGACAGAGAGAGGCAGAACATGAGCAGGGGAGGGTCAGAGAGAGAAGGAGACACAGGATCTGAAGCAGGCTCCAGGCTCTGAGCTGTCAGCACAGAGCCCGATGCGGGGCTCGAACCCACAGACTCGAGGTTATGACCTGAGCCGAAGTCAGACGCTTAACCGACTGAGCCACCCAGGTGCCCCTGTGTGTATGTTTTTTAAAAAGTTTTGCGTTGAACTGCAGAAACCACACACTAATATAATGTCAGAAAAAGCCGTTCTGAACTCTGGGAGGAAGCCCACGTGGGCAGTCAGAAACTTACCAGGGAAGAAAAGCTTGTAACCATTGACTTGTGAACAAACTATAGATTTCATCCAAACCTCTGACCAGGGACCACCTGGCTAACGGAGGTCACTTACCAGACATGTAATTAACATGCTGAAATTTGTGGAGAGCTTTTAACTTGTTTTCAAAGTTCGTTATGTTCATTATAACCCCAGGAGGGAAGATTGTCAGGACAGGTCAACTCCACCCACGGGGAGGAGATGAGAGTTTGGCATGGTTATGACTTGCTTTAATCAGGTCATTGGTGGGTACAGAGCTAACTCCCCATTCTTTCAATGTCATATACTGTGAATCTTTGTTCCCCCACTTTTATTTTTTAAGCTTCTTTTTAAATGTTTATTTTTGAAAAAGAGAGAGCAATCAAGGGAGGGTAAAAGAGGGGGTGTGTGGGAACAGAGGATCCAAAGCAGGCTTCACAATGACAGAGGCAAACCCGATGTGGGGCTCAAACTCACAAACCATGAGATTATGGCCTGAGCCAAAGTCAGATACTCAACCAACCGGGCCACCCAGGTGTCCCATTCCCCACTTTTAAACATTTGTAAATGGGACATTCAAGTCATCTCATCTCAAACGCCCTGCAGTAAAGCTCTTCTAGAAGTCCCCGTAGAATGCAGGCTCCGTGAGGGCCAGGCTGATCTGTCTACACAAGCACCTCGCACAGTGCACACAGTCGGTTCTCAAAGAAATAAAAACAAAACGAAACAAAAACAAAACAGAACAAAACAAAAAAAAGTCCCAAATGTTGTCAAACAATTGCAAGACCAAGGATTCTTTTTCCTAACTTTTTTATTCTTAAGCAAACCCGCCACCTGACAGACCAGCTACGAAGGAATCACTGTCCTTCCCAACTCTCATTAACAAATGCTCTCCAGCTACGTCACACACGCACACTGACCACACACACATACGGACACATACACACATCTAGTTGAAAATACAATTTCATCACTGCCTTGTTGACATCCCCTAATGGCTTCCCACAGAGTTTAGGGTATCTGGCTTCAATCCCACAGCCCCAGATCCCCTTGCTCTGACCCCTACTGAGCCGCTTTTACTAAGTGCTAGGAGTTGGGCCAAGTTGCTTTAAGTCCCCTTTGCCCGAAGATGCAGGATTGCAACTGGGAGCAGATTATGAAGGTGGGAGCAGCCAGACACGGGCGGCCTCGCTGCTGGCATGTCACCAGGGGCCCCATGCTTTGCCCGGCCCTCTCCTCTTAGCCCATGTGCACTTCACACATTCTTTCCCCACCTCAGGTGCAGCCCAAGCCTCTCAGAGACCAGTGTTCCGCTCTGTGAGGGGAAACTCCCTACCAGGGAAAATGCTCTTTTCTCTCCAGAAAGGTCTCCAGAGATGAGGCTTGCCAGGTCCCCGGGCGCCCCCTCCCCACCCCCGCGATCCTCTAAGACAGCGAAGCGGTGGTGAGTGGAAAGTCCTGGCGGGTCTCCTGACACGCTCTGAGGGTTTCTCGAGGCTCTTGTTCTAGCCTGTGGTCACTTTGTGTAAACAGCAGTCCCCGGCAGGGAAGTGGGTCATCCTGCTAATCCCTGGGGATCTCCGGTGAGGCCCCCTTCCTCCTGACTCCAGTTAACACCCTCCTCTCTGCAACTTTCACTTCCAGCTTTTTCCTGGCACCTTACTGTCTCCCTAGCAAGCCCATCCGTTTGATGGCTGTCCAAAAAGGAACTGCCTAATTGGGGTTTCGAAGCAGCATTCCTTCAAAATAACCAATTTTTTTAAATCAAAAGAATCACAAATAATCTTTAATGAGAACACTTGGCCTTAAAAAGAAAAAGAAGAAAAGGAGCAGTGTTATAAACAGGGCTCTCTTCCTCTCCCCTAGGCCTGCGCTGAGGGCTCAGGATGTGAAAACCACGGATAAGCGGCCTTTCCTCCAGGGTGCACAGGCCACTGTGGGGACAGATCAGGGGAAAAGGTGACCATAAAAATACCGCGAAGGCTCTCAGAGGGAACACCAGGAGAGGAGTGAAATCACAGGCCAGCCCCAGGCGCTCTCCCTGATGTCTCTGCCGGCCCCTGGCCACCTGTCCACTCCACCACAGACCCGGGTTTCCTTGCTGCTCCTTCAACTGGCTGGGCGCATCTACCCCTCTCGCTCTCTTCCTGGACCTCCTCCAGCAAGCTATGTGGTTCATTCTCTCACTTCCTGCAGATCTTCCCTCCTCTCACCTTTCATGAGGACTTCCCTGACCACCCAACTCCAAGCAGCAATTCTTCCCCGAAACTGGCCCCCTCTCTCCTCACCCTGTATTCCATCTCTGTTTCATTGCTCTTCATGGAACATAGGACATCTAACATAACCCGTTTACTTCTTTACATGTTTATGGCCCATTTTGCCCCAGTAGAACTAAGTTTCATGGGGGCAAATTTTGACTGCTTCACTGTGAATCTCCAGAAACTGACATATAGGAGAAGTCACCAACTCACTGTGAGTGCTCAATAAATGTTCATTGAGTAAGTGGATGGATGGATGGATGGATGGATGGATGGATGGATGGATGGATGGATGATGGATGGATGGATGATGGACGGATGGACTTAGGAAGTGGGGGATGTATCCAGGAGAGGGTACGGAATCTCAAAGGACTTTTCGGGTAAATAAAAAGCCTTTAGAAAAGAGAATGCCTCGCCCATGCATGATCTTGGGTAAAAAGCCTTTAGAAAAGAGAATGCCTCGCCCATGCATGATCTTGGGTAAATCATATTAGCACTTTTTCCTCTGTAATATGAAGCTGATGCATAGTATTGGCACGTCTATGATGAACAATGAAACTAAAACAGTTCAGTCTAACGAACTAAGGATGGGGACAGGCTAATGCAAGACGGGAAAAGACAAGAGGAACCATGCCTTTTTCCACAACCACCAAATCAAGCCCCAACCACAGCAGACAGAGGCTGAGGAAGCCAGGCACAATGACGGTGCGAGCTGGATGGGTCAGCTGAACTTGATCTTGTGGTTCAACAAGGGGTACTTTGGTCCAAGGCCAAAAGCAAAGTCCTCAGCACACTGTAGAGCTATATTCTAAATTGTTAATTCGCAAAGCAAACCACTTTTCATATGCTATTTGCCTTAGTGCAAATAATTCCATCTCTCTGAGTCTTAGTTTGCCAAAAAATGAAGCCCACATCTTCTCCCAGTAAGTGACATGTCAAAGTTTCTAGAACACTGTCTGCCACTTTGAAAGTGCATAGTAAAAGCTTGCTGTATGAAAATACAGAATTTGCATGACGTTTACCTTAAAGTAAGGAGAGCCATGGGACACTTTTCTGGAAAAAAGTAAAGAACTCCACCCGAGTGTATTTTCTGGGGCTTAAGCAGAGTCATGGCAGGGGAAAAAAGATTGTATTTTCTTTAAAAAATAAGATTATGGCTTGGAAGCAGTGTGAGCTCTGTGGTATGGGAAAGGGTAAGAGTTTGAGAGCCAGGCAGATCTGAGCCAAAATCCTGGTGCCCCATTTTCAATCCTATGCCTTACAGCGAGTTTTTAGTGGCTCAGTTGGTTAAGCGTCCAACTTCGGCTCAGGTCATGATCTCATGGTTTACAGTTTATGAATTTGAGCCCTGCATTGGGCTCTGTGCTGACAGCTGAGAGCCTGGATTCTGCTTCGGATGCTAGGTCTCCCTCTCTCTCTGCCCCTCCCCCACTTGTGCTCTGTCTGTTTCTCAAAAATGAATAAATGTTAACGGAAAAATTAAAAAGAAAAACTCTCCTGATTTCATCATCTTTATTAGAGAAATAGGGGCACCTGGTGGCTCCATTCGTTAAGCATCCAACTCTTGATTTGGGTTCATGTCATGATCTCTGAGGTTTATGAGTTCAAGCCCCACGGAGAGAGCACAGAGCCTGCTTTGTCTAGGATTAAGTTCTGTCTGTCTGTCTCTCTCTCTCTCTCTGACCCCACCTTCTCTCAAAATAAACACATAAACTTAAAAACAGAGAAAGAGAAATAAATACACCTACCTTACAAGGTTGTCTATAAAGTGAAAAATGTATACAAATAGATGAACAAAATAGAATTAATAGGTGCTAAATACATGCTGAAAAGCATAATTCTTTCTACTAATATAAATGAAAATTTGAGTGTATTTTGAACAATGAGGGGCCATGTTGGTCCCAGGTAACCCATAAATCACTAGGCAAAGAAAATAATTCATGTGCATATACCATGAAATATCAAACATACCGTAGCTATTTTTGTTTATATGAGCTACGCAAAGTATTTCCTGAGGTTGAGCCTGAACGGACAAATTTATACAAGCCACAACCTTACTAGCAGGTTACCGAGTGAACAGTGTAAAAGGGAAAGGGGGGATGGGGTCTTGACACAGTGGTTTAAAAAGAGGAAAAAAGAGAAGATATGCATATAGCACTTCACTCATAGGCCACGTTGTCTGTACCACCCTCTCCGTCTCCCAGAAACAGCCCTGAGCCCGGGAATCCAGGGTCAGGCTTCCCTCCCGGACCCAGATCCAGCAACTGGTTTACACTTCATCCAGTGAAACCAACTCTCTAGAGAGGGACTGGGAACCAGGGGACCTCTATTCCCCAGGGACTCCCCAGGCGGTGCTCCGCAGGCATCATACCAGGTCTTCCTGCTTCCTTGGAGGCTTGGGAAGCAAAACTGAGCCAGGATCCCTGGCTCCCTAATCTTGTTCCTTTTCTGTCCTCACCTCCAGGCTCCTGACTCTGCTTTCCTTCAACAAGTGGACCATCAACCCATGTTTTCTGGCCAGAGGAGCCATCACAGTTTCTCTCTGGGGTTTCTCTTTTTCCTTCTCTTCCCTTTCTCTTTCATAATCTTTTCCTATGTCCCCCAACTGGCTATTAAATAAAACAATGTTTTCCTAGTCCTTTTTTTTTCAAACCTATATTAGGTTTTTCTTTCATTTTTTGAAAAATTTTTAAAGTAGTATGATCAAATGACTTGAGTGTTTTTCAAATGTCTAGGGTTCTGTTTTCAAAGCAAAGGAGTTAGACATTTCTCCCTAAAAAAAACAACAACATAATTTGGTTGTTTCCTGCAAGGGAGCCTCAGAATTGCCTACCCCTGTGGTGGTCACCGGTCCCTGAAATACAAAAGGTCCCCTAGCCCTGCGGGGGCCCCTCAGCTGTTAGTTCCTTAGTGAAATACACAGAAACCAGGGCTCAAGTTAAGGGGAGCCTTGCCCAGAGAGCACCTGACAGGGCTCAGGTCTTCGCATCGCCTCCCGGAAGCTGCGAGGACTCCCTAATTCATGCATGCACACGCATACGCCTTCACAGGTTCACACATCACACCACACATACATCCGCATGTACGTACACACGGTTTGTACACAATCCTACTCACAAATGCACACACACAAGCGCACACGCAAGCCCAGTCCTCTCTAATTTACAAGGACCAGCCATCCAGGAAGTACCCTGGGGAACTTCCGTACCAGTGCGCCCCGGTGGTCAGCCATCTCCATTGCTCCCCAGTGGCTCCCACAGTCTGTGCAAACTGAAGGGCCTCAGGATCCTAAAATTCAAGGTCGCTTCTCCATCGTGGAAACCCCCTGTCCACAGTCAGGCCTCTGGTTCCTATCATGAGCTATTGGCAAGTGAGAATGTCCTGGATGATTGGGGTGCATGCTCAGAGAGGAGCAGAGCTACCAACTTCCCACACATTGTGAGACCCAGGAGGACATGGTGGACTTTCAACCTGGCAAAAGCCAGAAGTGTGATATAGTAGGTATGAACTTAAAGGGCAAAGAAACAGGAGAGAGAGAATGAGGTTGGCTCCACAGCCCTTTACCTCCATGTTGTATGATCTACACTTAGCCCACAAAGGTGCACACTATTTTAGTTCCTTGGGTAAACTTTCCCGGTCCCAGGCTCCACAACAGGGAATTTTCACTCTCTTTCCTGACCCATCTTCAACAATGCCTAGCCATGGCCTTCACTACCACCCTAGTCATGAGAGCAGCTGCTGGGATGGCCATCTCCAGCCGTGCATGGGTCACCCACAACGCTTGCTCAAGCATTCAGGGAGCCCTCACTGGGCATCAGTGCAGGTGGATCCCACACAAACCAGCAACCGCCCCCCTCCCCCAAGACATCGGAGGATCAGAGTTGAGAGAAGTAAAGGAACAGCTCAAGGAAACCAATGCACAGTGTGGGGAAGACTCTTCATCCCCCTCCACCCTCCACAGAGGCCCTATGGAGGATGGAAGCTTCAGGAACACAGCCAGCAAGCCACTCAGCGCTTTTCCCTCTGGCCGGGGCCCCCAACTCTACCCTAGCCACTCAGAGAGGGAGGAAGAAAGACTTAATTTACTTAGAAACAGAGTTCCTAGTGCCCAGAGAAGGGAAGCAACATGCCCAAGCTGACTCAACAAGTCAAAAGCAGACCCAAGATAAGAAGCAAGACCTTCTCACGCTCTTGTTAGCGATTTCACTTCCCCATGCTCACTGGTCAGGCCCCGGTTCCCCCTCATACGGCTAAAATGATGAGTAAGATTTAAAAACTCCCTTCTACCTTCCTCCAACGGCCAATGATGAAACTTGACTAGAGGCTGCACTAGACCAAAAATTCCCAGCTTATTTTTAGTTCTATGGAATTTTTTAAAAAATTGACTTTGTCCCATTGAAACTTTGGAACCTACTCTTTAAAATTTTTGTTTTTGTGGCTGCCGTTGTTGTTTTGTGTTTGGGCAAGATGGCCATTTACTTCCTATTACAGTTGACCTTTGAAAAACACAGGTTTGAAGCATGCCAGTCCACTTACACGCAGATTTTTTCCATAAATGCAGTGCAGAACTGTAAATCTATTTTCTCCTCCTTATGATTTTTCTTAATATTTTATTTTCTCTAGCTTACTCTCTTGTAGGAATACAATATATAATACATATCACAGACAAAATAGGCATTAAGGCTTTTGATGAGCACTGATGAACCATGTCACCATACCATCTGGTATCAAAGGTAGGACACTTGAGGAACACCTGGGTGGCTCAGTCGGTTAAGTTTCCCACTTGATTTTGGCGCTGATCATGATCTCACAGTTCATGAGATCAAGCCCCACATCAGGCTCTGCACTTACAGTGTGGAGCCTGCTTGGGATCCTCTCTCTCTCTCCCTCTCTCCTTTGCCTGTCCCCCTCCCTCCCTCATTTTCTCTGTCTGTCTCTGTCTCTCCCCTCTGGGAAGCTATGTGTTCTTTTGGGCTTTTGAAGAAGAGGTCCCCAAACCCTTCTTGGACATTCTTGCCTCAGACGTACTTGTAAATTCAGAGCCTTTCAGATTTCAGAACAATAATATAGTGCACGTACTATGTTGTGTATACCCTGGCAGGGTTGAGAGCACTCATCCTTCTGATGAAAAACTTACTCACCTAGAGTGGTACAAATGAAACCTATGAAGAGTCTCATGTATGATCAGGACAGCTTTTGACTTCAAATGAGTTATGAAAAACAACACTTTAACTTTACAGAGCATTTTGGATTCTGGACTTGCAAATAAGGGAATGTCAGAAAGCAGCTTACAACCTTATTCATTATATCTGAAGGTGCCCAAGGGCCCAGAGTTGAAACCTCCACACTTCAGAAAGAAAACACACACAGGCACACTTACAAGATAAGAAAAAGACTAAGGGTGGGGAGACCGATAATAGACTAAGTGCAACACTCATTACGCTCCAGCAAACAATACAGCCAGGCTCAATTCAAGTATAGAATGAAGGCTCACAGCTAGAAATATAAGCTGAGGAGCAGATCCGGGGCAATTCAGGGATGTGTCCGTCAGAGAAAGGAAGCTAAGGGAAGTAGAGAAAATTTTTCAAATCTTCAAAGATCAGACAGAAAAGAGAGCCTGACATACGGGTAATTAGTTTCTTTTTTCCAATATTCCTGAGACACAAATATCATAACATCAGTTTGTAAATTACAAAATTTACCAAGCCTAAGGAATTTGCCTAGAGGAAGAGCCAGGATTTCCACCCAGGTTTGTTCGTTTCCAGGTCCACACTCTGCCCTATAGCCTTGGGGATATTCACACAGAACTTCTATGTGTACATTTCACTTCCAGACAACTCAGACAGTTGTAGTTTGATTGGAGCTTTTGCAAGGCGGAATTCTGGTCTAAGCCTTGGAAAAGCCTCTGATATGGGCTCTCTATCTATCTATCTATCTATCTATCTATCTATCTATCTATCTATGTCTTTCTCTTGACCTCAGTGTTTATAAAATAGAGGAAGTAGACCAAAGGTGTCATTCTTGTTTTGACAACATGCAAGTCTATCAATCTGTAAACTGAGATGGTTTTCTTGTGCTCCCGTGACCTCCAGCTGTCTTAGGGAGAGATTTGAAAAAATAAGTTATACACAACCTGCCTCAATTGGGTGGGCTCCACAGCTCAGCAAGGCCATATGCTGCACACCTCAGAGGCTCAGCTCATTACTGCTGGATGGCATTCTCTGATGAAGCGGGCTAAGCAAAGGACACCCTCCAAGGACGTCAGGCCAATGCCAAGATGCCGGTCACAGGGAAGCACTGAAAACACAGCCATATTTTCCTTCCTTTCTTTCTTTCTTTCTTTCTTTCTTTCTTTTTCAATTTCAAGGTATGGAGGGAAGCACATTTAGCTCTCTGAGATGAGGATTTTCCGCAAGACACATGGTTATTAATTCCACACTCCTCACATGTGCACAGCTCTCATTTCTCATGTGGATGGTAGACAGACCAGGTTTACAGGCACACAGATGTGGGTTTAGACACCAGCCTGCAACCTTCCTGAATGAAGTAGCATCCTGCAAGCTCCTTAGCACCTCTCCATTTCAATTTCCCTGTCCAGAACAGGGCTGTTTCAGAAGCTCATCAAAAGATGACGAAAAGTGATATTAAATGCTCATTAATCATTGTCAGATTCCTGCCGACAATACCCTACATGGTTCAGAAGGTGCCCACGTTTTACCAGAGGGACCACAAGACTCGGACAGTGAGAATTTAGGCTGTGTGGGAGTGGGCAGCATGGTGCCCACTTCCAGCGGGTGGAAGACCCCGGGTCATCTCTGACTCCCTGTTAGCTGGTCCCCCAGCCACAGCAGGCTGCCACCCTCTTCTGGGCTGCTGGGACCCAGTCCTGTGGCTGCCCCTGCAAGGGCCTATGTTTGGTCAATGGGAAAGACAGAACTTGATGGAGCACTGAGGAAGTTGTGTGTTTCCCACTGTTCCTCACCATCCTAAAATGACTGTGCATTTTCATTTATTCTAAAGCCTGGGAATCATCAAGCCAAATTATTTTTTTTAAAGGACATTAACTTAAAACAACTGAGGTAACCAAGGCATCTGTGAAGCCAAGCCCCCCATACCCATGTCAGCAGAGACCCTGGCACATGGGTGTGAGCTGGTGACTCTGCTCCCCACCTCTGCTGAGCTCCCGTACCCCTTTTGTCTCTCCCTGTCATCACTGGCCTTGACTCATTTACCTGATGCTCAATTAGAACGTGGTTCCCTTTCTCTGCTTTCTCTGCTCCTTGAGAGGATGATTTGAAAGCACACTAGCCCTGCCTCGGCAGCCCTGCTGACGAAGGCTGCCAGCTTTGCTTCTTTGCCCGTCACTCATGAAAAGGAGCCCAGGGGCTTATTAGGATCATTAGGCTAGACACGGCAGGGTCCCGGTAAGTCATCAACTCCAACCTTCCCGTTTCACCGAGAGAGACTGACCACAGCAGTGAGGAGCAGAGCTGAGAGCCACACCCGGGTCATCAGCTGTCCAGGCCATGTGCTCTCCTATCCCAAGCCGCCTCAACTTGCAACACGCCGGGTGAATTTCAGGTGCTCCACAAACAGTAACTTGTGGACGGAAATGGATTGCGTTGCAGTAAGAGCCAAAGCAATTACATTTCTCTCCTTCTCCTGCGCTCTGCACTCTATATGATGTATGCCGAGCTGCATTTAAAAATGGGTCTCCTGCTCCGCTTATCCATGGAGTGAGAGCTGGCTGTGGGCAGGGATGATGCCATACTAATCACTACGAGCTGCCTATACCATCACAGGGCAAGAACCTGCTCTGCACATGTTTGTTAAATAAGTGAATGAATGATCTTATTTTTATGCTCGATCCATCATCAAACTGCAATTAAATTCTTTGGGGGCACACCATTTCCCCAGTTTCATTTTAAAGATCTAATTATCTACACCATACAGAATTTTTATTAGAAAGTGAAGTCATTAAATAAGCAGACACCAGACTCAGGCCCTGAGATAATTGCAAATAAGAACTCATCGGTCTGCAGCGCTAAGCTGGACCAGGTAAGCACATTGCTGGCGAACACGGCACCCCTTTTCAGCACCCGATTCACTGGGGCACTGGGTCCTTAAACCCGGGAAATCAGGCTTCTGAATTACTGAAAGGCTAGCGGTGAGCAATTCCGCAATTGCTTTTCAATACTTTCCTATTCCTAGATATGGGTTTTAATGACAGCCTAAATCCAAATCGCCCTCACATTTAACAGCCATCCACTCACATTTTCTGACCTTGTTGTTTCTGTCCTTATATCCTTGGGATGCACCTGTCATGTTTTCCATTCATATGTTCAGTTATAAAATCAGTTCAGTTTATTTCAATGACAAACCCGTAATCCATTCTTGTGCAAAGGACACTACTTCTAGCACCGGCAAACATCTTCTCTTAATTCGGACATGTCAGACTCCTCTACCATTCAACACCTCCCAGAATGAAGGCTCGGCCAAGTGCGGAGAGCTCTGTTAATGCTACGCTGAGAAAACTCTAATAAAGTCTCTAAATATTTACTATGAGTCTAAGTTACTGACCAGGTCCATCCCTGTTGAAGTCTGCTCTTGGTCTCCAAACACAACTATTTTAGGTCACTGACACAGCAGCCAAGGAAATGACAAGACTCTATACCAACACAGAAACACCGAGCGAGCAGGGCCCAGGTTTAAATTCCGGCCCCGTCACTTACTAGCTGATGCAGTGCGGTTACCTTGCCTTCCCAGTTTCCTTAACTGTGAAAAGGGACCGATAATACTAATGTCACGGAATCCTGGTGAGGATTTGAGAAAATGTATATGTGGTAACTTGAAAAAAATAAAAAAACAAGGACGCGACACATGCCCAGAATAAAAAGTAAGAAGTGAAGCATTCACTTGTAAGTATCCTCAGACAAAGGAGCCCAGATACACAACAGGGAAAAGATGGTCTTGTCAACACAAGGTGCTGGGAAAACTGGATGGCCACATTCAAAGGAATGAAACTGGACCCCTTTCTTACACCATACACACAAAGAAGCTCAAAATGGATGAAAAACTTCAAAGACAGACCTGAATTGATAAAATTCCTAGAAAATACAGGCAATAAACTCTCCGACACTGGTCTTGGCAATGAAGTTTTGGATTTGACACCAAAATCAAAGGCAACAAAGTAAAAATAAACCCGTCAGGCTTTGTCAAATTAAAGTACTGTCACAGAGAGTAGCATGTTCTTTAAGCCCAGAGTGTTATTTGCCATTTCTAATAGATTCCCCTTTGAGAAAACAAAAGTGTTGGGGATTTGCATAGAGTCCCGTGCGGTAGAGGATCGTTTATCTGGTGAGAGAGAAATCAAAGATTAACCAGCAGCTGAGGAACCTGAGTGCGGGCAATTTGTAACCTTCCCAGATAATGAATGGATCTCCGAAGGCCGGAATTAGTCCAAAGAGCTCCCCACCTCTGCTAAGAGGACTCAGAGGCCTAGTAACTGAGAACTCTTTCCTAATCAATAAGACTAAATACCAGCAAGTCTACTGTGAGGTGGGCACCATGCCAGACCCCATAAAGACATTAACATCGTTTACATCTCAGAAGGCAAGTAGTAGTGTTACCATTTTACAGATACAAGAACTGAGATTCGGTGTGGTTAGCTAGTCCAGGATCCTACAGCCACGGAGTTTGGATTCACAGCTGACTCCAAAATCCACTTCCTTCCAATCACCATGCTGCCCTGGGAGGCCACTGATTCAGCCTCTGAGAAAGAGTTTCAACCAGGATGAAACAGGAACCCAGCACAGGATGCCCGATTCAACCTTCATGGTGACCTAGTCAAACTGTCATCTCTGGGCCCTGCATCGCCGTGACTTTGTCACACCACCTCTCTGACTGTATCCTAAAGATTTCTTTCCATGTCTGACTACATTCTTTGAAAAGAATGAAAAAAGGAATAATGTACATGTTTTTTTAAATCCCCAGTTCCCAAAACTGTATTTGGTACCGAGTAGATGCTTAGTGCATGTCAAGTACATGAATGAAGTGAATGCAACATCAAGAGCGGACAAGATGGCTTTAGGGAATGACTCCAACCCTGAGATTTCACAGCTTAATTATTCTGAGATCAGTTCTAATCTCTGGGCAGTAGTTTGGAGTGTCCAACACTGAGATCTCCCAGTGGGATACAGACATTACAGGTGCTTCAGGCTTTCGACAGTTCAAAGCACCCCCTATAGGCTACTCTGTGCCACCCTTCAGGAGCAGGCAAACATGGTCATTGGGGTAGAGGCCGTAAACCCCATTTTAAAGACTGAAACTGAGGCCCACAGGAGCGAACTGGCTTCTCCAGGGCCACCATTCGACAATGAGGCTGCTGATTCCCTAGTCTTCTCCTGTTACCATAATGCTTCTTCCAAGTATTATTAACGGGCCTGGAGGACAGGCAAAGTGAAAGGAGAAAGTGGAGGAGGGAGTGAGAAAGGAAGGGAAAATAAAAGGGAAGGGAGGAAGAGACAGGGCAGTTTCTCTGGAGAGTGTCCCTGACAGCTGACAGTCGGTGACCCTATGGCCCTGGAGAACTATGAACTCCATCCAGAGCTGGCTGGGTGGGGAGTGTGGGATTGACTTGGCTCTCGGTGCCCCTGACTTACCCAGTTGCATCTAGGATCTGAGAGCAAAAGCAAACCGAATGATTCTTGGTGCTGAGTCAAAAACAGGAAGTCACAAGTGGCTTCTCTCCCCTCTCAACTTGGGTCTCCAACAGTTGGGGTCAAGGGTGCACAAAGGACCTGACAGGGAGCTCCCTGGCAGCTCGCCAACGTGGGAGTCAGCAGCACCTCCAGAGCATGGGGTCTGGAGAGCTCTGCTGTCCCCGGGGGCAGGGGGGTGGTGCAGAGCGGGCCCAGGAAGCCCACAGAGTGGGAAGTCAGGCAAGTGGGCTTTAGGACACCGGCTCCAGCCCTGCTGCATTCAATGAACAAAAACTGCCTGCTGACTATGTGCTAAAACCAGCGTGACCTGAGGGCAGTAGCTCACTGGAGCTTAGTTTCCTCATCTGCAAAGTGAGGGCAGCCCCTGCGGCGCAGGGTTAGCCCCGAGGCAGTATGCCACCCACCGTGTGCCTGAGAGCTGGGCGCTGCTGCCCGCTGCCCGGAGAGGCCGCCAGGAGGGAGTGTGGACAAATGGGTCCCCACCTCTCTCCTCTCACCGGAGCCCAGGGCCAGAAGGAGGTGACGTTCTGCAGCCCCCAGCCTGGGCCCAGTGCCCGTGTTTATGACTGTTTATTTCAGAACAAGTAGAAAGGAGAAATTAGAGCCATAAAAGACAGGACAACAGACCAATAAAAACCAGCTCCCAGAAGAGTCAGAAGGAGGAAGAGAGGCAAAACTGTCACCATAGCAACACAAGACAGTCAGAAGCACGCAGGAAAAACAGCCCCTGTTCTGCCTCCTCTCTTCACAGCAGAGCCAGCCTGGGACCCCATTCAGAGCTCAGGGAAAGCCCAAGACCCACCCTAAAGCCAGAGCCCCCGGGGCCCAGATGCCCGGCCTGACCTGGCTAGCTGCCCTCCTCCTCGGCTGGCCTTCACGCAGTACAGTGTCCCAGCCCTTCTCAGTCCCAGCCCAGATCGCCGCCGTGCCCTGGGGACTCAATGATATGCAGATGGCCCAGGCCCTACCCAGAGGGATGGTGACGGGGAAAGATCTGAAAAGTTTCCAACAGAGTAAGGCAGGCCGGCCACAGAGCTGTGGGGCTACCAAGGCCTGAAACACCTGCCCCACTGCTCTGCCCTGGAGTCCCTGGGTAGCAAGCAGGGAAACCGGGACATGGGTGAGGAGACGGAGCTCAGACCAGTGGCCTTGGCAGTGCCAGACCCTGCACACCCAACACAATGGCTGGGGGGAACTCGGAGGATCTGGGGGTGGGGTCAGCAAATAGCTCTGAAGGTCTTAAATGACAAAGGTCTTGGCTCTGGTCTCTGGGGACACCAGTCAGCAAGTCAAGACCAGCTTGGAGAAGGACCCAGGAGCCCACTGGGCTCATGATGACAGAGGCTTCCGGGTCCCTCAGCTGACAGGCAAGACAGGTGTCTCCACCAAATAGCATGGCTTGCCTGGGACCAGCCTTTCGGGAAGTGGGTCAAATTGTTCTCAAAGCTCAGGATCTGTAAAGTCCCTTTTGCCAGACTGGGATTCGGGGGAGAAGGAAGGTGATCTGGAGCGGAAGCCCGGATCCCAGGCACAGCAGTGTGCTAGCTGACTAAGAACACCTGGGGCAGGTGGCCGCAGAAAGGTCCAGGTATGCAGGCACTGGGGAAGGCGGTCATTCTCGCCTCTCAGGCTGTAGAGAGAGGTGCGGAGCCCGGGCCTCTGGTGGTGGGAAGGGGGAAGCAGAAGATGGGGTCTCCTGGAAGAATGGCTCTGGAGCTGAAGATACCTGGCTGGGGGCGGGAGACTGATTGGCGGAGGGGTGAGGGGGGTGATCCCGAACACAATCAGGAGGCAGTCCTGGAGAGCAAGCCGGGCAATGGGCGCACAGACGGACATCTGGACGGCGATCGCAGGGGAAGGGCTGAAGGACTGGGTTCTCGGCTCTCCGCCCGTCCCTCCCTCCCGCCCCCGAAGGCTGCAGAGGCATCAGGGACCAGGGAAGGATGGCATGGGTCGCCCGGCGGCGCCTCCCGAGCCCCCTTCCCTGCCGCCCCCCACCCGCGCTCCCCGCCGCGTCCGCGCCGCGCTCACCCGGGCTCGCCGCCGCCCTGCTCGGCCGCGCGTCCGCCGCTGCCCCAGCCGCCGCCGCCGCTGTGGACGCCTCTCCCGCGGCCGCCGCAGCCTGCGAGACGGGCCCGGAGCCCCGCCCCGGCCCGCCCCCAGCCCGGCCCCGCCCCGGCCCCTGGGGCTCCCCACCCCCGCCGGCCCCAGCCTCGCCCCACGCCGGCGCGGCGACCCCTTCCGAGGCCCGGGGCTGGTGCTGCCCATCGCCACGCAAGGTAGCCCCTGCCCTTCTTTCGGCCTTGGTCGTTTGGCTTCGCCCCCCAAGAGGAAGCTTGCACCAGCCCTTTTTGCTTCTACACACGGAATTCCTCCATAGCCGTTATTCCTTCCAAGAAAACCAAAAAAAAAAAAAAAAGGCCCTGCCATCAACCCCTAGTTAGATGCGCACGTCCACCCTCATTTTAGTGCCAACGCCCCCAGCCAGACCGCCCTAACCTCAACCCACACTCTCAAATTACTTTGAGTTCTGAACCCAGCCTTCCTCCGTGTCCTTCCTTGCTCAGACCCGGAACAGATTCCCAGCCCCCGGGGCTCCGGTTATCTGGTGAGACCACCAAAAAAGTCTTGCAAATTCTCAGTCCAAATAACGCAAACTACCCTAAAGAGTAAGCCTGCAAAAACACTTTGAACAATTCTATGATGCAAGGGGAATGTAGGGGATTACAGTGTCATTGTCGTGATCATTGTTTTAAAACATCTGCCATGGAGGCTTTATGCGTTAGAGAGAGAGATCAGGAAACCAGAGAGGTGCACGGTGCCAAACAGGTTGTGAGTCAGAGCTCCTCTTGGGGGTGGGAGGGCAGGCTTCTCCTGCTTCCTCTCCCAGTCAGCCAGAGCCTCGTGAAACATTTATTAAACCCCTACTATGGACCCGGCCATGTGCTGGGAGCCATGTCAGTTTCCGGGGGTGGGCAGGCTGGGACCTTAAGGTGCCTGATCCAGAGTATGGGGAGGTTCAGGAGACTTCGGTCAACCCCATCTCCCTTCTGAGTTCCACTGTCTCCATGAGGAACTTGATGCCATCCCAGCCTCCTTCAGATTCTGGAAACCTTCCTTGAGCTGCCTAGCATGGCTCCTGCCCTGGGATTTGGTAAGAATTTGGATAAGGCCCAAGAGAGCACAATCTAGTTAGAATAAAACAGTATCCCAGATGGAAGTGCCCTTAGAATGAACACATTCCCCTTCTTCTTTTGGTGGCCAGGCACACTCCCTTCCCCTCCCCACACCTCCCCCCCTCCCCAATCCCCCCCAAACCCTGCCTGGCCCAGCCTCTGTCGTCAATCCCTGCAAAGGTAATCCATTTTATCTTCGGGTAGCTCTATTAGAAAAGCCTTCCTACTCCACCCCCATACATACACACACCAAAACTTCTGGCTTATTTTCTCCATCTTAGGCTCTGGGAAGGAGAAGAGCAAACCAGCCACTGATGCCATTCACCCCATAAAATGCTGCCATTTCGGGGCATGGGGATACTCCTTACTTTACACCTGTCTGTTTCTAATAATATAGCTCAGGTTGGTGAGAAGAGACTATTTGATGTATGAGATTTCACTTCCACACACTTAAAAGACAGCTTCTGTTTCAGTAATTGAGGGATACCTGTATAGTATTGCTTAGCCCATTATGAAATAATAGGGTTTCTAATGATCAGTGTGGAATTTAATAATTAAATGTTTCCTAAGACACAATAATCAGATGAAATGGTCTTTCAACTTCATTAGTAATACTAATAACAGGTTTAGAAGTCACTATAATAAAGATTACAGTGAAATTAAACTGTCATTGAAGGGGCAGGTAGGTTAAGATTACATTTCAGATGGTTTTCATTCACAATATAAGTTTGCAAAAATGAACCTTAATGTCTTAATTAAATTAACTTTAAACTGAACTGTTCTAGTTTCAAGGGCATCCTCTTCGTGTATTTATTTTTTAAAAGAGATTTCTCAAGCTTTGACAAAGGGCCAGGCGCTGTGCTAAATGATGGCATAAAGATGCATGTCCCTGGTCCTAAGGAGTCCTCCGACAGGTTGCCAGCCCTGGTTTATGACAAGGCAGAATAGAAAGCAGGCTAAAATAGAGATATTTGCTGTCTGGGTCCAGGACAAGAAGGAATTCATTGCGATTGGGGGAATTTGGAAGCAGATTCTTTTTTTTTTTTAATGTTTATTTATTTCAGAGACAGAGCATGAGCATGAGCAGGGGAGGGGCAGAGAAAGGGAGACGCAGAATCTGAAGTAGGCTCAGGGCTCTGAGCTGTCAGCACAGAGCACGATGCAGGGCTGGGACTCACAAACTGTGAGATCATGACCTGACCCAAAGTCGGATGCTTAACTGGCTGAGCCAGCCAGACGCCTGGGAAGCAGATTCTTTTAAGCTGAACCCTGAGGGATGAGTTAGTCTTCAGGAGGCTGGCGGTGAGGCCAAGGGCACTCCAATAAGAGGAACTAAAGGGATGCCCTGGTGGGAAGGAGTTCAGTATGGCTGCAGTACCTGAGGGATGACACAAAGTGGGCTGAAGGTGAAGAACCAGAACATGAGCCTAAGAAGGCTGCCTTTGACCCTCGGAGCTCAAGGGAACTGGATGACCTTGACTTGAGTGTCAAATAAAGAGGCTGAGGCCAGGTGAAGCTCTTGGGGATTGGGGTGGAGAAAGAAGAGGCAGCAGTGAGAATGGTCAGCGAAAACTACCATCATCACTGGGGGCGTGTCGGCTCCCCCCTCTCCGCCCCCCCACCCGCCCCCGGCTGCAGACCAGGCTCTGCTCTCACATTTGAAAACACATTCTCTAAAACATCCCCACTGCTGAGAACAATGCTTGGCACAAACTTGATGCCTGCTAATATTTACTGAATGAATGGCAGGGTCATGAAAGATGGGCATCCTCTCTGGAGGCAGAGTCACGAGGACTGATCCCACTTAAGGCTCCTCATGATCTGCCAAGATCCATCCATTTTAGCGCTGGTAGAACATTCCCTCTAACCCCCGGGCAAATTCTGTTTTGCTTTCTCCCCTCATGCATCCAAAAGATTTCTGCTTCCAAAACTTTGCTTCCCTGTACACTTTGGATGACTTCCTCTCCCATCTTCAGTTATCAAAGACCACACGTTCTGATGCTCATGATGTCTGGGGGACAGTGGTGGCACTTTCGTGCCCACGCTTCTTTCTTCTGAATTCCTCTGAAACTCCCAATCTGAGCCACTTACTCTTCTGATTCATCACATGCACACGTTTCTTGAGGAGAAAGACCTTTTCCGAGACACAGAAAAAACCTCACTTGGTTTGAAATCAAAGTTGAGCATAAATCCTGATCCAGTTCACTCACTAGCTATGTGAGCTTAAGTTACTTAAGCCTTTGGAGTGGTTTTCTCTTCTATAAAATGGAAGTAATAAAACCTACCTCAGAATGTGGATGTGAAGGCTAATGTAAACTGCTGTGTAGCTGTGAAGGAAAGAGCGTGTGTGTGTGTGTGTGTGTGTGTGTGTGTGTGTGTGTGTGTGTGTGTTGCCTCCTCGTCCTTCGAATAATGCGGGGCATACAGTACATGTTCACTGTTCACTGCGGATGAGTTGGTTACTGGGTTGATTCATAGATGTGGACGTGAAGTGGAAGATACATGATCCCATGTCCTGAAGCCCTGCAGGGCTCTCTGCTTGCGACTCTACAGGAAGGAACGTTTATTTTTGCCTTCCCAGCTTACTTTTCTCCGGCAGGAATAACATAACACTTGCGTTCCCTCTGACGTTACTATAATGGCTTCCAAAGGTGGTGGATGTTCTTGCCAATTACAGGCCAGGGTTCCTTTATGTAACGAGGGGTTTCTACGGAAACATGGCCCAAGCTTCAGAGGGAGCATAATAGATTTGATTATGAATATTGAGCCAATTTTCACAGCTGACATACCGCACACTTCCTTGTTACAAAAAAAAAAAAAAAAAATCACAGTCCAAACTATGTAGAGAAACTTGGTAAAGGCTGCAAATTCTGCATGTGGATGAATTGGAGCTTGTGACTTAAAATATCTGACTTTAATCACTTTTTAAATCACTGAGCATGTCAGGCTCTTTCAGATCTCCCTTCCTTTGCACATGGTTCCAATCTGCCTTGAATGACCTTCCATCCTGGTCCGTTCATTGAGTTTCTACTTAGGGTTTTTTTTTAAACCCCAGCTCATAAGCAACCCCTCTATAATGCCTCCTTCAACTCTCCTGGGTGGAGTCCATTGTTCCTTCTTGTGTGTGTCCATTGTGTGGCGTTCACACCTTTACCGTAGTATTCACCAGGCTGTGTCTTACATGTGTTTCTGTTTAAAACACCTTATTTAATGTACACCTTATATGGTTTGATTCATTAACATTGAACTCACAGCCAAGAGAACTGTAACTCATGCTTGAACGAAGCTTGTCTAACATGTGTTTTCTTGTAAGACATATCACAGCCTTTGCACGCTTTAGAGCACAGATAGCACTTGGGCACTATGCTTGGGGGCCATTTGAAACAGTGAAATCACCAACATAAAGCACAAAGATACGAAAAATATGGCACTAAGTAGACCATGGAAAGGGCGCTAATTCCCAGTATGAGAGCTGAAACAAGAAGACAGAATTTCGCCTCAGTCAACCTCGGCAAGGAACACATGCATGTGTTGGTGACTTGAGTTTCTCACTGCTTGGCGCACATTGGAAAATGACACATTGAAAAGGCACCCAGAGTATTGATTTTGAGGTTACAAATACACTTCAGTCAGTGGGCAGATTCACAAACACAGAATCTGCAAATAATGAGCATAGACTATATGTGCCTCCTGTCTAGACTGTGAACTCTTTGCAGCCAGTATCTGAGTTCTATCTCCGTCTGTACCTTTCTAGCACCTTGAAGAGCAACCGATACAGTGAGACCTGGCACTCCATTAATGCCACCTGAACGAGTGAACCATTCGATCCAGTCTTGCTTTTCTTTAGCAATTTCCCCCAACAATTTATAAATTTATATTAATAAAGCAGCAAAATGCCTCTTGTTCTTCTCCCCTGTGAATGCCTAACTTGATTCTTTGCCGTTATTTGAAAAGAGCGCCGCCTTTGAGAGTAAGGAGCTCTTATGTATGAAATAGACCCCTCTCATGTGACAAATGTGGAGAATATTCATATTGGCTTCCAAGATGGGTAAAAACATGATAAACAGCAGCCTCCACTCATGCCCTGCCAAAGAGAAGAGGAACCAATAAATTCCTAGGATCTGGAAAAATAGAGTCAAATGATGGCCAACAATGGAGAAAGAATACAAAGCTCAGGAACTGCCAGGGGACACTAGCAGTCAAGTACAGTGTGGTGAGAAGGAAGGAAAGTGGATGGCTAGAAGCAGGGAAGTCACGGAAACTTTGTGGGAGCTTTGCAGCAAGGTCAAGATTTAAATCTGGGCTCCTCTTCCCCACTTACAGCAGCATGACTTTGGGCAGGTTTCTCAACTTCCTGTTTCTTTGGTAATCCCATCTATAAAGCAGGGGTAATAGGACGTACCATACAAGGTTGACGTTTATCGACTCCACCGTGCACCAGACAGAAATGTGAATGCGATAACAAATATGCAGATAATTAAGTAGTACCCAACACAGTGCTTGAAGGAACTTAGCTACCAAATTTAAAAAGTGATTTTTATTAGTTCCCCCACCGCTAAGGTATTGCTGCTTCCATTCTCTCTCTCCTTCTTTCTCTGATTTGCAAGGTTTCAATGTAAGACATCGAGTCTCTTCTGCATCCAACCCCTCTGATAGTTTTTCATAGTCGGTTGTTCTCAATATTCAGCTAGCCAGGTAAATCCAGAAATTGCTGATTGCATTGATTTTTGGCAGCTTTGACAGAGGTGAGTCAGACTGTCTAGGGGACTCTGCCTCCCACCCACAAAGCTCACACCAACTCCAAAATCACCATCAACAAAGTAATGACACATACATGGGGACTTTTGAGTGAAGACTGAGAGCATTTTATAGGCATTGCCTAGTCATTTATGTAGCATCACAAACAGGTAAGTGGGGTTCACTTCTGACTATACCCATTTTATAGCCAGGGAAATTAAGGCTTGATGTAACTCATTCAAGTCACCAGTTGAGTCCTAGCCACAAACTAAGAAAATAAAACACAGTGTCATGGTTCACAACTTAGAACCAAGCACTGAATTCCCTGGACAGCCAGATCTTCTTCCTTTTCCTTACAAATAGTTTCTTGGCTTTACAAGAAGTTTCTCAATGAGCAAGCAGACAGGTTAATTTGTACATAAGCCTGGATTCTTTCTCTCTCTCGGTATCAGAGATTGTGTCCAATTTGGGGAGCTGAAAACACAACCGGGTACTAAGATGATATTAAAATTGTCACCAAATAGAATAGTTTACTTTTCTGAACTTCTTTAAAACCCCTGCTAGTAATGTACGAATGTTCTGTGCTTACATGCAAGTAAGTACTATATGTGACATTCCCATAAAAAGCCATATCGATGGTTTTCAACCTATTGTGTTTGCCTTTTGACTCCTTAATCACTTGAAAAAAAATACTTGATGTGGTGTTTAGAACTCATAATCTTTTTTATTTTCCCTTGAGCCACTGCTCAGATCAACCCCTTATCAGCTCTTTGAATTACTAGCACAGCTTTCTGATTGGTCCTCTGCCTTCATATTCAGTCCTCCCCATCCACTGTCCATCGGAAGCTCCAGGGTTCTCCCTGGGAGATGTATGTGTGGGTGGCAGTCCCAGGACATAGTCTTACATCTTTGTAGAACTCACATGGCTGTTTCTAGTTTCCCCTCGCTTGTTTTTCCTGATGCATTTCCTTCAACTCTTTAACTCAGAATATTATATCACTCTTCTCTCCATGGCTGCTCCTTCCTCTCCTTTGAATGCCCAGTGTCTGTAATCAAATAGACAATCTCCAAGTTCTCTTTCCAGGTGAAAGAACATCCCCTTTTATCCTGATCTTCAGCCTGCCCAGCCCACTGATTTATACGCACCTTATCTTTTGGTGTTTATTTCTGAGCACCACTTAGGCTCCTGAAATGTAGAAAGTATATGTATATATACATGTACATACATATATGTATATATATCTCATATATCTCATGTGTATACATATATACATATGCATAAACATGTAAAATATAAGTATACCCCATCGGTGTACATGCGTACATATTTAATACATATGTATACATATATATATATTTAACATCTGTGTTCTCAGTGCTTGACATCTAATGTCCATTTGGTAAATATCCACCTGGTTGATCTGAGTTAAACTAATTCCCTCAAGATCTAGAGATGAGAAAACCTGTACTTTCAAGTTAGCTCTGGAAAAGTAACATCTTTTTAACAGAAGAGTGCTTATTATTATTATTATTATTTTGCAGAATAAAACAAAAATTCTACAATGTGCTTTTCTAGCTGTGTGATCTTAAAATAAAATCCACATTAGTGATTATTAACCAAATCCAACAAATAGTTCTCGGCTTCCGATGTTGAAACGCTTCCCCTCCTCATGTGCCAACACCTCTACATTTTCTTTGTTTTAATTATACTAAGCGTCTTTTTGTTCTTCCCGGGACATTTGCCTGGGAGGCTGGGGCAAGCTATAAATAATAATCATCATCATTAAAAGAAATACTATTTACAGAGTCTATTCTTAGAGCTGAAGACTAATCCACAAGCATGCCCAGCACAGTCCTGGAAGAGCTTCAGTGATTTCTTGGGGACCGTCTTGGGCTCTTGAATATTTCACCTGTCTCATTAGTGTCACTCATGTGGCATGACTGCTCAGACAGCAGCCCCTTCATCCAATAAACTCCATCAAACTGCTTCCCATCTGTTAATGGGGAGGAAGTGGGAGATTTTTGAAAATAGGATGATTTTTATGTTGTTGTCCATAAATGCAATTGGTTTTCTGATTTCCACATTTCCTCTATACCCAAGGCTTTCATGAATCTTTTTAATACGGGCTTTTGTTTTTTTTAAGAAATAAAAAGAACACTATTTTTTATGACACACATTTAGGCATTTCAACGTCTTAAAAGAATCTCCGAGCAGAAGGGGCCTTACAAATAATCTAATTCAATTTGTTCATTTGACAGATAGAAAAACTGAGACCCAGAAAGGGCAAGTGATTTCCCAAGGTCATATGGTAAGTACATGGCAGAGCTAGGGTTTAAAACATGGTGTAGTGATGGCAATGAGAAACAATGACATCTGGCCATGTGTAGCAACATGGATGGACCTTGAGGGTGTTATGCTGAGCGAAATAAGTCAGGCAGAGAAGGACAAATATCGTATGTTTGCACGTATAGGAGGATTAGGAGGAACTTGACGGAGGAACAAGGGGGAGAAGAAGGGTGGAAATGGTGGGGGAAAGGGAGAGAGGCAAACCATGAGAGACTCTTGAATGCTGACAAAAACTGAGGACTGATGGATGTGGGGGGGAGGAGGGGTGGGCATGGAGGGGAGCACTTATGGGGATGAGCACTGGGTGTTATGTGGAAACTAACTTGACAATAAACTATTTGTAAAAAAAATAAAAAATAAAAAAAAAAATAAAACATGGTGTAGTGGTTGTAGGCTAGTGTTTTTTTCTCTCCCTGACGCTGAACAAATCTTCACCACCACCCCTTCTGATGTGAGCCCTAAAGTTTTCAGCTTCTTGCATATTTAGGATACTAATCTTCTGCACACACATTATCCAGGTACCCTCGTGATTGCTTATAAACTCTAAAACTATTTTATTGGACAGTGCTGGGTCTTGTCCCTAAGAGGGATGAGCCTAGGTAGTGAAAGTCCAAGGCCAGCTCTGGGGACAACAGGCATCATGATCTGGTGGGAAAAGCTTGCTGTCCTTCATCTTGGGTTCTAGGAACAAATCTCCTTGATTTGTTCTAAGATCTACAGCAGATCAGTAAACTCACCTTGTTTCAATGTTTTCATTTGTTCACCATGGATAATAAATGCCTGTCCTACCTTCCCTAGAGAAGTGTTGAGAGTTTCAAATAAAATGACAGATGTGAAAAGCCAAAAAAAAAAAAAATCATTATATCATGTAGCAGCAGAAATACAGCAGCCTGTTTTGCTTTTGTTTATCACCAAAACGGCATGCATGGTAATGCGATGCTGATTTCCTGCGGGTGATCAAGTTTTCCTTGGCCCTTACTTTTCTCCTACCAATATCACTGACATTCAGGACGCATGTAAGATTTTTAGCATATTTAACAATTTATTTAGCATCTCCCCCATGCCGGCTACTCTGATAGATGAGAGGAACACAAGGAAGGATACTCTTGTGAATTCACTGCCCAGGTGGGAAACAAACATGGAAATACATCAGAAATTAGAATGTGAGAAACATTTTAAGGAATCTGGGGACAGGAACTCGACCTAGTTGTAAGAAGAGTTTCCAGGAAAAGTTGTGAAAGGCTGAGAAAGGCTGATGTAGGGGAAGAAAAAAGGAAAGTTAGAAATAACAACGGATGAACTGTGCTGTTGATTTATCTGGAACATTATGAATTCCTTGCTTAAATAAATATGACTGAAGAGAGAATAGATTTAGACAGCGGTCATTACAGAGAGACTTTCTGATACTCTCAGAAACTAATACTAGTTGTAGAAAGTGAATGGGAATCTTCAATCGCTCAAGTTTAATTTTGGCATGCATCCATTTCCTTTGTATCCTGTCTTTTGTTCTGATCCAAGCATAAATACTTAAACCCACACTAAAGAGTGATGATCGGGGCGCCTGGGTGGCTTAGTCGGTTAAGCGTCCGACTTTCGCTTAGGTCATGATCTCGCTGTTCGTGGGTTCAAGCCCCGCGTCGGGCTCTGTGCTAACTGCCAGCTCAGAGCCTGTAGCCTGTTTCAGTCTGTGACTCCCTCTCTCTCTGACCCTCCCCTGTTCACGCTGTCTCTCTCTCTCTCCTAGAAATAAATAAAATATTTAAAACAAAAAAAAAGAGTGATGATTGAGAAGTGCTTATCCTTTGCTGGGGAATATGTATACAAAGGATAAAGTGACAAATATCCATGTTCCCATCACCTAGAATAACATCTTGTTATTTGTGCTCCATTTTTTCTATTAAATAATAAGATATTAATGATTCATAATAGAACATTAATAATGGAATGTTAATATTAATGACTGATGATTAAATGTTCCCATGGGTAATAGAAACTTCTAATGTTAGGTCACTTCTGGTTATTCTCTCTCTCTGGATGCTCGGGGGCTACACTTAACTGTCTCCTTTGCAGGGTCTTGTCACTAGTTCTGGCCAATGGTTTGTGGGCAGATATAAGTCCATTCAGGGTTTGGACACTCAACTGCAAAGTGAGACTCTCCAAAAACTTTTATCCCTCCTGTTGAAAATGCAATGTTCATCATCGTAGGGCCTGGAGAAAGGATGACACTTAGAAGCCACCCCGCCTCTACCACCAATGCATCATGAACATTTAGTGTGAGACATAAATACATCCTATTGGTTAAGCCACTGAGGCTGAGATTTTGGAGTTGGTTTTTATGACAGTATAACTTTATCTAATCCCAGTCTCCCCACCCAGAGACAACCACTAGTATGAAGTCATTGGGAATATTTTCGTTTATATTTCTAAAAGTTTTCTAAATAAGTATGTACATTTAATATATGGTATTATATTGTATGGTTTTAAAGACTTCATAAAGGCCATCATATGGAATTCTAGTTCTCACTTTTTTTTTTCTTGAGAGAGAGAGTGTGCAGGCAGACCAGGGGCAGAAGGAGAGGGAAGGAGAGAATCTCAAGCACAGAGCCTCGACCCCATGACTGTGAGATCATGACCTGAGCCAAAATCAGGAGCCAGACACTCAACCAACTTGAGCCACTCAAGTGCTCCTGGTTCTCATCTTTCTTTATTTAACAGTATGGATTTTTAGAACTATCCATCATGATAAGTATATAATTATGTAGATTATGTACATGTTCAGTTTTACCAGATATTCACAAATTCCTCTTCAAAATGGTTCTACTATTTTAATACTCATAGTATCAATAGATGTGTGTTTACCTCTCTATGTATTTCCCAACATTTCTATTGTCAGTTTCTATCTTTTTTATATGTAAAATGTAATTTTATTGGTTTCATTGACATCATCTTGTTTACTAATGAGATTGAGCATTTTTTTGTATGTTTATTGATTTTTCAGATTTTCTCTTCTGTAAAATATATGTTCATATCCTTTGCAACATTATCTGTTGTGCCATGTAAAATGTTTGCATATTATTTTGTTATTGATTTAAAAGTTAAAATTATATTCTCAACATATAATACATTGTTGTGATCAATCTATTTTTATGGTGCATCTTGGTAGCTGGTAGATAATGTTGTCTACTTTCCCCTGATTTTTAAAGAAATTTTTGGCTACCTTTGGATTTTTCTCTTTGATATGGACTTGAGAATATATGCCCTGGTGATTTTTTAAATTAATTTTAAGTATTTGTCTTAATTTTTTAAACTTGGGTTAGTGGTTGGCAAACTATAGCATATGAATCAAATCTGGTCCACCCCAAATTTGGGTAGATAAAGCATTATTGGCACACAGTCACATTATTTATGTGTTTTCTGTAGGTTTTTTTTCCTTTTTTTTTTTTGCTTTAATTGCAGAATTGAGTAGTTGCAACAGAGATCATATGGCCCAAAATGTCCAAAGTATTTATTATCTGCTCCTTTACAGATAAAAGCTGTCAACTCTTCATAGGGATATTCATAACAGTTACAGACAAGGATAGCTATGACTAGGTCTTTCGAATCTTTATCTATTAATTTCTTCTTCTTGTATTATTGCATAGGATAAGACTTTAGGGCGATGTTAAATAATGATGCAGATCTGGGTCATCCATGTCTCATGTCTGAGTTCATTGGGAATACTTTCAGAATTTTATAATTAATTGTAGTAATTCAATAAGTTATTGGTAGCTGCTTTTATAAAATTAAGAATGTTTTCCCCTATTCAAAATTTGTTAAGGGTCTTTATCGTCATATATGATGCTAAATTCTACCTATTTATTTTTCTACAACTTATATAGGCTTCCTTTTTAATGTCTTTAATGTGATATTAAATGTGTGTCTAAAATGCTGTTGGTGGATCTTCTGTCAAACTATTTTTAAAATTTATGAGAAACTCTACTGTAAATGTCTGAGTTGAAACAGTTGTATTTTATGTAGATTTTTGCATTTGTGTTTACAAATGAAATTGGTAAAGTGTTTATTTATTTTTTTACTACCCTTGTTTGGGTAGTAAAATTACAATAGCTTCAGAAAATCACTCAGGTAGTTCTCTTTGTCCTCACAAATGCTGTGTGTGTGTGTGTGTGTGTGTGTGCGTGTGTGTGTGTGTGTTTAAAATAAACAATAATTACCTGTTTCTTGAAACTCTCACTTGTGAAAATTTTTAAATGTGATGTTCCCCAAAGAAGGTGCATGTTTTAATTATCTATTCAGTTTCCTGAATGAGATTGATTTGTTCAGGATTTCTAATTTCCTCAAGTCAATTTTGGTAATTTATATTTCTCAAGAAAATGGTTATATCGAAATTTCAAATTTATTAACCTAAAATTTTGCCACACAGTATTATGCATTTTTAATATTTTTACCGTTTTAGTAATTACAGAACTCAACATAGGATCTTTTTATTTTTAATGTACTTGACATTATTCATTTTCTCTCATTTTTAAAATCATGCTAAGGGTTTGTATATTTTGTTAGACCAAAAAAACTTTTGGCTTTTAGTGATTATCATGAATGAATTTCCGTATTTGTTTCTTTTATTTTATCTCCAATATTAAGAATTGAGTCAATCAGATCATTCTCTATAATTCCTATATTCCATTTTAACTCTCATCTTTGTTACCACTTATTTTTGATTTTTTGAGATGTATTCTGCTTTTGCTTTTTTTAGTTTCTTAACTAGAAAACTCAACTCACTTTTATTCTATATCTTTTTATTTGTGAGTAAATGAATTTAACAATATTTAAATTTTATTAGGTGATAAATTATCACCTAATTGCTGCTGTAGCCATCTCCCAGAAATTGTGATACGTGAGTAACCTAAATGTTATACTATGCAAAGCTTTCTTTGTTATTAGGCACTAAATATTTATAACTTCTCTTTGGCCTTCTTTCACAGCCATTAGGAGTATAGCTTTCAGGTTTAAAAATTTTCAGTTTAAGAAGTTTCTATCGGGCACCTGGGTGGCTCAGTCGGTTAAGCGTCCAACTTCGGCCCAGGTCATGATCTCACAGTTCGTGGGTTCAAGCCCCATGTCGGTCTCTGTGCTGACAGCTAGCTCAGAGCCTAGAGCTTGTTTCAGATTCTCTCTCTCTCTCTCTCTCTCTCACCCTCCTCTGCTCACACTGTCTCTCTCTCTTTAGAAATAAATAAGACATTTTTTAAAAAGTTTCTATTAATGTTATCTTCAAGCTCGCTGTTTCCTCAGACCCACCCAGTCTACTGGTGGATCCCTGGAAGACATTCTTTGTCTCTGTTGCAATGTTTGTGATTGCTAGCATTTCCTTTTTTATTATTTCTCAGGGTTTCCAATCTGTTTTGTCCACTTTTTACATTATAACCTGTAGCATATTAATCACAGTTACTTTAAATTCCAGGTCTGATAATTCCAAAATCTGTACCATGTGTGAGTTTGGCTTTGATATTTGCCTTGGCTCTTCATACCGTGATTTTATTATTTTTTTTCCTATTTCCCTTCCCCCTTCCTTCCTGCCTTCCTTCCTTCTCCTCCTCCTTGCTGTTGTTCTTCTTAATTTTGTTTGAATGTTTATTCACTTTTGAGAGAGAGAGAGAGAGAGCATGAGCAGCAGAGAGAGAGGGAGACATAGAATCTGAAGCAGGCTCCAGGCTCTGAGCTGTCAGCACACAGCCCAACATGAGGCTTAAACCCAGGGACCGTGAGATCATGGCCTGAGCCGAAGTCAGATGCTTAACCCACTGAGCTACCCAGGCGCCCCTGTTCTTCTCCTCCTCCTCCTCCTTCTTCATATTTTGCTTTTTAACATCTTTTATCATTTGGTATTGAAACCCTACATGATATATCTATCAGATAAAAGAAACTGAGGTGTGAGGTTTTGTATTTATCTGGCTAGGAGTTAAGCTGTACTGTTGTTTCCGTAGTTCTGGTGCCGGAGGCAGAAATTTCTTCTAGTGCCTTGTTTTGTCTTTCTTGTTATCCTTGTGTTTTCCCAGACACTGCTTTTTATTTATTTATTTACTTATTTATTTATTTATTTTTTTAAATGTTTTATTTATTTCTAGGAGAGAGAGACAGACAGCGTGAGCAGGGGAGGGTCAGAGAGAGAGGGAGTCACAGACTGAAACAGGCTCTAGGCTCTGAGCTGGCAGTCAGCACAGAGCCCGACGGGGGGCTCGAACCCACGAACCGCGAGATCATGACCTAAGCGAAAGTCGGACGCTTAACCGACTAAGCCACCCACGCGCCCCATAGACACTGCTTTTTAAAAGAGGCCTGAGGTTTGCATTTCTTCTGGTTTTAATCACCTCTTAATAAGGAACTTGGTTAATGTTGTAATAAGATGCTGGGAAAGGAGAAAAATTCTACATGATTATGTGGATGATTAAGTCTTACTCCTGTAAGTCAAGGAGCCCTCCTAAGGCTAGGCCCCAGAAGTTTTTAACCACTCAAACTAGCCCTCACTTCATTTCCAGATATGAGTCAATTCAACTTTAAAGGTTCCTACCAGGCTCTACCTGTGGTTTCGGCTTCTACTTCTGCGAGCTCGGTTCTCTGATATACAGAAGGTTGTTGATTTTCATTTCAGTTTTTCAGCTTTTTCTTATTGTGAACATAGGAGTGAAAATTTCCAAGTTCTTTATATATATATATTTTATTTCTTTTTTCTGTTTGTTTTTGTTTTAGAAAGAGAGAGAGAATATGCATGAGTGGGCCAGACAAGCAGAGGGAGAGAGAGAATCTTAAGCAGTCTCCATGCTCCATGCAGAGCAGGATGTGGGGCTTGATTCCACAAACCTGGGATCATGATCTGAGCCAAAATCAAGAGCTAGACACTCAACAGACTGAGCCACCCATTTTTTCCAAGTCCTTTACATGTTGACATGAAACTCCCCACTTCTGAATTAAAAAAAAGGTTTTGGTTAGTTTTACTGACATTTTGGTCACTTGTGTCCTAATACATATTTCGATTATAGAAATGGTTCTTGTGAGCTTGAAAAGAATACAAAGTCTCCATATTTGGACTGTCATAGGTTTTCTGTTTGTAATCGACTTACATTTCTAGGATTTATTTTTCTCATATTATCCTTTCCTTACACTGTGATTTCTTTTTTTTTTTTTTAATATTTTATTTATTTCTAGGAGAGAGAGAGACAGCGTGAGCAGGGGAGGGTCAGAGAGAGAGGGAGTCACAGACCGAAACAGGCTCCAGGCTCTGAGCTGGCAGTCAGCACAGAGCCCGACGCGGGGCTTGAACCCACGAACCGCGAGATCATGACCTAAGCGAAAGTCGGACGCTTAACCGACTAAGCCACCCAGGCTCCCCATTACACTGTGATTTCTATTTTACTCTTCTATTTCTGCAAACATTTAAAAATACTTATTTTACATTCTTTTTTTTTTAAATTTTTTTTAATGTTTTATTTATTTCTAGGAGAGAGAGAGACAGTGTGAGCAGGGGAGGGTCAGAGAGAGAGGGAGTGACAGACTCTGAAACAGGCTCCAGGCTCTGAGCTGGCAGTCAGCACAGAGCCCGACGCGGGGCTCGAACCCACGAACCGCGAGATCATGACCCAAGCGAGGACGCTTAACCGAATAAGCCACCCAGGCACACCTTATTTTACATTCTTTTAAATATTATTCTCTTATCCCTAGGATTCTTAGTTTTTCCCCTTGCCTCGTCTTCCTGATCATTCATTTTCACATAGGCTTTATAATTTTGGCTATGAGCTAGTTGGCAGTGAAGATATTTTCTGTGAAAAACTTATGTAACTTCCTTTAGGTGACAGTTTCTTTTTTGCATCTGCTGGGACTTTATGGATTTAAGCATCCTGGACTAATGTTTATGTTCATTTATTTGGGGTCCTGAACTATTCCGGTGGCTTAAATTTGGATCCCTCATCGTGTTCTGATTACCTGCGGGTGCGTCTATTTTTGTCCATGGGTCAAGGTGAATAGGAAGTTTCATGACAGCTTTCTTGGATTAGGTAGGCAGTGACTTTCTTACCAGTTGTGATGCTCGGGGCTGCAGAATAATTTCAGGCCACTCCGTTCCAACTGCCCACCCACATGAGGCTGCTGGCTACATTTCTTTCTCTGTGTGGGCATCAATCCCTAGCCCCAGCTGTTAAGGCTTCTAACAGGTTCCAATTCTCCTGTAACACTTTTCAGTTTTAACTCTCACTTACCATTTTTGAGATTCCCTCTCGTTTTTTCTTTCTTTCAATTTGGGGTTTTCTCTTCTCAGTCTCAAGTTAGGCTATGAATTTACGATTGTGAGCTGATTTGCTTTTCTATTTTTAAGCCAGCAGTTCTGTCGTGTTTTGAGTAAGAGGAGCATCTTTCGTCTCAGCTCGGGTTGCCTTCCTTTTCAGAGTACACGGGACACATATATTCTGAAAGGGAGGAAGGAAGGCTCCCCTGGGGGTGCGCAGATACTCAGTAGGTGCAAAAGAAACACTGGGCTGAAGCTGGCTTATTGTTGACCTCAGATCAACTCACCTATTTGGCAAAGAGGCAGCCCTGCCCAGTTACCCAGCTGACCCTTCCAACGCACCTTTCTTTGGCTTCTGACATCCAAGAAGTCTGTGCCTGATTCTCCAGGACCTGGGCAGCTAATGCCTGCTCTGAGTGGTGCTCGGCTTGATTCCCAGGAGACACCTCTGCCTCTAGTGTGTACTTGGGCCCCATGTGAAGTCCTCTGTCCATCCCTACGGGACAGCAGGACACCTGCATCTGAGCTACAGCTACAGTTTTTGTCACAGACATTCACGACTTTAGAATGGATGCCCCTTTTTCCTCAGTGTGGGGTCAATCCCTAGGCTAAAGGACTTTAGCTAAACTATGTGATTGCATTTAAAGATACCCAAAGGGGGCACCTGGGTGGCTTAGTCGGTTGAGCGTTTGACTCTCGCTTAGGTCATGATCTCACGGTTCGTGGGTTCGAGCCCCACATCGGGCTCTGTGCTGACAGCCAGCTCAGAGCCTGGAGCCTGTTTCAGTCTGTGACTCCCTCTCTCTCTGACCCTCCCCTGCTCACGCTGTCTCTCTCTCTCTCCTAGAAATAAATAAAAACATTTAAAAAAAATAAAATAAAGATACCCAGAGATGTAAAAGACTATTTCGTCTGTCTCAAAATTCATAAACTTAAAAAAAGAAAGTTACCACTGTTGTATGATGGCTTCAGGCTTTTAAGGCAATGTGTCCCTTAGTCCACATTAAAAAAATTTATTTACAGAAAATTATCCACACCCTGAGGTTACAACGTAATGAGAATAATGCTACGTGAGTTCATTAGTCTCTAATATGATTTTTCTCCTCATTTCATTTCCCAATAAGGAAAGCTCTTCCAAATGATAGATGTCAGAGGCTGAGGAGAAAGAATTATGATTGGTTTCTTCATGGCTATTATCTCCATAAGAGAAAAATTCAGCTAGTTTGCAGTTTTCAAAGAAGAGGAGAGATTACTTTGTTAATGTCTATTCAGTTCATTTTCTATTTGGGGAATTGAAAATTCGAGTGTGGTTGCAGAGAAAGGACTAGCGAGAGCTTAACTTGCAATATGGTGGTACTGCTCCATCTTCAGACCTTCTTTGAAGTTGCTTATAATGAAGATGGGAAGGTGAGTAAAAACTCTAGCTTTGTGCCCTAGAATTGCACATTTAGCCTAAATGAAGGCTTTTGGTAAAAATCACTGTTGTCATCAAAAAAGTATTTATTATGTAAAAAAATATATAAATATATATTTAAAAAAAAAAGAAAAAAAGGGGCACCTGGGTGGCTTAGTCGGTTAAGCGTCCGACTTTCGCTTAGGTCACGATCTCGCGGTTCACGGGTTCGAGCCCCGCGTCGGGCTCTGTGCTGACTGCCAGCTCGGAGCCTGGAGCCTGTTTCAGTCTGTGAGTCCCTCTCTCTCTGACCCTCCCCTGCTCACGCTGTCTCTCTCTCTCTCTCTCCTAGAAATAAATTAAAAAAAAATAAAAAAAATTAAAAAAAGTATTTATTACTCGACCATCTGTGCCTAGCTCTTTATAAAGGCTGGAAACATACAAAGGTTCAATTGGAGGTGGTGTATGAACTCGCCGATGTTATTAAAGGGGTGAGAATCTTATATAGAGCACGTACAAATACCTGAATAGGTAAATCAATTACTTAAATAACTGGTGTATTGAAACTCTATAGGCCAAGGGAATGTGTTGGAGGAAAAACACTGGAATGGAAGATGAGAGGCCTGGGTGTTAGTCTGGACTTTGATAGCCCTTGGGAATCACCCAACAACCTCCCTGAGCCCCACTTTCCTCCTGTGAAGGGGGACAAAGTTAGAAAGTTACACAATAGTTATTGATGAAAAAGTCACACAAGTCAGTTTCTTGACATATGGTCAATAAAACCTGAGTCTCCGCCTCCAAGATGCTCAGTGCACTCAAGAAAAGCAAAGAGCCCCAAGTGCCATGGCCAAGACTATGACAAGAGTCGAAGAATTTCTGGCCAGTGTTACCGAACTGCTGCAGAATGAAACCAGAGTCGGCAAAGGTAGGTTAGCAGGTAGGACTTTCAGAGGGAGGTACTGGGAAATGCATGTCTAGAAAGAAGGGCTGTATAGGAACCATTAAAAAAGAAGAAGAAGAAGAAGAAGAAGAAGAAGAAGAAGAAGAAGAAGAAGAAGAAGAAGAAGAAAAAGAAGAAGAAGAAGAAAAGGAGAAGGAGAAGGAGAAGGAGAAGGAGGAGGAGGAGGAGGAGAAGGAGAAGGAGAAGAAGAAGAAGAAGAAGAAGAAGAAGAAGAAGAAGAAGAAGAAGAAGAAGAAGAAAGAGAAGAAGAAGAAGAAAGCCAGGTTGGGTGAAGGCATAAGTAAAAGCCTGGGTGGAACTGGTACCAACTTATAGATCCAACACTGAGCTCTGAGCCTGAGGAAGAAACGGCTCCAGGAACCTGTGAACATGATTTCCATGAAGAACAGTGGTACAAGGTCTGCCCGTGCCTGGGAGAGAAGGAAACTGGGTCCCCTGCGACCCCAGAGGATAATAGTATGAGTGGAGGTGACATTACAGGGAGACAGAGCTCAGCCACACCTAAGAGACTGCTCAGAGGTAGAAAGACAGTGTGGCTGTTCTAGCCTAGACATCACACTGACTTCCCCAGTGACAGGGTGGCTCTTGCAGCTTTCTGGCCCCATGTCACACATGCACCACAAGAGATGTGTGTTCCAGGAACCTTCCAAGACCCTTTTTCCTTCTCTGTGATTTTGAGGAAGAACTTTCTGTCAGAGTTGCACAAAGCAGAGAGGAGTGTGGTAGGGACTCCCTTGTCACTGGCTATATTCGAGGCTGCTGGAGGGGGTAACTTTGACCTTGGGTCAGCTCACCTCTGGATTTTAGTAAGTGAGAGTGGGTTGGTTGAGAGCTGGCAGGGAGAGGGGTTGGGTCACCTTGAACACAGGTCTGGAAACGCGCCTTTGGCCGCAGCATGCAGATCCGCCAAGGGCATCTGCGAGGAGGCTGCAGCGGCCCCAGCTAGCAAGGCTGAGGGGTGGAGGGGGGCAGGTTCTCTAGAGGCTATGACGGAGGGACAGAGCGAGCTGGCCAAGAACTCACACTGAGAAGGAAAGGGAGAAGATGACACGGCTGTTCCCAGAATGGCAGGAAAGACTCTGTGGGCGAACACAAGCCCAGGAAGATGAACGAATGCATCTGTCTCTGCCAAGTTCACTGCTGGGCAGTGGGATGGAAGCTCCGGTTTGTGATTCAATTCCATGCATCCTTGCAGAGCCTGTCAGCACGGTTCAGGGCATCCCCGAAGACACAGAGGCAGCCGCCCCGTCCACGCACACAGAGCTCAGCCCTCCAGGCAGATCCAGCCTGCTCGCCCAGAGCCAGAAGCACGGCAGTCACGGGCCAGGCCCAGGCTGAACAGCGAAGCAGGTTTGTCCCGTGGACGTGGAGGCCTGAACATGTGCATGTCGATCCTGATGCGAACTCTGAGACTTTCCCCGGAGGCCCGGGCACAGGTGCTCCCCAGGCACAGATGAAGCCAGAGGACCAGGTGAAAATGTTCCGCTGTTACTTGCAACAAGACAACTTAAATTCTGAAGGTTTTCAAGACAGCTATGTTAAAGCAAACGTTAATATTCTGAAGAATTGTCTTGTAATCATGCGGACAAAATACCACAGAGCCAGCAAGGGTGGGGAACACAGATCTGGGGTGAACACAGAGGAAAGGCACACGGCTGGGAGCGATAGAGGGTGGATGGAGAAGGACATTAGCCCAAGAAGACTTATTTTAGTAATTCACAAGAGGGTTGGTGGGAACTCATCAGGAGGGCAGGGAGGCACCCCTTCCACTGGCAATTTATTCTGATCTGTAACATAGCTGCACTCTGTCTCCTAGGCCTGGGTGCCCTCTGATGAGACCCCCCTGCAGGTGACTCTCCAATCAATTACAGTGCCAGACACACAGCAGCCGACACTCGGTGGAGGTTTCTCCCGATATTGTCTTTTTTTATAAGTTTATTTATTTATTTTGAGAGAGAGAGAGAGAGCAAACAGGGGAGCATCAGAGAGCGACGGAGAGAAAGAATCCGAAGCAGGCTCCGCACTGTCAGCAGAGAGCCCGACATGAGGCTCAAACTCACAAACCACGAGATATGACCTGAGCCAAAGTCAAGAGTCGGACGCTTAACCACCTGAGCCATCCAGGCTCCCCTTGAGCTAGGTTCACAGCAAAACTTGCTTTATAACCAGATTTCTCCTCGTCTTCGTAGGCACTGTCACTGGGACCCCAGCCCACGCTAGCCCAGAGCCTGACACCTGTGTATGAGAAAGCTAAAAAGCAAATGAAGTCAGAGGCCCCTGACAGGGTGTTCTGGAATTCTCAACAACTGCCTGGCCAGGCTCTTCCCTCAGCTCCCAGCAGCGACGGGTCTACACAAAGGCCATTTCTGGGGCACCTGGGTGGCTTAGTCGGTTAAGTGTCCGACTTTTGCTTAGGTCATGATCTCGCGGTTCGTGGGTTCGAGCCCCGCATCGGGCTCTGTGCTGACTGCCAGCTCGGAGCCTGGAGCCTGTTTCAGTCTGTGACTCCCTCTCTCTCTGACCTTCCCCTGCTCACACTCTCTCTCTCCTAGAAATAAATAAAACATTAAAAAAAAAAGGCCATTTCCGTGCCACTAGTAGACTGTCCCTTCTTTTTGTTTCTGCTCACTGGTTCTTATCTGACTCCATGTCTCTGCCAGGTTGGTGTTTCAGGTTGCCTTCTCCACTTTCAGTCCCCATTCTTTGTGCCCACTGAGGCTCAGCATTGGATACTCAAGAGTCTAAGAACTCAGAACGGAAGGGAGGCCAGCGGGTTTGGGAGTGGCACTGGGGACAGACGGGAGGAGGAGGCCCCTGCTTCAACTAAAAGAGCAATTTTCTCGTTATGAAGCTGTAGTACGTCTTCTGGGAGACTCTAATTTTAGAAGAAATTATCCTTGGAAAGGGGTTGGGTAGATGAAGGGAAGAAATGAGAAAGAAAATATTTGAAGGCGGGTTGCTGCAGATCATGGAGTCCGTTAAATGTCACATTTAGTGATTTCCTAAGGTTTTACTCATTTTCTCTTCTTCCCACTCACCTTTTTTCTCAACACAATTTATCGAAAGGCTGCTACTGAAAGAGGTCACGAGGTAACTCTCATAACAACTTTGACTTTTGGAGAAAATGGCAAATATGATTCTTTTAAATTTGCATGTAATTAAGTGGACCTGCCCCCAAATGTCTACACACCGGTGAGCGAGAATAAAACAAAGCACATTCATACATGCCAAACACGCATGACACAGAACAAACACTCTCAACACCCAAATTTCAATCTGGTATAAAGCTTGTTCTGATCTGGAAATTTAAATCATCTCTTGAGACATTATTCAATCTCTCCTTGGATAAAACTGCCCCATCATTTGGGAATCACCCTTCCATGCTCCATTGTCTGGGACAGAGCCTGGGTATGTGGGGGTGGGGGGGCGGGTAATGTGGCCTCTGGCTGTGGGAGAGCAGAGACCCCCAGGCATCATTCCGGCCTGCAGACTCACTCCTTGCCAGTCCAACCTGAGAAAGTGCCCCCTCTTTGGCTAGTTGACAGCAAGAAGGACTCCCTTTTCAGAAGAGGCAGTTCGCAACTTACATTCCAGAAGCTAAAGAAAGAATAGAATCTTCAAATCTAAAACCTCAGAAAATGCTGCTTGGGATGAATTAAAATAAACAAACAAACAAACAAACAAAATAAATGGTGGACATCCATACCCCTGCTGGTAAAAGCTCAGAATAAAGGAGAGGAATCCTCTCAAACTTCCAGAGATACAACAGTAACCAGAGACTTGAAGATTAGATTGTCACTTAACTTGTCGTTGGCAATGTTGGACGCTAAAAAAAAAAAGGGAACACACTTTTTCAAAGTTATGAGATAAAATTATTTTGAAACTAGAATCCTAGAAGGGACTCCAACTAAATTTTGAAGAGGGAGAACAAAGTGAAGGTATTTGAGCAGTGCAAAGACTCATAAAATTTACCATTCAGAGAACCTTCCAATAACACCAAGGTTTTGCTTTCCTGAAGTAGAGGATGTGGAGACCAGTTGAGCCAGAGGTTGGTAAGTCAGGCAACGGCGTAAGGGCTTCCACCTGCAAAAGTGAAGTAGTGTAAGCAAACATTGAAAGTTTAGCTAAAGAGGGGCACCTGGGGAGCTTAGTCGGTAAAGCGTCCAACTTTCGCTTAGGTCATGATCTCGTGGTTCGTGGGTTCGAGCCCCGCGTCGGGCTCTGTGCTGATGGCCAGCTCAGAGCCTGGAGCCTATTTCAGAGTCCGTGTCTCCCTCTCTCTCTGACCCTCCCCTGTTCATGCTGTCTCTCTCTCAGTCCTAGAAATAAATAAAAATATTTTTAAAAAAAAGAAGAAGAAAGTTTAGCTAAAGAAACAAAATGAACAACAACAAAAAAAACCTCAACAGGTTAAAACAAAAGCAGAACAAGGAAATAATAAGAAACACCAAGAAAGTGGGCTAAATAGAAAATACAGGTGCAAAAATATGCCTAACAAGCATAACCATGATGAATCTAAATGAAAAAGAGCATCAGATAGGGTGCCAGCTTTGACCTGTCCACAAGTAGCTCACCCAAAACCGAAGGAAACAGAGAAGGTGCAAATCAAAGCAACTAGTTTCTCTACGCCAGGCACACGGCCATAGAGCAAATGCTCAAGCAGCAATATTTGGTTTAGGCAAGAAAGAAGTGAAAGTGAGCATTTCGAAGCAAGAGAGAGAAAATATTTTATACAATAGTCTTAAGATATGAACCATGGGTTTTTTAGACCTCTAACAATCCTGTTTCAATTTTTTCAAATGTTTCATTTATTTCTGAGGGAGAGGGAGAGAGAAAGACAGTGTGAGCAGGGGAGGGTCAGAGAGAGAGGGAGACACAGAATCCGAAACAGGCTCTAGGCTCTGAGCTGTCAGCACAGAACCTGAAGCGGGGCTCGAACCCACCAACCGCGAGATCATGACCTGAGCCGAAGTCGGATGGACGCCCAACCAACTGAGCCACCCAGGCGCCCCTAACAATCCTGTTTCAGAAGATGCAAGGAAAAACCAACACATTCTAAGGGAAGCAGACAAATCCACGTTCTTGGGTAACATGGTAATACACCTGTTTCTGAAATCAGCAGATTAAGTAAACAATGTAAAAAGATGGAGAGCTGAGCTCCCTGACCCTTCCCCACAGTGGTGGGCCCCAGTTGGGTCACACAAGTGCTGAGATATTGATCCTCATAGCCCTGGAGTGGCCTGGCGGGACCTGAGGCAGCCACAGCCTTGGATCAAGCACCTCACGCTTCAAGCACCTCTGTTCATTTTCTGAAGGTGTCATCCAAATAAATTCTTCTGTGAGCTGCGCTCTGACCTGAGCAAATTTGAGAAGGGCTGTGGATAATTAAATGAAATCTAAAACAGGATGTGATGGGACATGTATAATATCTCACATGTATCTGTATCCTGTGCATTTGCATGTAATTTCTATGAAACTTTGTACCAATAAAGAGGAAGAATACATTTTTTTCAAGAGTGCAAATAATACAAAAAATTGACAATGGGTTGCATCTCAAAGAAAATCTTAATAAAATATAAAAAAGATAAAACATTCATATAGAGCTTATTTTCTGGCAATATTGTAAAAATAAATTAGAAAATATGGCACAAGGATGGCTGACACTAAAAAGCTATTGATTTCAAATTAAAAAAAAATTTGCACATTAGCCTGATACTTTTTCTTCTGCACATTTCTGCATGTATGTTATACTTCAATAAAAAGTCTATAATAAAAATATTTTAAATAAGCTTTGAATTAAGAGAATATATCTATTTAGAATAATTACATTTTAAAAGCTGTAGCATGTCAGGGGGCCTGGGTGGCTCAGTTGGTTAAGCATCCGACTTCAGCTCAAGTCATGATTTCACGGTTCGTGGATTCAAGCCCTGTGTTGGGCTCTGTGCTGACAGCTCAGAGCCTGGAGCCTGTTTCAGATTCTGTGTCTCCCTCTTTCTCTGACCCTCCCCTGCTCACCCTGTCTGTCTCTCTCAGAAATAAATAAAACATAAAAAAACAAATTTAAAAGCTGTAACATGTCAATTTAGTAGATCTTCATAGAAAAATATATAGTCTTACTTGTATATTAGGGGAAAAAAGGCTAAGAATAAAAGAAATAAGCCTATAATTTCAAAAGGTAGGGAAAACATCAAAATGAATTAAAGTAAGATAGATTTTTTGACAAAGAAGAAGACAAAAATATGGAAATTAGAAAAAAGTGACAAAAGTCTTGAACTGTTAAATGAAGTGATTATTGAAAACATCAATAAAGTAGAAAAATCTCTAACAAATTAATCCCAAAAAGAAAAAAATTGTAAAAAAAAAAAAAAAAGGAAAGGAACAAATGTCGAGATAGTAAAGGAAAATGATTAAAAATAATTTTTAAAAAATGCATTCTTTTTCTTAATGAAAACTTAAAAATTAAAAATCATGGGTGATTTTTCTGGTGATATAAAATTTAGCAAAATTGAATCAATAGAAGTTAACATGCCAATCTATTAATGTAAGAGAAGTAGGGGGGGAAAGTAGTCACTATCCAGCCTTATAAAAGATTTTTCCCCAGGTAGCTTTTAAAAGTGAGATAATTTCTGTATTATATTAACTGTTCTAGAAGCACTTACATATTCAGTTTTGCAGCGGAATTAAATGACTAGTGCATTATTGTGTCTAAGGTTTCTCCCAATGCTTGCCACGTATTAATGGTTCTCCATCAGAAAAACAATAAAAGTCACTATTTAGCAGATAGAAAGACAAGAGCCATGGCATCATCTTAATGGATATTAGAGACATTCTTGATAACACACACACACACACACACGCACGCATGCATGTGCGTACATGTGCACACACACATACTCACTCCTCAGTGAGTGAACAATAAAAAGAAACATCCTCACTCCCATAAAGTGAATACACAGTTCCCGCAAGGAAATCAAAGAGTAAGAGGCATAAATACTAGAAAGCAAAACCAATATTTGCAGACCATTTAATTATTCAATGATAAAATGAACACATAAAGAATAACAAATTTTGTTAGGCGGCTAGACTGAAGACGAACGTAAAATCTAAATAGGTTCCAGTATATAATAACTACTTCTTGGAAATTGTAAGGAAAACATGGACACCTATGGCTACAAAGTGAATTAAAAATACCTAGGGAAAGGCTAACAAAAATAGGCACAGCCTGTGGGAAGTGAATTAGAAAACCATTGAAGGATATAAAAAGAATACCTGAATAGAAACGACCTAATATTATAAAAATATCATTTCATCACGGGTCAGTTTGTAGATTCAATACAGCCCTACCTTGGATCCCCACAAAATTTCTAAAAAAAAAAAAAAAATTAATGGATTCAAATATTTACATGGAATTGAAAATAATTGTAACCGGGGTGCCTGGGTGGCTTGGTCGGTTGAGGGTCCGACTTTTGCTTAGGTCATGATCTTGCGGTTCGTGGGTTCGAGCCCCGCGTCGGGCTCTGTGCTGACTGCCAGCTCAGAGCCTGGAGCCTGTTTCAGTCTGTGACTCCCTCTCTCTGACCCTCCCCTGCTCACGCTCTCTCTCTCCTAGAAATAAATAAAACATTAAAAAAAAGAAAAGAAAAAAAATAATTGTAACCAATTACAATTATTTGAAAGTAATTATAACCCATTGTAACCAATACAATTGACTAACTAGGAACTGATGATTTAAATGAAACTTAAATCCCTTTAGGGCGCCTGGGTGGCTCAGTAGGTTAAGCATCTGACTTTGGCTCAGGTCACGATCTCACAGTTTGTGATTTGGAGCCCTGCATGGGGCTCTGTGCTGTCAGCTGGGAGCCTGAAGGCTGCATTGAATTTTGTGCTTCCTTCTCTCTCTGCCCCTCCGCCACTTGTGCCCTGTTTCTCTCTTTCGAAAATAAATAAATGTAAAAAAAAATTGTTTTTAAAAAGAAAGAAACAAATCTCTTTAAAATATGTTCAGAGGGGGTAGTTTCTCTCTCTCTCTCTCTCTCTCTTTTTTTTTTTTTTTTAATATTTTTATTTATTTCTAGGAGAGAGAGAGAGACAGCGTGAGCAGGGGAGGGTCAGAGAGAGAGGGAGTCACGGACTCTGAAATAGGCTCCAGGCTCTGAGCTGGCAGTCAGCACAGACCCCGCCGCGGGCCTCGAACCCACGAACCACGAGATCATGACATAAGCCAAAGTCGGACACTTAACCGACGAAGCCACCCAGGCGCCCCAGTTTTTCTCTGTCTTTTGACGAAAACTCCAGCAGACACACGATTTTTCTCCTCATTTCAGGTAGCAGGTAATTCTATGGTTACTTAAAATCCAAACAATCTCAATCCAGAAAGTGGAATTTGAGGTCCAACACACTAAGTGGAGGTCCAGACTTGAAATTTAGAGTGAAATCTTCTCCCTCCCCACCAAGTCTTCCACTCTGGTAATTTTTTATTTCCCCACCTTACCTTACTTGTCTGTCCCCTGCACACCCCATCTGGCCGCTGAAGACATTGGCTTGGTGCCAACGCAAAGGGGCTTCTCGCTCCCTGGGTCTGGGAGACCATCACTGTGTGCGCTCCCTTGAAGACCTCTTACCTGTGCTTCCCAAGTAGATGGCATTTAGAAGTATCTTTTTGACTCCAATTTGAAAAATTATTTTGTTTTAATCAAGAAAAGATACTAATTTTCTCAAATGTCAGTTTGCTCTCTGCAGAAATGATCAGAGTTTTTCCTTTTCCTCTTGATATTATAAACTGCTTTTATAGATTTCCTCAAGCTGAATTACTTTGTCATATAGAAAAGCAATCCTATTCTTTCCTTTGGCTAAAATTGCTACATGGCATTCACCATGCCCTGAATAACCTTAGAGAGCAGGCTTATTTTTATATCATGGTATATACAGTGTGATTGCTAAGATGTAATGTATTTATATGCATACATTTTCTTTTCAAATGTTTTGGGTCTGTGGTTTTATTTTTAGGTGTTTATAAAACGTTTTGATATTAGAATTCAACTACAAAAATAACTGGGAAACATCCCATTTCTTTCTGTGCTTTCAAAACATAATAACATGAGACTTAGTGAATCCTCAAATGTCTACTTTTAAAAATATTTTGCATTACTGCCATTTTAGGGGGCTGGCTTTATGTGACTGAGTTTTAAGTGTCTTTCAAATTTATTGATCAATTCAGATTTTGGTTTTGTTCACACGCTAGTTTTGGAAACATGTATTTGCATAAAGGGTTTTAAAATGCATTAGCATTCTGTTATACATAGCGTTTTCTTACAATTTTAAATTTTCCTTTAAATGTTCACATTTTCTTGTTTTTTTTTTTTAGTTTTTCCTTAATATTTATGTATTTTTTGAGAGAGATAGAGAGACATAGCACAGGCAGGGGAGGAGCAAAGAGGGAGACATGGAGTCTGAAACAGGCTCCAGGCTCTGAACTTTCAGCACAGAGCCCAACAAGGTCCTTGAACTTGTGAACTGTGAGATCATGACCTGAGCTGAAGTTGGATGATTAACTGACTGAGCCATCCAGGCACCCCTACATTTTGTTGCTTTTTAATTCTGCTTTACTTCTTCTTTTCCATGATATAATTTCATAGAGAATTATTATTTTATTGGTTTCTTCCTTCAGTTCTATTTTTTTTAATTTAATTTAATTTTTGTTGTTCTGTAATTCACAATAAATTATGGTTTTTATCTTTAGGAATTTATTCTTGGTTTATTTTATTTACTCTCACTTAACTTTTTGAGTTTGATGCTAATTTATTCTCTGTCTTTCTTTTGTATTTAGTAATGAGAAAAAACTTTAAACTTCTGGATTTCCCTTAGATATAAGATGGATAGGTTTTGATATGCTGTGTTTTTGTTGGAATTAATTATTAATTTATTAATAATTTATTTCTTCAATTATTTATCTATTAATAATTTATGATGTCAAATTTGAGGGGATTTTGTTGAAACAAAAACTGTTTAAAAGAGTGGTTTTAGTTTTTTAAATCCTGTTTTTGTTTTCTTTTGTTTTGTTTTACTAGAAATTTCCTCTTTTGTTGAAATGTGGTTAGTGAATATGGCCTGTAAATCTCTATTTTGGGACTTTTTTCTTTTTTGAGTTTTACATGACCAATATCTGTGTACCTTTGGAAAAACAGTATACTTTAACCTATCGTGTTATTGTTTATTGTCTAATTGTTATGGCAAATCCTGAAGAACCTTTACTAAAAAGCTTTCTAAGAGTTCATAAGTATTCTATGTCCGTTGTGAAGTATCCATTTCAGCAATCTAAAATATTCCATTTATTGCTTTTTTCTTTAATTGCACTTCATTATTATACTATGGTCACTGCAAGTTGTGTTCTGTTATCATTTTTTTCTGGTATATTTTATTTGGTTGTTTTATTTTACACTATATCTTTTATTTTCATAACTCATTTCCATTTATTACAGATAATGGATACACTGACCTCATTCCTGCTGTTATTTTATGCTTTCTGTTAGTTTTGCTTTCTTATTATTTTCCCTCTGATAAACTGTATTGCTTTGGAAGTTATTAATCCTAATTCACGTCTTCTTAAGATTACTTTGCCTTAAAATGCACCTGTGTTTCTCTGTCAATGTCAAGAATGAAGCAGAATGTACATATTTACCACCTGTAATCCAGGCAAGATGGTAAGTGGAGCCTTCAGAGTGCTGGAGGTTTTGTTTGTTTGGTTTGGTTTTTAAGCGCATTCTCCTTTTTCTCCCGAGATTCTGTCTCCCTGTGTCGCATGTGGGCTCAGCTCTCTTCTTTAGACTCCTGAAAATTTTCATATACCCAGTGGTACTGGTCCATCTAATCATCTCCAAGGACAAAGGCCAAGCTTGTAACCAAGATGGGCCCCTACAGAGGTTGTAGAGGGAATCTTGCAGTTCCTTCTATGAACAGACTCTTCTTCGTGTCCATCCTGTCAATCCACAGCCATCCCGTGTCCCTGGCTGCCTGCGCATGTGTGTTTAAGGCAATGTGAGGGGACTCTTACTCTGATGAGTTCTGACACATGACTTTATTCTTCTTTTGTCCTTGCTCCCCATCCCGGACGATTACCCAGGAGACACTGCGGTATTGGTGGGAAGCTAGGAGGGATGGCAGTAGGACAGGCTTCATTTCCTTACTGCCCGGGAGGGTGTCACCCTTTATGTGCTAAAGGCGGCTCTCCCCACTCTCCTTTATGGTCAGGGACGTGGTGTGAAGCTTCACTGTTTTCCAGCATTTTTATAGAGTTGCTATCTTGTTCCCTGGCTGATACACTTCAGTGGAAAGTTGGAAAGGGGAATGGAGATGTGGAAGGAGTCAAATATATGGGCCATCAAGACTCCGGAGGTCCTTCTTAGTGCTTTATGGTATAATTACTTGTGTTCCTATCTTGTGCTCTTGACCAATCTGAAAGTTCCTTGAGGGAGTGATTCCGCATTACATGTCTATAACACATGCACTGGGCTTTCACCGTTACTCTTGGGTGACTGAATACTGAGTTAGCACTGTTGTCTTCATATCCTTTTTTTTTATATATAGTTGTAAACTTCTTTGGGGGTTAGATACTTTCCTAGGTGGTTTCCCAGAAGCCGACTGCAAGAGGAAATTCATGTGCAAGTGATTTATGTAAAATGTGCTGCCAGGATAAATCAGTAAGGGAGTGACGGAAGTAGAACAGAAAAGAGGAAGGAGGAAGACGCCAAGGAAGGATGAAATTACAAGCAAAGCTCCAGGCTCAACCTGATCCAAGGGGAGCTCTGGAGTGTAAATTACGCCTCCGAGTTGGTCTCCCCTTGAGTTTCATGGAGTCTCATACTCTACACTTGGCTGAGAGCCTTCGGGGAGTAGGGGTGGTAGGGAGATGAGGAAGAATGTAAATCTCTAAGCCTTCTGGCTTCCTGTGCGTTCAGGCAAAGCATCTCTAGAAGCCCAAGGAAAGGTCTCATGAGGGGTCTTTCAAAGCAAAGAGGGAGAAACAGGTACCCTAAAACACTGCAAAGACCTATGGGGGTCGTGGTGGAGCACCAATAGTGTCTGCCTCAGACATGGTTTTGATTATATTTTCTCAAGCCACTGGTTTTCCAGAATGTCATTCATACTGTGTGTACACTTGGCCACATTGAGGGATCTCCCTTTTCTGTAAGCAGAAGCCCATGTGGTCGTTTCAGCAAGGGATCAGGGCTCATGTTTCTGTTACTGGTCGGTGCTGGACCAAGCACAGAAAATGTTCACACTGGGTCTGGCTTTCTGGAAGGTTATTTGGGGACTCGTGATGGCCACCTGCTACTGTCACTTTCACATGGAGTCTTCCTCGTGTTGCAAAAAGCAAAAGCTTTCCTGAGGAAACATTCACTGCGTAGACATTTTGGTCTAGAAGTCACATGGACTTGAGAAACTCACTTTTCAAGATGCCTGACAGTTTTTATTTAGAAAACATTATTTAAACAATTTTTTTCAGGAACTTCCATGCCATTTTCCATAGTGGTTTCTCCAGTTTACTTCCTACTAAGGGTGTACAAAGGTTCCTTTCTTCTTCACGTCTGCACCAACACTTGTCTCTTAATCTTTTTTTTTAAATGTTTTTATTTATTTTTGAGTGAGAGAAAGAGAGAGACAGCATGAGCAGGAGAGGGTCAGAGAAAGAGGGAGACACAGAATCTGAAACAGGCTCCAGGCTCTGAACTGTAGGCACAGAGCCCGACACGGGGCTCAAACCCGGGAACTGTGAGGTCATGACCTGAGCAGAAGTCGGACACTCAACCAGCTGAGCCACCCAGGTGCCCCTTAATCATTTTAATAATAGCCATTCTGTGGCTTGTGCCTCTGGACCCATATTCCTGCCAAGACTAATGTCAGCACATTTTTCCCCTATGTTTTATTCTAGAGGTTTTGTAGTTTCAATTCTTACGTTTAAGTCTTTAGCCCATTATGAGTATATTTTTGTGAGGCGCATAAGATAGGGAGTCTAGATTCATTCTTTGCTAGTATCAACTTTTGCCAACACCATCTATTGAGGACAATATCTTTTCTGCATTGAGTATTCTTGTCTCCATTGTCAAATATTAGTTGACGGGATATGCATGGGCTTATTTCTGGGCTCTTAGTTCTATTCTGTTGGCCTACATGTCTGTTTTTACTTTAGCACTATTCAGTTTTGATTACCATAGCTTTGTAATATAGTTTGAAATTAGGCAGTGTGATACATTCACCTTATTTTTTCTTCCTTTTGAGTTATTTTGGCTATTTCAGAGTCTTTTGTGATTCCATAAAATTTTAGGATCCAGCAATCCCACTCCTTGGTATTATCCAAAGGAAATGAAGCAACCATCTCAAAAAGACATCAGTATTCCTATATTCATCATAGATTCTTCACAATAATCAAGACATGGAACAGTCTGAGTGGCCATTGATGCATGAATGGATAAGGAAAATGTGGTGTACAGATGTACAATGGAATACTATTCAGCTACCAAAAAAAAAAAAAAAAACAGGAAGAGGAATCTTTTCCTCTTTGCATCAAGATGGATAGACCATGAGGGAATTATGCTAAGTGAAATAAGTCACACAAATAAAGACAAATAGTGCATGATCTCACTTGTATGTTAGACCTGAAAATGTCAAATTCATAGAAACAGAGAGTAGAATTGTTGCTGCCAGAGTTGGGGGGCTGTGGTGGGGAAAATGGGTAGATGTTGGTCAAAGAGCACAAATGTCCAGTTATAAACTGAATAAGTTGTGGAGATATAATATACAATATGGGGACTATAGTTAACTGTATTATATTATATACTTGAAAGTTGCTAAGAGAGTAGACCTTAAATATTCTTACCACATACACAAAAGTAGCAATTAGTATGTTATGAATTATATCATATTATGAAATTGTTAATTAACCTTACATGGTAATCATAGATATATCTATTAGTCATTAGATATATATCTAATCATTATATGTATGTGTGTGTGTATATACACACACACACATATACATATATCAGATCATCACGTTACATACCTTAAACTTTCCCAGTGGTATATCTCAACAATATCTCAGTAAAGCTGGATAAAATAAGAATAAATTAAAATTTACATATCAAATATTATGAAGAGGAAGAAAAAGAGTGAGAACAGATGAAATGAGATTGGTTATGACCTGATTATTGTTGCTGACAGGTAATGGGTTCACATGAGTCAAATATAATATTGTATCTACCTCTGTGAATGTTTGAAAGGTTTTACACTAAAAAGCTTTTAAAAAGGACACAAAAATGCCCGGGACTTAGTGGAGTTCAATACCCACACAACCTGGTAATCAGATTTGTCTGTGAGTCACCCCAGACCTGGAGTGAGAAAGAGCATCTTCCTGCTTCTCCTCTTAGAAAAAAGCAAAGTGTCTAGAACATGAAATATACTGTATGATAGGATTAACAAAATATGTGACAATAATTATTCAGTTTTACTCAATTCCACAGTCTGTCATAAAATTCCCATTATGTGTCAGGCACAGTGTTAGGTGAGGGAAGATTTAACTCATGAGATTTCTAATTGGGTGGGGGCAGGGCTGGGGGAGGTTTGCATAGAAGGGACTAGAAAGAGACCACTCTGTAGTTGGCAGTGCTTGTCCAGCTACCTGCACATCAACTTATTTAGAGAGATTTAAATAAACCAACCAGTGAGAGAAAAGGATCCAAGAACAAATCATGGAAGTTTTTATGCTCAAGGTCCTCATAAATTTTAACTATGGAAGGTCATTTACTTATGACAAGTACATTTCAGAATAGCCTTTCCTAAAATGTACTATGAGACAAATGAATGGGATTAACTACTAAAAGGAATAAATGAAATAAGAATCTACTCTTCTATCAGAACAAGAAGAAAACAAGCATACAAATAATGAAGCAAACATCTTTTTCACTTTTAAGTCACAGGTGTAAAATCTCCAAATATAACACTAGCAAGCCCAAATCAGTAGTACATTTAAACATATACAGTGATCTTGATAATATTCTTATGGAATCTATTTCTATCACTTTTTAAAAATTTTTCCATTTTATTTTAGTTCAAATTTATTGGCACGTAGTTATTCTTATTCTCCTCTAATTAAAAACTTCTACAGAATTGGGGCATCTGGGTGGTTCAGTTGCTGAAGCAACTGACTTGATTTTGGCTCAGGTCATGATCTCAGGCTTCATGAGATGGACCCCCATGTTGGGCTCTGTGCAGACAGCATGGAGACTGTTTGTGATTCTCTCTCTTCTCTCTACCCCTCCTTCCCTCAAAAATAAATAAATAAACTTTAAGAAAAATCTCTACAGAATCCAAAGTATGCCTCCAATTTTTTTAATTTTTAATTAAAAAATTAATTTAATCCAATGAATTTAATTTTTAATATTATTTTTAGCCTTCAATTTTATTTTTGCTTGATGAGTTTTTCATATTTTATTAGGCTTTTGAAGAGAAAACCATTCCTGATATTTTGTTTACTAATTTTCTATTACTATTGCGTTTGTTTATTTAAAGTTCTTTTTACTTTGATTTTTGTCATTTTGTTCTTCCTTCTTTGTTTTCAATTTTTGCTTTCTTTTTAAAATGTTTTTATTTATTTTTGATATATATAGAGAGATGCAATGTGAACAGGGGAGGGGCAGAGAGAGAGGGACACAAGGAATCTGAAGCAGACTCCAGGCTCTGAGCTGTCAGCAGAGAGCCTGACACGGGGCTTGAACTCATGAACTGCGAGATCATGACCTATGCCCAAGTCAGAGGCTTAACTAACTGAGCCACGTAGGCCCAGGTGCCCCAACTTTTATTGTTTTCTAATTGAGACATTTAGCTTCATGTTCCTAAGTCCTAAATTTAAGGTATCGTATATTTTGCTCACTTGCAAATATTGAGTAATTTCCTTTTTTCCTATTTAATCATGAATTGTCTAAAAATGAGTTCATGGTATCCAGCTTTATATACATTTTACATTTAGCTTATATTTTAATATTTGTAATCAATAAAATTTATAATTACTGAACTTTTTTTTAATCAACTCCCTGTTGCTTTTCTTCTCATGTTTTGTTTTTGACGAATTATATCCTTTAGTATGTTATTTAGAAACTGTATTGTTTTACCTTTCACATTTAGACAAACAATCTGATGTTTTTGTGTGATGTATATGCTTAAAAGTAAGGGTTAAGATTTATGATTTCCAGTATGAAAGTCTGTTTGAACTAGAAAAAAATGGTTGAAAAACTTGTCCTTTCCCCATGGCTTCGTAAAGCCATTTTTCAATAAATAAATTCCCCATATATATGTGAATCTCTTTCTGAATCTGCTAATTTCCTTAAGGACCAATTTCTTTGTCCTTAAAGACAGCCTGTTGAAAATAATAAATATAGGGCTATTTTTTTGAACACTTGTTTGATACGTATTAGAATTTCATATTCTAGTGCCCATTTCCCTTAGATTCTGTTGCTTCTGCATTTTAGATGTGTCTTTTTCTTGGTTTTGTTTAATCAATTATTAAGGTATGGAGTTTCTCTCCCACTCTCATTTTAGTCCCTTTATTGTCTTTTTAATTTATAGTCTCTTTTTGAAATTCACCCATTATGTTTTCATTCCATCCTATGTGTTTATATTTTCCCTTCCTTAATTTGTTTCTTAGGACATTTTAAACAATGCTTATTAAAGTCTCTTCTTTAATAAATCCCCTTCGTTGCAGCTGCTGCTGACGTCACATGGCAGCTTTACACGTGGTTTCTCATACTCAGTAGAATTCCTTTTTCTGCACGTTCCGCTGTGGACTGACTTGTGTTTCTTAGGGCCACATGATGGTGCCTTTTCTGGCCTTAGAGCTTTAATTTCTCTGTGGCAACTCTATTTCTATCCCCTCCTTGGTTAGGTCATCCTGCTTCCTATCCACTGGTTGGAATATTCCCAGACTCAGTCCACGGATCTGGGCTTTATTCAGTGAATCCAGGTCTAGACCCTTCCAAACACATGGCCATATTGCTTTATTTTTGCCACAGGAGTTAACTCTTAGCTCCTGATACAATGCAAATATAGAATTTACTTTGATTTATACTCTTACTCATCTGTGAGCATTTGAACTCTCTCTTTTTTCTTTCCTATCGTAGGAGAAGCAGAGGAGTACAATGGGGATCATATCAGCTTACCATCTTGCCTGAATGTCAGGAGCAGGAATTAATAAGTATTATTTTTGAAAAATTCATATATCCAGATTTTGAAAAATCTCCTGTTTGTAAAATATGTCTATTGTTTATTTTGAAATGGGCAAATTCACTAATGGATGGTTAGCTCACTCCCTGAACAAGATAATGAAGTTGTTCTCAATTCAATTTATAGCTTATTAGGTACTTAGTGCATTTAGCACATCAGATGCACAATGTTAAAAGGAATAAAAGCAAATTCATGACCATCAATGCCTTCCTAAGTCCCATTAGAGCTCATAGAGAAGGCCTTTGAAGTGAATTTAATGGTGACTTTGTTTGGTTCTGGATGTTTAAAATCAAATGCTGCAAGAAAGTTCCTTAAAGTGAAGAAATAAAAAGAGTTTTTCTTCACTTAGCTCCTCCTTCTGAAATGCATTTTGCACCTGCATTTGTTCGAATATCCTTGGCCCAAGATCTTTGTTCTCGGTGGAATACTCGTGTGCTTCCTGCATTATTTAGAATTGGATGTATGCCTTACTTGTAATTAGTGGGTCAGATCAGAGTTTGGGGAGCCATCCAGATGGCCTGCAACCCAGGAAGGGTTGTCTGGAGTCTGAAGTACTGGCTTGTAATGTGAAGAAACCAGGGTCATAAGTAAACCAGGTTTTTTCTTCCTCGTATGTTTATGTGTGTTTGTGCACACAATGCACAGCAGTCCTGTACCATTAAGAAAGTTGGCGACTACAATAAAGTTAGAGCTTCCTGGTCCGACTGGGACTCTGGAACCCTCAAGACTCAGCCTGCCTCAAAAGGCTGTGGTTGGACATCATGGGCTCTTCAAACTGGAAATGACTTAGAGACCAACTTGTTTATTAATCTCATGATGTGGACGGGGAAAGTGAGGGAGAAGAGGTGAAAGAACTATGTGCCTCAGGGATCAACATCCAGGCTTAGTTGCTCTAGAAGAAAAGAAAAGAGCATTGCCTTCTGAGTACTTAGATCTTCCTTTGGATGTGTAGTAAGGAAAATGGCAGCCAGGAGATTCTTTGCCGACTACTTTCTTAGTGTCTCAGTCACCTCTTCCCACCACTTACCGTAAGAAAAGCATCCCCAACTGTGGCCTCCCTCTGAGCCCAAGGAGACCAGATTAAAATCAACAGCAGTCTTGTGTTGATATTGTTTGTGTCACAAGGTGCGGGTTCTGGGTTTTCCAGATCATCAGTATATTCTACCCTAAGGTCTCCATACTCTCTCCCAGAAAGCAAGAGTTTCTACCTTCCTAGAACAGTCTGACAAGATCAGCGAATTAATATGTGACTGACACAGATGTTTCTCAGAAAGCCAGTTTTGATAAAGGGGAAGGAGGGAGGGTCCTAGAGTTCCGACTTACAAATGGCACTACTTCCTGCCAGGGCGGAGCAATCATTGGCCATTTCTCACAGCCCCAGGTGGCTTATACTAGCAAGCGTTTTAAGCATCTTGATATTTATTTGTTGTCCTAACCAACTATTTAAAAATCTACCCTGGATTTATTTTTTTTAATATTTTTTAATGTTTTTATTTATTTCTGAGAGAGAGAGAGAGAGAGAGAGACAGCATGAGCAGGGGAGGGTCAGAGATAGAGGGAGACACAGAATCTGAAACAAACTCCAGGCTCTGAGCTAGCTGTCAGCACAGAGCCTGATGTGGGACTTGAACCCACGAACTGTGAGATCATGACTTGAGCTGAAGTCGGACGCCTAACCGACTGAGCCACCCAGGCGCCCCACCCTGGATTTATTTTTAATCAGATACAGTAACACATATAGACACAGAAGTGACTGTCACAAAGGAAGACGTTTTTACTCGAAGTTTCCTAGAAACACGAGGCATGGCATTCCACACAGGACCACACGGGGAAGCATCATGGTCAGTCAGGAGGCAGAAGGAACAAAAAGGGAAACTTGGGCTTTCTTGTGGCTTCTGAAGCAACGGCAAAGTAAGGCAGGTAAACAGACTTAGCGTTGATTTGTTTGAGTAATTTCAGTAGGCTCTTGAGCAGAGAGGCTGTTCCTAGTTGTCTGAGACCTGGCTTTGGGCTGAATAAGGCAGAGGACTATTACCTCCAAGAGTGTAAGAGCCAGACAGAGGGGGTGGTTGGGAGTGTGGGCTCTGGATTTGTGAACTATGCATAGGAAAGATGCATTACCAAGCAAGACTTTTGCCCCCTCACAGGATTAGCTAGCCCTGGGAAGGGCATCTCTCTTTGGTCAGTGATCCTCCGGATACATCAAGAATATAGAAAATAAGGAATGTAGTTAATGCCCCCAAATCCCTACTTCCGATTCCGCTCTCCCTTAGCTCCCCCGCTGCACTGGGCTCTCAAACCTCATTCCAGCTTCTTCCTTTCTTGGTCTGAAGCAAACTTCTGTTTCCGACACCTGCTTTGGCTGACATTCTCTGGCAGGAGAGCGCCCCGGGTTTGCCTCTTGACTGCCTCCCAGTGCCTCCCTCCCCTGCATCAGCACCAAGAGAGCGAGGCTGGAGAGTGGTGAGAGGGAGGGATGCCTCAGGCAACCTCACCTGGAAGAAGGAACTGGCCCTCCCTCCACAGTACCCCCCCACCCCACTCACTTCAACACTTGTACTTTGGGGAGAACTAGGCGGTGAAGCTAGAGACGAAAGGCACATAATAGAAGGTAGTAATTAATATCAGGGAAGACAGAGGGGGTAGTGCACATTTGCCTTTCTTCTGTCTCCTGAGAGAATACAGCGCTTCTTTAAGGGATTCCAGAATCATTCCAGTGAAGCAAACTCTCTCAGCTCTTTTGTAAGATGAAGACAGTAATACCGCGTTTGCATGGTTACATCAGCCTTGAACGGGCTTGTGTGTGCGCATTTTCTAGTCCCGATTCTGACACAGAGTACGTGCTAGGTAAACAATTATTTTCAAATTCAAATAATTCAACCTTCATGACTATCTTTCTCCCCTCCCCCGTGTGGCTTTAGAGGCATCCAAAATGGAAACGACTGTTCAAGCCACCACAGCCACCTTACACCCCACATTCCCAGGCAGAAGCGTGAATGTTTCCAAACCTAACAGTCTTAGTCCTGATAATACAGTTCGCTACTGAAATTTCCATTGTGTTTCTGCTGTCCCAGCAGTTTTACTCATACTAAGACTTACAAGACCAGACCTGATACCCACGTCGCTGAGGGGTATTAGAGACTGCATGGGGCACATTGTGGGGCTGGGCAGAACCGTTGGGGCCAGGATGGACAGGAAATTAGCATTACAGGCTAATTAAGATGCAGTGAGTTAATTAAAGAATCATGTTTCTGCATATTAGAGTAAGAATGCACAGCCAATGCAAACATTTCCACAACATAGAATATGATAGCGCTAAAAGGAAAAGGTCAACACACCCTCAGAAATGTACACAACCTACATATTGCCCAGAGGTAACCACAGTTACCTGGTATGCTTCCAGACCTTCTGCCATGCATTTGTGTACAAATACGTATAAAGGTACAGATGTGCTCATACTAAAAAACATGGAATTGTGGTTATTCTACACGTCATGTTTTGAAACTTGCTTTTTTGATTGAACAAGTTGATTTGTTTCATGTTAGCACAAATGGATATTCTAAATATTTTTAAGTGTTACTTTTATTCCCTGATATAAAGATATCACCCACAATGTATTTAAATCATTCTCTTTAGTAAACATTGAGTCTGTTTCCAAATGTCCACTGTTGCAAAAAAAATTATTTCACAGGACACATGCATTGCTTTGTGCAATTATGGTTTTCTCTGGAACACTAATTGTATTAGTTTGCTAGGGCTGCCATAACAAAACATCATAGACTGGGTGTCTTAAAACAACAGAAACTCATGTTTTCAAGATTTGAAGGCCAGAAGACCGAGATCAAGGTGTCGACACGCTCGGTGTCTGGTGAGAGCTTGCTGCCTGGCTCATAGACTGCTACCTTCTTGGTGTGTGTCCCATGGCCTTTCGTGGGTACAAGCTCCTGGAGAGAGAAAGAACTCTGGAGTCTCTTCCTCTAAAAAAAGGCACTAATAATATCCAGGACCCCACCTTCATGACCTCCCCTCGATCACCCTAACTACTCCCTAAAAGCTCTGTCTCCAAATACCATCACCTTGTGAATGAGGAATTCAATATGTGAACTTTGGAGGGTGGGGGGTGACACAAATATTCAGTCCATCGCAATAATGAATAGTAAAGAAACAAAAAAATAGATTTTGTTGTTGTTGTTGTTGTTGAAAGAGATAGAGGGAGACAATCCCAAGCAGGCTCTGCATTGTCAGTGTGGAGCCTGACACAGACTTGATCCCACGAACCATGAGATCATGACCTGAACTGAAATGAAGAGTCAGATGTTCGACCAACTGAGTCACCCAGACACCCCAAAATATAGTTTTAGATAATGATAAATATTATGATAGAAGTAAAATAGGGTAATATGATAGAATTTTATAGAAAATATTCCCATAGGTTGAGTGACACAGACAAACTTGCCTCAGAAGGGGACATTCAGCTTTTGAGACTTAAGAGATAAGAAATAACCTTGTATATGAACATAAGCAGGGAAGTCTCTGCGGACAGAATGAACAGCAGCTAAAATTACATTTGGAGTGTTCCAGGAGGAAACAGAAGTCAATGTGACTGAAGAATGGCAGGTGACAGAAAGTGGTACAAAATTAGGTTAAAGAGAAAGGCAAGGGAGAAATCCTAAGATCAGTTTAGATTTTATCTTAAATTCAGTTGGAAGCTACTGTAATTTATTTTTTTTAAGGTAGAGACACAGGTTATCTGATTTACGCTTAGAAAAGTCACTCCATTGGCTCGGAGAAAAAAAAAAAGGTAAGTAATGTGAGGGCAATTATAGGTTGTGGATTTATCTGGGTAACTCGTTGTCATGATTTGAGCCACGATGTCAGTAGGGAAAATGGAGAACAGTGGAGTCAGGATGTATTTCAACAGTGGAACACGTAGGACTTACAAAGTGTTCTGACGTGGGGACCAAGGGAAAAAGTGAAATCTAGGCGCATATGTAGGTAGGTCTTGGCTTTGGACAAATGGGTGCACTGCAGTGTCATTGATGCAGATGGAAGGAATGGTGTTTGGGGAGGAATAGGATGGGAGGCAGGGTGTTTTGAGGCAATATGAGACTCAAAGGACTTTTTATTTGTTAGTTATATTTCATTTTTTAAAATAGTTTATTGTCAAGTTGGTTTCCATATAACACCCAGTGATCATCCCCACAAGTGCCCTCCTCCATGCCCATCACCCTTCTTCCCCTCTCCCCCACCCCCATCAGTCCTCAGTTTGTTCTCGGCAGTCAAGAGTCTCTCATGGTTTGCCTCCCTCCCTCTCCCCCACTATTTCCCCCATTCTTCTCCCCCCTGGTCCTCCGTTAAGTTCCTCCTAATCCACCTATATGTGCAAACATATGGTATCTCTCCTCTGCCTGACTTATTTCGTTCAGCATAACACCCTCAAGGTCCATCCACGTTGCTACCCATGGCCAGATTTCATTCTTTCTCATTGCCATGTGGTATTCCATTGTATAGATGAACCACATCTTCTTGATCCATTCGTCAGTTGATGGACACTTAGGCTCTTCCCATGTTTTGGCTATTATGGAGAGTGCTGCTATGAACATTGGGGTACATGTGCTCCTATGCATCAGCACTCCTGTATCCCTTGGGTAAATTCCTAGCAGTGCTATTGCTGGGTCATAGGGAAGTTCTAGTGTTAATTTTTTGAGGAACCGCCACACTGTTTTCCAGAGGGGTTGCACCAGTTTACATTCTCATCAACAGTGTAGGAGGGTGCCCGTTTCTCCACATCCTCGCCAGCATCTATAGTCTCCTGATTTGTTCATTTTCACCACTCTGACCAGCGTGAGGTGGTATCTCAGTGTGGTTTTGATTTGTATTTCCCTGATGAGGAGGGACGCTGAGCATCGTTTCATGTGTCTGTTGGCCATCTGGATGTCCTCTTTGGAGAAGTGTCTGTTCATGTCTTCTGCCCATGTCTTCACTGGATTATTTGGTTTTCGGGTGTGGAGTTTGGTGAGTTCCTTATAGACTTTGGATACTAGCCCTTTATCTGATATGTTATTTGCAACTATCTTTGCCCATTCTATTGGTTGCCTATTAGTTTTATGGATTGTTTCCCTTGCTGTGCAGAAGCTTTTTATCTTGATGAGGTCCCAGTAGTTCGTTTTTGCTCTTGTTTCCTTTGCCTTTGGGGACGTGTCAAGTAAGAAATTGCTGCAGTTGAAGTCAAGGAGGTTGTTTTCTGCTTTTTTCTCTAGGGTTTTGATAGTTTCCTCTCACATTCAGGTCCTTTATCCGTTTTGAGTTTATTTTTGTGTATGGTGTGAGAAAATGATCTAGTTTCATTCTTCTGCATGTTGCTGTCCAGTTCTCCCAGCACCATCTGTTAAAGAGGCTGTCTTTTTTCCAGTGGATACTCTTTCCTGCTTTGTCAAAGATTAGTTGGCTGTACATTTGTGGGTCTAATTTTGAGTTCTCTATTCTATTCCATTGTTGTTTATGTCTGTTTTTGTGCCAATACCATACTCTCTTGATGATGACAGCTTTGTAGTAGTGGCTAAATCTAGAATTGTGATGCTTCCCGTTTTGGTTTTCTTCTTCAATATTACTTTGGCTTTTGGGGGTCTTTTGTGGTTCCATACAAGCCAGACAAAGAACCAGCAAAAAAAGAGAACTACAGGCCAATATCCTTGATGAATATGGGTGCAAAAATCCTCAACAAGATACTTGCAAATCGAATTCAACAGTACATTGAAAGATTTTTCCACCATGATCAAGTGGGATTCATTCCTGGGTTACAGGGCTGGTTCAACATTCGCAAATCAATCAATGTGATACATCACATTAACAAAAGAAAAGATAAAAACCATATGATCCTGTCAATAGATGCAGAAAAAGCATTTGACAAAATACGGCATCCCTTCTTAATAAAGACCCTTGAGAAAGTCAGGATAGAAGGAACTTACTTAAACATCATAAGAGCCATCCATGAGGAGCCCTCAGCTAACATCATCCTCAACGGGGAAAAACTGAGAGCTTTTCCCCAGAGATCAGGAACACGACAGGGATGTCCACTCTCACCACTGCTGTTTAACATAGTGCTGGAAGTCCTAGCGTCAGCCATCAGACACCAAAAGGAAATAAAAGGCATCAGGATTGGCAAAGAAGAAGTCAAACTTTCACTTTTCATAGATGACATGATATTCTACATAGAAAACCCGACAGACTCCACCAGAAGCCTACTAGAACCGATCAATGAATTCAGCAAAGTTGCAGGGTACAAAATCAACGTGCAGAAATTGGTTGCATTTTTGTACACCAATAATGAAGCAACAGAGAGAGAAATCAAGAAACTGATCCCATTCACAATTACACAAAAAACTGTAAAATACCTAGGTATAAACCTAGCCAAAGATATAAGAGATCGGTATGATGAAAGCTATAGAAAACTTACAAAGGAAAATTGAAGAAGACACAAAGAAATGGAAAAACATTCCATACTCATGGATCAGAAGACTAAATTTTGTTAAAATGTCATTACTATCCAAAGCAATCTACACATTCAATGCAATCCCAATCAAAATTGCACCAACATTTCTTCTCAAAACTAGAACAAACTATCCTAAAATGTGTATGTTAGTTATATTTCAAATGACATTTACTTTGCAGGGTTGTGGTGAAGCTTAGTAACAGTGCCCATCATAGATCTGACTTATAATATGTGCTCAATAAATTGATGCAATTATTAGGTTGGTCCCCTTTCACAGCATAGCCTTAGAAAGAGTTGACCGTCAGCCCCATATTCTTTTGGAACACAAGATTTTCTAAGCTGTCACTCTCTTTCATCCTTTTCTGTTCTTCCCCTCCTTTGGCTTCCTCTTCCCATGCCTGGCCAGTTGACCAGATATTACAGAATTCTCAAACAAAGAAGAGTTATTGTCCATATAAGCAATACCCTTCTAAGAACACCCTGACATGGAGTGTGAAGGAGGTACTTTGTGACAGTCAAGCGCAGTTGTGAAGAACCCAGTTTTTTGAGTCATGTTACTTGTGATTTAATTCCATTCCCACCACTCAGAGACTATGTGAACTTGGACAAGTTACTTAAACTTTCTATGTGTCTCTTTCCCCATTTGTAAAAAAGTGGCGATAATGGCACCTATTTCATAGGGTTGCCATAAGGAGTTAAAATGTGCAAAATACTTAGAAGAGAACGTGTTCAATAAATGTGAGCTACCATCTATATTTGGGATTTCAAGCACATAGGTGTATGGCCTCTCTCCTAGGAATCTCTCCCTACCAGAGATTCATGCCTCAAGAACAAGAAAGAGGCAGGGGATGTCTTCTGAGGTCCTTTCCGGCTCTGACATTTTTGGATTTGATGACTAGTGAGATAATAATTTGGGGGGTGGGTTATGTCCAGAGATGGAAAAAAAGCAGAAGCTTTTGTTCTTACTCACAGAAAGCTGAGACGTGCAGGTAGACTGATGAATTTGGGCTAAAAAGTCAAAACCACTTCAATTTTCAATAATGCCTTTTCCCCCCAAATGTCAAAACTTCAACTGCTTTTCTGGGCTCATATGTCCTATTCGGATTTTAAAGTTTTCTTTGACAATTTATTTTCAGTGGTAGAGGCAGAATGATACAGAGAAAAGGCCATGAATTCAGAGTTCATTGTAAATTCAACACTTAGCCCCTCCACTTACTACAGAGTGATGGAATGTCTCTGAGCCTCGGTTTCCCCAATTAAAAAAAGAAATAACAACACTTGATCTGCAGGGTTATTTTGAAAATTAAGTAAAACAATCTACATAAAGAGACTCAGCAAGATGAGAATTATGCTTTTCTTCTCTGCCAATTCCACTGAAGTACAATCTCTCTGCCTGCTTGTTCCTAATTTCCTCCCAGATTCAAAAAATATCAGTGCAAATAGTTCTTTCAGAACCCGGGGAAATATGGATACATACACAGTAGTAGGTCTTGTTATTAGGTGATATTTATGTATTTAAAAACCCTACTGAAAGCAGATTTATGCCTTGAATTAATATAAAAGAAAAGAGTAGTTTCTACAAGTTCCAGAAATATTACTCAGAAATAATGCTCTTTCCAGACTCTTAATGCTGAGTAAGGTAAACTGAACCTCTCAATTTAATAGGCTACTGATAAATCCCTTTATGCCAATGGGGAAATGAGCTAAGGCCAAGATATTTTTAACTGGTCTGCACAAACACATCTTCATTTGCATCCAGCAAGATGTAACCTTAGCAACAGTGTATATTTTTGGACTCCTTTTCATTTAATGCAAATGAAGCAGCACTGATATGCCCGGAATCTGATGACAGAATTCAACGTGACCAATTCATGTGTCTGAGGCCTCCAAGTCCTTTGCCAGACCAGTAGGATTCCGATTTCCTATCACTAGCGTGAATCAGTATGACCCAAACTGGAATAATCCTAGAGCACTGATTTCTCTGGTTCACTTTTTTTAAGTCACACTTAGCTGTCACTCCTGTTATAAATGATCTGAAATATGGAGGAAGCTGTCTATTGTGTAAAGAGCCTAGGTTTCACATTTCAACAGATTATTCACCATGGGTCTACATATTTTTCTGACCTGAGAGTAATCCCTGTCATCTGTGAACCACGGTATCTTCTGTGAAATAGAAGCAATCATGAATTGGGCAATTTTCCTCCCCTGTGACGTTGTGAGTATTCACTAACATTTAATATTTGAAAGTGAATTTTAGACAGGTACAATGGTCCTCAGTTCGAGGGCATGCTCTTACAGTTCATTACCTGCCATCATGGTCGCCATGATGCCTGGCACATAGAATTTCTGGTGCTAAGTGAAACCATCATTTCTTTTATTAATGGGAACGAGTTGAAGGAGATTGGTTTCTCTGGAAACTTATCCCCTCCACCTTCTGTAGTTAACACTTGGTTTGTGTCGTTGTGCTTGAGCAACTTAAAGATGAACATACATGGAATTGTTTGTGTATGTGGAAGAATGAGGAATTTTCATGTTTCACCAAAAGTAGAACAACAAAAACCTGAGTAACAGGGGGCTTCGCCGGTCCTGTTTGAAGAGCTGAAGGTACACTAGCACGAATTTCTTCATTTTTCACCTGTTATCACTATGGTCTTCATTGATCTTCAGTAGCCACAATGGTCTTCAACCTTGTTTATCTATTGTGTGGTGGAATGAGTGATTTCATGAGTAATTACATTGTCAAGTAGACAATGATTACATCGTCAGATTGCCATCACAACTCACCAGGTCATAGGGTCATAGATAGGGTCATAAATCCATGGATAAGCCATGGGTTAGGACAAAGAAATGTGAGTGTTAAGTACCTCTATGTGTATGAGTGTGTGTCTGAGTATGGACATGGGTGGGTCTATGTGCATGCGTTTGCATCCACGTTCATGGATCGGTGCATGTGACTTTATGGATTAGGGTTTGTGGGCATGTATGGAAGTCTGTGAGTTCATATGATGTGTCTGTACACGTATCTGTTGGTAAATTTACATATGAATATGTAGTGTCTCTATGTTTGTTGTTATGTAGGAGGAAGGGAGCGGCTGACGATTAGGCATCATTTATTTGTTTGTTCAAAAAATATTCACTTAGGAGATGAGCAAGCCAGACTTTGAGTCTGTAAGGTCACTGGTTCAGTCAATAGAAGAATCATACCAAACCCAGATGGGAAAATGCTGGCTTTGCTTATGTGCTCTGAGCAGCGCTGTGGTGAAATCCTCTGTCCCTGGTTGCCCAGGTGTCATCTTGGGGTCACAGTGAAACCCCTTAATGATCTCCAAGGTCATACACATTAAATCATAGAGGGTTCTGTCTTTCCTTTCTTGCCTTCCGCCCATTCCCCTTCCATACATGGCCGTTGTCCCTTCCTGCAGATCTGACTCTTCCCTTATTAGGGCATTGGCCTGGTATGCAGTTGGAGATGGCATATCCCTGGCCAAGTGGTTCAGTTTTCATTCCCCACAATATAGGCCCCAGGATGTCTATAGAGCTTAAGAGAAAGTCTAACTCACTTCATATGGAGTATTTATAATTAAGGACCTTGGTTAGGAAGATTGATAGTACACCCATCATTGTCAAAGTAGTATATTTGAGTGTTCTAGGGAACAGAAAGAAACCTCATTATTTCAACTTTTAGTTGAAATTTCAACTATTAGTTAGAGCATTAGGCAGGGATGATACCTTCATATTTCTTTCTGGACAGGAGAAAAGAGAGCAGCACATTCCAGAATGAAGGCATGCTCCACCTATGGTTCTCAGCAGTGAACTTTTATGGGGCCTCAGGTCTCTCATTTCAAAATCTTTCAAAATCCCACTCCCTGCAATGGTTAGTTTTATGTGTCGACTTGACTGGGCCACCGCATGCCCTAATGAAACATTATGTCTGGGTGTGCCTGTAAGGATGTTCCTGGATGCAGTAAAGTAGATCTCCCTCCCCAGGATGGGTGGGAATCATCCAATCTCTGGAGGGACTGAATAGAACAAAAGGTAGAGGATGAAGAATTCACTGCTTTTGCTTCCTGGCTGCCAGCTGGAGCTGGGGTATCCTGCTTTTGGCCTGTGATTTATACCACTGGTCCCTGGTTCTCAGGCCTTGGAATTTGGACTGGACTCATACCACCAGCTTTCCTGGGTCTCCAGCTTGCATACGACAGACTGTGGGACCTCTCAGTCTCTAGAATCTGATGCATCAGTTTGTCCTAATAAATGTCCATACCTGTATATATTCTATTGATTCTATTTCTCTGGAAAACCCTGACTAATGCATTCCCTGATCTTTCTTTTCCTGGAAGACGCCAGGCTGATTGAGTGGCTCCTGGTCCACCCTGTGTGCCCCTGGAGCACGTGGAGTTCATCGCACAACATATCACAGAGCCCTCTACAGCTCACGAGGCACTTGGGGTGCTTACTCTTGGGTGATCTTCTCACAGTGCACGTGAGATGGGTCATTAGAACTATTCTAAAGACAGAGAGAGTGATGTATCCAGAGCAGGATAGTCCAGAGTGGAAGGCTTGAATCCACCTCTTCTGATTTGAATACACTTAGTGTTTCACATGCTCACTTGCCCCAGAGAATAGGAGTTTCTCAGGGCGGGGGCTCCATCTTCTCCTGGGGCATCCTCATCAGTGAGTGTGGGGCCTCACCTGGTGTGTAGGGTTGATTCTCCAGGAACCAGCCCCCGAAATTGAGATTAATGTGCAGGAAGCTCACTGGGGTGGCTCCTCAGTGTCAATATCTATGGAGAATGGCAGCAGTCAGACTGGGCAGAGAGAGATGTTTCCCTGCAGTGTAGTCACAAGAAAGGCCTCAGCTGGTGCTCCAGACAGCTCTGGAGTGGGGATGTCCCTTGAGTTGCTTTAAATAGAAGAAAAGAGTCTGGGCCTCTGGAACCTGTCTTTGGACTTCGTTGGCCGCCTCCAGGATGGGTGTGACGTTGGGTGAAGTGTTTACCTTTAAGGAAGTGCAGTTCAGGGATTCAGAGAGAGGAACTCAACTGAGGCCATCTGCTACCAAGACTCCCAGCAGCTGGGGGAGTGAGTGACTCAGCCTTTTGGGGGCAATCTGGGTGACACACCACAGAATAGTAAGGAAGGCATTGTGAAATGGGCTTTTCTCTGTAACACATTTCCCTGTTCTCTTAGCAGTGAGTCTTCTTGATGCACATTTGGTATATCCTGCACTGGGTGCCCTAGATCTTAAACACTGTTGCTTCTCTGCCTCCCTGCCTCCTGGGATCATATTCAGGATATTGCTTCAGTGTGTGGATGCATGTGTGTGCGTGCTTCTCACCAGTATCTACCAAGACTCATTTCTGTGTTGGTTTCTCAGGCAGGGGACTCAGTATTTCCTGGCTGCCCTGTCTGCCATGTAAGACTGGGATGGTAATGGTGGCATCTGAGCCCTGGCATCATTCTGTGTCTATGCTCAGAGCATCTCCAGGCCCCAAACTTGTGACCTTGGGAACCTGCCCTGACACTTTGCAAGAGCAGAGTCTCTACCCCATGGGAGAGTGTCTCCAGGCTGGGTAGATCTGTGGCCTTCTGGGCCTCTCTGAGACCTGTCACAGGGGAGGACCCCCGGCTGGGAGGGTAGACCGCTGCTTCGGCAGTGAGGGATGAGGACAGATGCCGAAAGGCCGAGGCCAGTTCTGGAACAGTGGCTCCATTCTCCACAGAGGGTCAGCGGTCACGCTGCGGCAAGTTCACTAGGGCTGTTTCTGAGCCCCTGAATTCAGACTCTGTGGAACGTGATTAACTAGGCCATGGGGCACGACCCCTCCCCGAGACGGTTGCACCACTGCACAGATTGCCCCCGTGTTCCCGAGGTCACGCAGAGGGCCTGGTGTGAGAGGCCTCTCCTCCCCCAGGAGGTCATCCTTGCCTACAACTCGCACTTCACATTTTTCAGTTGGGAGTCAGACTCGATGGTCCGTCTAGACTGCAAGTCTGGAATCCAGCCACTGTGAGCTTCCTTCTATGCCGATGGCGTGAGGAGAGAGAGGGCTTCTCCCTTGGGCCATTTCAGGGTCTCCAGGAAGATCTTCTGGCTTTGCCATGAGACCCCTGACAAATGATACCAGAATTCTCTCTTAGCAGATGACAGAATTATTCAAAGCATTCAGACATAAAGAACGTAGTAGGGGAAAAGATAGAGGGTGCAATGTCTGACCTTCAATTTGGGGGTTCAGCTAGGGAGATGAGGCCCTTCCTGGGAGTGATATGCTCTGGGGGTTGTAAAGGAGTGAGGGAGGCTTGGGAGCCTGGAACAGAGAAGGCTATTTGAAGGTGGGAACATCATCAAAACCAATGCCAGGAGTTTGCCAGCCATCGATACTGTCCCCTCTGGCTGGCACGTGACCTTGTGAAGGCCCAACAGAGAACATATGAACATGATTTCTCAGACAGACCACAGTGCAGACCTGGGGGCCCACGGGCTACATGTCACCTCAAGCCCACGACAATGCTGTGTGTCCCCAGGTACTTTAAGAGGAAGCTGGCTCAGAAACACAATTTGGATGCTCATTTGTAAATAGATCACCTTGCCTACAGTCAAATGAAGCTTTCCAGAACAGGTGATGTCTGAGATGGGGATTACACAACGGGTTAGGACTTCAACAGCTGGCTTTTGCCCCAGTCTTACTCTGTGTTGGGAGTTCTCAGTGGGAGGCAGCAGCACTCAAAATTGTTGGAGGTCACCCCCCACCCAGGGACTGAGCCATCCGCCAAAGCCCTCATCACTAAATAGATAAACAGGAGCTTCCAGAAGCAAGAACCGAGAAACTAAGCTGCTTTGAAAGTTGTAAGGAAATAGAGGAAGACCACAGCGAAAATAATTTACAAAAGACAACCATGAAGATGCCACGTTCTTTGAAAATAAAAGATGATCTAGTTTTATAGAGTTCTTTAGTTTTCATGTTTATAGTCAGAAACCTCATAGGACGGGATCAAGGGAGAACATGGCCTAACATGGCTTTGAGTCCTAGACAGAGGCACTCACTCATCTTTCACAAAGAAAACTGAGTGGTGGCTGTAGCCTCAGGAGAGAGTCCCGGCGATGGCCAACTGCTTGGCCAAGTGCGCCAAGCGTCCCTGGACAGGTGCCTCATCCTCTCCAGGTCTCCCTTTGCAAACTCCTCAACGGGAAGGTGCCTTTCTACTCAGACCCTATATGCGTCTCTTTTTAATAGAAACCACACTTGCTCCTACACTCAGAGCTTGCCTTCGTAACATCTGTAGCTACACAAACTTCCCCGAGTCAGAAGGAAATCGCATTTGTGAAGTGTCAGCTGCTCAGAAATGACTGGCAATGGGGGGCTTCCAAGCCCATCCCCAAAACCCTCTCTGTAATTCGAACACAGGGGAGGCTATGCAGGCCTGCCTTCCTGGCTCAACTGCCTCCGGCGTGTTCTTGCTGACTGCGCCACGTGTTCCCAGGGACAGAAATAGAATCCGTCTGTCACACAGCAAGTGCGCTCCTTGGAGGATGGTGTGTGCGTGCGTGTGTGTGTGTGTGTGTGTGTGTGTGTTTTAATTTTTTTTAAAGCTAATTCTGTGCGGTAGATGGTGGGAGCCTCTGTTGGCTCCCTGTTTGACAAGTCACTTAGCACAGCACCCTGGTGTCCCCAAGTACACAGAGTGCCAGGAATGTTCAGCACACATCCTGCAGGGCTGCCTGGAGCCTCAGATGGGGGCTCAGAAACCTTTGGGTATAAAACACAGCAGTGCGAGGTATCACCACGTTGTGGGGCCGCAGAAGCTGCCTTCTGGCCATCCTAGATTCAGGAGTCTCATGAGCTAAATGGAGCTGGTAGCTCTGAGCTCATGTACCCTGTAGACCACAGACCATGATACTCTGAGGTCATGCTTCCCTCTGCCCACTAGGAGCAGAGCTGTTGTCCTCAGTTTCCCTGCCAGGGGGCATCCGGCTGCCACATCTACCACTGAAGTCTGTGGCCAGTGCACTTGCTCACCTCCGAATCTGATCTCGTGTTGAAACTATCAACAACTTGAAAAGCCCTTGATAAGAAGTAGAGTCAGGAGTTCAAGTCCAAACTCCCCCCACATATAAGCTGTGTAACCATGGGTGGGCTTTTAAACACCTCCCCCAGCCCCCCATGTGTCTATGTCACCTGTAAATTGGAGCTTGTGAAAACATTTATTTTAACCAATCTCAGGGATTATTGTAAACATCGCAAGAGAACTTTATGCATCCCCTGGGATGAGCAAAGTTCTGTGGATGCTCTGATCGTGGGGCCAGACACTCACAGCTGGCAAGGAGGGAGAAGGATCATACCCAGATGACAACTTCCAGGACAGAAGCTAGAACCTGAAGCAGAGGGCGTTGGTAACAGGAGCAGGTGCGAGTGGCAGAAGCCTCTGTAAGCAGTTCGAGAAGACGGCCTTATCTGGCAGCCCCGCCTCCATCCCAGAACTTTTTCTTGGACACCTCTCAGCCCAAGGAATCATTGACTTTCTCATATATGTGAATCCGGGTCCCCAGCCCCATGACAAGTTGCTGAGTGCCCAGAGATGCTTCTTTCCATGTCCTGTCCTCAGAACTACCCAGCTTAACACCAGTCAGGCACACCATGGGGGCTCAGCACCCCTTTCAGCGATGTCTCCAGCCTCTCACGGCCCCCTCATCCCTGGAGGCACGCATGTGCTGTTCTCCTGAGATGTGTGGCTGACCCAGGTCCTGGCACACAGACACCTGACTGTTCGGTTCCCTCCCCAGGACCCCTATTGGGGCCACAACCTCAGCATCAGACTCCTTTAAGTTTTATTCAGGCCCTTTGTTCCCTGTTCATCCAAGAAGGACGGGCATGTTTTAGACCCCAGGTGGGCACGGTGGGGAAATCAGAGATAAGCAGGGTTGACTCTAGCTCCCCAAGATCTAGCAGACAAGCCCCCACCAGGCCTGACTAGTTCGTTGTCATGCTTCAGGTGTGGGTAGCCACATTTTAATCAAGGCGACGTCAGCAGTGAGCATTTAGAATAACAAGCTACTTCATTTCATTTGTATAGCAGCTCTGCAAAGACTTTCCTGATGAGGAGACTGAGACTCAGACAAGAGTAGTTAGAGGCAGAGCAAGGATTAGAGATAAGCTATTCTAACTCCAGATAATATCCCTTCCTAATAAATGAAGATGTTTCAAATGGCATGCTCAGTGACAGGCCCAAGTTAAATCTTGGGATGAGTACAGTGGAAAAAATGTTCAAATAGGTCTTGTTCTGCCTAGGATTAGAACTTATTTAATAAATGGACATGAGTCAGTGGGGAGGTGGCATTTTCTCCCTGGAAAACATGGGTGTAATCTGCAATTAGGGCTTCCAGTAAAGTGGGTGGGCACCTCCTTGGAAATATAAATCACTTCCAATAGGCAAAGTTGACCAGCTGTAGCTACAGAGGCTGAGGCCAAAGGAGGCCAGGAACTTAATGTTTTATGTCATGATCACCTTGAACCTATCCCTACTTTGGCCAAAAATTCTTAATTGGAAATTTTTCTTCTTCTCATTTGCTTCTACAATTCCTTCTCCTCCCAGTCATCACAGTGATAATTATTTTTTATATGAATATGTATGTACGTACATATGAATGTGTGTGTGTGTGTGTATGTGTGTGTAAGAACCATGTCTTATCCGTAGTTAAAATACTTCATTGATTTCCTACCTTCACAGGTAGAGGCTAAACTCTAGTATGGCTTTTGGAGTTGTCTTCGCTTCATTTTTCCCCAGAACAGATCCTGAGATAAGGATTTGATTCCAGCATTCACAATAATGAGCTTTAAAGCTTACTATTTTTTAATCGGTTATAATTTCTATTATTTTAATCACAGAATTAGTTAATTCATACGATAATAATACACTTTTTTCCCTTCTGTTTTGGTTTTTGAATCTATTTCAGGTTGGTTGTCATAAAAATTCCTTGATTCAAAAGCACTTGCTAAATGTCTTTTATGCACCAGTCCTAGTGGGACACACCTAGAATTTATTATTCCTGACCTTGAGAAATTTATTATCCTGCAAAGAAGCTGACATATAAGCCCAGGAAATAACTAAGAAATTATTCCAGTCACTTGACAAGCCAGCAGGAGCTCATACCATGGGGTTATTCACCAGGGGATGGAGCAATCCTTCAAGGATATGAAGCTCTAGCTGAGTCTTGAAGGAAGAACAAGATATGATATTTTTTTTCTTTTTTTTTAATGTTTATTTATTTTTGAGAGAGAGAGGCAGAAACAGAGCACGAGTGGGGGAGGGGCAGAGAGAGATGGAGGCACAGAATCCAAAGCAGGCTCCAAGCTATCAGCACAGAGCCCTATATGGGGCTTGAACCCATAAACCATGAGATCATGACCCGAGCTGAAGTCGGACACTCAATAGACTGAGCTACCCAAGTGTCCCAAGATATGGTATTTCTAATGTGAGGAGGACATCCTCGATTGCACAGAGCAATAGCAGGTACAGCAAGGTATGAGACAGAGGGAGATTGAGACTGTGATGAATCTCCCAGCATGTGCTGGGGTAGAGAGGGAGATATATGGTTGGAAGGAAGATCTGGAAGAACTCGGACGCCAGCCAATGGGGTTTGACTTCAGAGAAGCCAAATCCAATCACTTCTTAGGAAATAGTGGGGCACGGAGATGTTTGTGCTTGAAGAAGAGCAATGTGACAGTTGTGTGGAAGGTGGATGGAGTGGAGACGAGAGAATACTGTCCCACTATGACCTTCAGGAGGACAAGACATGAAGTGGGGACAGGAAAAGGAGATGTGTACTTGATGGAACACAGATCTGGATAGCAAGAGAAGAGAAGGATGCAATAGTGAGGACTTCAAGGTTTGGCTCTTGGCAAGAAGTGTGGTGGAGATGGCAGAGGCTAAGAAAAACTGACCTAAGGTGAGACCTGTTAAAGCCATATGAATGGGAAGTGTGTGTTCAGGGACAGGAAGTTGGGTTGTGAGGACAGGTCTGAAACAGGGAAGGAGACAGAAGCCGTCAGAGGTGGGATTGGAAGCCCCTGGCTTTGAACAGAGCTTGGTTTCGGACATAGTTACAACTTGAGCCATTCTTTGCCCTGACTTTTCAGAGCATCAATAATGCAACATGGAAATTGCAGGTCTGTCCCTGAATAAGGACACTGGAGTTAGGGAAGTAAGCCATTTGAGAAGCTCTTCCTTTATCAAAATAATCACAAAAATGGCCTGTGTTTGGAATCTGATATGATATATGATGCTTGGCTTTTCGACACATGATGACAGAGTTTCCATACTCTCTGTCTCTGTCTCTTTTCTTTTTTTTTTTTTTTTTTTTTTTTTTGGCTGATGACTCTACTTAGTTTTGTATGTAGATAAATATGCAGCCATTCAGAGAATGTACAAAAACACATTCATAAGTGTTTTGCTCCAGAGTCCTTAAGCCCAGTGACTTAATATTTCTGCCCTTCTCCTTCACCACCAATATTTCTGCCATCCTACTACCCTGAGGGCAATGGTACATTTGGATCAATAACAGAAGATCCATCGATATGTTCCCAATTTCAGTGGAAGAATGAAAGGCTGTATATCTTTCAGTGCTTGCTTGAGTCAGACTCTGAGGTGGAGAGAAAAGAAAACTCTCCAGGTGGTTCTGGTTAGAGCCCCAAGAGGTAGGTCTCCTACAGTGGAAAGAAGGGACCTCAGTGTCTCCTAGTTCAAGCACAGACTGGGCTCATCCTTCTGCCCAAACTAAATTCTGCTTTGCCCCGTCTTCAGAATTCTAAGCCTGGTCTCAACCTTATACACCTTCCTCGACCAGCTGTAGTTCCGCTTCGTCTAAGCGATCACCCCTGCCTCACACAGCTGAGGGAATCGTTTCAATGTGTTTTCCTTGTATTTATTTCATTCAGTATTTGGTTATCTGAAGTTTAGTCTCCCCCTCAGACCATGAGCTCCTTGAGAGCAGACGCCATGTTTCCTTCATCTCTGAAGTCCCTATCCGGTGTAGTGCTTGCACAGGGTTAAGCCCTAGTGAAAGCTTGCAGGTTGAATGACAGAGCAGATGCAAGAACAAATGAGGGAAGGCTGTGGTTAGATCAAACCGTCTTCCCAGCCCTGTGGGTTCAGCTTCTATGACACATGAGTTGTTGCACACGGTGGTTGTTTTTCAGGAACTTCTCGCTCGTGTGAAGCATTTTGAAATTCCCCAGGCACCATGTCCTCTGTCTTGTCCCTACTTCCCTGCCATCCTGGGAGGCTAACAGGGGAGGCATCATTATTCTGCTGTCATGCATGAGGAAACGGAGGTACTTGAGAGTCAAGGGATGTGACTGAGGTTGCACTTCAGCAGGTGGAGGAGTTAGGTCTCGGACTCGAAATTTTGTTTTTCTTCTACTTCATCACATTTGATATTTTTCAATCAATCTCCATTCCCTTGTGCCTTTTGGGATCTGGCTGATATTTTTTTCTGTCAGAGACAAGCGGGGGACTTCATGCTGAATGCCTGATCATTGCCTCTTCTGATGCTTTGGAAAGACACCACCTTCCCTGCCTGGAAATTCCAGAAGGAGCTGTTATTTTTGAGATGTCCAATGTCTGACTTCTCCCTCCTCACATTTCCAAGTTCTCTTCCAGAAGTCATGTTGGCCCAGAGGACTTCAGGGCCACCTTTAGAGGCATGGAACAAGATGTACTGGCAAACACTATTTGGTTTCTGTTTCTTAAAATAGAATGCTAGAATATACATTGTCCTATTTTTTTAATAGTTCTTCTTTGTTTCCCCTCCCCCAACCTCCTTCTTCCTCCTTGCATGTCTATTCCTTGAGGCGTTTAAAGCTCCTCATAAGTATGGGTAATTAAATGTATTCACTAAGTCATCCTTTGCTTTATCATAATGAAAACTTAGGCATATTTTTCTCCTTCTGGTAAAGTCTCTGGCTAGAACACAAGAAACCTGAGCTCCAGGCATTTTCTCTTCGTCATTGGCTTTGTGACTTCAGAGAAGTCATAGAATATTTCAGTTCTCTTGTTGATCTTGTTGCATTCTCAATAATTTACACAATCGCCTCCTTTATCAGATGGTGAGCAACCAGAAGGCAGGGGCAACATATTGTTCAAATCTGTATTCTCAACACCCAGTAAAGTTTCCAGAAAGTATTGGTTGAATTCAATAGAACACTCGAATGTCAGAGAGCAGGTGGAAAGCAATTAACTGCAGGAAAGGGACACCGAGAAGCCTTGATCATCTGTCTGATGCCTTCCTTAATGTTTGAGAACAAAAACAATAGGGTCAAATGGGATGCCGTGTGTGTGTGTGTGTGTGTGTTTGCACACTGGAGTGCCTGGGTGACATTTGTTCTGAATGGAGGACATAGAGTTATTGGCAGCAAGAGAGAGGAAGGAGCATTGAGTGACAAAAGCCAAGACCAGAGAGGGGATCATTTAACAGCAGGGTCTGACGTGGCCAGATGACACCAAGTCGAAATGTTCTAGTCAAATACCCAGCAGATACCCTGTCAAATGCCCATGATCTTAGTACCTTTGTGTGGCAATAACTGGGAGCCAAGAGTTCTTCAAACAATTGAATGGCATAAGGAAAGCTATTTGTCATTTAGGGTGACCTTCAAATTTCCAAGAGGGCAGAGGGCCATGAAAATTATTAGCTGGGCTTTGGGAAATGCAAAGCTGCACACAGATTATTGAATATATCATGCCATTTTCTGGGGAAATAGAGGATTTCCCCAAATAGTATTTGCTTATTGTGGAATTATTTCATATCAACATTGCTGAGGGAAGGGCTACAAACTACTAGAAAACCAAAATGTTAGTACAAAAGATTGCTGCACTGGAGACAAAGAACACCCAGAAGGTAGAGGTTTTGTCAAGGCTGAGGCAGGGAATGGAACAGAGTAACCACATATGATTAGTATAATTGAGACGAGGATACCATGGAGAAGGCAATCCTGCTCAGTCATTTAAAAGCACAAGAGAAATAAACGAATGTTAGCAGGGCACTCAGCTGAGGAGATTGGCAGAGAACTAGGAAGATAGGGAAGTTTTTACCAATGGGGAGAGGAGAGTGGAGCGTACCTTACAGGAGTAACAATTCTTTGCATATCATATTCTTCTTGGGGAATAATTTCAGTGCCAACGTGATCTTCAAGACAATGGAAATAATTAAATTTATAAAACAAAAGATCTAGTGTGAAAAGGCTCAGATTCTCAGCCCTCTCTGAAATCCTTAGGTATCCTGAGGCTGTCCTAGTAACAGCACTCCTAGGATTAAGCAGGCTCCTCAAACGCCCTTCCCATTACAATGGCCGGTGCAAGACTCCAAGATGTGCGCCCTCGCCCTTATGCTGACACTTGGTGGGGGGGGACTTCCACAGCTCAGCTACTCGTGTTTCCTCTTCTCAGAGTACCGCCTTCCTCTTTTGATCACTTTCCCTTATGGAACAGGACAAACAAAGCAACCAAAGCAAAACACACACGCAATTCCTGGACCTTCACACCTTATAGGTAAGAAAGCTGCAAAGGTGAACTTTTCCATAAGAGCTCAGGTTTCGTTCATTAAGCTTTGTTTCATTAAATGCTTTTCCCTTAAAATTCAGAAGCAGGCTCTTTCCCGTCATGATCTCACAACGCTAGAGGTAGTAGAGGGGCCTGTTTGCTGTGTGCTTGCTTCTTGTGGGACAGCTGCTTCTGCATACAGAGCTCTGCTAGTTGGCTGGGATCCCTTCCATCTTCCTTATCTTCCCAGGATGTTACTGTGAGTGGAGTTTCTATCCTAAGGGTCATTAATCTGAGGACCCATGGCAGAAGGATCCAACAGTAAACATCTTTCTAAAACATCACAAGCAGTATCTGCTTTACGCATGTAGTCATCTTTCTCATAACATAAATAAACTATAAATATCAAAGCCAGGATAGTCCTGAGACGATGTATGGCCCAAGAAGGGGATGGAACTTTAGTTCAGGGCATCCTTCATTTAAATAAAAGTGAATGTAATCCCTGAGCAAGATGTCTAAAAGAAAACTAGACAGGCTCTTTGCATTTTTTTCTTTTTTGCCTATAGAGCGAGGGGACACTCAACACTGAAATACACTCACCCATTACTCAGCTGTCCGGTGAGAGCTGACCATGGGTTGGCAAAACTGGTAAACTGGAGGAATTTGGTTTTGTAGATGCTGGCGTCCGTATTCCCACAGTGATCTCAGATCTGCTGGTTCCCTAACCCTTTAAGAACTTGACCTTCCTCTTAGAAAGACTCTGAACCATGCCATACCTCTCCTAAGCCTCCAATCTCGTTGAACTCCATTCTCTTTCTCCCTCCGAAGTTACCCTATAAGGTGGGCTTCACATCTGACAAGCACCCGTCACCTGTCTCTGCCAGAGTCCCAGTGAGGAGGGGATTGGACCTAATGTTCACACTCCACATACTTGGTGTTAGTTTTCCGGTCTCATAACCTCTTCTTAGAGCTTCTAGGAGTCCTGGGTTCTAATCACTGCCCTGGTACTCACTCGTTTTGTTTTTTGGCAATATCCTTCTCTCTTTACCACAATTTCTCCATCTGAATTTTCAGGCATCTTATGTGGTGCTGTACTCGAAAGCAGAAAGCAACGCTCAAGTGAAGAATATTATCATAATGACTTTCCAACCACAGGAGAAAAAGTTTCATATGTTTGTTTTCACTGAAGTGTTGACAACCTGTATCTATTGAGACATTAGTCTCCTTCCTACTCAAGAGACCCTCTCCCTTCTCCTCTGACTTGAGTTTTACATCCTATCTTCCTGCAAGAGTGCCGTAAGGCTATTCAGAATAAAGATATATTTGTGCTTCCCTTAGAATGAATCTCGTCCCTGTCACCCACATAAAATATGACATCTCAGGCCATCACCGAGAGGAAATTCCAAGTCTGCTGAATGCTTTCCTGCGCCTGACACTGGAGCACAGGGCTCCAAACGGGCTCTGGAGCCTTCCTCGTTTCCACCTTCGCCTCCCCCAGCTCCTCCGACTCGGTCCCCACTCCAGACATACAATGCCTTGTATTTTTCCATTGTCCATGTTCCAAATGGCCTCTTGGCTTGCATACACTGATGGCTACTTCAAATGGAGATCTTGCATTCAGCCTTCAAAAAAAGACGCATCCCACTCTCTAAGATATCCACATGCCACTTCTCTGCTTTGAGGGGGAGGTTCACTCTCAGCCCCAACCCTGAATATTTGCATGGTTTCTTCTCATGTCCTCCTGGAGTGACTGCTGGGCACTTCCTTGGGAGACAGAGGCCACTCAGGCACAGAGTGCTCTCTAAGGGGCTTCCCGGATTTCCAAGCCAGAATTCTGTGATTGAAAACATTCTACCTCCTTACTTCATGGTAGGCCACGATTCATCTCCTGCTTTGGAAACTGACAAAATTAGTTTCCAGGAAGGCAATCAGAATCCCCCGCCCCCCACCCCCAAAAAATAATGTAGGTGCATCTTTTGAGTCTGTTATTAAGAGTGCACCTATAGACACGAGGAGAACTTTCATTACCAGTGATTATTATTCCAGGAGCCAGATCTTTGAAAAAAATCACATCAAAATGAAAATGCATTACCCATTACTCATTTTTCCTGAGGGTTTGTGAAGCTTGTCTAGTTCCTTTGGTCTTGAGGATTGCCTTAGGAACCCTGCATTTGCACGTGATTACTTTCGGAGATCCAGCCAGAACAAATTCTTCCATGCAATCACAATATAGAACCATTTCACTGATTGTCAGCCCAGGAGCAGACTAGGCCTGGGCGTCTATTGCATTCAGATTTCGCCCGCATATTTCAGCTTGGCCTCAGTTCTTTTTCTTCAGCTCTTAAGAGTAGAATTTTAGTAGCTAAAACATGGAAAGAGCCTAAGTGTCTATCAATGGATGAATGGATCAAGAAGATGTGGTTTATCTATACGATGGAATACTCCATGGCAATGAGAAACAATGACATCTGGCCATGTGTAGCAACATGGATGGACCTTGAGGGTGTTATGCTGAGCGAAATAAGTCAGGCAGAGAAGGACAAATATCATATGTTTGCACGTATAGGAGGATTAGGAGGAACTTGACGGAGGAACAAGGGGAGAAGAAGGGGGAAATGGTGGGGGAAAGGGAGAGAGGCAAACCATGAGAGACTCTTGAATGCTGACAAAAACTGAGGACTGATGGGTGTGGGAGGGAGGAGGGGTGGGCATGGAGGAAGACACTTGTGGGGATGAGCACTGGGTGTTATGTGGAAACTAATTTGACAATAAACTGTAAAAAAAAAAAAAAGAGTAGAATTTTAGGGTCACACAGACCGATTTCCCAGGACTCAGAGACCCCACTCTCTCAGAGACAGGTAACAGCAGTCTTCTATCCTCCCCCCACCCCCACACGGTCCCAGGTGGTCCAGTTTCTTCACAGCACCTTAGGGAGCCTGTGCCCAGGTGCTGGCGGGGGGCTGGGGCAGGTGGAGCTGCACCAGCAAGGACCCACATCCTTGAGGGCGTGGGGGGCCAGGGGAAGGGTGGGGCTGCCTTAGAACTTCCACGGCCTTTGGCACTTTTGCTTATGGGCTCTTTCCCTGTTAAATGATTTATTATTATTATTATGTTTATGTTTATTTATTTTTGAGAGAGAGAGAGAGACAGTATGAAGAGGGGAGGGGCAGAGAGAGAGGGAGACACAGAACTGGAAGCAGGCTCCAGGGTCTGAGCTGTCAGTACAGAGCCGGTCACCAGGCTGGAACACACAAACTTCTAGATCGTGACCTGAGCCGAAGTCTGGCACTTAACTGACTGAGCCACCCAGGCACCCCTTGAGTTCTTTTTAATGTTTATTTCATTTTGAAAGACAGACACAGAGAGAGAAAGATAGCACAAGCAGGGGAGGGGCAGACAGAGGGGAACGGAGGGTCTGAAGCAGGCTCCGCCCTGACAGCACAGAGTCCAACGTGGGGCTCGAACTCACGAACTACAAGATCATGACCTGAGCTGAAGTCGGATGCTCAATCGCTGAGCCACCCAGGCGCCCCGAGTTTTTTTAAAGTTATGTTTTCTGACTGCGTTGGTATAAAGGTGAATACAATACGGGCTGGATCCATTATTACGTGTTCATCATCATTATGTTCCATTTCTCTTCCTTAAAAGTATAGTGGGCCCTGGGCACCAAGCCTAGTGGGGAAAGTCAGCCATGGCTGAGGTGTGAGGGCTTCTGTAAGCAGAAGGCGGCAGGTGAGTGGGGCCAGACAGCACAGTGGGAAGCCGAGGGTCTCCTCAATCAGAACAAGACAGTTACATGTGAAGCCCAGGTCGAGTGTTGAGACTGAGTGGGAACTGACCTGGCGAAGAACCATAGGAAGATCTTGGTGGAAGAGCAGCCGACATGAGAGATAAAGACATAAGAGATGGAATCGTGTGTGCAGGGAACCAGAACCTGTCTGATGTTGGTTGAGGCCACAAGTACCAAACAGGGGTGGGCAGGGATGGGGCTGGAGAGGTAAAGGGGTGAGGTAGAGGGGACCAACTGGGGACACATCCCACGGGTCACTTTAGTGGTGTGAACTTTGTCCTGAGTGAACAGTGTAGGGCTAGAGAGGGCTTCCCAAATGAGAAGAGCAGGATCAGATTCCAGGGTGCAAACCTTGGGAAATACATGCAGAGGTGGAACAAAGAAGGAAAGTGAGGTGTGAGTATCTGCGTGTGTGTGTTTAAATGTGTGTCTGTGTGTGTGCATGGGCATGCATCTGTGTGCGTGTATATATGTGTACGTACCTGTGTGTGCATCAGTTTCTGTGTGTAATTGTGCACGTGTCTGTGTGCACATGCATGTCTGTATGTGTGTCTACGTGTGCATGTGTGTGCATCTGTGCATCTGTGTGTCTGTATGTGCATCTGTGTGTGTGTCTGTGTGTGTACGCACATGTGCACTCACCCAGGAGAAGCTAGAGGGGTATTCTGCTTCCCCGGGGCCTCTCCAAAGACCCATAGACTTTCTTTCACTCACGTTCCACTGGGCTGAACAGCCCGGCTTCTGACAAAGTCAGCTTTAGCAGCAGAAGCTGCACAACCCAGTGTCTCAAAACTCTTGTGAAAAAAATATAGTTAAGAAAAGGTTCTTCCTGCCGTATCCCACGTGATGACATTTGGTGTCGTCCACGGAGACAGAAAGAGAGCAAGCGCATGTGGGAGCCTCACCTTTTCCCTGCCTACCGTGCTTAATGGCCCCGGATTCACGGTTCTCTGAACTGGCTCTGCCCCCCAGAGTCCCCATGTGCCTCCGTGTAGACTGTCCTTTGCCGACACACCTTTTCCATTTTGGCCTGTTTGCTGAACTCCTGCTGTTTCTAACACATGGGGCTCAGGTGCCTCCTATGAAGGTTCCCCTGCTCCTCCCTCCTCAACCCTCCCCCAATCCCTGGTCCAACGTGCTTCTTCCCTCCTCTGGGCTGTGGCGAGGCGCTGGTACCCCCACTTATGAATGTGGCTGGGGGCCACCAGCAGGGTGGATCCTCGAGGCTCAGGGACTCTGTTTCAGTGTCGGTTCAGGATCCAGGCCTCTGCCCAGCACACAGGGGCTAGGCTAACCTTGAATCAAAAGACCTTTTAATCATGAAACTTTGAGGCTCACTTCTCTTGATTTGAGGTAAAGTGCCCCAGATATGCAAAACATCCCTGACGCAGGTTTTAAAATTTTAAGTTGTACTGAAGTTCCTTTTACAAAACTGTCCATGTTTTAATCCTTCATTTCTATGGCATTAACTCACTTCTTCAAAATTGTAAGTCTCATACTACAAGGGGTCAGAGTCACCACTAAGGGATTTTTTTTTTTGATATAAAATACTTTCAGGCATACAATTCATGTCAATGCATTCTACTGTAGTGGCTTTTCCAATGGGACAAAATGGAATCATGCATGTGCTTAATTACAGTCCAGTTTTCTGGCTTGATTTTTCTCTGCTTTACACAGAGGAAGGCATTTAGGAATGAGCTGAATGCATGTAATTCACATGGTAAATCTGGATGATGATGTGTCTAGGGCCCTCAAAGGAAATAAAGAAGATGGAGTATATTCTGGGCCCCCTCCAGATCAAGGCTCTTCTGTTTATGAAGGATGGAGGAAGAGACCTAACGACTTGTAAATTCCTAAGTGTGTGCCCAAGTCTGCATGCCAACTGGTGTCGCGGAGGCTCAGTGCTCTCGTATGGCTCCAGAGGACCCGGAGCAGAAAGATCCAGCCCAGACTCTGAGCCGGGGACAGGCTAAGAGTGCATTGCTATCATTTGCATTGCATATGCATTGCATATCATGAGTGTGCAAGGAGTTCCAGGCACTGTGTGAGGATTCTATGGGCATGATCTCATTTGGTCCTCATAGTTCACTCATTCAACAAACGTTTAATAAACAGCTTCCAGGCATCATAATGGACAATGAAGACACAGGGATCATGAAAATGGCTAAAGCAACAACGTCCCAATTTTCTATGGAGTCTACATCATGCTTGGGAAGATACACAGACAATAATTAGGCATATAAACAAGCAAACAAATGAATGCATGTGTCAGTAAGTACGACAGGAAAGCAAACCGGGCAGAGAGATAGAGCATCAGAGCAGGGTGTGTGCTATTTTATATAGAATTATGAAAGAAGGTCTCCGGCAAGATGGCATTTTGACAGACCTGGATGAGGTGATGAAGTGAATCATGCAGATAAACAGAGACAAGGGCTCAAGGAGAGGGGACAGCAAAGTGTAAAGCCCTTGAGTCAGGATTATGTGTAGTGTATTTGAAAAACAACAATCATCCTGCAAAGTAATTACTATCATTCCCATTTTACAGATAAGAAATCCCAGGCACTGTGAATCAAAGCAACTTGTCCAAGGTCAAAGACCCAGTGAGTGGTAGAGCTATAATTTGAACCCGATTCTCTCTGACTCCGAGGCCTTTGTTGTTCCCATCATGTCGCCACATTTAAAGGCAGCTCTTGAAAGAGAGTGGGTGACCTCGGAGCTTCTCATCCTGGGTCTCCTTCCCAGAGATGTTTCCTGGAGCCTTCTTTCACCTGCCTAGCAAGCCGGGTATATTGACCGAGGAACGGTGTGCCCATGTGGGTAGGGCAACGCAGCAAACCCAGTGTTTGAACCACCTGCATTCTCACTTGGGAGATAGTTAACAGAGGGACAGAAGCCAAGCTTGGTGATGCCCAGAGAAGCAGAGATCCCTTTCCACTTGGGTGGCCCAGGAGAGGTAGGTTATAGGCTTGGAGCATGAGAAGAGTTGATACGCTTCTAGGTTAGTGCCTGCTCAGCTCCCCTGCCATCCTCGCCTACGGCAGGGAATATCTGTTGCCAAGGCTCCCCTGTGGGCAGAATGTTTTCTGTCCCACCAACCTTGACCTTAGTCCTATGGCGAGCACTGCCTAATGGATGTGGGTGGAAGTGACAGGTGCCTGTCTTGATTTGAAGCTTTAAGAGTCACGGCAAGGCTGCATCAGTCTCTTTTAATCCCTCTACTTCACCATGAGAAGAAAAACACCCAGGTATTTGCTGGCCCCAGAAAGAACAGGCACGTGGATCAGGTGTAAACTCAATCCACTGTCAGGGCCAAGCTCAGCCACTCCCGACAGACTTGAGCCAAACCTAGCAGATGTCTACAGTGTCACAGTAGATGTGTCTACCTGTGAATGTGACATAACTATTTGTTTTAATAAGTCTGTGAGATTATTGGGATTGTGTGTTACCCAGCATCATTACAGCAGTATTTGAACAATACTCCTTGGTCCCCAGTCTTAAGTAAACTTAAGTAAGCTTCTTAACAGCTCTAAGGGGATAGGGCACATGATGGAAATCAGCATGAAAATATATTCATTGCTCAGGTTCAAAGACTCCACAGCTCAAAATGCTGTGTCTGACTTTGGGGGGATCTCAAGGATTGATGGCTACAGATTGCATTGAGCATAGTGCCTGGGGGATTCAAAATCAAAAGTCCCTGTATCGCAGTATGGTTATTCTTTACACTGATGGCTATTAACTGTGTGCCACAGAATCCTGGGGCACCAGAAGGGTTGCTGAGGGGCCAGCCATGGTATAAGAAGGCCAAGTAGAGAAAGGATTCTAGCCCCATCCTGGCTGCAGCTCAAGGGCCTCTACTTTCCTTGGTTGTATACGATCGGATTCCTTATAAGATTTTGTTTGACGTTGAAATCACCCAGTGAAAAATGTTTGGGATCGCTGGTGTATGTGAAAACTCAAACTCTGCACCCTGATATTTAAGGCCCTTCCTGACGTCTCCCTGTTCTTTTGTCTGATGGTAAAACCATATCTCTTTCAGCTCCAGCCGCTGCTCCTAAATCTCTGTGCCTCCCATTTACTGCCTCGCACGTGGAAGATCCCCCCACCTCCCTTGCCTCTCCCTCACTGTCCGCCACAGGCACAGTCTGTTGCTCAGGGCCCCGCATTGGTGACAGCGAAAGGCCCTCAGGAAGCACCTAGTCTGACCTCTGAGTTGCGCTGGTGCCCTGTTGATTTGTACGTTCCAACATCTACTGTGTATTTACTAAAGACAGGCACGGCTAAGCATTTTACCCGAATCAGCTCAGCGAGCCCCGCAGCATTCTGAGCTGTAAACTACTATTCTTCCCATTTCACAGGTAAGGAAATGGAAGCCCAGAAAGGTTAAGCCACTTGATCAAGGTCACATAGCTGTTTAGTTCATCGCCAGTGACTGAAGGAAGTTACACAGGTTCCAGAGAGCACATGTTAACACTTTCAAAATACCGCCTCCCTCATTTTGGATACAAAAAAGCTCTAGTCTTATTAGAAAAGGACTGAAGGCCGTACAGCTGGTTTACGACCTTCGGACCAGCACCCAGTCCACTGGAGCCGACCCCACCGCTGACCCCACCGCTGACCGCTGGGCTCATCAGTCCCGGCCCCGCCCACGCGAGGGAGCAGCGCTGCCTGCGGACCAGGACCAGGACCAGGAAATGTCACCTGCGTGTGTGGTCCCTCCCGGGCACCTCCTCTTGCTAGCACTCCCAGTGCGTTGCTGGAAAGCACGTTGAAGCACCTCTGGGCCACGGCCTTTACAATGACCACCTACTAATAACATCCGGGAAGTTTTGAAAACTCCATTGAACCCTGCTCTCAGGGACTCCGAGCAAATGTCCAGGGGCTGGGCCGGGACTTCGGTGTTGCCGACACACTCGCCGGTGATGCCAATGTGCACCCAGAAGGAGACTGTCTGCGCTGCCCAGCACCCAGCCGCCCCACTCATCTCACGGACAGAGAGAGACGGCGCAAGCCCCAAATAGGAAAAGCCCAGTCTGTGAGCTAAGGCCCTCTGATTCTAAAGCTCATTCATTCTCTCTCCACTAAACAGAAAGTTCTCTCAAACCATTTCAGGCGTCTGGATTGTCCCTCTTCCTAGGGCACAGGAACCCAGAGCTCAGCGAATAGAAACCCCACTTGGTTGGAAAAAATAAAGGCAGTTAGTTGAGCACAGAATCTGAGATGTCAGTGAGGCTGTTCCGGAGACCCAGTCAGTCACTGGGGGTCAGGACGCGTAAGCGTCATCAGCTTTTTCCACTGTCCTTTGCATTAGATTTGGACTGAGTAACCCAGCCCCAGCTCTCCCTACTCCCTGACCTCCTGGACCCTGCACTGGGCCCAGGGTGTGGGCTGAGCTGGGCTGAGACCCCCACCCCCACCCCATCCCCCCACTGCGCCCAGCGCTTCAGATACAGCACAGCCTGAAGAGTGAATTTTTCAAATACGGTTGTTGAAAATTACCAAACATACTGTTTTTTATTTTTTGTTCGGCATCAAAGGCTTTTAAAATCTGACATGCCACTTCAAAAAACCAAAATCACTTGAGTATGGGCATGTCAACTTAACTGGGGGTTTAAAAAATCATGCTCAATTTATAGCCTTTTGCTGTGGAGTTCTCTCTGACTACTGTTCTGCCTCTGTCTCCACAGAGACCACTCTGGGCCCAGTAACCATGGTGATAGGAGGAGAGGAGAGCAGATGGGAGCTCCACTTCCAGAATGTAAACACCCTCCTGTTGGGGGAGGTGTGGGGAATGAGGGAGGGAGGGGAGAGAGCTAAGGGGGAGGGAGAAGTCACACTATTCTCAACCCAGGAATGGCCCGCTGTGCTGGGGACAAACCAGAAGGCATGAATTTTTGTTGTCCAGCCAAGCCCTTCTCCTTGACCTCAATAATGATTTACTCCCCTCTCTTCCCTTTCCAACCAGACCTTTCTAGACAATAGCATTCCTAGGGAAATGGAGACCAAAGGTTTCTGCAACACCCGGAATTGGAGACATTTTTAAAGCATATCCAATGTATTTTTAATGATGCATGTATTCAATCTGGAAAACGCAGGTCTGAAACCGTCTTGATTTGGATCCGATGTAACTGAGGTGTTTTGGGAAGATCACAACCCAGTAAGGGAGCCACCCTGGGTAAGCCTGGTACTCTTACTCATCCCTTGGGTGCCCTTGGACCAGTCCCTTCTTCTAGGGACTTGGTTTCTATCTCTAAGGTTCCATGAGAGTGTCATTGACTTTGAAATTATGTGGGAAGAAATCTTCTAGGGTGTTAAGCCGAGACTTTCTGCTGAGACCCCAAAGGCTGACAGGAATAAAACAGATGCTAAGCAATTACACAGGGTATGCGGATAAATGGCAAAACTGGTTTTTCAGTCCTTAGTCGAGAAGAAGGTAGAAGAATGTACCGGGCAGATTTCTGGGCAAATTTCTTTGGAGGGTTTCAGTTTGCTGAGTATCACCCAGCTCACGGGAGAGAGGGGTGTGCGCCCTGCCCACCTACCACTTAGCTCTCTGGCAGGAGCGGTGAAAACTCACTTGGAGAGGTTGGCGCATGACCCTCTGGAATTTGCAGAAACACAGGAACGTGGACCTGATTCAGAATGGGGGTCCTGAATGCCACAGCCTGCGGGCAGGGTGAGAAAGATGGTGAATTCTGGAAATGCTAGACCGAGATGGTAGAGGAGAGAAGCTGAGAGTAGACAGAGCCCGGGAGTTTTCATTTTAGGCTGAAATAGACATATTTGTTTTATTTATGGAGGGCAAGTGAAAAAACAGAGACCAGCCTGAGACCTCGCCCAGGGCTTGTGTGGGAGGGGTGTCCATGGAGAGCATCTAATGAGGAATGATGAGAAAGAATGCAGTAACTTCCTGCTTACACCATACTGTGCCAGCTTGGTCAATAAACTAGTTACAGGATGATATGGGCTGACTTGTGTCTCTCCAAAATTTATATGTTGAAGTCCCAACCCTCAGGACCTCAGAATGTGACTGTGTTGGGAGACAGGGTCTTTAAAGTGGTAATGAGAGTAAAATGAGGTCATGCGGGTGGGTCCTAATGGCGTCCTTACAGGAAAGGGAGATTAGGATTCAGACACACGCAGAGAAAAGGCCATGTGAAGACAGGGGAAGGCAGCCATTGACAAGCCAAGGAGAAAGGCCTCCGGAGAAACCAAGGCCGGGGATACTTTCATCTCAGACTTCTCGACTTCAGAACTGTGAGAAATCTTCTGTTTTAAAGCCACCCCATCTGTGCCACTTTGTTACGGCAGCTCTGGTAAACCAAGATGCTGGACAGGATTATTTTGGGATATCAGCAGCACCTATCATTGGCCTAAAGAGATGAGAGTCGGCGCCACAGGTCCCTGCAAAGGTTTGACTTCCTGAGGCTGAGAAGGGACATGAAGGCTTTGCTGTTTTCCATGACTTCCCCAGCCCACTTTAAAAAAAAAAATTTTTTTTTAATGTTTTATTTATTTCTGAGAGAGAGAGAGAGAGAGAGAGAGCATGAGCAGGGGAGGGTCAGAGAGAGAGAGGGAGACACAGAATCTGAAGCAGGCTCCGGTCTCTGAGCTAGCTGTCAGCACAGAGCCCGACACGGGGCTCGAACCCACAAACCATGAGTTCATGACCTGAGCCAAAGTTGGAGGCTTAGCCGACTAGGCACCCCAGGCAGCACCCCCCAGCTCACTTTTGAATCAGCGCTATAATAGTCACCTTGATTCACCGGCCTCCTTAGTCTGAGATCTTGACTGTTCTGCCACCTTGGGTTCAGATACATAGGGCTTCACGATATTTCTCTTGAGTCTTAGAACTAGAAGGTCAGTCCATGTGCAGGGGAGTTAGGAGGCTGCCTGGGCCATGGTAGTTTGCGGCAAATGGAGCCACCAAGCCTGACCAAAACCAGTGGCAAGCCAGAGCCCTTCCCGGCTTGCTCACCAATTCTGTGTGCATTTCCTGGGGTCTCCATGTGTCTCCACAATGTCCAGAGATGGTGGAACTGCAAAGCCTCTCCATCACCATGATGTCCGGACAGGATTCCCATTCATCCATCTATGCAATTGTCTACTGACCTCGAAGAAACTAAAATGGGGGCAAGATATATAAATTTAAAAAGTAAATAAATAAATAAATAAATATGATAAAAAAAGATTTCTGTCTTTCCTTGAGCTGTCTCTGATGAGTCTTTTCTAGATCCCAAGATTTCTCCTTCTAAAGGGAATGAAGCTTCAAGGAAAGACACTTTGCATTCCCAGGTAGCTGATCATGGGCATGGGGTGGGTAATTAATGGCAGTGGTGTCTCCCAAGCCTGTTCTTAGAGACAAGGCCAACCTGGGCCCAGTAGTGGAAAGTTCAGTGAAGACCAGGTCCACAGTCATGCTTGCGGAAGGAGAACAGAATGTTCTTTTTCTACTGCAGGCTATGCTGCCTCTGGCCATAGAGTTAGTGATACAAAGATGTCCAGGTCTTTGGGACAGTCATTTCGGGGTCACAATCCTGAGCAGGAACAATACCTAAACACTGCCTTGGTCAGGGCCTATGCTGGGGAGAGTTCCCTGTTGTCCTGGCCTAATGCCAAAGCTTTGCAATGTTGGTCGTAGCATCTCCCACCATGTAAATAAGGAAGATGGTATTTAGAGAGGGCGACGAATTTGTCCAATTCACCTAGTAAGTTCCAATTCGTACGAGACACGGTAGAATACACTAATGCTCTGATGCCAAGAACAGTGCCATTTCTTTCGCTTGACACTTAGGAAACCTGGAGCTGTTCAATGGTCAAGAACATTGCCCACTCACAAATCCTAGAGACAGGTTCACACACTAAAAAAAGGAAAACTTAAAACCAACCTTCACACAACTGCAGTTAACCCACCTCTGTTCCTCTCCACCTGCCTGGCTGGGCTCCAGGAGGGTAAAGCTCACCGGATGCACATACCTGATGACACTCTTGTCATTTGGTGCACCGTGGTATGCATCCTCAGGCCACCTTCTTGCGGCCTCTGATGGCCAAGACTAGCACGCAGATATTCAGTTGCCTAAACTGACTTCAGAGGGACAGGCTGTACCCGAGCTCAACCTTAAGATGAGCTAGAAAGCCACTCAGTTGCACAGGGAGTGGTAGTTTCCTTTCTGTGGCCAGAGCCATTGATGCATCCCTCCAAAGGATCTTTCTCCTTGCAGAAAGATGGATGTAGGTCTGGGTGGGAGTTTTAGGCTCTAGAGAGGGTCTTACGAAGGAGAAACCATGGATAGCAGTTCTAGAGCCAGTTCAGTGACTTGCTGCTCTGTTCATGAGGAGCAGCTTGATTCTCTTCCCCCACCTTGCTAGCTAGAGGCCTTGTACCAGCTGAACCCAAAGACCCTTCTATCTCTGTGTTCCTTATCCAAGCTCAGAGCCTCTGGGTCACCTTCCTCTCTCACACACATCACTTTTTCTGTGTTTCTCAATATAGTACCCTCTGTCTCCTATAAGGCTTTGTCCCTTGGCCTTCTGGAACTACTGATCTATGAGAAACAATTTCCCTGGCCCTTTGGATTCATCATCAAATATTCTATATCCCTAAGTGTCAAATCTTGATTACCTCCAAGGACACAACTTCTCCAGCTGCTTCTTTTCACGGCAGCTGCCGATTACCCCTGAAACCCCTTATGCAGAGTTGGGAAGTGGGGTTGCCTCTGTGGTGGATGACTTTGGTGCCTTGCCTAGACTTGTGTTCATGCTGGGGCAGCAGACTCCTGTGTGTGTAAATGTGGGCTTCCAACTGCTCACAGCTGCTCCATTCTCTACAGGATTGCCCTTGACCAAATGGGCCCACCTTGTGCCAGTACCAACAGCTGACTGGCACTGGATACAAAAGACTGGTCCTTTGCCTCAAGTTGGGGCCAATTTTCAGGTACAATCTGTGCCCCAGAGCTCCCTTGCTTGAAACTAGCCTCCAGGTTAAGACCACATCCTTGCTTAGTTTTCTTCCTTGGCTTCACCCTTCTTCCCTCGCTCATCTTCTTCTGGAAGCACCCACTCAATGAATCACTTTCACAAGAATCCCTGCCTCAGGCTCTGGTTCTAAGGAAACTGACATAAGATGACATTTTCCTTGTTCCTTGGGGCCTCAGTTTGTCATTCTTAGATACTGCCATCTTCTGGAGCTTCTGTCCCTCTGACTGTTAAGTTTAAGCATATAAATCTTTGCTCATGGCCTCTTGTGTTCTGGTTGTCCATTTCTGTCCCTTACTCCTAATGCTCGTGTACTTCAAAACTGCCGGTGCCCTGACCTTTCTACTCTCCTGTCAAATTTATTCTGTCCTCTCTTTCCTTCCTTCCTTCTTCCTTCCTTCCTTCCTTCCTTCCTTCCTTCCTTCCTTCCTTCTTTCCTTCCTTCCTTCCCTTCTTTCCCTTCCTTCGTTCATTCGTTCGTTCGTTCATTCCTTCCTTCCTTCCTTCCCTTCCTTCCTTCTTCCTTCCTTCCTTCCTTCCTTCCTTCCTTCCTTCCTTCCTTCCTTCCTTCCTTCCTTCGCTTCCTTCCTTCCTTGGCTTCCTTCTTCTGCAGAATGCTGCCAGAGAACATTCATGGTCTCCAACCCTGATGCTGCCAAGAAATCCTTCTGTTCCCAAGTCAACTTTGTTTCCCATAGTAGCTATTTAAAATCTTGATGATTCTCAAACTTCCTACCCACCACTTCCCACTCTTTCCCCGCAGATAACCTTATCTTCCACTTCACAGAGAAATAGGTGGTGCAGGGTACCATCTTCCTCTACTTCCTGACTTCACGCCTACAGACTACTTGCAGTCATTCCTGTCCTTTAAAAACCTCCTCTCTACAGCCAAAAACATGCCCTGCTCTTCCTGTGATGTCTCAGATCTGATTCCTTCACTCTTGCTGTTATCCCATTGAGTGTCCCCTCCGTCATTCACCGTCCCATCCTACTCTCCCCAGAGCAGTCCCTTTCTCTCTGCTGTCTTCTGTCCTGTGTCCAACTCTGAACACAACCCCATCTCTCCCTTCCATTCACAATCAAAGTTGATGAAAACATTGTCCGTGCCATCTGGAGTTTACCCCCTACCCTCCTCTGAAGTTGTGCGCACTTAGACCCCAAAACAGCCATGTGAAGTTAAGCTCTAGAGTCACTTCTGATGACCTCCCATGGGCTGCCTCATGGCTTTTTATCACCATGCACTCTCCCTCCTACCTCTAGCTCTCTACCTATCTGTAACTTCCCAGACCACTCTCCAGCCTTTGGACCCTTATATGAGCTAGTAAGTCTCTTCTCTGTCTCAGTAGATGTTCCCCGGGGCACTTCCCTCCCACTTACTGAAGATTTTTGAGTCCCAGCATTGATGGCTGACACAGAGCTTTATTTAGATTTATCTAATCACCTGTTAGAGATCACTTTTCAGAAATCTCAAAACCCTCCAATCCCAGCATATGAGAAATGGAGCTTGTGAGAGTTTACCCATACATCTTTCTCCTTCTGTGTTCCCAACCTTGGTGGGTTGAATGGTTGCTCTCCCAAAAGATGTGTTCATCTGGACTTGTGAATGGGACCTTGTTTGGCAGACATAGTTAACTAACAGATCTGAAGACGAGATCATCTTGGGTTAAGTGGGCCTTAAATCCAATGACAAGTGTTCTCAGAAGAGAAGAGAAGGGGATGGGCCCACGTAAAGATGGAGGAAAAACTGGAACAATATGAGTAAGAGGCAAAGAGCACTAAGCATGCTGGCAGCCACCAAACTCTAGGAGAGAAGCATGGAAAAGATTCTCCTTCAGAGCCTCCAGATGAAGTCAGCCCTGAGGTCACTGTGATTTTGGACTTCTGACCTTCAGAACTGCAAGAGACTATCATTCTGCTGGTTTAGACCACCAATCACTAAATGTTGGGATAGTTTGTTACAGCAGCCTTAGGAAACCTATACAGCAGGTGGCACTACCTCCTATAAGCTTCAAAGGCCGCAAGGCTGGGGTGGTTCTGACCTCCCGATCAGGGCTCCACCCAGTCTCGTAGTTTCTTTCAGCTTTTGCTTGCTTTATGGCTTTTCTCTAACCCCACCATCATGATTCTCAGTCTACACTGAGACTACACTAGTTATCAGCCTACACTACAGAGCAGTGATCACTGTTTGAAGGTCTAGGTGTGGATTCCGGAGTTGGAGATCTGGCCTGTGCTACCTTTGACAATGCATTTAACATTCTAGCATTTTAGTTTGGTCACCTTGAAATTGGGGATGATCATTGTCCTGACATAGGTTGCTGAGAGGCTAAACTAGCTAATTACATGTAAAGCACTTAAATAATGCTTTCAGCACAGCAAGTGGTCAAGAGAATTAGCTGTCATCACTACCGGCCATCTTCTGTGGGTTACAACAGAAGCCAGCATCTGATCTCCTTGCTTCCCAGCTCACCGTGGTCCATACTTCGGCTGGACTAATGTGTTTAAAGAGCAGATATTTCCTGTCTCTCTCCTGCCTACATCTCTTCAGTCAAGCACCATTGTTTAGGATACGTTCTACCCTCCTTCCAGTGGTATGCAGGGTCTTCATGATCTGATGATTGCTTTCCCCTCCAGCTCCACTTCTCTCCACTAATGATTTGTGCTCTGACCATTGTCAACCCTCAGCTACCTGCACCAGGTGCTCTCCCCCAGTGGGCTTTCACCCCTACCCTTCTCCCTCATTCTCCTTCCTGTTCATGTGGGTAGCTCTTGACCTACACTTGAGAGGTCAGGGAGGTCTCCTCAGAGAACGCAGGAGTGAAGGTGGAAAACGATAGCCCCTGACTTTCCAACGCTGGACAAGGTGCCCCACGCATGGCACATGCCGTCCCGGGCCTGCCCCCCTCAGAGCTCTTACCACACTGTGCCCTAACCACTGGTTACTTCTCTCGGTTTCCCACCGACTATATGCTTTTTGAAGATGGGAATGCTTCCGATTCCCAGATCATTTCTAATAGTTTGCTCCCTGCCTGGCATGGGCTTAGGTACCTGGCGACTATCTGTTAAAGTAATCCGTTTATTGAACACTTTCTACGGGTCACGTACGGTGTCTCCTTGGATGCCGGATTCATAGGGTAATGTTAACTGATAAATCACGCCAATCTGAAATCTCAGTGACGTACAGGAGATGCTATTTCCTGCTCCTATTTAGGTCAACTGGTGGGGGAGCGGGGACAGGAGCTTGGGTCCACGAACTTCTCAGAGAGCCAGGCTGACAGACGTTCTGCCATTGCTAAGATATGGCTTCCATGGCCACTGTGGCCACTGACCTCTGTTTGGCAGATGGGAAAATAGAGAAGATGGAGATTACATAAGAGTGTTTTTCAGGCCAGGTTTCAACATATGACATGGCTCCCACCCTTATTCTGAGGCTGGAACTTGGTCCCCTGGCCTTGCTACAGTGTAAAGGGGGTTGGAACATGAATCCCTGCTGGGGTCCTACTTCTGGGCAGCACGCATTTTAGGGGACAGTCAGCCATCTCTGCCCCACATTCATGGTCTTGTTTAACCTTCACTGTAACCCTGCAAGGAAAGTAGTACTGGTGCCATTTCACAAAGAGTCTGAGAGGTGGAAAGGACTCATTTGAAGTCACCCCTGCTACATGGCAGAGCCTGCATGGAGACCCAGGTGTGCATAACTCACCGAGCCTTAGTGTCCCCACGGGGAGCAGTTCACCAAGGCTGCATGGCATGTCCTCCTGCCCTGGTCTTCTGGTTCTATCCTCTGGACCACCTGTGGCTACTGCCCCAGGTGTCTCAACCCCTGGTCACCTTTGGCCATGGTGAGCATCAAGGAGTCTTGGCTCCTTCTGGAACTTTCTCCAGGGTTCTGGAATCCAGCCACATGACCATTGGTCAACTCACTCTTGGCGTAGACTCAGGACTGCCCTGTCCTTCAGATTCCCTGGAGAGGAATGGAATTGACTATTGGGATGAGGCCCTGAAAGTTCACTGATGCTCTGAGTCAGTACTGAACTTAGATCTATGGCTGATTGTCTAATAAAAATGAATTTCTGAGCTGAAATAAGGCCTTAGCTCAGTTACTCACTGAGTTTTCTAGTACATGCAAAGGTGTACTCTTGCATGTAGGGCCTGAAGTTCAAGGCCTCTGCTTGTTTCTGGCAGAATTGGTGCTGATGCTGAACTTCTAGCATGGCATTCAAGGCCCTTCATGATCTGGACTCTGGCTAAAACCCTCCACAGAAGAGGTACTTGCTACCTTTTCTGTAAGTCTCCTGTCCCTGGTCCTTCTGCATTTCAGTACTCTTAACTTACAGCCTCATGTCTCTATCCCTCCCAAAGTGTGAGCCCCTGTGCATGGGCTGATGGTTTCCTGGCTTGAATCTTCTCTGCTCGGGAAGTCAGTGAAAGTACCGTGAAAGCATCAGAACGTCCTAGAGCAAGAAGAAACTCAGAAACCGTCAGAAACCATCAGTTACACACTCTCATCTTTTATTTGGAGAAAAAAATATGCCTTAGGCTCAAAGAGTTTGAAGTTGGCAGAGCTGGTTGGCAGTGAGTCCGAGCCTATGAGCAGCAGTCTTGACTTGTAGCTTGTGACAGGAAGAACGACTGGATCCCACAGGCTCCTGAATCGGGCCTTTCAGAGACTATATTTTCCTTGTCTTCTCACCCAATGTTTGGAGGACTCTTGTCAGTGACATGTTGCCCATGGACACCAGTGAGATGCTGCCAAGGTCATAGCCGCAGATACGGCCGTGGATGGTGGATCTGCCGAGAGGCAAGCACCGCAAACTGGGTCCTCAGCATGGACCCCACCTTCCCTCCCTGCAAGGTTCTGTTGTTGGAAGGGGGGCGTGAGCCACGTGAGCCACGCAGTGGTTTTGCAAAGAGCTCAGGGCGCAGATGAATCCAGCAGACGCAGAGTAACGGGCCTGGGAAGGCGCACTTCTCAGTGTCCGGCGGCTGGCTTGTCTCTCCAAGTGCAAGCAGCTTCTGGCCAGCGGGTGTGGGTGGGGAGAGGGGGCGGCGGGCGCTGCTTGGAGAATCGGTGCAAACGGCAAGACTGTGAAGAAGAGCTAGTTCTGTGACCCAGGCTGCTTCCTAATCACCACTGTTTCTGCCTTTTCATCTCATCTGTTTGTTTTTGATGCTTCGTTGAGACCGGCGACTCCTGAGAAATGGAAAATGAGACTGTGTATACAGCTGAGGTTTGGACAATCCCGAGTCCTATCACACTTGGGATTTTCAAACGATTTCATCAGAGAAAATCAGTGAACAAAGAGAGGATGACAACGTCTTCAAATATCCTCCGCTGCTCGCCAGTGAAAATGCAGGCTGATTTGCACATAAATTACATCTTGAGGATTTCTCCCTCAGACCCTTATCAGAAGGATGATATTTGACCAACCAAGGGGGCTTATTTTCTCTGGCTGACATTGCTGCAGGCAGAGGGCCTCCCCTTCCTGGGGCACCCCCTTCTCTGCCTCCCGTCTGTCCTTATGGCCTCAGCCTGGAGCTGGGTTTCCGTCTCGCTGCGAAGCTCTGACCCATCAGCCTGGCTCGGGCCTTCCCCACGCGGCCCTCCAGTTAACCCAGTACTATGCCACGGCCATGGTCATTCTTTAAATTGTCAGGCCATGCCCCTCTCCTGTATACAGCCCTTCGGTGGCCATCTATTGCTCTCATAACGTCCGGCCCCGCATCACAGCACCCATACCACAGCTTTTATTTCCTGCTCCCTCTGCAGACGCCGCCCTGCTACTGTTCTGTCCACCTCTTTGCTTAAAGTCTAAGTCAGGCAATATCAAAGCAGCCCCCAAGCTCCAGGCTCTCAGTCACTACCCCCTGCCTCTGCCTCTGCGGCTCCCTCTGCTGCGACCCCCTGTCCTGTCTCCTCCTTTACTCCTGGGCTCTGGGGTCACATCTTCCCCGCTGTAGACCAGCCGCCCGGCAACATGCAATGCGCAGCCAGCTGGTCTGTCTGCTTGTCTGTCTGCCTGCTGGATGGGGTGGAGTTCCTGAAGACGGAGTCGGTTCCGTCTTGGGAGCCTGGCACAGATTAAGGGGTCAGCGGATGTTTGTTGCATTTGTCAGAGAAGGAGAACAGATCTCAGACAACATGGCTCGTTGGGCCCTCTCCCTAAACCCTGCCTGCCTTTGCTTCATGCAAAGACAGCTGCAGGGCCCATAGGCCAAAGCCCCTGGGTCAGAGGAACAACTGGCTTGTGTTCTCTCCAAAAATGAAGATTGCAACATCCTCGTGGCCTCTTGTTCAGGGCTGTGGGAGGAGGGCACATGGGGTGATGGCGGGGGCAGGGGGCTATGGGTGGGGATGTGCGGACCACTGGCCAGAGTCACTTGTATGCCCAGCTCTCTGCTGAGACTGGCTGGCTGCATGGACTGTCAGAGAAGTGGCTGTTCTCCGACGCCCCCATCCAAGTTGCACTTTTTCCCATATCCAGTTATGTGTCAATCCCTTCCCATCCCCTGGGAGCCAGCACCAGCACCCGAACATATTTATTAAACATCAGCCTTGGCTATTTTTTGCATGTCATCCAGTTCCAAGGGCATTCGAATGACCTTCTAGCTGGAAAGCGGTGTGCTGGAGAGTGGTGCCACCTGCTGGCCACAGGGAGTTACTACCCACATTCCCAGTGTGGAGGCCGCTGACTGCTAGGCCCAGGGTCCAGCACACAGACTGTGACAACAGGGTCTGTGCTGTCCTCCTGAAGGCTCAGAATAGACCTGTTGTCAATAAGACATCTGTCCAATGGGGGCAGATCTGAGTGTGTGCGGCCACATCTAAAACAAGAAGCCCGGCTTCTTATGGGCAGTGACTGGGCAACGATGTTGACAATTTATTCTTTGAAAATCTGAGAGCTCAAAGGTGGTGAAGAGATGGACCAAGCTCTGGAGAGAGGAAGCCATGGAATAAATTACTTGAGGAGTGAGGACAGGGAGCACCTGGGGGGCTCAGTCGGTTGAACGTCCGACTTCAGCTCAAATCACAATCTCGCTGTTTGCGGGTTTGAGCCCCATATCGGGCTCTGTGCTGACAGCTCAGAGCCTGGAGCCTGCTTCAGATTCTGTGTCTCCCTCTCTCTGCTCCCTCTCATGCTCTGTCTCTCTCTGTTTCTCAATAATAAATAAATGCTAAGAAAAATTTTTTTAAAAAGTGAGGCCAAGAACCCAGGTTTCTGGGCCCTTCGTCTGACATTCATTCTAGTACTTTATAACAGCATTGGGTGCCCTACTTGTCATTTGCATTGCTATTTTAGATGAAAAGGAGGGCTAACCTCCACCCCAGTAGGAATCTCCTTGCCTTTTCCAAGTGTGTATCAAATGGCTCCAGCTGTGGTCCTCCTTCCTCCAGAAAGTTCTCCTGGAGCAGATGGAAGTTTCTCTTCTAGAGCCCCACTGGCAGCTGGCCGCTCATCTGACATTTACAAGGGTCTTGACCTAAATACCCGGACGCAGACAAGACAAAGTCTAGCACTCAAGGGGAGCTTCCATCTCAGTGTGTGGTTGGAGATAGGTGGATGGATGGACGGGTGGATAGAGAGAGACAGACAGGTGGCGAATAGCCTATGGATAGATCACCAGGTATTAACAAGCACTTTGAAGATGGTAAATGGGAAATGTGATAAAAAATAACTTCCGGGACAACTAGCTAGGATCAGGAACCTTTGTTCCGGAGAGGGCTCAGCTACAAAGGAAGACGAGGAGGGAAGAGAATTCTGAGCAAGAGGAAGAGTAAGTATAAAAGCCCTGAGTCTGGAAAGAGATTGGTAGGTCTTGTGCACAGAGAAGGCTGAGGAAGGGGTAAACTAGTGGACAAGGGGAAAGTGGGGGATGATGGCTTTGGGGAAGTAAGTGGAGATCAGACCTGGGCAGTTTAATGGGTGTGTATGCTGCTTTCAGTAGGAAGTCACTAGAAGGTCTAAGCAAGTAAGTATCACAGTCCTATTGACGCCTCAGGCAATTCTCATGCGCCTTTTGCTGGAAGATTCCTGCTTCCACACCTCCTCTTTGCCTGCAGAAAGTCTTTCCTCCCACCAGGCTGTGGTAGCTTTCCCTCTTCTGGGCCTTGGGGCTCATGTCTTCATGTCGCTATCATTGTGTCCGCCATCTTGTTTTGCAATGAATGATTCACACATCTTTCTACTTTACTAGAAAGGAAATTCCACAGGCAGAGAGTCAATGGTAAAGAGGCCAGATGTGGGACAAACTGCCGAGGTGCAAACACTCTGATCCTCAGAGGCAGAGTGGCTTCAGGCGATGCGTTCCATGTCTCTATGCCTCTGCTTCCTTGACTGCAAAACAGGAATAAGAGCACATACTGCGCGGAAATGTTTTTGTGATTAACGGTATGTGTAAAGTGTGACCGCGGTGGGCACAAAGCACCTTTCTGGGCCTCGGACAAATGTAAGCATTGCTCACTGAGTGCAGAGACTCCGAAGGCAGGCGGTCCAGCCAGAAGCTCAAGGTAGTGAGGTTGGAGGACTAGGCTAGCAGAAGTATGAATAAAGGATGATTTGTTGACCTGATTATTCCTTTAGCCAACATGGATAGGTAAGACAGAATGTCCTGTCATCTTTTAGGGCATCCAGCTATGCATCCACAAAATGGGAGCAGTGGCCTCTGTATTGACGGCCTCAGAGAACTGTTGAGAGGCCTAACATCCTAACAAGGCAGAAGGACTTGTAATCAGTCAGGCCCTGCTCACCTCTGAGCCCACGCCGTGCAATGCCACAAAGCTGCCTCTCCTCTTTTCTGTGATTTCCTTGGTCGTTGGATACGATATAACGGGCTTAGGTTGTAGCCCAGGCTTACCATTACACACATTTGGACACATCTAACTTCAGTCCCTCTAGAAAGAAAAATCCTTTTCGAGTCTCTTGGATGCTGAGTTCTATTCCGAAAGATCTTGGCTATGCCTTAGACTTCCAGCTCCATGTATTTGTAGCTGACACGAAACCCATCGGATTGACCACCTAAGTAACTAACAAATTCTTTCCTTCCTCTCTACTTCTATTGACCCTTCCCTACTCTGAGGACCCCTCGATCCTCTCCTGCCTCCCTGATCTTCAATGCAGTCCTCCATAGGCCATCCTCCACATCGCTGCCTAAAGGGTCTTCCCAAAATGAAAATGCGACAATGTTCTCAGCTCTACTTCTTCAAAGACTCCTCATTGTTCACAGGAGAAAGATGGAGCTACATAGTCACGGCTCCCTCTGGCTTCAATTCACATCTACTCAGAAGCTCTCCATTTCGCCCTTGATGTTCCATCCCTCCTGAGTAGCTCCAGGTGTGTGAACACACCCCTCATTCTACTGCGTCAGTGGTGGAGAGAAGGTAACTAACCTTTGCTGAGTCCCTGCTAAGTGCCAGGCCTGGACACGGTGTTTCATGCAGATGCTCTTGAAATCTCAAAATGAGTATTAACATTCTAACTGTACTAATTAGAAAGGAATAGAAAAGTTAACAGGTTCTAAAAGGCTCAGTAACTCAGTGAAAAACATGCAACAAGAAAGGTCTTGAGCCAGGCTTCCAATCTACACACAATTTCTCCAGACCTCTTACCACCTTTGGACTCTGATAAGTGGGTAGAATCTTCTGACGTCCAAGGAAGAAGAGAATCATTGGTACGAATCATTCCCTCAAGTGTCCTTTTCACGATCACTCTGATTCCCATAGGATGTCCTCATATCCGTTTCTTGATGCCCATTTTCTGCATGTATTGTCATTTGAGCTTCGTGTCTCAACCTGAATTTAGCCAAGACAAGAGAGTCATTGCGAGCCTGACGGGAATCAGGACTTCTGCGAATGTCAGAGGAGCTGAGGGAGAGCCGTCTACAAGGCGCAGGCAGAGGATGGCAGAAACAGTCACAGGTGACTTCAGCCTGAGGCAGTGAGGCAGGCGGGGAAACCATGTCTAGCGGTCAGTGTAGGAGCTCATGGAGAGGTCTCTGAAGCCATTGTGTCTCACCATCATGTCTCCCCAGCTGGTGGCTTCTGCTCCAGTCTCCATTCTCCAAATCTCGTCAGAGTTCCTGGATGGCAGTGCTGATGTGGAAATGTGTGAGGAGGGTGATTCTGGATCCACAGTTCCCAGCCTTGGGAAGAAGGAGGCGGTGGATCAAGTCAACAAATGGCTTTTTAGCACACGTCTCCACAAACCCATGAGGGCGGGGACTGCGCTCTTCATTGTGCAGGTGGGCTGCAGGGGTAACCTGTAAGGTGATCCCAGGAGCAAGTCTCCACATACAAGTCTCCTTGACTCGAACATCCAGGTTTGTTCTTTCCAGTTTGCTTATTTCATTCTAATTTTTGCTCCATGGCACCACGCATGAGTAGCCGCTGGTGTTGCTCGTAAGCAACTTTATCGCCCTAAAGGATCAGGCTGGTATCTGAATTCCTACCACCAGCCTCGTCTCCCCTGTTTATGTGAGGCTTAGCTTCTTCTTGTGGGCTGGACTCCTGGGTCCATGGGTGTGAATTTTCTGCTCTAGGTCTGATACTGTAAAGGCAAAACGATACTGTCTTTCTGTGGGCTCTGATCCCCCACCCCCCACCCCATAGAGATAACATTCAGAAACAGATTGGACACTGAAATTCACATTATACTTGTGTCTATTAAGTTCTTTCATATCATGTTCAAATTAAAGCTTGAAAGAGGCCTCTCTCTCTCTCTCTCTCTCTCTATATATATATATATATACATATATATATATATGTATATATATATACATATATATATGTGTATATATATATATATACATATATATATATATATATGTATATATATATATATATATATATAGAGCCCAAGGACTCCCTTTATGGCTCCCGGCACCTGGCCCAGCTCATGGAGTCTGCACCCCACAGCCCGGGCCCCACCAGTATCCAAGCTATCGAGCTCTTCGTGCTTCTGGATCTTCTGGGCGCCCCAAACCCAAACTTCTACAGTCACTTCCCTCACACGGCCCGCTGGTTCCATCGGCTGAGGAGCATCGAGAAGCGTCTGCACCGCTTGAACCTGCTGCAGGCTCATCCCCAGGAGGTGATGTACTTCCAGCCCGGGGAGCCCCCTGGCTCTGTGGAAGATGACCACATCCCCTTCCTCCGCAGAGGCGTCCCGGTGCTCCACCTCATCTCCATGCCCTTCCCCTCCGTCTGGCACACGCCTGGCGACTCGGAGGCCAACCTGCACCCCCCCACGGTGCACAACCTCAGCCGCATCCTCGCCGTGTTCCTGGCCGAGTATCTGGGGCTCTAGCCTCCCTGGCTGACTCTGAGCGCGGAGCGGCCAGCTGGGACGTCCCGGGGGTGTCTGGAGCCAACGGAGCTCGGGCCAGGCTGTCCGATCCTTTTCTTCGGCTCTATTTGTGCTATGACTGGAAGACCCTCTCTCCTTTGAGGGTCTCAAGCTGCCGCTCTTCAAAGACTTGGAAGAGGCGAGGCCACTGTGGGGGGCGGATCCAAACGCATAAGAGCTCGGACCCTGTCCTGAAGGAAGCCTTGGTTTGAAGGCTCCCAGGGGCCAATTGCTGTTCAGTCGGAGTCAGCAGACCTTGGCGGGGCCTCAGGACCAGCACCACCGCCCCACCAAGTGAATTCTCCGTGGCTTATGTTTTCAGGACGTCCGTGGATCGCCACGTGGGGCCCACAGGGAATGGGCTTGTGAACAGGAATGAGGAGATGGAAGCTGATATTTGGGAGCTCGAGTCAGCCAGACCCGAGGGCAATAAACCAGTGTTTCTGTGAAACATTAAAAAAAAAAAAAAAAAAATATATATATATATATATATGAGGGCTTAGAGGAACATTCAGTCCACAGGTAAGTGGTGGATGCTATTGTTCTGATGATCACTCCAAAGACAGATCTGAAACCTTATCAAGAAAGGGTGGGGTCCCCGGGTGGCTCAGTTGGTTACACATCTGACTTCAGCTTAGGTCATGATCTTACGGTTGGTGAGTTCGAGCCCCACATCCAGCTTTGTGCTGGCAGCATGAAGAAGCCTGCTTTGGATCCTCTGTCTCCCTCTCTCTCTGCCCCTCTCATGCTCTCACACACTCTCTCTCAAAAATAGGTAAACATTAAAAAAAAAAAAAAAGGTTGAAAATTATACCGGAGAACTAGGGACAGAAGAGTTACTGAAATGGAGCTCCACATTTAATTTCTAAGTGAAAACAAACAAACAAAAAAAAAAAACCTAAGCAAAGCAAAGAGTAAGGACAGTATTTCACAACGTTATTATGGTAAAGCTATGCCCACTATGCCCAGCTAGTTGGTTAGAAGAGTCGATTGTTACCTTGGCAATGAAGTGAACATGAAACTCTAGAACAGCCCTAGTCTCATTTTCAGCAGCGCATGCCCGTGGAGCTCCCGGTTTTAAATTACGTGAGCTGTTATCTCTACTGTCACAATGCGTCATAGGGCAGCCACTTTTCTGTGCCTATAGGACTGTCCTTCTGGTCTGGCCACTGCCACTTGGCACTTGGATTGTTTATGTCAGCCTCAGCCTCCTAATGGGCCTCCCTGCCTCTGCCTTCACATCTTTCCAATCTCCACTGGACCTGAGCTTTCACTCACCTGAGCTGAGGTCCTCACGGTGGCCAGTGCGGCCAATTGTGACTCGATTTGGGCAATCCTCTGATTTCTTACCCCTTTCTTCCTGGCTCACTCCATTCCTGCACCATTCTCGGCGGGCAGAAAGGGAGTGAGAGAGGCAGAAAGGGCCTTGTGAGAAAGCTGTTGTCAGTGTTTCCCATGAGCAGGAATAATCTTCTCCTTCCTTTCCTTTTCATCACCTTTCTCTTCTTTTTTCCTCCTCGTCCTTCTCTGTTACTTTTATTGCTCAATCACTAAATAACTGACCATGTTTCTTAAACAAAATGTAGATCAGATCCCTTGGCATTGAAAATGGCATCCATTCTGCTCTGAGTTCCAAGCAAATCACATCAACATGATTCGGAGATAGCCTTATGAAATGGTGAAAGTTTGTTAGCAATATTTGTAGACACTTCAATTATGAGCTTAATGTTTTTATCTCAAGGAACTGGTTTCAAGGGTACAAATCTCTAATAGTTCTGTTGCAAGTTTCCACTTTGCTGGGAAAATATTTTGGAAAATTGGAATGGTCAGCTATATTAAACTAGATTTAAGAAAAATTAAATCCTGGTTAAAGGTTATTAGAATCTCACTCCAGAAAATTACTTAAATTCTAATATATTTTCAGAATGAGGTTGTAAATAACTTCATATGAAAACATTCTTTCCCAGAAGAGATTTAGTATAATGTTTCCTTCTCAACACTTTGGAGAGAATAGCTCAGAGCAAATCTGGCCAAAACTCTGATCTTTATCTTCTGACACATGTTCCCCAGATGACAGTGTCAACCCTGAGTCTGAATTGGATGTTAACTTGTTCATGATTTGTACACAGGGCAGCTACAAAGGACCCAAGGGTGTTCAGTTAGATGCTTCAAGGGAAGTACACCAAAGCTCTGTCATGGCAGAGCGAAGTACCCATTGCCTTCAGGCTGAGTGGGAGAGGCCACCATCTTGTCATGCCTAATTAGTTCAGAATGAAGTCAATCTTGGGTGACTAACTCTGCCCTAAATATTCTGATGAGTCCCTTGAGTGGTAGTGCTAGCCTGAGCTATAGCTCGGTCCATGAACGTGTTTTAACTTAGATTTTCTAGTTGTAAAAGAAAAGAAAATTTTATTGAAATTTGGAAATTTAGAAATTTTATTGAAAATTAGCATTTAGAAATTTCTAATAATTATACAAGTGAGAAAATTACCGACATTATGAAATCCATAACATGAAATTATTTTCTTAACACCCAAAAATATTAAGTTAAAAAATTCATAACTTGGCATAGGACATCCTGGGTCCTTTCCTCCTAATAATTTGTGTTGTTCTTACCTAGTAACTACAAGTTTATTGCAATTTTAAAAAAATTTTACATTAACCTTCACAAAAATTTGCAGTTTTAATTGACTTAAACATTTTTAAAACTTACAGTTATGTTCAAAGTCTTTTCTCTTGTAAAATAAAGTGTATTCATACAGCTTATTTTTCTTTGTTTTATTGAAAGATAAATAGTTCATTGATTGTTTCTTTAAAAAATAGCTGATAGGACAGCACAGCATACAGTGTAAAGGGTATTTCACTTCCAGCCTAGAGCTTCAGTCCTCCTTGGAGGCTGTGGCGAAGAAGGTTATTAATGATGAGCACAAGGCCAACATGAGATCTTTGTCAGCCTTAGCAAAGCCCCAGGAGGCAGAGACCAGCAGAAGAGGTGCAGAGAATCTCCCCCATGGAAAGGTGTGAGATCACCTGGTGGGACCGTGCTCAGAGATCGCCGGGAAAAGCACCCACCTCTGTCTGTAACCTCCATCTGCAGGAAGTGCGGAGTTGGGCGTGTGCAGAGAAAGTCTTTGGAATGCCACCAAGGCCCCCTTTCATGTTTGTCCAGTAAGAGGAGAAGGAGCACTCTTCTCCATCTTAGTGAGAGAGGCTTCAGCATCCAGGTCTACTCAGAGAGCTTTATTTGTGGAGTCTGAAGGGCAGAAGGCACTGGGGTCTGAAGCGTGCCTGAAAGATTCAATAGCTAAGGTTACAGGCTATTGTAACTCTCGCAGCAGTGGAACCAAGGAAGCCAGGACTTTCCTGGGAGGAAGCTTCTCTCCTGCCACTGCTGGACCAGGTGGGTGAATTTCCCCAAGGACAAGTGGATCCATACGAGCCCTTGGAAGAACTTTCAGGGAGGATGCTTAGAGGTGGAGGTAGGGGCGATGTGACCCAGCAGAAGGGAGTGCACCATGTCCACAAAAAAAAGGTGTCTCACATTTCAAGAGAACAGCAGGGAGAAGTCCACGGCAGGGGAATTGCTAAGCAACTCACAAAAGCACTCACCAAAAAGCAAGGGCTTAATGACAGGTCATGACCTGCGCGAGCAGGTACATAACATACATATATGCATTTACACATGTACATACATAGATATATATGCACAGACACACCAGCTACAAATGCTCTTCCCAACAGGTGGACACTGCAGGTGTCTTCCTGCCCCCTTGAGCAGGACAGAGCATATATGTGCCTATCGTGACCCTTACTCACCCAATCAAGTCTTCTAAGCTTGGCTCAGACCTGCATGGGACACTAGGGTATATCAAACTTGGATAAGAATTTGAAGTTTTCATTAACATTCTAGATAGGTCTTTTCAGAATGACCAGAGGACACTTCCTTCCAGTGGTGTGAGTAGAAGAGTTTTGTGACCTGCCTGATTCTTCATCCAGGGGACAGGAAAGCACCTACCCCCCAGGGCAGATGAAAGGGACAATGGGGAGAAAAAAATAATCACCTACTTACCCTACTGAGTTCTGCCTATTTAACGCTACGAGCATACCCTTCCTTCTTTTATTCCCCCAGAAGCCTTGATTGCAAACACGAGTGCATGAGCCTATACAAGAGGGACAGCCCCACCCACTCGGTCCCTCTCCCTGTCTCTCTCTGAACCGTATGCTTTGTCCTGCTTGCGGGACTGAGGACACATCTGCAGCCTCCTGTTTGTCACAGGAGCGGATGCCACTGGCTGGCAGGTGTGGAATTGGGGTGGGCAGACAAGGTGTTTTGAGCCTGACTTATGCGGCTCCTGTGGGACCTGGGGGTACCCCAGAGGGGCTAGTGTGAATGCTCAATCTGATTCCCACCCGGCTGCACAGGGCCAGCGTTCCTCTGGACAGGCAGGGGTCTAGACCTCCACCTTCACCAGCTTGTCCTTTTCTCTGTGCAGACAGCAGAATCCTCGCACATCCGATCACCCCGCCACTTGGGACTGTAGGGGCCCTGATGCTCCATCATGGCCCATTCCTGCCTCGAGGGCTACATCTTTCTGTGGGCCTGGCTTTGGTCCAAGCCTGGTGTCACCAGTGTGGATCTGCAGACACTGTGGCTTAAGAAAGATCCAGGCACCAACAAGATGGCCCTCTGCGCTTTATGCAGACAGCCCACACGTCATGAGGGAGGCTTGTGCTCTCAGTTGCATCGGGCGCTCTCTGGCACAGTCTTCCTCAGTCTACTTCCTGGCGGGAAGCCGGGTAGGGAGGGCAGCTGGGAAAGAGATGACTGTCTCAAGTTGTTATCACGAGTAGGCGCTTGCCGTCACTGTGCACTAGATCAATGTGCATGAGTACTGCTACCACATACTTCTTCTAGTTATATGGAAGATATAAAGTCCTTGCTTACGCAATTCCACCTTCAGGGATTTATTCTCCATGTAAACTAGAATCTGTGAGCAAGTTCATTTACAAGAACATTTGTAAAAGCAATGTTAGAACAATGAAACTATCTATTCCTGTAAGTGCTAGATTGAAGAATTATGTAATATCCAGGGGCGCCTGGGTGGCTCAGTGAGTTAAGCGTCTGATTTCAGCTCAGGTCCTGATCCTGTGGTTTGTGAGTTCGAGCCTCGCGTCGGGCTGTGTGCTGACACTTCAGAGCCTGGAGCCTGCTTTTGATTCTGTGTCTCCCTCTCTCTCTGACCCTCCCTCACTCGTGCTGTTTCTCTTTGTCTCTCAAAAATAAATAAACATTAAAAAATTTTAAATTATGTAATATCCATAGAGTGGAATATTATTATGTGACCATTAGTAGGATTGAGGTAAGTCTATATGTTCTGTCATGTGTATATTTAAGTGAATAAGGCTTATTTTCAATTACTGCTAAACATCCCCTAATTTACACATGACACAGGTTTTCCTTAGTGGGACTCGGTTATGTGGCTTCCCATGTTTCATTTATCTAAATAGGATCGGAATCAAGATCTTTGTCCTCGGATTTTTTTCTGTCATTTTTTAACTATTTCTTTATAATAGTCCTGGCATTAGAATATTTGGATCATATGGCAGACCCATTTGCATTTGGACACGTGTAGTTAAATCACTTTCTGAAGGAGCTGCACACATTTACCATTTTATCAACAGAGCATGAGGGGATCCATCTCACCAGAGCCTTTTTTGTGGTAGGCAAACTTTGGAGAGGGCCCCCAATTTTCCCCCAATGTCCTCCTGACATCTGTCTTTGTGTCATTCCCTGCCCCCCTTGGGTATAGGCTGGACATGGTGATTTGCTTCCGAGAGACTGAGTAAGGCAAGTGATGGAATGTCAATTTTCAGATTTATGCCACAAGAGGCTGTGACTTAGCAAGAGGCTAAGATTCCCTCTTGCTGCCATTTTCTCCCACCTTCTCAGCTTGCATTGTAAAAATATGATGGAACAAGCTACCGAGTGCAGCATCCAAGCTGCCAAGGAACCGGCGGCAACCTCTGTCCAGCAGCTAACAAGGAACTGAGGTCTTTACCCCAACGTCCACAAGGAACCCAATCCTGCCAGCCACCACACAAGGGATCTTGGACGTGGATCCTCTACGGTTGAACTTTCAGATGAGATTGCAGCCACAGTTAACACCATGATTTTAGCCTCAGGGAAGACCCTGAAGCAGAGGACTCAGCTAAGTCATGCCTGGACTCCTGGCCCACAGAATCTGTGGGGGAATAAATGCATGCTGTTTTAAGCCTCTATGATTTGGGGTAATTTGTAATGCAGCAATGGGTAACTAATTCACTTTTACAAATTCTTATTTTAGGTAAGTTATTTCACTGTATAGCTTCTTTAATAAACCTAATAAATTCTTCTTTGTGCATGAAATAATACAGAAGCAAAAAAAAAAAATCTTTCCATTTGCTCAAAAGTGAAACTAAGATGCTGACCTATGCTGTGATTTTCTGTCACACAGCCCCTCCTTCAATCCATTTAGTTGGGCACAGAGTTGCTTGTTTCTGTGACTCCTCCTGCCCCCAATCTTCCCTTCTCTATGTGTTCCCCTCAGAGCACTTATTCACTACCGATCTGAGATCCTGGTATGAGCTGAAAAGCACAGAGGAATGAGAAATACAGGGAGTCAGTGCTTGTATCACACCTTTGGGAAGATCCTTCAGCTCTGGTGTCTCCTCTGAGATGTGCCTCCTCTTTGGGAACCCCTTCCCTCTTCATTCTGACTTTCCAAATTTTATGCATGTTTCAAAACCCCAGCTCAAGCCTCCGGTGCCCATCCTTCCCCTCCTAATGTCATAGAGATCAGAAGCACACATAGAGAACCCTGAATTTTCTGTGAGCTAATCTCCGACTTTGTAAGATGTCAGAGCCCTCGTCAATTGTGACCAGTGAATGAGTCAAGGAAGTTATGTTCCTAAGATGGAAAGGTGGCTCTCAGGCAGCCTTGTTATACAATATTCTAAGATGACATTAAAAGGTAACACAATCACCATTTTGCCCTATTACCAAGGCTTGGAAATATACTTAATACAGTTTAGCTCTTAATTATATTTCGTTTATAGTAATTAAAGTCTTTCAATGAATATTAACTTGAAACCGGACATTAAACGTTCACTGATGGACTAAATGTAAACTGCCTGGCCCAAGCCAAACAGAGAATTTAATTTAAGGAAAGTGTGGGATTCTAATTAGTGATCATACTTAGGTCCCATGAGGCCACCTGTGATGTGTAACTGGCACTGGTGGGTACCCTGTTGGTGGCCTGAATCAAATAGTGATCTCTATCAAAGCTGAATATAATTAATTACACAATTTTGAAATGTTCAACTCTAATTTCACTAAAATTACATCATGAAATTGGGCTGTTGCAGGATTTTTGGCAAAAGGGAAACAGGCATGAATAATTATTCAATGTTAAATTCACAGTATCCAACAAATTGGACTCTTTTGGGGCGCCTGGGTGGCTTGGTCGGTTAGGTGTCCGACTTTCACTTAGGTCATGATCTCATGGTTCGTGGGTTCGACCCCCGGTCGGGCTCTGTGCTGACTGCCAGCTCAGAGCCTGGGACCTATTTCGGAGTCTGTGTCTCCCTCTCTCTCTGATCCTCCCCTGTTCACGCTGTCTCTCTCTCTCTCTCCTAGAAATAAATAAAAATATTTTTAAAAAAATTGGACTCTTTTAGCTTACTGTCATCAGTGATGAAAGTGCCCTGAGGTTGCTCACACATGGACTGTTGAACAAGTGTTCAGTGTTGAAGAAGCACTTGTGTTATTGACCTAAACAAGAAGCCTGCTATGGGACTATTTGCACAAATATTATTGCTCAAAACCAATAAGCTAGTTGCCCATTACGCATAGGAATGAGTAGGAACTGAAGCTGACTCTTGTCTCAAATCCTCCAGTCTCTGTAAGTTATAGCAGAGAGCAAACACCAAGCAAAGCCAACAGTGTTTCTCAGCATCTATCTCAGTAATTTATTGCCATAATAATGCTGTGTAACAAACCATCCCAAGGTCAAAGTCTTAAAATCTGCCAGCAACTCAGATACCAACACGTTCAACCCGCCTGCCTCTGAGTCTTATTTAAGTAACATCTTTTTTTTTTTAATTTTTTTTTAATGTTTTATTTATTTCTAGGAGAGAGAGAGACAGCGTGAGCAGGGGAGGGTCAGAGAGAGAGGGAATCACAGACTGAAACAGGCTCCAGGCTCTGAGCTGGCAGTCAGCACAGAGCCCGACGCGGGGTCGAACCCACGAACCGCGAGATCATGACCTAAGCGAAAGTCGGACGCTTAACCGACTAAGCCACCCAGGCGCCCCTAAGTAACATCTTTTTAATCTGCCCCTTTCCCCCCACATACTCAGTCTCCCTTATACAATTTGTTCATTTTTTCCCCTCCCATAGCACTTACTACTTTCTACCATATTGTATAATTTTCTTATTAATTGAGTTTATTATTATTTGATTACATGAGGGCAGGTGTCTTTGTCTTTTTTACGTGTGGAAATATTCCAAATATCCAGGAAAATGCCTGGCACATAACAAGGACACAAAATTTTCAATATATATTTATTGAAGGGTGGGTTGATTGAAGAGCTAGTTTTTTTTTTATTTTTTAATGTTTATTTTTGAGAGAGAGAGAGAGAGAGACGGAGTGTGAGCAGAGAAGGGGCAGATACAGAAATGGTGAATAGTTATATTTTATTTATAGCAAATAATACGCTAGTAATGTTATAGTGTATATAACTTAATAATAAATATGTGTTTGGCTAGATGCCCACCTTTTCCCCCTCTCATAGGAGTTTTGAAGAAAGACCTTTAATGAACACTGGCTTACGCGGGGAGACCAGATTTTAAGGCAAACATTAAAGCATCTCTATGTCCACGAGATGGCGCTCGTTCCCAATAAGTCACCAATAGACACAAATGCAGAGCACCTCATATTTTTGGTGTTTTTAGAGTCCTACTACTGTCACATAGGTATTAATGGTCCCGATACCGTAATGTGATGTATCCACACTGGCCACTTGAATGTCTGTGTTCCTAAATTTCGACCCAGTGGGGAAGGACTTGAGAGTATCACTTTGCAGACATCAGCTGCCTTTTGCCAAGGTCACAGGGTGCTGACCCATGATGTAGGAGGTGTGGCAAGGCCACGGTGCTTGTGGGGGTCTCTCAGGGTCTCAGCTGTTCCTCCGCCCCTCCTTTTAGAGTCTTTTTCCCAGTCTAACACCTCAGACCGTCTCAGGGCTCTGCCTGCTGGCAAGACAGGTCACCCCTGCAATGGATTTTGCTGCTTGCAAAGTGCCTGTTATATACTAGGCACTGGAAGGGACACTCTGCATATATAGTTGGATACTTTCAACTGTCCTGGAAATAAGGGATTTAGAACCCCATTTTACAAAGCAGGAAATTAAGGTTTAGAAGGATTCACAGCAAGTGGTAGGAGGAATTTCTTGCTCGGTGAGGTGAACTTAGTGCTTCGGCACTGTTCTTTCTCTATACACAGGAATCCAAAGAATGAAGAACTCAGAGGTGAGCAAGTTCTGGTTCCCTGTCCTCCAGGGGTTCATTGTGTGTTTAGAGAGGGACAGACACACACACACGCACACGCACACACACTGTTACAAGGCAGATTGTAATGAACGCCGAAACAAGGGTATGGAGAACTTGCCAAAGGGGAACTCCATTCTTACTTACAGATTTCTGTGTTTTTTTGCTATTAGAAATGCTTGTTCTCCATTCTTCATGTGGGATTTTTTCCGGAGTTTCATTTAGGATCTTGTTAAAACTGCAGAATCTGCTTCAGTGGGTCTGCAGACAGGCCGGAGTTCTGCATTTGCTTTTGTTTTTGTTTTTTAAATTTATTTTTGAGAAGCAGAGAGAGACAGAGCACAATCAAGGGAGGGACAGAGATAGAGGGAGACACAGAATCAGAAGCAGGCTCCAGGCTCTGAGCTGTCAGCACAAAGCCCAACGCGAGGCTCGAACCCACGACGGTGAGATCATGACCTGAGCCGAAGTCGGACGCTCAACCGACTGAGCCACCCAGGAGCCCCCGGAGATCTGCATTTGTAACAGCCCATCAGGTGATGAAGCTGCTGCTGGTTCAGAGGCCACCCTGAGTAGCAAGAGGCAGGGGGAAAAGTGGGGGGCGGGGGGCGAGGCTGGCCCAAAGGCTAAGAATGGTTTTCACATTTGTAAAGGCTTGTGGGTGGGCAAAGAGACTATGCAGCAGGTCACACGTGGCCTTCAAAGAGGGAGATGTTTGCTCTGACCCTTCACGGCCGAAGTCTGCAGCCACCTGCGCTAGAGTGATTCTGCTGCCCCCTTTCCGAAGTGTGTTGTAAGGGCAGGTTCTCTTCAAGGCGTGTAGAAGAAAAGAGCCCTGAACTTGGTCAACTCCACCCTTCCCCAGACTGTGGGTGAAGCCAACCCTTTCCTGTTTCCTCCATGCTTTTCCTCTATGTGTCTGTCTCCTCGCCGGACTCAGGGCCAGTGCCACGCCTCTAGCCAAGGCTAGCATTCTAGACCTGGCTGACGGACTCACGGTCACGGCCTGGAGCACACCTTGTGCTGCTACATGACTCTGTGTCTGTGAATACCACCAACTGATTCTTCCATCAGAGGGTTCACTACAAGCCAGAGTCGGTCTCCGTCTGGGGAAGCCGGTCTGCATGGCGGCCCCGCACGGCCCTCCAGCAGAAGGGCTTCCTGGTGGTGCCCAGGCCACCTCCGTGAGCTCCTCCGGAGCGCAGCCTTCAGCAACGAGGCAGCAACAGACCTGCATCACAGAATAGTCGGCCTGATTTGACAAAAGCAGCCGCCATACATTTTTTGCTCTTGGAGGTGTAACCATGGCAATGAGATCAGATGACGAACTGTTCCTTAATGCAGGCGACACTCAAATGCACATGGCAGTTTGGGGTAGCGGAGATCGGTTTAAATTTAGAATCTGAGCTTCACTGCACGGAACAGAGAGCGTTAGAACGGGGCCGGCCCGGGCCTTGCCGAGCTGCCTCGCCTCCCGGGGCCGCGCACCCGGCTGCAGGCAGGGCCGGCAGTCACCCCTTGTGGTGCTTACCCTGCTCATGCCATTCTTCTGCCTGCTGCGGCTCTCACGGCAGGGGGTGCCTTTAGAAAGGCCTTCTGTTGTGACCATTTCCAGGAGTATTAACAGAGCAATAAAAGAACTGAACCCCAAAGATGCAGCTGTTCTAATCATTCTGATCCTCACCTCAAACCCTTCCTGACAGGTGCCGCTATATCCCCATTCTATGGATGGGGAGGTTGAGGTGCAGATGGTGGTGATGTGGGAATATGAGGCGAGATGATGCCCCAAACCCCCCACCAGGTAGGACATGGGTGACATTCCACAGGCAGTCCTGGCTGCCCAAGGACAAAGGAAAGGGGAAAACAAATGGTTAACTGATAGAGATCAAAGTCATACAGGACAGGAGTCTCCGTCAGTTTACAAAAGTCAGTTCTATCAACAGCCTCATCTCCGGAAACCTCTAGACTCAGTCTCCTGGAGCTCTACCATCACCCTCCTCTCCCTGGTGATATAGGCAACAAAGACAAGCAGGAAATGGTTAAATTTCCCTATAACCTGCAGCCCACCGACAAATACTTGAGGCAAATGCAGAGTAGAACATTTCTCCAGGAACCCCCTACGGTCGTAATATTAACACGGAAGGTGTTAGAGGAAAAACCACCTTGGCTTGGCAATGGCTAGGCTTTATGTACTGTGGGAGTCCTCGTTACCATATGATATTCCTTCTGGAAGCCTCCCTTTTCCCTCCCCCATCTCCATAGTATATAATCAGCCACTCCTCACCACCCCAGCGCAGCTCTTTCCTTCACGGGTCCTATGCCCGTGCTTTAATAAAAATCACCTTTTTGCACCAAAGACATCTCAAAAATTCTTTTGTGGCCGTCGGCTCCGGACCCCACCACCATTCCCAAACCCCGTCAGTAGGCCATTTGACCCAGGAGACCCGCTGAGAGCCCGCACTCTGCCATCTCCTCGCGGGGGACATGGTCCTTGGACGCAGCTGGACTCAACATTTAAAAATACAAGCAAGGAGGGGCGCCTGGGCGGCTTAGTTGGTTAAGCGTCCGACTTTCGCTTGGGTCATGATCTCGCGGTTCGTGGGTTCGAGCCCCGCGTCGGGCTCTGTGCTGACTGCCAGCTCGGATCCTGGAGCCTGTTTCAGTCTGTGACTCCCTCTCTCTCTGACCCTCCCCTGCTCACGCTGTCTCTCTCTCTCTCCTAGTAATAAAAAAAAAAAAAAAATACAAGCAAGGAAAAAAAATAGTTAAAAAAACCCAGCAAGGCTTAGTGGAGCTTATGCTCCAGCACAACAGTGGGAGAGGGGCGGCACAAGTGGGAAGCCTCAGGCTGACTCCCCAGGGAGGAATCAGGGAGAGGTTTGTAAAGAACTCTAAGGTGATAAAGGAGCACCGTCTAAGCACATAGAGGCTCATGGGGCAGCGCATGGTTAATTAACATGTTGAATCTCCACCCCTGGGTGCAGGTTTTTAGTATTATAATGGGCCAAGGTGGACCCCATTGGGTGGGGGGAAGGTCAGCGCTGGGGTCCACGTTGGCCCAGACTGATTTGATCTGGACGTCACCAGTCTTTGGGGTAAGCACCCTCCTTTCAGTGAGCACCTCGCCTCCGCATTCCTCCAAGGTATAGTGCTCAGGAGGCAGAGAGCTTGACGTTTTAAATATCTTTTGTTTATGGAAATAACCAAGGAAAGCTGTGCTTCGTGCTCAGGGTTGAGGGCACCTAAGTCCAGTCCATGCTTTGTCTCAGGTGGGGAGACCTCGGGAATATTTAAATCAGTGCCATTGTCTGGACCTCGGGAACAGCCAGTCTGCTCCCTGAAGAACCCAAGGCTATCTGTGAGGTTGTCAAGTGCTGGCGCATGACCTCCCGGAGCTGTGGGTAGGAGGAGAGGCAGTAAGAAGGAAACTGAAGGCCCCCAGGGGGGAGGTGTGGGTACAAAATCAATCTCACTTCTCCGAAGGCAATTTTTCCAATATATATAAAGAGCTTTCAAATGTTCATATGTGTTAATCCACTAATTTAATTTGTATAAATCATCCTAAGGGAATAATCAAAGTTCAGGTAATTTTTTTCTAACAATATGCACATCAGAGCTTTATTTATAAAAGGCTATTTCCTTCTTTTAAAATTAAAGTTTATTTATTTTGAGAGAGAGCACTCGAGCAGAGGAGGGGCAGAGACAGAGGGAGAGAGGGAATCTCAAGCAGGCCCTGTGCAGAGCCCAACATGGGAATCGATCTCATGAACTATGAGATCATAATCTGAGCCTAAATCAAGGGTCTGACATTCAACAGACTGGGCCACCCAGGCACCCCTATTAAAGGATATTTTCAAAAGAGACTACATAGTGAAGAATTGGGGATTGATTGCATAAATAAATCCATGAAGTAAAATAGTATGTAGCTAAAAATTGTATTTTTAAGACATTTTTAGTGATGTAGGGAAATATTTGTCAAAAAACTGTTTCCTGGAAAAATCAGGAAACACAGTTATATATGGCATAAACTCATAACTTTGTATATACATGATGGAAGAAATGAACAGACTATTTCACAGAGGTGGAATTAGGGGGCTTTTTAATTTCTTTATATTTTTCTAATCCTTATAATACACAGAAACTCATATAAATAACAACAGTTTTGCTAACAAAAGAAATAATAATAATACAACAACTTTTTCTATTCATTAATTGCGTTTAGTGTGCTTGGCAATGTAAGGAAGTGAATTATCTATATTTGAAGTATGTTTCCTTATAAAGTGTGGCAAGATAGGTTTTATCAAAAAGGAAATGAAAACTGAGAGACTAGTTGATGTGCTTAAGATCTACTAAAAGAGGGGTGTCTGGGTAACTCTGTCTATTAATTTTGATTAATAGACTCTTGATTTCAGCTCAGGTCTTGATTTTAGCTCAGGTCTTGATCTCGTGGGTTCATGGGATCAAGCCCCACATAGGGCTCTGTGCTGACAGTATGGAGCCTGCTTGGGATTCTCTCTCTCTCTCTCTCTCTCTCTCTCTCTCTCTGCCTCTCCCCCTATTTGTGCTTTCTCTCTCTCTCCCTCTCTCAAAACAAAATCGGCTAAAAGAACAAATTATTAAACGTAAAATTATATGCATGTGTAGCACACTCAAAAATGAGGTGTAGTCTATTTAGCTGCAGGATAGAGTTGAGGGAATGATGGGAAATGAGGAACCAGAGGAGAGTGGGGGCAGATCATAGAAAACCTTGAATGCTCTATTCTATAGGCATAGAGCCTATTCTATAGGTAATGTGGAAATAGTTGCACAAATTAAAAAGAAAAGACCTCTGCCCCTCCCTCACTCATGCTCTGTCTCTCTCTCTCTCTCAAAAATAAACATTAAAATAAAATAAAAAAAAGAGGCACCTGGGTGGCTCAGTTGGTTAAGTGTCTGACTTCAGCTCAGGTCATGATCTCACGGTTTTGTTGGTTTGGGGTTGAGCTTGGCATTGGACTCTGCGCTGACAGCTCAGAGCCTAGAGCCTGCTTTGGCTTCTGTGTATCCCCCTCTCTGCCCCTCCCCTGCTCATGCTCTGTCTCTCTCTAAAAGATAAACATTTAAAATTTTTTTTAAAAGAAAAGAGAAGGGAGGGGGAAAGGGAAAGGAAGGGAAAGGAAGGGAAGAAAAGGAAGGGAAAGGAAGGGAAAGGAAGGGGAGGGAAGGAAGGGAAGGGAAGGGAAGGGAAGGGAAGGGAAGGGAAGGGAAGGGAAGGGAAGGGAAAGGTGTGTATGTGTGCCTGTGTGTGCACAGGGCTGATGAAATGATAATGAACAATGGTCAGAAAGTTTTACCACCATTACATATCACGCCTGGCCTTCATTAGACACTACATCTCCATACACTTGCCCCAGCATAAACACGATTAAATTTTGGAATGGGCTCTCAGGGATTTGCAGAAGTAGTGCAGCCCCCCAGGCAGCTGGAAGCAGGGGAACACAGGTGAATGAGGAATTATCTTAAGTTTTTTTTTAAGGTTTATTTATTTTTGAAAGAGACAGGGTATGAACAAGGGAGGGGCATAGAGAGAGGGAGACACAGAATCCGAAGCAGGCTCCAGGCCCCAACCTGTCAGCACAGAGCCCAATGTGGGGCTGGTCACACACCCTGAGATCATGACCTGAGCTGAAGTCGGACGCTTAACTGACTGGGCCACCCAGGCGCCCCATGAAGAACTATCTTAAAAACCCTCTCCTGCTTCCTTCTTTTATAGCATCAAGTCATGGTGCCTCTTGGCCCTCAGGGATTCTTATTGTCTTGTGTGAATCATTTCATCCCCAACTCAGGCTCTGGGGTTTGGTTGATGCTGAGCCTACTGTCCTTGGCTAAGCTTTCAGCCTGAGGGCCACCACGTGTCATGCGTACACCCTGAAGGGTGTCCACACGTCTGCAGCGTGCAAAACCTCCCATATGATTGAGTCTCTCAGTCTGCACAGGTCCTGATTCCCCGAGCCCTTAGCTGTTCAGTCCTCCTGAGTGGATCGGCAGTCTGTATGCAACAATTTCGTCCCTCTGTATACCCAAACTGCTCATTGGATGGCACCGCATTTCAGTCTTCTTTCCACCTGGATGTGTACATCTATAAATATTTAAATTTGCAGATACTTTCGTAATACTCTGTGTCAGGTGTGGGTCTTCAGACTTAATTGACACTCACACCAGTAATCTCTGGGAGAACTCGTCGAGGCGGGATGTGTCTCCCTTTTACGCCCAAGGAACCTAAGAGGGCTTCCGGGACCTGTCTGCAATGTGGCCATTAATTAGGTGCAGCCAGGATGTGAATCCCACAGTTCTGGTGTAGAAGTCTGTGTTCTTAATCATCGCACGATGCTGCCACTCATATTTAGAATAAGACAATTTCTGAAAACGGTGACATAGGGAATCATTATGATAATGCAGTCACAGCTAATCTCCAATCTTCTACCCGTGGTGCAACCCTCAAGCTTTGATGTAAAATTCTGACTGATTCTAGGCAGATGTGTGGATGATGATGCCATTAGCTACTAGGTTTTAATGCTCTTTCTCTCTGTTCCCTTTGCCTTTGCTGCGTAAAAGACCCCTTATTTCCCCTCTCCTTTTTTTTTTTTTTTTAATTTTTAATTCCTTCCTTGTGATCTCATTGTATCCAGGGCTTTGCTACCCATCTCTGTATTGATGATTCTCCTTCGCAGGCTCCGACCTTCTCCCACAGTCGGGGCCAGCACCACACTGCACATTCCCTCCTGTGTGTTGCACAAAGATCCCAAACTCAGCAAATCCCAAACCACCCGGGCACCCGCTTCATTTCCTGTCTTGTTGATGACACTGCTGTCATTTTGTGGCTACTCAGAACCCTGAGTCAGCCATGCCTCTTGTCTTTCCGGCCGCCAGCAGCTCTTAAGCATCCCCTTTCTGTCGATGTTTATTTCCTCTTGTCTGGAATCAACCCTTTCCCACTCACACACCTTGCTCTGATGTATCCTTCTCTTGGGATGGTCTCCCGGATCTGGGACAGGGTCATGGGCATCGTACTCCTTCCTGTGGCCCCATTCCCACCAGTTTGTTCCCTGGAAAACACTCCCATGCCAAAATAATGGGGAATAAGAAAGTAGAATAAGAGGCTGAGCAATTTCTATAAAGGAGAGAGTCCCATAAACTTACGGCATACGAACAGGGCAATGCATATGCGGAAAGCCACTGAGTCTCAGGGGAAAGTAGGGCTCAATCCTCACTTTCAGCCAAGCTGTTGCTCAGCCCTAATACCATACAATCCCTCCGGCATCTGACCACGTATAGCTACCAGCTACCCCTCAGGTCCAGGTTAAATATCACCCTCTTCACGAAAGCTTTTCCTGCTTTACCTTTTGGCTTTATAGATTACCTGCATAATTTATTCATCCCCTTCACATGATACGGAGTACTTACTACATTGTAGATACTGCTGTGTACTGATCTCTCCTTCTAGCTAGGAAGCTCTAGATCAAAGTCTATTTCACCTTTCTTTCTGGTCCAGAGTACACCTTGCTTCAAAGGTCCTCACTAAAGTTGGCTGGGTAAATGAATAAATAAACAGTCTGCCCCAAACAGTGTTAGATTATATGAAAAACACGGTCACAGTAATTCCCTTCCCTTCCATGCTCTTGAGTAGATTTCCCTCCCTGACACTGGGCTTGTCCGTGTGACTTGGTGTGGCCATTGAGGTTTCCCTCTCTCTTTGTGCACTTGGGACTCCAAGCCACCATGGGGATGGTCCAAGCCCTCCTGCGAGATGCTGAGTGGCACAACAGAGGGCAGATGCTCTGACCTGTCCCTGGCCAGGGCCCATGAGGCACCCAGCAGCGACCAGATACTGAATTGGCCCAGATACTGAGAGTGAGCAGCTGCCCCACAGAATAAGATAAACAAAAGGTGCTGGTCTCAAGCTACTTAGTTTTGGGAGTGCCTTTAATGCAGCAAAAGCTAACTGGATACCCGTTAACTGCTAATTTCCAAAGAACTGGAGTGCAGTCAAATGATCAGCATGGATGCACACTCAACAGCACTGGTACACTAGAAGCACTGCTGCTGGTATAGCGGAAACCATTGCAGGCAAGTAAACGGACGTTCTAGTCAAATAGCCCTGGACTCAAGTCTAGGCTCTGTCACTGGCTGTGTGACATTGAACAAGTTACTTCTCCTCCCAGATAATGGCAACTCTCTTTCGGGATTGTTGAAAAAAATGTAATGAAATTATGTTCATGAAGTGGCTGTGATAGACAGTGCCCATGTGGTCGATCTACGTTGGCTGTTTCTCTCGGTTGGTCTTTGACTGAAGGATAAAGCTCTGACTCTCCTCTCACAGGGAAATGGCTCTCTCTCTCCTCTCTCCTCCTCCTTTCCTCTCTCTCCTCATCCTTTTGCTTACACACACACACCCTCTCTGCCCCTCTCTCCCTCCCTTCCTCTCTCTGTCTCTCTCCCTCTTCCCAGTACCCCCTCTCTCCTTCCCTGTACAGGCAACTCTTTGCTATTTAAATTTATTTACCCACTGGCCAAATCAGGTACTACAAAATTTCCCCAAATGAAGTCCCAGACTGGTTTCCGGGGAGTTAATTACTTGCAGGAGTGAACAAATATGTCTTGATATTTCTAGACCCATAGATGCTCCTGCTCCATGAATACTTCTCACCCCCAAGACCAGTAAATAAGTAAACCAGCAACCAGATCAGGAAGACAGTCTAATTGCTCTCCATGTGGGGTCCCTTCCTGCTGCATTCTGTAAGCCTCCATGAAAAACACTAGATGAAAAGACTTGAGCCATCTCTTTCTGTCTCTTCTCAGGCAAACTGGGGCCCCAGAATTAGAATGTTTCTTGGGTGCTGGCTGCAACACTTTACCAACTGTTTATGATTTATTGGGTAATTAGCCTTGGGTTGTATCTTCATCATGCTCTCACTCTCTGAAGAGACAAGTGTAGGAATGACACAGGGGCACCTGGGTGGCTCAGTTGGTTAAGCGTCCGATTTCAGCTCAGGACATGATCTCACGGTTCGTGGGTTCTAGCCGCGTCGGGCTCTGTGCTGACACCTCAGAACCTGGAGCCTGCTTCAGATTCTGTGTCTCTCTCTCTCTTTGACCCTCCTCCCCTGCTCATACTGTCTGTGTCTCTCAAAAATAAATAAATAAATAAATAAATAAAACTTTAAAAATAAGTGTTGCTTTTTTTTTAAGTATAGGAATGACACTCTACACCACATGTGGTGGTGGCTACACACTGGAATAGTAGGCATATAATGTGTTCCAGGCACTAGGCTAAGCATGTAATGTGTTTTAATGCCTCAGGAAATTTAAAAATAGTGACCTCGCCTTAAATAGACCCCTCTCTATCACTTTCCTCTGCTCCAGTCTTCTTGGACTTGTCTCCTGTTTTTATTTCTTCAGATCATTTATGGGCCTTTGACTTTATTTTATTTATATATTTGATTGCTTCTTTATTGTCATCCATCCCATGGGAATGTAAGATCCATGAAGGAAAGTGCTTAGTCTGCCTTGACTATGGCTGTCTAGAGTCTAACCCAGGAAATGGCAGGCACTCAACAATGTGAGCATAGACATTAGGTAGACGTGAAATAGACATTAGAGTAATGGGTGAGCAGTTACTGGTGTCTCACCAAAGGGAACAAGAAGTTCTCAGGACTGGTGCCATGTCGATTATGTAACACAATATCACTGCACCAGGGACAGCATGACCCTCCATCAATAACTGATAATAGGCAAGTCTTGAAACTCCCCTAGAGAATAGTAATATGTACAGGAAATAAGTAATTTCTGATAACTGAGGTTTTCAGACTGCTGAAGAAACTCATCAGTTAAGTTCCCTTCGATGGACCTATTTTAAGTAGCAATTGCAAGGAAAATTAAATAGATGCATAACTGGTCTTTCTACTCATTCCTTTGCATTACCAAAGTAATTTGGGTTGGCACCACCTAGTTTTGTTGACCCAAGGTTATCGCTGAAAATGTAATTTGCCGCCAGTAACCTGAATTTAAGGATTGACATGTCTTTCTTCTCTGGGGACTCGGAGCCCTTGGAAGGCAGATCTTGTCCAACTGATCTTTATATCTTTAGTGACCAGCTCAGTGTTTGTTTACAGTAGATGTTCAGTAAGTGTCAAGTTGGATACATGAAGAGATGGATGGACACTCCTAGCATACTGTGCTGTGACTAGTAATGCCCTTAAGGTCAGACCAGCCTTTTGGCTAGCTAACCTGGCACATTCGAGATGCAGGCTGCTAGCCCTGTTTTAATTGCTATGTCTCTGTCTGATCATTTTTCTCTGTTTCCCCTCATGACTCCAGTTATGTCTCATTTCTGGTCAGTTAGCTTGTCCACCAAGGATTGTGACCAAAATATTTAACAGCTTCTCCTGCAACAGTATCTTTTATTTTTCTGACAATCTGCTTTTTATCTCTTATGGACAGAGACAAAGCACATGTTTGTTAGCACTTGTGGCGGATTGAAGAAAGTTGAAAGTTCTTTGACACTATTCCCATCAGGTGGTGGGTCTGTATCCTTGCCCGTTAAATCTGGATGGCCTTGGTGACTGCTTCGGCCAAAAGAATTCTGTGGAACTGGCTATGTCAGTTTCCCGGCACAGGCTTAAGACACTGGTGGCATCTGCTCCCTGTGGCTTGGGCATGTCTCTTGGACCTTGAGGCACCAGGTAAGATGCTAAGAGAGTCTCTGAGCTGGCATGGGAGAGGAGAGGGACCCATCTGAGCCCAGCCTATCAGCCAAGATACCAAGGCTCCAGAAGGAAGCCATCTTGGATCTGCTGAGCAGGCCAGCTGGGACCACCAGTGAGTCCCGTGGAGGCCACAGAGGGGGAGGGGAACAGTGGTCAGTCACACACTGCCGAATGTCCAACTCATAAACTCATGCAATATAATGAAGTGGTTGTTTTAAGTCACTACATTTTGGGGTAGTTTGATGCAGCAATAGAAAAGCAAAACAGCATTAATTATAAAATAAGGTTAAGGGCGCCTGGGTGTCTCAGTCAGTGAAGCATCTGACTCGTGATTTTGGTTCAGGTCATGATCTCACAGTTTGTAGGATCGAGTCCCGTCAGGCTCTGCGCTAACAGTGCAGAGCCTGCTTGGGATTCTCTCCCTCTTTTTCTGCCCCTTCCCTGATCATGCTCTCTCTCTGTCTCTCTCTCTTAAAATAAATAAATACACTTTTAAAATGTTTAAAACTAAGATGAATCTTGAATAGCCATTTAAACAAAATTAATATGTTACCTTTTATGGTAAAAGCGGCTTTGCGATATAATTATCTAGGACTGTGATATGAGGAGATGTTCCTGAGCTATGCCGATGGGCCCAATAAAATCATGAGTCTTTCTAAGAAGAATCTACCAGGGTCAGAGCGAGGAAGGGGATGTGGTAACGAAAGCCAAAGCCGTGTCGAGGGTGATGTGCTCAGAAGAGGGAAAGAGATATGAAAAAGGGACATGGACTCTACCGTAGAGGCCCCAGGTAGGGAAATCAGTTCTGCTGATGCCTTGATTTTACCTGGTGTTACTGGAACTCACGGGTTGAAGTCCTAACCCCAGACCTTCAGCATAGGATTCTATTTGGAGACAGGGTCTTTTTAAAGGGGTAGTTAGGTCAAACGAGGTCATGTGGGTAGAGAGGCAGACCAGAAGAGCGTGTGGAGAGGGAAGACCATGTGAGAACAACTGGACAAGATGGCCTCCTCAAGCCAAGGACAGAGGCCTCCAGGAAACATCTCTGCTGACACTTGGTCTTGCACTTCCAGCCGCCAGACCTGTGAGACATCACGTCTCTGTTGGTCAAGGTGCCTGCTCTGTGGTGCTTTGCTGTGGGAGCCCAAGCAAATGGGCCCAATGGTCTCAGTGCTTATAGGTCGTTAGCGGCAGAGCTGAGACTGGACCTCATGAGCTCTAGCTCCTTGGACCCTTCTTGCTGCATAAGGTCTTATTCGACTGTGAGACAGTGAGGATGAATCTCCTGGATCCTAACCTCAGTCTCTATCCATCACCAGTGATGCTAATCTTGGACAAGCTATTTGTAGTTATATGAGGTCCCTGTGCTTAGAGCATATATCTATGCTGCAATCAGGAGCAGATGAGTTCCTACCCATGGGGTGCTTGATATGCAGTTCAGCAACCCTCGGGTATTGTTCCTGATCTCTCTGTCCCAGATTGAGAGAGGACAAATGGAGTTTTCTAGCAAAATCCCTGAGATGTGGGGAAGGGAAAACTCGGATCCAAGATCACTAATGAGAAACTTGCACCACAAGGGAGAATGTTTCTCTCCGGGTGTAAAGTGTTAAATTTTGCAGCAAAATTTCTACTTTATCAGCTATAGAATCAGTAATCATTTGCAGGGGTGGAAACTGTTATTCATCAATGTCACTGTCATCAAATAAAATGTAAGTGCCTACAGAGACACAGTGTGGTCTAAGGAGGCTTGCGAACAACCTGTAATTACTACCCTGCCGTTCAAATCAGCAAAAAAGTGGGCGCTTTTAAGGCAGAAACTTCTGCGAATTTTGTTCATGATTCTCATGAACCTTGAAATGTCTGACCCAGACAGTCCCCTCCAGCTCTCTCTTATCCAGCAACTTCCCCAGGGGCCGCTTCTCCCCCAACACGGACACTCAGGGTTGTGTGAGGATGTTCTCAGCCTCCGGACAGCCTGAGGAAGTTTCTTGCTGCCACTGTGAATCTGTGATCTCAGCTCCAGAACCCAGGGAGGCAAGCCCAGGGAGGCAGAAAAGGTCCAGACGCCTGTCTGTGCACCTCGGGAAGCTCAGCCCAGTCCTCTCCTATTTTGATGTTTTGTCTTTTCTGCTTGCTGTGCTCGCTGCAGTCAGACATCATCTAAAGAATGAGTGCACAGGCCTGTGGCCACACTCAGCTGCTCCATAAAACCCATCAAAACCAGCCACGTGTGGCCACTGCAAGCCAAAGCACATTAATGGTAAAATCTAAGACACTCTGCAGCAGAAAACACATATTTTAGAACAAAAGAGCACAAAATACTCTATATCTTTCTCCTCTGGTGATTTTCAATTTCTGTTTTAACTATAATCAGAATTATCAAATCTAATCTTTTTATCAAAAAAATTTTTTTGAATCCTCAGGGTAGCTTTATGAGCTCTACCCACATATCCATGGAGTGCTGTTAGTCGTAAGAGGCCTTGAATGCCAGACTAAGGTCACAGGAAATCATATGATTACTTCTCACTCACGCTAGCTGTCATCTCTTCAAGGTGTCATTCATTCATTCATTCATTCATTCATCATTCATTCATTCAGTGTGTGTTTTGAGGATTTACTCTGAACCAGATGCTGTGTTGAGTCCTAAAGACTCAAAGACTAATAAGCTGGAGTCCCCACCCAGCAAGGGATTTACAATATGGTGGGAAAAGAGTAACAACTATTATGTTTGGAGAGTAACCTATAACATGTCTCCATAAGCATCTTATTTATGTAAAGCTTTCTTAAAAATGCTGGATCAGGTGGGTATGAGCCAAACAGAAGCTTTAGACCTCTTCTGGGCATTGGAGACCTCCTTCCTGCTTGGCCAATCTCCCTCTGGGCATTAATGGTAAGATCACAGAACAAATGTGAACATACCTCCTAGGAAGAGGCAGCAGACAGCCTGGGTGTCTGGCTTTGAGGGTTCACTCCAGGGTGGAGAAGCCCCCAGTGGAATCAGAACTACTTAGGGTGCAGTTCTTTCCCAGGCCCTGCCGACTGCTACGGGCTTGGCTTCAGGGCTGGGGGAGGGGAGAGATGGGAAAGAGAGAGACTGAGTGGAGGAGAGGAAGAGAGGGAAGCCATCACGATGAACAGGCCCAGCATGGCCTTGAAGAATCTGCTAGTGGAATTAGAGTGCCCATACTTATTTTCTAATAGTTCCTGTTGCAGGTTTCTAATAACAATTCCTGCAGTATATAAATACTATTTACCCATTTATAAATATTATTTTATTTAATAGAATAATCTGGGGAGAAGTACACTCTGGGGACAGGCCTTCATAATGTAATGAGCATTGCATTATGTATGAAGGATTTATGGATATACCTACAAGGCTTAAAAACTGCAGAAATAAATTATGCTTCATGCTTGACATGGGCTCACTCAGTCATTTATATAAGCAAAAAAACAAAACAAAACAAAAAAATCAGAAAAACCCACCCCAAAACAAAAGCTGTTTTAAATTGCATGCACTGGGGATATCAAAATGGTAAGATATAAGCCTTGTCCCCTTCTTCATGCCCATCACCCATTTAGCCCATCCCCTCACCTACCTCCCCTCCAGCAACGCTCAGTTTGTTCTCTGTATTTAAGAGTCTCTTGTTGTTTGCCTCCCTCTCTGTTTTTAATTTATTTTTCCTCCCTTTCCCCTATGTTCATTTGTTTTGTTTCTTAGATTCCACATATATTTGTCTTTCTCTGATTTTTTTTTTCGCTTAGCATAATACACTCTAGTTCTATCCATGTTGCTGCAAATGGCAAGATTTCATTATTTTTGATCTCAGAGTAACATTCCATTGTATATATATAGTACAGATGTATGCCACGCCTTCTTTATCCATTCATCAGCTGATGCACATTTGGGCTCTTTCCACTATTTGGCTATTATCGACAGCACTGCTGTAAACATTGGGGTACATGTACCCCTTCCAATCAGCATTTTTGTACCCTTTGGGTAAAAATACCTAGTAGTGCAATTGATAGATCGTGGGGTAGTTCTATTTTTAACTTTGAGGAACCTGCACACTGCTTTCCAGAGTGGCTGCACCAGTTTGCATTCCCACCAGCAGCGCAGAAGTGATCCCCTATTTCTGCATTCTTGCCAATATCTGTTGTTTCCTGAGTTGTTAATAAGCAGCTTTGAGGGCTCACTACGTTCTGGAAGTTCCAATGTTGAAAGTTTTCTGAAAAAATTCTTACATTTGACAAACTTCCCTTAGATGTACCTGATCTCCCTGCCTCTCTACTTCTATTCACCCTCCCTCCCTCCCTCCCTCCCTCCTTCTAATTTTTTATCCCATTGGTTTTAGAGAATGTAACTCTTCAAGTGGCCTCCGCAGTCATTGGGATAATGAAGGTGAGAGCACGAATTCCGCTCAACTGTTTTGTGATGTTACTGGTCATTTCTCTCCCCTGGGCCTCAGTTTCTCTGTATGTAATACATTGGAATGGTTAATAAGTGTGCTGTAATTTCCTTTTTAGACCTAAATATTCTTTATTTCTCTCATCAGAGTTTAAATCTGACAAAGAAGGATTTTTAAATGTTTTTATTTACTTCTGAAAGAGAGAGAGACAGCATGAGCAGGGGAGGGTCAGAGAGAGAGGGAGACACAGAATCCAAAGCAGGTTCCAGTCTCTGAGCTAGCTGTCAGCACAGAGCCCGACGCGGGGCTTGAACCCATGAACCGTGGGATCATGTCCTGAGACGAAGTCTGGCGCTTAACCAACTGAGCCACCCAGGTGCCCCCAAAGAAGAATTTTTTAAAAGGAAGGATTTTGTTGGGACAGTTTTGTTGAGTAGCGATTTCATTTGAAGGGGTAAATTTTGATTTTCAGAGTCTCATTAAAGATAGACTGATGGGGGAAGAAGATGGGGGTCACTGTTTTACTTCTGGCCAGAGGCTCACAGGGCTGCTGTGCATTCAAGACTCCATTCTGTGTCAGAACATTTCCAATCCAGCCTCAACACTGGGAACCAGCTTCTGAAGCCTGCAGAATCAAGTTTCTCCTACAGTTTGACTTTTTTAAGGCTAAGATTTCAACACATTGTCTCCTTGTCTCTTTCAGAATCATTAATTTCAGCCATTTATTAATTTCCTACTAAGTGCCATGCACTTGTTAACTTAAAATACATTATTTGGTTTATTATCCACCAAGGTATATGCCTTTACTCTAGTTTTATACATGAGGAAAATAACGTTCCTCAGGGAGGTGTGGATACAGACTGTAAGGAGAGAACTGAGGACTTGATGTCAACTGGGTCCAATCCTACAGCCTGTTTCTCTTCTCCAGACCACATCCTTCCCCGTCACTGGAATCCTTGGCCTCCTCCTGTGTTGGGCTGCCTCATGCTGGCCTCCAGGGATCAATATCTCAGGGGCAAGTAGGACATTTTTAGGTCTTTTTATGCCCTCTGCCAGAAACCTGGGCTCCCAGAATCCCACTGCCTGTCCCCTAGGTTCAAGTGTCCACGTGCCACACGTTCGTCACACTGGCCCACGCACACATACACACATGCCCTGATTGCCCACTGGAGATGCTACCTTCTCAAGGGAGGCCCACCCTTTGCCCACACTGTGCTTACTACTATTTATTACGTCCAGAGTCAGAGCTGTGGGAAAGAGCATGGCATGGCGTTTCCCTCTGATGGCTTCCTGGGTGTTCAGCTCTCACTCCCAACTAATTTTTGATCTCGTCAAAGGCAGGCCCCACTTTCTCTACAAAGAAGCTGGGAAAACTGAGCAGAGGTTCTGAGTCAGTCTCTGACTCTGATTCCATTCCACTAGAAACCTGGCGGAGAGGGGGCTAAGAGAATAGCTCTGGGTGGTCCCAAATTCTTTTTGATGGGACGGGTCACTTCCTGTCATGCCCCTCACTGTATTGCATCATTAGCAAACATCTTGAAAAGAATCAATGATAAGGAACACCTTTTTTGTCTTCCATGGCCTGTAACACATAGCTAATAATTTAATCAATAACTATGTTTCAGACTTTGAAAACAAAATCTACTTAACACTTAATTTGAATTGGATATTATCCTATGTTACTTTATTTACTATCATGGCCATCTTCTGTTCTTTCCCTCCACCCAACCCCACTTATAATCAATCAAGGAGTCAGGCTCCAGAAGGCAGGCTGTCTGGCTAAACTTCACAGGATTGAGTAGCCACCACTCCGTGACTTCAACTCAGATTCTTTTATTTCAAAACTTATGCTCCTGGCATGCAGTCAGTTCCCAGTTGAAATTAATGTCATGGAATTGATTTCGAAATTTAAAAAAAGACTGTGTTTTGGCTACATCTTGGCATGGCCACTCAATGTGTGGCTTTAGGCAAATAATTTAGTCTCTCTGTGCCTCAGTTTCTCCAGCTGTAAAATACTGTCAATAATAGAACCCAATGGGAATTTCCATGGTTCTGCAACTAGGCAGTGAGGTGAGTGGTCTTGGTGGAAAAATTCTTTCCTCTTCTGTAACTCATGTGGTTTATCAACTAACTAATGGCTTATTTTCAACATGTGCCCTTCATGTATGATGCATTTCTTTTCAAGAGGGTCATTGCTTGAATTATCTCCCTCCGGGAACTAGAAGGGAGGGAGAAACCGTTTCCTTTGTGACTACTAGGGACTGAAGACCTCTCAAGGAAAGAGCCCCGAGGTTACAACTCCAAAATGAATTCCAATGCATTTCCTACCCACGAAGTGGCAAACAGCTGGTACTCAGACTCTTTAAGAATCATGTAGATCCCGGGGCGCCTGGGGACTCAATTGGTTATGCATCTGACTTTGTCTCAGGTCACAGTCTTAAGGTTTGTGGGTTTGAGCCCCATGGTGGGTTTTGTGCTGAGAGCTCAGAGCCTGGAGCCTGCTTCAGATTGTTTCTCCTTCTCTCTCTGCCCCTCCCCTACTTACACTCTGTCTGTTTGTCTGTCTCTCTCTCTCAAAACTAGATAAACATCACAAAATTAAAAAAAAATTGTGCAGGTCTCTGAAGCTTCTTAGTTACTGAATAACTAGCAACTTCTTCACCATAACTTCCTAGGGGCAGAGACTGAATTTTAGTGAAGCTTTTCCTTTGGTGACACAAACTAATGAATAAAAATGGAACCTAAGAGCCACCTCTAAAGGATTAGGTGTGTTTTATGGTCCGAAATCTGTTTTCTATGAAGCACTTGAAGAAAGGCAATCAAATAAAAAAGCACCCGCCTGTCATGCCTGTTTCAACCTTTTAAGCTGAGGTAATGTGAAACAGCAAAAATAGTCTAATCTTTGGAAACAAAAAGATTTTTGCATTTCAGCTCTATCGCTTGTCTGTTATATCATCTAACGCTTGTATGCAGCATAAACAGGCTGACCTCAGTTTCTTAAACCGTAAAATGGGAGCAATGGTTGCTAGCTATCTTATAGAACTGTCATGGCATCAAATAAAAAATGCATGTAAAGGGGCGCCTGGGTGGCTTAGTCGGTTAAGCGTCCGACTTTCGCTTGGGTCATGATCTCGCTGTTCGTGGGTTCGAGCCCCGCGTCGGGCTCTGTGCTGACTGCCAGCTCGATACCTGGAGTCTGTTTCAGTCTGTGACTCCCTCTCTCTCTGACCCTCCCCTGCTCACGCTGTCTCTCTCTCTCTCTCTCTCTCCTAGAAATAAATAAAACATTAAAAAAAATTTTTTTTAAATGCATGTAAATATATTGGAGAAAATTGTTATTTATGTACTATAGAAAACGTAACAGCATTTTTTGGAAGCATTTCTCCTCTCGGGGATTCATTCCATCTTCTGGATTCTATTCTTACAGATCCCTATCCACTTCTCAGATCTGTCTTGTGCTATGAGCCTTCTATTCCTTATTTCTTAATAATAGAACCATTTTAAAGGAAGTAGAACTTGGGCTTACTTATTCCTCTCACACAGCGATGTACTTAATGGTGCCTGAAGCTCTGGTGAAAAGGGCAGCTGAGAGATTCATCTGGCTCTAAATATGAAGTTCAATAACTTCATATTTGGGATTGAACTGAAAACTCCGTTTAAAGAGGAAAGCCATTATTAATGACTCCCGTGTATCAAGCAAGGTTTCTTTTATTAAAAGAGTTTAAAAGTCAAGGGCTATACACTGAGAGGGAAGATACTCACAAAAACAGTCCCTCGATGTGTCCCCGGGTCAGAAAACATAGTGATAAAAATTGCTACTGTCAAGTGAAAAGTTCTTAATGAAAGACCGCTGTCTCTCTCAGTGCTTGTCATCAAAATCTTTCCACCCTGATACATTCTCATTGCCAGCATGTCTGCTACTCTAGTCTAATAAATAGGTGTTTCTCCCAACACCTCTGCAATCAGCTTCCCTTATGCCCGGAGGCAGTGGCAGAACCTGGACGACACTGCCTCAAAGCTCTTCTTTCTTTAAAATGTTTCCATTTCTATAATCTCCTGATTCCTCACTCAACTATTAATCAAAATGCTCATTATCTTATTCCTTAATTAAGAATATATGGAGGCACCGGGGTGGCTCAGTCGGTTGGGTGTCTGGCTCTTGATTTCAGCTAAGGTCACGATCTCGTGGTCACGGGATCCAGCCCAGCGTTGGGCTCTGTGCTGACAGCACAGAGACTGGTTGGGATTCTGTCTGTCTCCCTTTCTCTCTCTGCCATTGCTCATGCTCTGTCTCTCAAAAGTGAATAAATGAACTTCAAAAGAAAGAAAGAATACAGGAGATATGTACTGCATTTCAGACACTACCAAATAAGAAAACAAAGAGGAATAGGAGTGTCCTCTCAAATAGCTGACATAATCGTGGGGAAAGAAGACGGACCAATCCCTATGTCCAATACAGCGTGGTAAGTGTTACGCTGAGGATGAAGGACAGAATAAGGAATATCCAAAAGTGGCGATGGACATCAGGACGCCATCACAACTTAGTCTTCAAGGCTAAGGAGTCCTAGGGACTGGGAATGCCACTGGAAGCAAAGGAAAGCCCATAAGCAAGGATACAAGTCTGTGAGGATGCATGGCAAGGTCTAGGAGTGGTGAAAAACTGAACGCTATAGGAGACAGGATATGGAAAGGGAGTCACTAGAATAGCTGTAATGAAAAAAAAAACCTGGCAATACCGAGTTTTGGTAAGGACATAGCAAAAGTGGAACCCTCTTACTTTGCTGTCTGAAATGTAAAATGGTATAGCTCTTTTGAAAAACAGCTTCACGGTTTCTTATGATACTAAACTTTCATATGCAATCGTAGTTGTCTACCAGCAATTCCACTCTTAGGCACCTCCCAGGAGAAATGGAAACATGCCTACCCAAAGATTTATGTACAGATACTCGGAGCATGTTTCATAGCGGTGATAAATTGGAAGTAATCCACAAGTCCATCAACTGGTGAATGAACAGAATGTGCCAGATCCAAGCAATGAAATACTACCCAGAAATAGAAAGGAACAAAGTACCGATGCAGGCAACATCACAGGCGAACCTGAGAAGCATTATGGAACGTGAAAGGTGGCAGACACAAATGGACTAAATTGTACGATTCATGTGAAGGTTGCAGCAAAGGCAAATCCACACAGGCACCACTGAGGGCAGTGATAGCCTGAGCAGTCGCTGGAAGCAGGGGTCGGCAGGGCAAGAAGGGACTTTGTGGGGGTGATGGAAGTGTTCTAAAGCTAGACTGTGAAGGTGGCTTCAGGACTCGATAAATTTACTAACTGTCATCATCAACGCACACTCACAGGCATATTCTGTAGTATGCAAATTATACATTCCTGAAATTGTTTTTTTTTAAGTTCGTAAAATGAAAAAATGAAACACTTTATCTGTGTACTTGCTGGACCTTTTCAATGCAATCACATTACTGATATGTGTTCAGTAGGCAGTAGCTTGCTCCAGAACTTGAACCCAAGATGAGCCTCGTCTTTTTCATCCATTATTCAATCTTCCCTGTTGTAGACAGTTTAGTCACATTGATGTTGGCTACCTCTTCTGTTCGGTCATCGAATATCCTTCTTGTTTTTGAAGTAAAGGGCTTTCTATTGAGGAGTGTTCAGTCAAGAGTTCTACAAAAAGAAAGAGTTCTACAGAAAGACTGATCCTGGGGTGCCTGAGTGGCTCAGTCGGTTAAGCGTCCAGCTTTGGTTCAGGTCATGATCTCATTGTTTATGAGTCTAAGCCTGGTGTCGGGCTCTGTGCTGTCAGCTCGGAGCCTGGAGCCTTCTTGGGATTCTGTGTCTATGTCTCTTTCTCTCTGCCCCGGCCCTGCTCTCACTCTATCTCACTCTCAAAAATAAATAGATATTAATAATAAATAATAAAAAAAAAAAGACTGAGGCTGGGTTAAGCATCCAACTCTTGATTTTCTCTCAGGTCATGATCTCACGGTTCATTAACTCGAGCCCCGCATCAGGCTTTGCACTGACAGGGCAGAGCCTGCTTGGGATTCTCTGTCTCTCCCTCTCTCTCTGTCCCTCCCCTCCTTATGCACCCATATGTGCATGCTCCCCCCTCTGCTCTCTCTCTCTCTCTCTCAAAATAAATAACTACACTTTAAAAAAGAAAGAAAGAAGGAAGAAAGAAAAAGAAAGAAATAAAGAGAGAACAAACAGGAATGAAGAAAAGACAGATGGAGGGAGAGAGGAAGGAAGGAAGGAAGGAAGGAAGGAAGGAAGGAAGGAAGGAAGGAAGGAAGGAAGGGGAAGGGATCCTCTCCCAAGGAACGAAAGCTCATCAGGAGTAATATAGGAAAAAATAATACTTCCATATTTTTTCCATTATGTTGGGAAGTCAAAGGAAGACAAAAGAGAAGGAAATCATTCTTGCTTGACTCTGAGTCTCCAGAACCACTGGGCTACCATGTGATTGCAGATGCTGGGGCAGCCACTGCTCACAGAGCAGGTCAGAATGTGGCTCAGCTCAACTGGCACAGGGAAGGAACACGTTGAGGTGGCAGAATAGCTTCCCTGGCGCTACTAATCCCAGAGGCTTGAAGGCTCCAGTTCTGGCACTCATCATCCATTTTTCCAAAGTCTCAGCTTCCCTAGTATAAAACCAGAGGTCCTGAAACCACATTGCTCGAAATGATTTCATAGCCAAAGAGTGGCTTCAAAACACAGAAGAAATGACTCCCTGGTCACTGATCGAGTCCTTTGGCCACGGACTCCTCCCGGGAGGTCTGAGAATAACCATCTGGGCTGAACGCACTTAAAGAGCAGCAAGAATTATGCAGTAGGGGTAAGAGCTGCGCTGTCAGGCCCTGGGGAAATGCAGCCTCGTCTCATGTGAATTGGAACCATCAGCTGCATGTTTGCTTTGGACTCCAGAAACCTTTATTGTCTTCATTAAAATTAAGGTTTGGAATTGTGAAAATTTTCATAGCATTAAAACAGAACAAACACATAACTTCCATGTATAGACTCACAACCAAGATGGACTAAATGTTAATTAACTCTTGGACAGTTTTTGAATCACATGTGCCATGGGCTGCATGCTTGTGCCCTCCCAGAATCTGTTGAAACCTAATCCACCGATGTGATGGCGTGTGGGACAGGAGGGAGCATAGCAACACAGCAGCCACCTATGGTCCAGAAAGGAGGCTGTCCCCAGACTCAGAATCTGCTCGTGGCACCTTGATCTTGGACTTCCCAGTCTGCAAAACTGAGAAATGAATTTCTTGTTCATTAGCTCCCCCCCGTTGATGGTATTGTCTTACAGCAGCCTAACTGGACTGAGACAAGGTGTTCTTTTTAAAAGAAATATAATGAGGGGCGCCTGGGTGGCTTAGTCGGTGAAGCGTCCGACTTTCGCTTAGGTCATGATCTCGCGGTTCGTGGGTTCGAGCCCCGCGTCGGGCTCTGTGCTGACTGCCAGCTCGGAGCCTGGAGCCTGTTTCAGTCTGTGACTCCCTTTCTCTCTGACCCTCCCCTGCTCACACTGTCTCTCTCTCTCTCTCTCTCCTAGAAATAAACATTTAAAAAATAAATAAATAAATAAATAAAAGAAATATAATGAAAGTCCACACCTCTGGACCAAATCTTTTATCCTCTCTCCCCAGAAATAGCCACTATCTATCCTGGAGTTGGTGTTAATGGTTAATACATCTGTTTTGTGTTTTGCAACCTGTTTATATCTGTATATATCACATTTAGTGTTCTTTTCCATTTCTAAGATTCCTATAAATAGTTTCTTATTCTGTGCATTTTTAAGATTTTCCATAAGTTGTAACACTCATACATGAAAGTGCACACAACTAAAGCGTTCAATGCATTTTGCATGTGTGAACTGTCATAGCAGAAAGGTCTCCCATTGCCCTTCACAGACTGTCCTTATTCCTCAAGGCTACAACTACTCTGACATTTATCACAATGCAAGAATATCTCCTTTTATTGTGCTCTGCTTTATGGCACATTTCACGGATACTGGGTTTTTTTTACAAATTAAAGGTTTGCGGCAACCCTGTGTTGAGCAAGTACATTGGTGCCATTTTTCGATCAGCATTTTTTCACTTTGTGTCTCTGTGTCACATTTTGTTAATTCTCAGTACTTCAAAGTTTCCCTTATTATTATATTTGCCATGGTGGTCTGTGATCAGTGATCTCTGGTTTTGCTGCTATAACTGTTTTGGGGTGCTTTGAACCATGCCGCACACAGGTTGGTGAACTCCATTGCTAAATGTTGTGTGTCTTCTTTTTTAAAAAAAATTTTTTTAAATGTTTTTTATTTATTTCTAAGAGAGAGAGAGAGACAGCGTGAGCAGGGGAGGGTCAGAGAGAGAGGGAGTCACAGGCTGAAACAGGCTCCAGGCTCTGAGCTGGCAGTCAGCACAAAGCCCGACGCGGGGCTCGAACCCACAAACCACGAGATCATGACCCAAGCGAAAGTCGGACGCTTCACCGACTAAGCCACCCAGGCGCCCCAATGTTGTGTGTCTTCTGACTGCTCTACTGACTTGCTGTTCGCTGGTCTCTCTCCCTCTCCTTGGCCTCCCAATGCCCTGAGACACAACAATATTGAAATTAGGCCAATTACTAATCCTACAATGGCCTCTCACTGTTCAAGTGAAGAAAGAACAGCACATTGTTGGCTTTAAATCAAAAGCTAGAAATGATTAACTCAGTACAGAAGGCATCTTGAACAACGAGACAGGCAGAAAGGCAGGCCTCTTGTGCCAGTTAGCTAAGCTACGAATGCAAAGGAAAAGTTCTTGAGGAAAATTAAAAGTGCTATTCCGGTGAGCACACAGATGATAGGAAAGGAAAATAGCTTTATTGCAGATACAGAGAAGGCTTCGGTGGCCTGGATAGATGAAACCAGTCACAGCGCTGCCTTTAGCTAAAGCCTAATCCAGAGCAAGGCCTTCCCTCTCTTCAGTTCTATGAGGGCTGAGAGGTGAGGAGGCTGCAGAAGTGTGAAGGTTGCACAGGTTGACTTATGAGGTTTCAGGAAAGAAGCCTTCTCTGAAATACTCAAGTGCAAGGTGAAGCAGCAAGTGCCGATGGAGAAGCTGAGGCCAGCTATCCGGATGATCTAACCGATAATTCATGAAGGTGGCTACCCTAAACAACAAATTTTCAATGTAGACAAGCACTCTTATGTAGGAAGAAGATGCCCTCTTAGACTTTCGTAGCTGGGGAGGAGAAGTCAATGTCCAGCTTCAAAGCTTCAAAGGACAGGCTGACTCCTGTTTGGGGCTAATGCAGCTGGTGACTCGAAGTCAAAACCAATGCTCATTTACCATTGTGAAAATCCAAAATATGCTCAATGTATTCTTCCTGTGATCTATAAATGGAACAACAAAGCCTAGATGACAGCACATCTGTTTACAGCTTGGTTTACTGAATATCTTACGTCCATCATTGAGATCTACTGCTCAGAAAAAAAAAAGATTCCTTTCAAAATATTTCTGCTCCTTGACAATGTACCTGGTCTCCCTAAGCTCTAATGAAAATGAAGATGTACCACAAGATCCATGTAATTTTCAGGTCTGTTAACCCAGCATCCATTTTGCAGCCCATGGATTAAAAAGCCATTTCAACTTCCAAGTCCTATTATTGAATAAATACATTTTTTAAGACTACAGTTCCCATAGATAGTGATTCATCTAATGGACCTCAACAACATAAGTTGAAAACCTTCTGGAAAGGATTCACCATTCTAGATGCCATTAAAGATATTTGTGATTCATAGGAGGAAATAAAACATCAACAGGAACAGGAGACTGGAAGGAGCTGATTCTAGCCTTCTCGTGGATGACTTTGAGGGGTTCAAGGCTCCAGTGGGGGAAGGACCTAAAGTGGTAGAAACAGCAAGAAAACTAAGGAAAAAGTGAAAGAAAAAAAGCATCAAATGCTACAAAGAGACCATTCATGAAAGGAAGAGTCAGTCAACGTAGCAAACTTCATGGTTGCCTTATTTTAAGGAATCGCCGCAGCCACCCCAGCCTTCAGCCCCCACCACAGTTAGCAGCCATGAACCTTGAGGTAAGACCTTCCACCAACAAAAGAATTACAACTTGCTGGAAGCTCAGATGATGGTTAGCATATTTTAGCAATAAAGTATTTTTATTTAAACTGAACTGCAGGCCATGGATCTTGCTGTTATCAATAAACAAGGCTCACATGCTGGTAAAAACAAACAAACAAACAAACAAACAAACAAAACTTTTCTCAAGTTCACCTTGGCCCATGCTTTCAAGCAGTACATTTTCCATCTTGACCATAAGTCAGTCCCATGAAGGCAATAATGAACACCTCAGGCTAATTTCAGACCTGCTAGAATACATCCTCAAATCACTATTGCCTATTGCCATGTGCAGGATGCCATCAACAGGCCTATAGACCAATCCCAAGATGAATACGGGGGTTAAAATGGATTGCCTATCTTCCCCTAAAACGCCATCAGAAATAACACAGCATGACTACCCACTTGACTGAGAAGATTAAGACCCCTGGCTCATTCACCATTTCCAGAATTCTGACCCCACATGGCTGTCATCTAATTACATTTCCCACCCTCTCTCAAACTTCCCACAGCTTTTCTCTGCTCTTCTAGAGCTCACTATCTGTCACAAGTACATTCACTATTTTCTAAGTATCTTCTAAGATTATTCACTTTCTTATTGTCCCTGAAAACTGGTTGTACCCAAAGAGCTTTGCTCTACCTAGAAGTCTTCCCAAGTGGATGCTGTTTCTCTTTGTGAGTGAAAGCATAGAGGCAGGTGAGTGTGTTTATAACTTTTGATTATTGCCTTTGAGACATTTTAGCTTCTTTCAAGTGCCTTCCATCTCCACTCCAGTTGCAATATTCTTCCCATATCCTGATTACTCCCACTTTACTTGCTTCTAATTTTCTCCTTCCATTCTCTTCCCTTCTCAGCTCCACAAATGCCCTATGTGATCTCATCCTGTCCCACATTCTTCCAAGACCTCATACCTTCACTTTCCTATTTGGCATTTCTGCTTAGAATTCTAGTGGGCATCTCAAACTGAACTTGCCTAAACAGAATTCTTGGTAGTCTTTACTCCAAAATAAACCACTGCCCCTGCCTTGATCTCCTCATCTCAGAAAGTGCTATCATCATTTAACCAATTCCTTGGGCTCAAACCCCTTGAATCCTTATTCTTCATCTCCCACAACCATGAGGAAGCACTGTTGGCTTTATTTCCAAATCCATCCCCTAAACACTGACTTTTCTTCATCTCAGTGCTGCTGCTGAAGTCATAGCCATCATCTCTTGCTTATGTTTCTGCAATAGCACCCTACGAATCTTATTAGAGTGGCTTCCATTTTTGACCTCTCAGAATCAATTTTCTACATACTTGGCAAAGTTTTTTTTCTAAAGCCAAAATCAGACTGTGAATTCCTGCTCAAAAATCACATTTCACTCAAAATAAAATCTAGATGCCTTTCCATGGCCTCTGGTCACAATTTAACCCAACACTTGTCTACATTTATTAGGTTCATCTCTTGCCAATTTTCCAGCACTTACTCCATTGGTCTCCTTACTGTACCTTGACTGTATCATATATATCATATATGTCCCTGCCTCAGGACCTTTGGTTTGCTGTTCTTTCTTCCTAGGATGTTCTTACTCCAGAGGTTTGCAAGACTGGATCTCTCATTTCATTCAGATTTTTATTCAAGTGTCATCTGTTTAGACAAGACTTCTTCAGGCTTCCCATTGAAAAGAGGCTGTCCCCAACAATCTTAACATATTTACTGTGTACTATTTTTCTTCATAGCACCTATGAAGATTTTATTCATTATATTAGTTTTTTTGCACGTGTAGTTCCTTCTCTAGAATTTAAGTTGTATTTCAGTATCCAGAAAACTTCCTAGCACATAGTAGATGCTGAATCTACTTGTCATTTGTCAAGGGAAATAATAATACATATATTTGACAGGTCTTCACAGTCTCAATAAACATTTTGTGCTAATTATCATCAAATAAATAACATATTTGTTTCCTGGAATGAACCTTGTACTTTCACACTGATCATGGCATATTTTGAAATATTTTAGAAATTCTTCTTTTTATTGTGGTCCTATTATCCATTTTTGCCACCATGGATTCTGTTCTTTTGGTGCCATTAATGATTCTTTCCTTTATCTACACTTCCCAATTTGGGTTTATGTTTTGGAACAGTCATGCTGGGTGCTGCACCCGCTTCTTCTTATATTATCAGTACATCAGGGCAAAACTAGTGCTGGGTCACCCTAAAATGTTCTTAGTGCTTCCGGTAAGTCACAGCCAACTGCCAGTATGTGGCCCTTACATACGTAGCATAAATACACTAATATCAGAGGCAGTGGGATATAATAATAGTACCTAAAATGTGCTGGGTACTACCATGTTCTGATCAGTACTGTGAGAAGTGAGAGGATTCATTTTCCGAAATACCAAATAAAAGCTGTGCTGTCTGGTTAACAATAGGTTTACAACCCATTGGAACTAAGAACGAACCTCCCCCTGTCCCCCACCACCACAATGGAGTCCCAAACCCTTAGACACTTCACTTCCTGGTTCTTTTTCCTCTCTCCATTTCTCAGGCTTGTTTTACGTGGGCTTTGCAATAAACATGCATCAAAGAACTGAAGTTTCTGTCTCATCTCAAGGAATGTACATTTGTTCCAACAAAGTACTTTTTGGCCTTACATGGGCATAGGTGATTTTGGGTAAGGCTGTAACCCCCGAAGTGCTCAGCCACTGAGGAATCAGGGGAGGGAGTGCATGCTAAGAGATAAACTGTCTGGTGTAAGTTCCCCAGGTGTGTCTGTCATTCAGACACCTGCTCTTGCAAGAACGTTGACTGAAGCCTTGCCTCACTGTGCTCCAAGTCTCCACATCCCTCCTTTAGGAAAGTGGGCTTATTTCTCACAAGTACCTAGACTTCATTATATAACGTTCACAGCAACTGTGTCTGATAAATATTTTATTACCCCTATTCTAAGGATGAAGGAACTAGAGGCCAGAAAAATTAAGTGACTTGGTCAATGTGGCTAAGAAGAGAAAGAGCCAGGAAGCAAATCCAGTTATTAGAAGATAGAGTCCAAGCTTTTAAATACCAAGCCAAGATAGTGCCTTTTTTAGGTTTCAGGAGTTCAGGTGTCCACCAGACATTTATTAGGAGCAAGTCATTCCTTTTCTTTCAGCTTTCTTGTTTGGAAGGTGGAGATACTGATCTCTGTCTGTTACACATCACAAGGTTTTCGTGAGGATCAAATGAAAATGATATGATAATACAATTGGACTTTAAAAGTTATAATGTGCTAGATAAATGTCATGTGATTGTTATTGTTATAAAATCACCAAGAATAATTACAAAGTAAGGTGACTAAATTATTTTTTTAAAAGCACTAAAATGTGTTGTCTGATTTGAATTTGTCACCCCAAAAGATTATTTTTTTTGACCAATGATCCTACTTATCTTTGGCAGAAATGTCTTTTTGAGTATTATCAGTAAGATAGATTGTGGACTGTACCTTGATTTCCATTAAAATTTCATGAACAGCTAAATATTCCTTAGAGTCAAGTCTGGTGATCAGGTAGGGGAAAGCTAGAAAAGAGAAACAAGCAATAAGTAATAAAGTTACTCTGAAGATTTCTCCAAATGTAACCCAATATTGAATCAGAAAGAACTGTTGAAATGAGCACATTGCCTACACCTCTGCCCCAGAGGTAGGCTTTGCTTACATATGCATGGCTCTGAGTAATAGGGCCATTGAGCCAAACTCCTTTTCCTTGTAGGAGTCTCTTTGACATGGTCAGCCCTCCCAGTATCTCCATGCATGTCTCCAGCCTTGGTGAGCAGGTCATTTCAGGAAATGTTCTGCTCCCCTGTGGGGCAGCTCTAGTATTTAGAACAGGTTCCCTTACATTAAGCCAAGTTCCACAGTCGTTCCCAGAAACATCTTTTGGGAGTTCACACAGCATAGTAATTAAGCTCCTGGGTTTTTAACTTCAACCTAGATTCCAAAACCCAACTCTATTTTCTACAGTTGACTTTGGGCAACATGCCACTCTTCTAGAAGCCATTGTCAACAACATGATGGAGGTGATAATAATAAAGACTTATTAGTAGGTGGTTATATGATAAAGATCAGTAGGTGGTTATAAGTCTTTAATGAGATATTGTGTACCTGGTCATAGACCAACAGCCATTTTATGCAATTTTATAAAAGGTTTCCCTTCTTTAGGACCATTTACTTCCCTATAATAACTATCTAAATCTGTAAGACAATGAGCAACTGGCTTGCTTCAAGGGACTGCTCTTACTATAAAGGGCATATAGAGTCCACCCTGTGGCAATCTCCCCATACATAATAACAACATTTATTGCTCTCTTTCTGGGCCTCCCCAGTCACTGGTCACTGGACTAAACTGTAGGTCTGTCTCTCTGTGGTCATGGCTTGAGCAGTATTCTCATTACAGATGGCCAAAGAGGGTCTCTGTCTTCTTGTAAAAGTAACAATAGGGAAGAATGGATCAAAAAAACCCACTCTAGTTTTCACTGTTTATTTAAAATGCAAAGTGGAACAGCGATGGGAATGTTTGCCTTCATTACCCCAGGAGATTTTAAGGTAAGGAATATATCGACCTTAAACATTTAGCCTTTGAAAAGTGAACTTAAAGCACAGAATCGTGAACCTGAAAATGCTTCTGAAGGATCTTATTTAAACTGTAGCGGGTTGTCAAGGGAAACTAATGGACCTGAATTATCAGATAATAGAAGCATTTTCTTTTAGTACCACCCATTGAAAGTATGTTACATGTCAGGAATGTTGTTAAGTGCTTTCCATACAAGGTATTCATTATCTTATTTGTGATCCATAGCCTGTTCTTCCTTGGGTCTTCCCCTCAGAAAATGGCTAGACTATCCCCTAAAGCAGAACATGGGAGGTCATGGCAAGCTGACCCCCACAAACCACCCCATCTCAGGTGGGATACGTGTGACATTCTTCAGGCACTCCAGGCTGCCCAAGAACAAAGGAGAGGGCAGAAAACAAATGGTTAGCTGATAGAGGTCACAGTCATGCAACATGTGAGTCTCCATCGGTTTACAACTATCTTAGTAAATTACAGCAATTTTATCAATAGCCTGATCTCCACAAACTTACAGCCCCAACATCACCTTCCCTTGCATAGTGATGTGGGGAACAAAGGCAAGAAGGAAATGCAGGTTAAATTAAATTTCCTTATAACCTGCAGCCCATTGACAAATACTTGAGGCAAATACAGAGTGTAACATTTCTCCAGGAACTCCTTACTGTCTTAATGTTAATGCTTTGCTTGAGGGCAAAGCAACCTTAGCTTGATGATAGCTAGGCCTCCAGGACCCTGGGAGTCTTATTTAGCATAAGAAAGTCCCTTAGGAACTTCCCCCAAGTCTTTATCTCTCCCAACTCCCAAGTATATAAAAGGTCATACTTATGAAGCAGTTCTTTCTGCTCTTCGGTCCTGTCTCTCTGCTTTAATAAAATCACCCTTTTGCACCGATGATGTCTCAAGAATTCTTTCTTGACCGACGGCTCCAGACACCACCATAGCCACAAAATCCCATCACAGACCCTGTCTTTTCTTTGTCATCTATTACTATTTACCTCTTCACTGTATTCCCACTTCCAGCTCCTCCAGGGCCCATACTGTAGGCAGAGGCCAGGTTATTTAAAAATGTAGATTAGAAAGTTATCCGCCTACTTGATACTTTCTAAATGTTTTTAAATGTTTTATTTATTTTTGAGAGAGAGAGATTGAGAGACAGCATGAGCAGGGGAGGGTCAGAGAGAGAGAGAGGAAGACACAGAATCCAAAGACTGGCTCCAGGCTCTGAGCTGTCAACACAGAGCCTGACACAGGGCTCAAACTCATGAACCATGAGATCATGACCTGAGTCAAAGTCTGACATTTAACCAACTGAGCCACCCAGGCCCCTTTGATACTTTCACCAATTTCACTTTGCCCTTAGAATAAAATCTAAACTCTCCCTGGTCTACAAGACCCTGCGTGATCGATCTAATTCTGACCCTATTCGCAGCTCACCTCCTAACTTTCTCCTAAACCCCTATTCTTCAGCACCCTGGCCCTCCCAAGAATTTGGCAGCCTCAGGGCATTGACGTTCCCCTTCTCCCTACCTTGAGGTGGAGAACAAAGGCGGAAGGAAATCTAGATAAATTTTTATTCCCATATAATCCGCAGCTCATTGACAAATTCTTCAGGCAAATACAGAATGTGATATTTCTCCAGGAACCCCCTACTGTGTTAATGCCAATGCTTTGCTAGAGGGCAAAATCACCTTAGCTTGACAAAGTCTAGGCCTCCAGGATCCTGAGAGTCTTTAGCATATGAAAGTTCTTCTGGAAACTTCCCCAAGTCTTACCTCCCCCAACTACCCAAGAATCAGTCACTCCCCACACCCCACAGTGCTGTTCTTTCTGCCCAGGGGTCCTGTTCCCAGTGCTTTAATAAAACCACCTTTTTGCACCGAAGGCTTTCTTGGCCATTGGCTCTGAACCCTAACAATTTCCCCATCATGCCTGAGTCTCTTTCCTTAGAGGTTCCTTCTCAGTTCTAAGGTTTCTGATTCAGTGTCTTCAGAGAGGCTTTTAATGATTGGACTATCAAAGTAGTCTTTCACTTTCACTTTCACTATCACTGTCTTTCAAAATACCTGGTTTGTTTTGTTCAGAGAATTCATTACAGTCTGTAACTTTGTCATTTGTGTGCTGCCTTTTTATTCTGTGTCTTTCCCTCTAGAATGTACACACCAAGAAGGCAGGAAACTTGTGTGTGCCTGTAAGTTCCCAGCACGATGCCTGGTATAACTCCTGTATATATTTGTAGAATGATAAATGAGTTATTTCCTTGAAACTTTCCTGTAACATAAATACCATGTTTCCAGTTTTGCAAATGAGACGCTTAGTTTTAGGGAGGTTAGTAAGTGAAGGGCCAGAAGGCAAACAGAGACTCATTTGACTTATCAAACTGAACTTTTGTTTACCATTCTATCCTACATAGATAATTGGTGGTGATGTGTTAGAGTGAGTGAGTGAGTGTGTGTGCGTGTGTGTGCGCTCACGCGCATGCATTAGTGATGAAGTTTTGGGGTGATGTGGGGTTTGTTGGATCCAGAACTGATGACCAAGAAAGAATTCTTGAAGACATCTTTGGTGCAAAAAGGTGATATTATTAAAGCACGGGGATGGGGCTGTGGGCAGAAGGAGCTGCCCTGTGAGTGTGGGGGGCAACCCTTTTATGGAGTCAGGGGATCAATAGGGAGCTTCCAAAGAGACTTTCACATGCTCAAGACTTACTGGAGGCCTCCCTATTGTCAAGCTAAGGTTGTTTTTCTAGCAAACCATTAACAGCAAGACAGTAGGGAGTTCTTGAACTTTAGGCTATGATGGGATTGACTTTTTCTGGTAAACGGTGGGGACTCTTACCAATTTGACCGTTTGTCTTTTGTCCTTTCCCATTCTGGGGTAGCCGGGTGTGTCCAAGGAATATCATACGTGTCCCATCTCTGGGGGATGAGGATGTGTTGTTTGTGCTTTGCCCTCAGATTGCGTTCCCCCAGCCCGTCCCCATCCTTCATCATTAGTGTTATGTGTTTAAAAGAGAGTTATCAGATACCATAACCCTAGTTTACCACAATTGCCAACCACAGATCCACTTGGCATTTATCTAAAATAAATGGAGGGTTGCCTGGGTGGCTCAGTTGGCTAAGTGCCTGATTCTGGCTTTCAACTCAGGTCATGATCTGATCTCATGATTTGTGAGTTTGAGCCCCGTTTCTGGCTCTTCACTAACAGTGTGGAGCCTGCTTGAAATTCTCTCTCACTTTCTCTCTGCTCCTCCACTGCTCATGCTCACTCATTCTAACTTTCAAAATAAACAAATACATCTTAAGAAAACCAAAATAAATGGAATTAAATATAACTAAATATAAATTCCAATGAAACAGAATTATATAAAAGGCTAAGATGAAACCTTATATGTTTATAATTCAGAGGGAATCAGACTGTGATATTTTTCATTCTGGAATCTAATTTTCATGAATTTTAAGATTTTGGCCATTTTGTTTAATTTTCCTCTTTACCAGCACACTTGTTTAAAATAGATTCTTTTTGTTTTGTTTGGGGCTGGTTGATTTTGTACTTTTCATTTCATTTATGTACTATTCGACTTCAAAACGCAGACTCTCCTTGCTGTGTTCATTCACATTCAATCATTCAGGAGTAATGAATGGAGTGTGTACTGTGTGCCAGTGTGTAAGGTGCTGGATGCACAGATGAGCCCCAAAGTGTTGTGGGAGCTCGTGTTCTTTGTGCTTTTTTTAGTGGCTGCTCCAAGCTTCCTTAGCTCTAAAACAAAAGAGGTCCCAGGTGCTATGAGCAAGGTATATTCCTGGTATATAAATTCTAAAATTGTTTTATAAATCTGTCAATACAAAAATCAATATTATGTCTCTGATCCTAAGGACTCTGGGAAGGAGTTGTGTAATAATGCTTGACTCATCTCCTTTGGTTTGCTTGTGCTAACTTACGAAGATACAAAATACCATCAATTCTACCAGCAGTAAGGAGACCAGTTCTTATGAATCCAGGTGGAGTTATATCTTTATGGCTAAATTAAAGCCCCGACTATGAATTTGTGCCTCTTCATTCATGAACACACACCTTCTGGGTCATCGGAGGGGGCTCCGGATGGAAAATCTGAATAGAAGTTAATCTTTGCAGGCAGATGAGTGTGAGAATCCACTTTTATGAGCAACATGTGCCTTTTAGCTAACATTTAGGAGAGTACATACGACTCTGAGTGGGGCAGATGCTGAAATCAGAGCTAGGCAGGAGCATATTTTGAGCAAATCTCTCTAGAATGGCCCTGATTGGTCACTGCAGCTTCAGAGTAAGCTGACCTAGCCCCCGTGGGTACAATGAGGAATTGCAGACAGACTACTGACCAGGAAGGAGGAGATAAAATCTATGGACCCAGACCTGCTTTAATATTTCTCAGTGACCTCACCTAGGTAACATCTTTTCTGGGTATCCATAAATGGAGATAACCATCTTTTTATCTCTGATCTGTTCTGGGTGTGGCATCAGATATTAAGTAAGAAAGTGCTTTTCTTGCTGTGTGAGAAGCGCACTAACTCTTTTGATCTGAGCTTCCTGCTTTGTAAAATGGGGACTATATAGTACTTTGGAAGATGTTGCAGGATTAAATGGCACGAAGCATTTAAAAGCTCTTGTCTCTTACGAAGTGCTCCCTACACAGCAACTGGTATTCACTTCTCACATTGCCTGGCCCACTTCTCTGCTCTCCCGTCACAAAAAGAACTGGGCCTGTGGCTGTTAACTGTGTCCGAGTTGAAGGACCTGGATAATCGAAGCTAACTTCGGAGCTTACATTCAGGAGCTCACTTATTTATAATGATACACAGAGGCATGATTCAGATGTAGTCTGCAGGACTCTGGTTTATAGGGAAGTTACCTCACTTCCCTAAAGGACAGCTGTATTACCTTCTTTACCAATGAAAGGTGCACGAATCATTGCTCTGACCCAGGATGACCATGGGATTTGCTTCAGGGTCTATAACCTTGCCTTTTGGAGCAGCTCTGTATTGCTTCAATGGTAGGAAAATCCCCTGAGAGAGTAGTGGCTCATCCCACCTGCCCCCGTGCCTGGTAACAACAGGGAAAAGCGTTCAGAATTTAGAATCAGCCTCCGATGCAGTTTTCCTTGGGCGCATCACTGCCTATTTCAGGACTCAGAATCTGCAGCTGTATAATAGGGAGGCTTGGAGCTGTGCATTTGCAATAACCCTCCCCAAAGACCGTGGCTCAGGATAAGTTCCAGAACAAGGACTGGGGCAGGAGGGGGTTGGAACACTGTTTACTTTCTCAGCCTGAGTGGCTGAGTGCAGTTTTTGTTTCGGTGAAGAAAGTAGTGAACCCTAGGAGCTAAATGAGATGTTTTCTGATTTTCTGAGACCAGGTCCAAGAAGTGTTGCTTCAGGACCCACACTTCAATGTAGGATACAGAGTTGTCTAACGGCTTCTACCAATCCTTCCTTTCAGCTTCCAGGATGCAGCTTCGACGACCCCCGGAGAGCTCAGGAAGCCACCAGGAGAAGTAGCTGTGCTGGGCGGTGGGTTAGCCGGTGTTTGCTGCCCTGATCAGAGGCTACTGGACCCATCTTAAATACATGGGAAACACCCCCTAAAGAAGCTAACATAAATAGGGAAGACTGAGTCAAGGATTGTAACCTAAGTCACCAGAAGCTTAAAAAAAAAAAAAGTGAGCATTGATGTTACTGTGTCTTATTTGTATGCACGTGCTGATAGGCCTGGAAATACTCAGACTATGTTTCTTAGAACTTTTCATTTTGAAAAATTCAAAGCAGACACATAAGTAGAATGATATAATGAGCCTTCCCCACCCCCATATCCATTTCTAAGATTTAACAGTTAAGAATGAAGGTTAATCTTGTTCTATCTATGCCCTCATACACTTCATTGTCTTCAAAGCATTTTGAAGCAAATTCAGATATCATATTTTGTTAACTTTAAATATTTGTGTGTGTATATGCATAAGAAATAAGAATTACTGTTTTCAGTGTAACCATAATACTAGAATTGCCAGATTTATCAAAGAAAACACAGAGCATATTGCATTAAACATAGTCACATAAGCAATTTATATTTTGTTTATCAAAAATTCAAGTTTCACAGGATATTCTGTATTTTATCTGATCTCCCAAATTTCTAATTGTTTCCTAATTGTCATAAATATTGTTTTATGTATGGATTGCTTTGTTCAAGATTTAAAAAAAGAGGATCCAAAGAATATCCACATAATGCAATTGGCTGGTATGATTTCTGACCTCTTTCATATCTATAGATTCACTATCCATCACTCTTTTTTTTTTTGCTTACAACTTATTTGTTGATGAAAAAAGATCATTTGTCCTACAATGTTTCCCATTGATTGTATTTTGTTGATTGCACCCTATGGTAGTGTGTTAAATATAGGTCTGTCTCTGACTTTTCTATAAATCTGTAGATGAGCCTAGGGACTTTATATTCAGACTTGAGCATTTATTTTTTCTATGATTCACAGGAGGTATCATGTTTTTACATCAGGAGGTAGATAACATTTGGTGACTCTTTTGTTATGTTAGTGACTTTAATGAAGAATGCCTGGATTAATTAATCAGGGGTTGCAAAACAGGAATACTTTAATTCTTAATGCCATTATCTGTTTTCCATTATTAGCTGAAAAAATCTATAAAGATAAATAAAAATGAGATTATCATTAACAAGATGTTTGCTGAAAAAAATTTTAAATTTTTGCAGGTCACTTTTTTCCTCTAAAAGTATATCCCACTGGATGTACACAATTTTACTTTTTAAAGTTGCATGTAATGTTTTCTTTCAATTTTTTTTTCTACCAACTGGAGTCAGTAAATTTAGTTTGTTTGTTTATTTCTTGATTTCTTTATTTATAATTTAAGTTTAGGGGCACCTAGGTGGCTCGGTTGGTTAAGCGTCTAGCTCTTGGTTTCAGTTCAGGTCACGAACCCACAGTTTGTGGGTTCGAGCTCAGCTTCGGGCTCCGTGCTGACAGCACAGAACTTTCTTGGGATTCTCTCTTTCTCTCTCTTTCTGTGTCCTCCCACTCATTCTCTTTCTCTCTCTCTCTTCCTCAAAAATAAATTAATTAAACTTTAAAAAAGAAAAATAAAATAAAATTTAGGTACAGTATTTTATGACTTTAATATTTTATTATCACATAAGTTAGTTTCATTGCTTCCAAATCAAATCTACGGAGCCAGGTCTGTTCGGAGAAGTCTGGTTTCTATTCCTGTTTCCTTTCCCTCCTTTTCCTGCTCCTTCCTCCTTCTATAATAAAAAAAAATTTATAGTGTATTTTCCATATTTTAAACATTCAACTAGATGTATTTATATCAATTGCTTCACATTCTTAATTTAATATTAAGGATACCACTCACGTGGGATTTTATTTTTTGTTTTTATTCTTAGTTTTCTTAATAATAGCTTCTGTAGATCACTGTGTAGCAAAAAAATAAAGACCTTCTTATTTTTTCCTGGGAAAAAAATTCTGGCTTATTCAAATAGTCCACAACTGACAGACACGGATGGGCACTTGTTTCTTCACCTTTGCTGCCCCAGATAGCTCCGGGGTATAGACAGGCTACAGAACTCAGGAGTGTGAAGGTCATTCAGGTGAGCTCTTCGGAATATCAGATCGCTGACTCACACACTGACCAACTGTAATAGTAATATATACTAATATATAATAATAATATAATAATATATAAGAATAATATAATAATAGTGTAATAGATGCATATGAGTTCTCTCAGTGAGAAACAAGATGTCACAGTTTACTTGTTTGTTTTTTCATGGCAAAAATAAGAGATTGGAATAAAATGAAATAAGAGAGATGATTAGAGAACAAAACATTTTCATAATTTTACCAAGTTCTGCACATTAATTCTTCATAATGAATCGTGGACCATTCCCCAGGATTTAGAAACAAGCCACACTAAAAAAAAAAATCACATCTAAGTAATCAAATCAACTCTAATGTAATAGGCATTAATAAATTAAAAGACACTTTTCATGAAATAAACCAATTTTTTAAAAAAAAGGATAATGATTTTAAGATCCAGTATACTCAGAAAGGAAGTATTCTAATTAATGTTATTAGGAGCAAAATTTAGCACAGTATTCCTAGAAGGCAGATGATAACATTTATGAAGATGCTTAAAAATATTAATTTAATGTGGCTCAAATTGGTGCATTCAAAATGTATCTCAAGGCTTCAGCTTCTGGTTCTGATAGAAAATCTTTTGCCAGATCAATTCATTTGCTGAGAAAAATTATGAAAATAAAGCAAAAAAAAAAAGTACCCGTTTGATAGCATCAGAGAACAAACAAAGGAGCCATGGCCTGAGCTGGCCAAGAATGTGAAAAGGGAATGGCGCAGCGAGGGGCAACGTCTCTACCCCCTTCCCCTTGGTCGTGGGGTCACTGGCATGAGGGAGACGCAGGTCCTTAGGTGGTGTTTCCCCATCTTCTTTCTCCACTCTGATATCTGTCTCCTAAAGATGCCTTTTCCTTTGGTGAGAGTCAAAGCATGACGTGGGAATCCTGGGGAGAAGGAACGAGACGTTGACCTTCATACTGAATTATGACTGGCTCATAGCCCCGTGATCAAGGGATAATAGGGTGATGGCAAAGGACAGACATGGTGGGCATGTGGGAACATTGGACGAGACTGAAGGCAGGAAGGCACATCTCAGAAGACCATGGGGAGGTGGTTGTGATGAAGGAGAGGAAGTGGAAGAGGAAAAAGGAGGAAGAGAATAAGTAGCAGGATGAGGAGGGAAAGGAAGAGAAGGTGTGGAAAATGTCACTGAGGAGGGACTGCTTCTAACTGATCTCATACTCTGGTCCCCACCACCGCCTCCCTGGATCCCACTACAACCAACACTCTCCCTTTACTGCTATCATCTGCTAATTCCTTACTGAGACTCCAAGACATTTATGGACCCATAAATCCTATTTCTGACTTCACAATGGACTATCTGTGTGACTCTGTGACCTCAAATCCTCTCTCTTTCCTCTGAAATCCCATCTTTATCTCCAGTCTCACCTAGTTCAATCTAGTCTGTACTAAATTTTGGATGAGTATGCCTCCAGCATAGCTTTGATATGCACATCACTACAAAACACAGAAACACACCCACAAATACTCTCCTGTTTCTAGAGCACAAAGCCCAACCTCTGTACCTTACCCAGCGCATACACCACCACATTCCCACTCCCACCATATTTGGCTACATTCTTTCCAATAATGGCCCCATTGCTGATTGCCTAGACTAGGCAATTCCCCACTTGTTTTTTTATCACCACCAAATCTAGCACAGGGAATGCCAGCTTCTGCTACCTGCTGCCCACTCAGAAACGGGACAATGCAGCCACCTTGTCTCCCTTACTGTTAGGTGGCCACCATCCTGGTTTGCTTGACACTGAGAATATTCCCAGGAGGCAGAGTTTTCAATTTTAGAATTGAGAAAGTTCCAGGCAAATAGGGGAAAGTTGGTCACTTTATGTCTAGTTATGGCTGAGGACTTGGTGATTGCCCCCGATGCGACTTGGTCTGTCCAATCACGGCAGCAGCATGTCTGTCCCCAAGATGTGCAAGTTTCTGGTGGGAGCGTGGGCTAACGCAGGGCAGGGATACCTGCAGAGCATGCCAGGGTGAAGAGGACACAAAAATGACCTCTGGGTCCAGATCAATGGGTCCCAATACGGGGACTGCATCAGCAAATCCATTCCCTGTATTTTCTGAAGCATTCATAGAATCAAGTGCCCAGGCCTATAGAAATCAAAACATCACCAGGACAGATACCATCCAACTCAGTCTTTTGTATCCAATCAGTAAAGGATTTTCTTGCTGTTGCACAATGAACCCATTCAGAAAGGGAGGAAACAATCTTGCCCAAAGCCACATTGGGAGTTAGAGATAAAACCTGAGATTAGATTTCTAGGCCCTGGCTCCCAGGCTCATCACTCCACGCCCTAAACTTCCTGCCCCACTCCTTCCTGTGGTGCTGGAGTGAGTTTAGGTGATCATACAATGTAATGCCAGGATGCTGAAGATAAATCATCTCTCAGAACCGGTCTAGGGTCCTTGAATGAAGAAGGACCTGTGTACAAATTCCATATGGTCTCTATCTGTCCTTCAGAGGAGGAAAGTTAGTCTTTTTCCTCCAAAGAATAATGAATACTTTAGATAGTCTCTTCTTATGCATGCACTTGAGGTCATATGAGGGCCCTGGCTATACCCAAGAAGATGAACTTGGAGTACATTTTACCACAGTCCCAAATTATAAGCATATAAGATGTAATGTAGGTAAGAATAAAATTACAAAGAGGGTTCTGGACCCTTACATTCAGGGACCTATGCCCTGTTTCTCACTTCCATTCTAACTGGCAGCTGTCTTGCTTTCGATTGTCTTCCACTGGATCCAATCCTCCCATCTATACATAAAGTGATGCTACCCACAGACGTTGGATGGTCTTGTCATTTTCTGATGGCCTCTGAGACTGTGGTTCTGAAGCTGAGGAGCAGCCTGCAGAAATCCTTTCCCCATGGCTTGCTGATGCCTGATATGCCGCTGGTGGTACCTCATCTACTGTCTCCAATCCTGTCCTTTGCGATCATTCACATAACTTAGTGGGAATGGGGTGTGATGCTGAGATTAATTCTGTTAGATGCCAACACTTCTTTGTGAATGAGTGAAGTGACTTGCTTCATGTCTTTGGCTTCTAGGTGCTTTGAAAAATTTCATGTATTCCCTGCTGTGAAGAGGATGGATGAAAGTAAGTCCTGGGCTGAACCACAGGCAAGGAATCCATGAACTCTGGGGAAAGAAGCGAAGTAGGAATCCTCGTGAGACTAAAGGAGCATAAAACATCTAAAGGATGGCATAGAGAAGCCTTGAGACCAGGAGAGAATCACCCCGGGGTCTGGGAGGTTCAGTATATGGAGAATAACCCCAGATATCAGAGGCAGGAGATTGTTTCACTCAACAATCAAAAATTCTAATTATCAACACAAGACTATAGACACAAATATGTTCATCAATGTCATTTGATGGAAGGAATTCTACAGGGAGAGTGGAGTCTTGTTCTCTGAGTATGTAACCCTGAGTAACTTTCTCCCCTTTACTAACCCCCAGTCTCCCTGCTGTAAAATGCATAGGGAAAGTGGCCTCTTGAATGAGACCTGAAGGAATGGGGATGTATTTCTGCTAAAGATGTTGTAGAGAAAACACATACGGCTTGGGCTCAGTGGTGGACTTGGGAGAGCATGGGATCTGTGCTGGAAACAAGGGCTGCATATTCTGTAAGTGAGGGGCCAAATGCACAACGAGGGAGGAAGAATTAGAGCTAGAGACGTATTACTGATGACCCGGCATGATGCGCTAAGGAGCATGGGCTGTTTCCTACTGGGGAATGAAAAGATTCCAGCACGGTTGGCTCGGGCGGTCACTGATGTATCTGTGTCCTAACATGGAAGCCTTCACCCTTTCACAGAAGGAACGTTCAACCTAAATCCAGCAGGCTCCAGGGGCACCTGGGGGGTTCAGTCCATTAAGCCTCAGACTCTTGATTTTGTCTCAGGTCATGGTTCATGAGATGGAGCCCCTCTGACAGGCAGAGCCTGCTTGGAATTCTCTCTCTCCCTGTCTCTCTGCCTTTCCCCTGCACTATCTCTCCCCCCACCCCTCACAAAATAAATAAATAAACATGTAAAGCTTAAAAAAAGAAAACCTAGCAGGCTCCAGACTCCCATGATGTTCTCAAATCACAGCGGACTGTGACTCTATTCACACTTCATTTGAGACTCATATTCTCATCCCAAGCCCGACTGGAGACCTAAGAGTCCCTGTTTCTTCGTTCTCCAGACATCAGTCTTCAAGGTCATGAGAGAGAGAAGGGGGACCTACAAAGTTTGCCTATGAGACGCTCACATACTTTAAATGATGCCAACTGGGTTTTGAAACAAAAGGTGCCACAAAAGATCGGAAGAGGGGGGCTGGAAAAGAAGCAAATCTCACTCATGTATAAAAATGACAGAACAAATGATGTTATTACACATCAGAGGAGACCTGGGTGTGACCCAGGTCCGGCATCTGGCATCTGGCATGGCATGGAAAGAATTTCACTCTTTCCACCTTTCCTGAGAAGAGACAGCTTCAGAGAGTAAAGACCCTTGCCCAGGTCTGGGACTCAAGCACAAAGCGAGGAAGCAAACTTGGAGCCATAGGGACAAACTTTCTCAGGATGTGAGAAAACCCATGCTCCTTCCCCAGGAATTGGAAAGAGGAGCTGTCTGACATCTCTCTCCTCCTCCCTCTCCCATGCCTGACTCATATACTCACTGCAAAACCCGGACCAAAGACCAATGGGTACTTCCCAAGTCTGGTCCTCACAACCCCCTCAGGGCTGTTAATATTTTAGAATCAATTTAAGACATGCACACACTTTTCAACACCATGCCCTAGTAGTGGAGAGGAGCTCAGATGAAAGCCATAATCTCTCCTCTACCCCATTTTCTTCTCTGCCCACAGACGAGCCTTCTAAAGCAGTTAGTCCATACTGTTTCCTTTTGTCATTATTCTGGTCATTATTTCCATAAGTCTAAATAATAGAGTTAACAGTCCCTTTTTTCATTTGTCAAATTTAAAGGTAAGCTATTGATTTCCTGCTATGGGAGACTGACTTAGCTCACTGACTTAGCCCTCTTCCCACCACAAAAGGGCATTATTCCATTATTTTTATTTTTATTTTTTAAAATTTATTTATTTGTTTTGAGAGAGAGAGGGGGGAGAGAGAGAGAGAGAGAAAGAGAGAGAGAGAGAGAATGAGCAGGGGAGGGGCAGAAAGAAAGGGGGAGAGAGAATCAAAGCAGCCTCCATGCTGTCAATACAGAGCCGGCCCCTATGTGGGGCTCTTCTCATGAACTGTGAGATCATGACCTGAGCCAAAATCAAGAGTCAGAGGATCAACCAAGTGAACCACCCAGGGGCCCCTCCCTTATTTTTAGTTACCTTTATAAATGTAAATAATGTATGCACACACTTCTAGTCTATTTACCAACCCCTCCTTTACTTATTATAATTGGATGTTAGTAGTTCACCTTACTTCTTCTTCTTCCTCTCAGTATCAGGTGAATTACCTTGACTAAAATTTTCACCATTGATTGTATTACCTTCTAGTCTGCTACCATAATGAAGTCTTTAGTGAATTCATCTAAAGACTAATTTTTAAATTTGAAAATATGAATACCTTAATGTTGTGTTTTGGAACAGTAAATGCAGCACTGTGATTATGTTTCCCTTTTTGGTCAATTTTTTGTTTGTTTGTGTGTTTGTTTCCTGAAGTTTCCACTTTCCTTTTGGATCACTCAATATCCTGACAGGAAACAAAGGTCCCACTTAAGTGGGATCATTGAGAAGTATTTAATAAAGAGTCTGTTTACAACATTGTGGGAAGTTAAAAGGAAGCCAATGGAAGCAGTGAGGTGTTTAGGAGCTTGCAGCACTGGACAGTAATTTGCAACCCAAACCCAAAAAGAGGGAAGGGGAAGGAGAAGATACTAGGCTGGGAAAGAGTACCAGTAGTGGTAGAAGAGGGTTTGACGTTAGCAGAATCCCAGCTCACTTGCAGAGAGCAAACAGGAAGGAAATCAGGAACAATGCCGGTCAGTCTTGCCCATTGGCCAAACCCACCCGAAGCCAGAGGGGAAGTGGGCCTGTTGATACAGTTCATAAAACTCAGCATCCTGAGACAAAGATTTCTCTAAATGTGGAACATAGGTGTGGAGGGAGCAAGTGAAAAATATTCAGACTGCCTTTTAAAAATCTTTTTTTGAGGGGGCATCTGGGTGGCTCTGTCAGTTAAGCATTCAACTCAATTTGGACTTGGGTCATGATATCACGGTTTGTGAGTTCGAGCCCCAAGTCAGGCTCTGTGTAGACAGTGCAGATCCTGCTTGGGATTCTCTCTCTGCCTCTCTCTCTTTCTTTCTCTCTCTCTCTCTCTGTCCCTTCCCCACTAACTCTCTCTCTCAAATAAAGTTTAAAAAAATAAAAGCTCTTTCCTTTATACTTGATATTCTGGCTCTTTGGTCACTAGTATCCTTTGTCTCCACATAGACTTGTACAGCAAGTTTGCATAGAGAAGTAAATAGTTGATATTCAACCTTGACTGACAAAGTTGGCTTTGAATTCTACAGCAAATTCATATCTTTAAATAAAAGCTTCTAAGTATGAGGCTGTTTTGAGAAGGAAAGTGGATTTTGTTTTTGTTTTTATTTTGAATGGTAAAGATTAAATTCTCTAGGATGCAGAACATGTTTACCCCATGTTTAAAGAGAAGAATAAAATGTCAAATAGTGCAAGAAAAGTTTTCTAACTCTAAAGAAATATTGTTGGTGAGAAAAGGCAAATTTGAAGTTAAAGGCTGCAAACCTTGAAAAGGTCTCTGCTACAAACCCAGGAACAGAAACATTGCCTTTTTTCAATTAGTTATTTTTAATTTCCCCTGAGGTATGGTGGTGAGTCCACAAGCCTTATAATTTAAGAGCCAGGTTCAACCATGTGCTTGAACAGAAACTATTGAGTGAAAAGTCTAGTCTCATGATGATAATGATGATGATAGATAGATAGATGATAGATAGATAGATGATAGATAGATAGATAGATAGATAATATTTATATAATGCTCACTCTGTACCAGTTTTTAAGCACATTGGATGTATTACCATTGTTCATTCTCAAAACAACCCTGTGTAGTAAAGAACACTACTATAATCAATTTTTTAATGAGGGACATGAAGCATGAACAGGTTAAGTCTCTGAGGCAAGACCATTGGTCCTTGGTGGCCTGGGATCAACTCAGGAAGAATGGCTCCAATGTCTGTACTTTTCCTCACTCCACTTCACTACCTCAGAATGGGACCAAAGGCAGCCACACATCATACAATCAGTCTGGGGAAGGCAAATGTCCAACTTTTATTATCCGTGTTCTCTGGGAAAGGTACAGAAAATTTTCAGTGTAAGCCAGCAATATGGACCGGCTTTGGAGTGGGGTAAAGGAGAATGGAGAATCACCTGAATGAACATAGTGACCAGTTAACAGATATTAGAATTTTTCTGTCAGCCATGCAGGGATGAGGAAGAATGACCTTCATCTTAGATGACAATACAGATATGCGCTGATGACTATGGGCCAGTTGTCCAAACCACAATTCCTGGATAATAAATGAAAACCCCATACTCAAATGCAGGCAAATAGATACAAAGCCATTCTTAAGAATGACATCATCCTGAGGCAGACCTTCAGGAAAGGAGGAGGAGAGAAAGAAAATACTGAATTGACTTAGTGGCTTCTCAGGAGACTCAATATTAATCCAGAAGTGACTGAACGTTTCTTGAATTGGTAAGATTAAGTTTTCTTCTATCAGAATGGAATGGCAGTTTCTCCTATAAAGTAAATTCTGTTATAGAGAAATAAAGCAAGAGGTATTTTTATTAGGGAGAAATTTTGACTATGAAATTTGTAACTACTGCTTTTATCCTTCCTTCAATATTATCTTATCTCTGCCTTCTCTTTCATGGGGGAGTCAGTAGCTTTGCTTCAAGCTTTCTTGGTATAGTACTTCACTTACGCATGTCCAGAACCAAACATATGGCATCACGGTTCAGGTCTTCTGAAATCATCCAACAGTAATACCTTTCAGAACAGGGACCTATTTTTCTCTCCTTTTCTTTCCTTTTTCCCTCTCTTACTTCCTTTTTCAAAAAAAAAATCTTTTTTCTAAATATTTTCCCCTACCTAGTATTTGGTACATCAAGTAGAAACTCCACTGATATTCTTTTCCAACTAGATGAGAGTGTAACAATTGATTGAAGCCTTGCGGTCCTCCCTTCCTCCCTTACTTAACCTTAACAGTCTCATTCCTGAGGTTTAAGAAAGATGCATCCCACCTGCTTTGCAAGAGAGTAAGTACAGTGAAATTAAATAACTCCTGCCTCCATCAAGTCTGAGCCAATTCTAGTTGTTGGAGTGAAGTGGAGGCGGAGATAGGAAACTGACAGCAAACTAGGCTCCAGAGGTCCTTGGTCATGGCCCCAGGACGATGCAGTTATGAAGTTTTTCCATTGCTAACTTACGATCCTGCTGAAAAAATCTTCCAATAAATAATGAAGGTTAAATATCATTCTTATTGTGAAAGGCTTAGTATTAAAACTTTAATCCATTAAAATAAAATATTAATTTATGTAGAACTATTTTTAGGACTTTTAGCTACCATTATCTGTCACTTTTGTCTGTGTACATTTCTAAAAGTCAGGAACCTAAAACTAAGTTATATATCCATAGGATATAGTCATAAAAGCAATGGGACAAGATTTATCCTTCTGATTGTGATGGAGTAGTTAGTCCTGGTCTCCTTGTGTAGCCCTCCCAATATTAGCAACCATAACACTGAACAAAACAGATGAAGCAATTCTTTTCGGCGTTGATCAACAGGCCGTGCAAGACTCCAGCCCACAAGAAAAGGGAAATTTGTAAGGTGAACCGCATCATTGCCTTCGCTCTCTGCCAATGAGAGATCTGTAAGCAAAGCATGGTGGGTCCACTGATCCGAGGAAGTAGAGATCTGAGTTCAGGACAATGGAAATGGCTGTAATTCTGGGGCAGAGCCCTGGAGAAGAAGGGGTGGTGGTAGAATGGAGGCCTCAGCCGGAAGCTTGTGTATAGGGGGCAGTTCTTCATAAGTCCTGAGCTGAGGGTTAGGCTGCACATGCATGTGGCATTTTATGATATTTGCTTGAGAATAGGAGCTACGGATCTGAGGATAAAACAAACAGCCGAGTGGTCTGGAAGAGCTGAGGGACAGTGATATTTTGGTCTAGCCAGAATGGATAAAATAATTAACATCTCATGAACACTGCAGGCGTCTAGCTAGGGTATCATAAAGGCCATGTCTTAGGAGCAATAAGAAAAGTCTATTTTAGACCCACCTTCAACAAAACTAAAATGAGGCCCTGATGAAATTTACAGGTGATACAGAATTTGATGTTAAGTCCTGCCAAGTTAGAAGTCAGGCAACACTTGAGTGTTCCACAGGTCTGGCCCAGCAAGACAAGTTCAGTCTAATAAGTCAGTGCTTGAACTACCTAGTAGAACAGAATTCAACATTTAACGGACATAATAACAGAATCCAGAATTTGTAGTACATATTGTCAATAAAATCCAGTAGACAATCAGGAATTATGAGGATTTCAAAGAAATAGGATATTTTGATAGACAATCAAGAAAAAAATTGACATAACAAGAAAAATATTCAACCTTGAAATGCTGTAGATGTTGGATTTAGTGTACTGTATTTAAAACAGCTACTATAAAAAATTTGAAGCGCAGCTGGATGGCACAGTCAATTAAACATCCAACTCTTGATTTCAGCTCAGGTCATGATCTCACAGTGATGAGACTGAGCCCAGAGTTGGACTTTGCCCTGAGTGTGGAGCCTGCTTCGTGTTCTCTCTCTCTTCCTCTCTCTCTGCCTCTTTGCCCTGTTTGTCCTCTCTCTCAAAATAAATAAATAACCATTTTTTAAAAAAAAGAAATTACATAATATGACAGGAAAAAGAAAAGAATAAAATTTTTTATTCATTTTCTTAATGTTTATTTATTTTTGAGGGAGTGCAAATTGAGTAGAGACAGTGGGACAGAGGATCCAAAGCAGACTCTGTGCTAATAGCTGAGAACCTGATATGGGACTTGAACTCACGAACCATGAGATCATGAGCCAAAGTGGAGGCTCAACCAAGAGAGATACCCAAGAGTCCTGTTAAAATAGATTTTAAAAATGAATAGAACCTCAGAAAACTATAGGAAAATGTTAACTGTATATTATAAAGGTAAAAGGAGCTATGAAAGAATAGTATGAATAGGGAAGAAAAAATATTAGAAGAAACAATACCTAAAAATTTCCCTCATTTGCTGAAAAATTTTGGCATATAGATCCATGAATTACAGTGAATTCAAAGCAGAAAAAAAATACAAATGAAATTAGATGTCAGTACATCAGTTAAACTTATAATAGATAAAGGAAAAATCTTGAAGGCATGTACAGAAAAGAAGAGACATTACATACAGAGAAACAATATATAAATGATAGTTAACTTCTCATCAGAAGCAAAGTATGGAATCCAGAAGACTATGGAATGACAGCTTCAAATTGCTTAAAACAAAATCAAACCCTGTTAATCCAGAACCTAATAACTAGCAAAAATAGCCTTTAAAAACGAGAGCAAAAAGACACTTTCAGAAGATTGGAAGATGGACATTTTTGCCAGCAGAATTGCATGACAATAAATGTTCAAGTACGTTCTTCAGTCAAATTACTATGTTGTACATCTGTAAGTGATGTCACATTCTGTGTCAAATATACTTCTATATATATATTAATTCTTGGGGCATCTGATGGTTCAGTTGGTTGGTTGAGCGTCAGACCCTTGATTTTGGCTCAGGTCATAATCTCATGGTTCATGAGTTTGAGCCTTGCATTGGGCTCTCTGCACAGAGCCTGCTTGGGATTCTCTCCCTCTCCTTCTCTCTACCTTTTCCACACAAACTCTCTCTCTCAAAATAAATAAATAAACTTAAAAAAGAATTCTTGAGATCAAAGCAAAATGATCCCAGATGCAAACTGGGATCTACAGTAAGAAATAGAGCATGGCATATGGTAATTAAATGGAGATTGTCTCTATCTGTATTTATTTATATTTGCTATGCAAGGTTTTATTATTCCAATAATTTCCATAAAAGACAACTAATGGTAATGCACTATAAGAGAAAGGGGGGGAGGTGATGGTAAATGGAATTATATTTCTTTCTGAAGTGATTACACTTGTGAGCTAGGGATAGGAACTACAAATGGGAAGCATTAGACATGAAGTTAGAAGTGGGAATTGAGGAGGCTCCTGGGTAGCTCAGTTGGTTAAGCATCCAGCTCTTAAGCTTTGGCTCAGGTCCTGGTCTCAGATTCTGAGTTTGAGCCTGACCTAGGACTCCACCTACAGCCTGCTTGGGATTCCCTCTCTTTCCTTCTCTCTCTGCCCCTAACCCTCCACCCTGCCTCTCTCTCAAAAATAAAGAAACTTTTAAAAAGTGGGAATTTAGAAACAATATTTAAAATGCCAAGCATAAGGTGTGAAGCAAAAAGTAATACAATATTGACTCTAAACAGACGGATATGTTAACGATGGATACTGTTAGCCCTGGGGCATGACTAGGATAGTTGAGAAGCCAATGGAGAAAATTAAATGGAACACTAAAAAAACGAAAAAAAATATTTCCAATGGGAAGGAAAACCAATACACAAACAAACGAAGAACAAAGTAAAATGTGGATATGAAACAACCGTATCAGTAACTGCATATGTGTGAAAGACTAAAGATTCTTATAAAAAAAGAAAGGAGGTGGCCAGAATAGATTGGAAAAAAAAGAAAAGAAATATTCAACTATATGTGGCTTACATGTAGTGTATTTTCAAGTTGAGGAATAAACAAATAGCAAGAGTATGTAAAAGATAATCCCATAAAAATAAGCATTAGAAAAATGGTTATGGTTTTAAGAAACTAAATAGGGGCGCCTGGGTGGCTCAGTCGGTTAAGCATCCGACTTCAATTCTGGTCATGATCTCCCCGTTCATGGGTTCGAGCCCCGCATCGGGTTCTGTGCAGGCAGCTCAGAGCCTGGAGCCTGTTTCAGATTCTGTGTCTCCCTCTCTCTCTGGCCCTCCCCCTCTCATGCTCTGCCTCTCCCTGTTTCAAAAATAAATAAAAACCATATTAAAAAAAGGAAATTATATAGACTTCAAGTCAGCATCAAAAAATAAAGAAGGCATATCACAATAGTACAAACAGCCATTCGTTTGGAGGACACGGCAATCATAAATATGTATGAATCGAAAAATAGTTCAAAATTCCTGAATGCAAAGTTATAAAATTAAAATGAGAAATAGACAAGTTCACAATTACAGTTTTACATTTCAACATTCTCCTCTCACTAATTGGTAGAACAAACAGATAATCACTAGGTATATAGAGACTCAGACAAATCCTCTCAACTCCATTTACCTAATTGAACTTTTTTTTCTCTTGTGAGTTTATTGAGGAATAACTTATGTAAAACAAACTGCACCCATTTAACGTGCGCAGTGTGTGGAGTTTTGGAAAATGCGCATGCGCGAAGCCACTGCATGCTCAAGATGGGGAATGCCTCCATCACCGTCGGGAGCGTTGCTTTGTCCCTCTGCGGTCGGATTCTCTCTGTTCCAGCCTCCAATAACCATCGATCTGCTTTTTGTTCCTATAAGATAGATTGCTTTCTTTATAACTGGAGTTGCTCAGTGTGTGTATATGCGTGTTTCTTTTTGCATGATATAAGCATATGTAGATTTTTTCATCCATTTTGATGTGTTAAATCTGTTACATCTATTATTAATTTGGTGTACAAATTGGTTCATGTGGGTCAGTGGGACTGTCTTGAAAGGAGCTATTCTGTCATTTTGCCACAACTCCAGAAGTCTTCCACAGCTACCGACTTTCTGGCATCACAAATATTCTAGACTCTTTATGTATATTTTTTCTTCCAGATTTGTTCTGGTTTCTTTCGGTGTGGGATGATTTTTATACACCAATATTTGAGTTGTGGTGTTTTTTTTTTTTTTTACAAAGTGAGTTACTATCTTTAGACCCTACTAGTGGAAAGAACTAAGAAATACACATTATCTTGTAAAGAGAAAATATAGCATGAATTCACTCATATTTTACAATTTAAAAGATTCAAAAAGATATGGTCAATTGATTTTCTTTCTTTCAATTGATTTACTCTCTTCCTTCCTTTTTAAATTATTTTTTTAAATGTTTGTTTATTTTTGAGAGAGGGAAAAAGACAGAGCACAAGCAGGGGAGGCACAGAGAGAGAGGGAGACAGAGATTCCCAGGCAGGCTCCAGGCTTGTGTGCAGAGCCTAGCACAGAGCCTGATACAGGGCTCAAACTCATAAACCACCAGATCATGACCTGAGCTAAAGTCAGATGCTTAACTGACTGAGCCACCTAAGTACCTTCCTTCCTTCCTTCCTTCCTTCCTTCCTTCCTTCCTTCCTTCCTTCCTTCCTTTCTTCCCTCCCTCCTTTCTTTCCTTCTCTTTCTTTCGTTCTTTCAAAATTTTTAAAACATTTATTTATTATTGAGAAACAGAGAAAGACAGAGCATGAGCAGGAGAGAGGAAGAGAGTAGGGGAGACACAGAATCTGAAGCAGGCTCCAGGCTCTGAGCTGTCAGCACAGAGCCCAATGTGGGGCTGGAACCCACAAACTGCGAGATCATGACCTGAGCTGAAGTCGGATGCTTAACCGACTGAGCCACCCAGGTGCCCCTCTTTCTTTCTTTTATAATTTTATCCAAGTTAGTTAGCATATAGTAAATAATGTTTTCAGGAGTGGATTCCAGTGATTCGTTTCCTATGTATAACACCCAGTGCTCATCCCAACGAGTGTCTTTCTTAATGCCCCTCACCCATTTAGCCCATCCCCCACCACAGCCCCTCCAGCAACCCTCAGTTTGTTCTCTGTATTTAAGAGTCTCTTATGTTTTGTCCCCCTCCCTGTTTTTATATTTATTTTTGCTTCCCTTCCCTTGTGTTCATCTGTTTTGTATCTTAAATTCCACATGAATGAAATCCTATGATATTTGTCCTTCTCTGACTGACTTATTTCACTTAGCCTAATACCCTCTAGTTCCATGCACGTAGTTGCAAATGGCAAGATTACATTCTTTTTGATTGCTGGGAATACTCCATTGTATATATACTTATATGTATATATATGACATCTTCTTCATCCATTCATCCTTCGATGGACATGTGGGCTCTTTCCATTCTTTGGCTATTGTCGATAGTGGTGCTATAAACATTGGGGTGCATGTGACCCTTCGAAATAGCACACTTATATCCCTTGGATAAATATCTAGTAGTCCAACTGCTGGGTTGTAGGGTAGTTCTATTTTTAACATTTCAAGGAACCTCCATACTGTTTTCCAGAGCGGCTGCACCAGTTTGCATCCCCACCAGCAGTGCAAAAGGGTTCCTCTTTCTCTCATCCTCGCCAACATCTGTTCTTGCCTGAGTTGTTAATTTCAGCCATGGTCAATTTATTTGCAACAGAGTTCTGATTCAATGAGGGAAAGAAACTTAAAAATCAGAAACAACTGAATATTCCAGTGGGAAAAAAAATGAACCTCGATCTCTAACTCTCAGTATGCCTCCCAAAATAATAGTTAAAAATGGATCATAGACCTAAGTACAAAATAGAAAAGCATGAATTTTCCAGAAAAAAAAGTGGGAAAAATGTCTTAGCAACTTTGAGGCAAAGATTTCTTAAAACACAAAAATCACTAATCATAAAAGCACAAAAATCAATAAACTGGACTTCATCAAAATTGAAACCTTCAACTCTTTGAAGCATTTTTAGCAAAATGCTAAAGTCTACAAGCAGAGACTTGGAGAAAATATCCTTCACACATATATCTGAAAAAAAGGAGACTTACCTATAATATATAGAGAACTTTTACAACCCCAAATTGAAAAAAAAAATGCTGAATTAAACACGGACAAAAGACTTGAATGGACGTTTCAACAAAGAAAATATACAAATGGCTAGATGAACACGTGAAGGGTTGGCACTCTCTTTGTAAATCACCAGACAGTAAATATTTTTTTTTTAATATTTGTTATTTATTTCTAGGAGAGAAAGAGAGACAGCGTGAGCAGGGGAGGGTCAGAGAGAGAGGGAGTCACAGACTGAAACAGGCTCCAGGCTCTGAGCTGGCAGTCAGCACAGAGCCCGACGCGGGGCCGAACCCACGAACCGCGAGATCATGACCTAAGCGAAAGTCGGACACTTAACCGACTAAGCCACCCAGGCGCCCCAGACAGTAAATATTTTATAGTCTATAGGCCATACAGTTTCTGTTGCAGCTCCTAACGCTGCCATTATCCAGCTATAGACAATACATAAATAAATGAGCATGGCTGTGTTATAATATATCTGTATTTGTGGATGCTGCCATTTGAATTTCTTATAATTGTTAAGTATTCTGAAATATGGATTTTTCCTTTTTTAGCTATTAAAAAATATGAAAACCACTCTTGGCTCATACTAAACTGCTCTGAGCATTACTAAAACAAGTGTTGGACCGCATGTGGCCCACAGGCAAGGCCAAGTTTAAGTCCATGTGCCCTTCGCAGTCCATGGGTCCTGCACTTAGAAAGGATTCTGGCTTTGTTTAATGTTTTGGTGCTGTCGTCTTGGGAATTTTTATTAACTTCTATGCAACTATCCCTGCATTTTTTATTCCCTATATTCGACCCAGCTGGTCCTTCCCATAGACCTAGCTCATAGATGGCTGCTTTATGAATTGTTCATTAGTCATAGAGCAAATGCAGATTAAAACCACAATGGGAACATCACTTCACACACACCACAATGGCTAAATCGTAAAAAGACTGACAGCGCTAAGTGTGGGTGAAGATGTGAAGAACTTAGAACTTTTGGGGGCCCTTGGGTAGCTTAGTCGGCTAAGCGTCCAACTCTCGATTTCAGGTCATGATCTCACAGTTTGTAGGACTGAGCTCTGTGTCACAGACTGGGCTCTGTGCTGGGCTTGGAGCCTGCTTGGGATTCTCTCTGCCCCTCTCCTTCTGCCTTCCTCTGTCTCTGTAAAATATATAAGCAAGCAAACCCCAAAACCCAAACAAAAAAATAAAACCCACAAAAATCAACAAAAAAAATTAAATTAGGACTTTTGCATATTGCAAAAGTGTAAAATGGTATCATCACTCCGGAAGTTGGTGGTTTCTTAAAAGTTAAATATACACTAACTATGTAAAACCCAATAGTCTCAATCCTAGATATTTACCAAGAGATGTAAAAAGAAAAAGTGTCCATGAATAGACTTGCATAGACATGGCCATCCACAGGTAAATGGATAAACACACTGGCGTATTCACACAGTGTAATACTTATTTAGTAATAAAAAGAATGGACACGGGATACTGACCAGATGATTGCGATGAAAAACATGATGCTGCACGGAAGACGCCAAGCACAAAAAATTACATGCTGCATGATTCCATCTACTTGAAAGTCTGAAACCATGGGGCGGCTGGGTGGCTCAGTTGGTTGGACATCCAACTACAGCTCAGGTCCTGATCTCGCGGTTCATGGGTTTGAGCCCCGCGGCGGGCTCTGTGCTGACAGTTCAGAGCCTGGAGCCTGCCTCTCATTCTGTGTCTCCCTCTCTCTCTCCTTCTCCCTTGCTTGTGCTCTGTCTCTCTCTGCATGTCAAAAATGAAATTTTTTGACATTAAAAAGAAAATTAAAAAAAAAAAAAAGCAAGTCTGAAACCAGCAAAAAGTAACCTATTAAGATGGACATCAGGGCAGAAGGAACGAGGGAACTTTCGGAATGATGTACTTGTTCTCCATCTTAATAAGGTAGTGGTTGCCTCAGGTACACATTTGTATTTTCTCAGTGTTTGCATGAAACAGCCCTCAATGTGATGAGCAGCATAAAGGGGTGACCTTGGGGGGGCTGGCATGATCCTGGCTGTCCCTCAGCACAGAACGTTTATTAACTGCTGTGGCTTTTGATTATGTTTGTCATATTTAGATTTCACTCTTCGTTTCAAATATTAGCTGACATTTTTTTTTTATTTCTAAAAATGTTTTATTTATTTATGAGATAGACAGAGAGAGAGAATGAGCAGGGGAGGGTAAGAGAGAGGGGGAGACACAGAATCTGAAGCAAGCTCCAGGCTCTGAGCTGTCTGTCAGCACAGAGCCCGACTGGGGGCTCGAACCCATGAACCATGAGAGCATGACCTGAGCCGAAGTCGCACGCTTAACCAACTGAGCCACCCAGGATCCCCTAGGTGACATTTCTTTTAGATATACTGTATGCCCATAATTTCTCATTCCACTTCACTTTTTTCTTTTTACTTCTAATTAGCCACACATTTGGATATCAGTAAACATTATTTCCGACCTTAGTGTAGACTCTGGGAATGGACCCATTGTTCCCATCAAGGAATTCAAAGGTCTTCCTGAGTGTAATGAAGAGAGTTTGATATACATATAACCTTGCCAGACATTGGTTTCGGTTTCCTTCCGCTAAAATTTTGGGATAACAAATTCCAAATTCTCTCCTCTGAAAACGGAATAGCTGTGACTCTCCAAATTACAGTTTATACCTTGATGCCAAGAAACTACCAGAGAGCTGGAATATCAAAAGGAGGCATTTCCCAGCCTGCCAAGTCTGTGAGATGGGGGTCATTTGCAGGAGAAAATGGTGTTTGCGGTTTGCATGGTGATATTCAATCCGATTTCAGAGACTGGGGTGAGAAGAGTTTGTTTTCTGGGAAAGAGCTGTTCTTTCTTTAAAGGTTTATGAGATATAAGGTTTCTGTTAATGAGATGGAAAACTGCATATGGTCCTCACAGGAGCTGAGTCATTTTAAAGCTTGGAAGAGTTTTGTTGTTGAAATCACATCCCAGTAAGGGTCAATCTGTTTGGAAGAATTCCTAGGCCTTTGATGGCCTTCCTGCCCCTGGGGGCACTTCCCAATTCACACCCATTATCTGGAGGATATGACCTTCAGGTAATAATATACATTTCTGAGAAGATTGCACCTAGGTTCCTGAGAGGTATTTACCTGAAGGAGCAGATATTCGCTGGGGAGAAAGGCAGGGAAGGAAGGGAGAAAGGAGGAAGGGAAGGGGTGAAGAGAAAGAAAAACAAAATAGAATCCAGAAGTTCTCATTGTATAATATTATAAGCATTTCATAAACTTGTTTGGATATTTTAAAGGAAAGTTTAACCTTCTCAGTAATATTCTGATAAAGCATTGCTACCTTCAAAAAAAAAATCGTTTCTTTTTCTTTTAGAGAGACAGAGAGAGTGGGTGAGCAGAGGGTATGGGGTAGAGAGAGAGAAAGAATCCCAAGCAGGCTCCACACTCAGTTTGGAGCCTGGTGCAAGGGCTTGACCCCACGACCCTGGGATCATGGCCTGAGCCAAAATTGGGAGTCAGACACTCAACCCTCAACCGACTGAGCCACCCATGTGCCCTGCTAATTTCTTTTAATGAGCAAAAAATACAAACAAAAAGCCATGAAGCTCAGAGAGGTTAAGTAACTTGCAAATGGTATCAAACTAATCCATGTTGGGTCAGCTCAAAGCCCATGTTCTTGCCCTGATCTTATGAAAGAAAGCTCTGGACCCTCTGCTTCCCACCCTGGAACATCTGATCAATACATCAGGCCCGGAAGACAGCAGGGTAACAGCTGTTACAGTCTGAGCTGGATCTAAAAACCCAATTACCTGAGTCTGTATTTTTCTCCTGCTCATTTTGAAAAGAACTCAGCAGCAGTGACATTTCCTATTCTCCTCCAGACACACTTTTATGAAATCTTTTTCTGGCACTTACACATTTAAAAACAAGATGATGTGAGCTTGGTGGAACTGTTCATTATTGCAGCTTGCGTGTATTGACACAAGGTGTGTCATTGTCTGACCCACTTGAGGCTTCTAGACCATCTCCTTTTTCTTCTTTAATAAAATTTGACAAACTCAGCACCGAGGGCGAGCCACCCTTTCACCCCCATCACCAGAAGACGTCTTACTGTTACTTCTGCTAGATTCTCAAAGTATGGACTCACACTCAATGTGCTGTGTGCTTGCCAAGCAAACATAAAACACGAAGGAATTATACATCTCCTGCTTTCCTTTCATAAGATCGGAGGGCCCGGGAAGCCTCAGCACAAAGGATTTCCTTTTAATTCTAAGGAAGAATTGATATTCTATAATAAAAATTTCCTAAAGGCTGAAGGACATACTCAATACATGCCAATGACAACATTTCCAGCTCACTACAACTAGCTTCTGTGCTCGCCTGTCCACAGAACTACTCTCCTCCAGGTCCTCGATGATCTTATTCTTGCTAAATGCAATACACATTTTCATTCTCTTCATAGTTAATCGCTTTGTTGATTACTCCTTCCTTCTGACTCTACTACGGGGTCTATGGCAGAACTTCATCCTTCACCCTTCCTCCCCACCCCCACCCCATCTACGTAGGCCTTATATATCGCTATTCTCCAGGGCTCCTCCCTGAAAGCTTTCTATTTAAATTTTCTATAGAAATTCTCATCCAATCCTCAAATTTTAGTTGTAACCTATATGCTGATAACTTCCAAATTGACCTTTTCAGCCCATTTTCCCCACCCTATCACTGCAGATCCTTAGCTGTAATGGGTGCTAGACATCCTGGTGCATGTCTACACTTGACATGCTTCTCTGAGCTTGTCCATACGCTTCAAAACCACTGTCGTGTGCTTTCCTTTCTCAAGGAATGTCACTGCCCTCCACACTATACCCGGAGCCAGAAACCTGGGAGTTATGCTGGACTCTTCCTTCTCTCCTATTCCCTTCTCTTAAGGTTCTCTCAATTTTACCTCCTAAACATGTTTAAAGTTCATTCTCTTCAAGCCTCAGTGTTTACTAAATGCTTTATTAAAATGTCATTAGAGCCAGGTCTCTCTCAATTGTATCTTCTCTAAGTTGTTAACGCTTTGGCCACCCTGGAGAATTACTCCACATGTACATCAGCTGCATAAGTCTCCTCCTAAAACCTTTGATAGCTCTTGAGCACCAGTAGAATAAACTGAAAGCAGAATGAAGCAAGCAGAATCTTTTCTCATCTGCCTCTAGCCTCCACCTCCACCTTTATGTTCATCAGTACTCTGTCTCTCAACTGTATGAATGTAATACTTCAAGTTGATCTTATCTTGCTGCTTGGGGTCCTGTTCATATCAGTCTTAACTAAATCTTGTATGAGACAAATCGAATGGAGTCAGTCGGTCCCAGTTCCTGCCGGTCAGATGAATCAAAGTGGCTGAAGCGGTGATGAACTCATGGGAAAATTGAGCAGAAACCAAGATGGTATAAGAATGGAGCAGGGGTGGCTCTTGTGGGGACACAAATAGCTATGAGTTTCTTGCACGTTTGTATGTCTCGTGAACAATGATACACTGACAACTTTTGATGTGGATGACTTTTTGAAGCTTGTTTCCATAGCAATAATAGACCTTTCCAGGGCAAAAGTCAAGCATTATAAAAGATTGGCGTTTCCTGAGTGCAGGGTTTCTTTCTTGTAAATAGTGATTTGGACATGCAGGCACCACCTATATACCCACACCACCCTGTGTGAGCTAGGGTCTAGAAGCTGGTCAAGGGGACGATGACACAGTCTACTGCTGTTTCCGTGAATAACAAGTCAGCCTTTGCATCTGACTCAGGAGTCTCTTATCTTCCAATGTATCTATGAAACTATAATACTATAGCTTGTTATTTACAAGAAGGGCAAAATCTCAGATCCTTAGCAATTCTTGACAGTTAAAAACAAATCTCATACCATCCATAGTTTTTGACAAAAATATTTTAAGGAAACAGTTGTTTGAAGGCTTTGGAGCACTACTAAGATTGAGGGTTTTCAGATTCCAGATCTGTGAGGGAAGGACACACAGACAGGTGAGGCCACTACTGCTCTTTACCCTTTGAAAGGTTTGAATCCATTTGCCTTAGTTCAATACCTTGGGGAAAAATACAGTAAGATTAATTTCTCTTCAATGTGGCCATTCATGCGGTCTTTGAAGGTCTCTTCCATTTATGTCCTGAAGCTTCTCTTCTCTTGATTAATCATTCCAGTTCCTTCATGAGAAATGATTTGAGTCCATTCTCTGTCCTGGTTTACCCTTCCCAAAGTAAGTTTCAATTTGTCATGATCCCATGCAGAATGTGGCACTCAGAAACGAAGGCAGTTCTTCTAGTGAAATCACTGATGCTTTGGTAAGTGTAACAATGTGCCTCCAGTGAAAAGAATACATAATTCTGCTATAAATATGTAACAAGATATTATACAACAATGAAATGATTTTGACAAAGGTTGTTATCTATCTATCTATCATCTTTCTATTTTTTTTTTAAATATTTTTATTTATTTCTAGGAGAGAGAGAGAGACAGCGTGAGCAGGGGAGGGTCAGAGAGAGAGGGAGACACAGACTCCGGAACAGGCTCCAGGCTCTGAGATGGCAGTCAGCACAGAGCCCGACGCGGGGCTTGAACCCACAAACCTCGAGATTGTGACCTAAGTGAAAGTCGGACGCTTCACCGACTAAGCCACCCAGGTGCCCCTCATTTTTCTATTTTTCTATCATTGTACTTACCTACCTGTCTACCTACCTACATACCTACTAATATATACTGGATTGAATAGTATCCTCCCCAAATTCATGTTTACCTGTAATCTCAGAATGTGATCTTATTTGAAAATAGGGTCTTTGCAGATGGAATTAGTCAAATTCAGATCATACTGGATGAAGAGGGGCCCTACATCCAATGACTGGTGTCCTTATAAGGCTATATGAAAACATACACCCAGGGAGGCTACTGCGGAATGATAATGACTAGAGATTTCAGTGATGCATCTATAAGCCAACGACTGCCAGCCACTATCAGAAGAAAGGATGGACGGACTCCTCTAAAGCCTTTGGGGAGATCATGGTCCTGCCAACACTTCATCTTGGAATTCTAGCTTCTAAAGCTGTAAGGAGACAAATTTCATTGTTTTAAGCCACCTAGTTCATGGCAATTTGTTGGGACAGCCCTAAGAAACTAACATATATACTGGTAGTTTTATCCCACTGCCCCAAGAAATTGCCACCAACCAGTGGCTTAAAACAATACAAATTTATTATATTACAGTTTTCGAGGTCAGAAATCCAAATAGGTCAGCAGGGCTGCATTCCTTCTGGAGGTCTAGGGGAGAATCTGTTCCTTCCCTTTTCCAGCATTTAGAGCTTTCTCTCATCTTTAACTCACCCTTGACAGCACACTAGCCTCTGCTTCTGTCCTTCGGTCTCCTCTTCTGAGTCCAACCCTCCTGCCTTCCTCTTCTAAAGAGACTTGTGATTATGTGGGGCCCACCCAGTATAATTCAGGACAATCTTCACACATCAGGGTCTTAAACACATCTGAAAAGTCTCTTCTGCTATGTAAGGTACCATATCGACAGAGTCTAGAGATGCAAATGTTCACATGTTTTGGGAACTGTTTTTTCTAGCTCTTTACACACATTTTGCGTGAGAATGCAAACAAAAATAGGAAGGAAATGTCCCCAAGTGTCAAAGTAATTATTCCTGTATGATAATAAGGTTTGTTTTTGTTTTGCATATGTAGTAAATACATCAAATGTATGTGGTACCATTTTATGTGCCACACGTAAAATGTTGTGCGGGCATTTTGCATACTAATTAAGATGTTGACCTGAATGCCACAGAGAGTAACCCACATTCTCCCTGCACTTCAAATTCCACTTAAATCAATAATATGCTCACTCACAGGCTTCAACTTTGGTAAAAATCCCTGGGCCTTGGGCCAGGAGACCAGCGTTTCCATTGGAAAGTTCAGCTGTTCTTTTCGATTTAATTCCATTGGATAGATTTTTATTTTTATTTTTATTTTTATTTTTTTTAGATTTTTATTTTTTCACTGGACTGCTGATTTCTCCTCTACATGCTTCACAAATGCATTGAGGTCTGCTCGGTGTCACGTACTAGTTTCCTAGATACTGTTGACGCAGAGATGAGTAACACGTTCTTCCCTCGCTCTAGAAGCCACAGTATAGCTGGGGAGATAGTAGAACAAAGATTGTGCCATAATACAATAAGTGCTGTGTCTCAGGCAGTGATAGCGTAGCGACCACTGAGGGAGATTCAGTGGTAAATGAGCAAGGTTAGGTTTATTTTTAATGAAAATAATACTAAAAATTCTGGAAGACACAAATGCATTCCTAGTCATAATGATGACCCTCCTAGAACTGCAAAGGCTTTGAGGGATTTCAAGTGGCATAATTCACTAGGCGGACACACGCAAGTATGAGTAAGCTTACGTCCTGGTCTAGTTCCTCAAAGCTGGGACTTGCCCAAGGCTCTCCTCCTCCCTGACTCATCTCTGTGCCTAGTAAATGGGAAGCACTCACCTCTTCAGCTGCCCGCAGAGGCAGTGCATGTTGCAGGAAGGCCGTGTCTTGTGCCTGTTTAGCTGAGTCCCACGTGGGCCTGGCTCTCAGAGGAGCTGTTATGCAAGAGTGGGGCCTGGGACTGCCACCATCCTCAAATTGTAGGTCATTCGCTTCACTGAGCGTGTCTCTGCTCCTGGGGCTTCCTCTCCACCTGCTGAAAGGGTGAGAAGTTCCCTGGTGCAGGTGCAGCTGGGCCTGCTGAAGGAAGTGACCCATGTTTTCTAAACCTTTGAATGCATGCTACAAGTCAGCTGAATTCAGTAAAATACAGGCTACTCATTTGTTTCTACCATGTAGCATAGCAATTAAGTCAGGAGCCGATTGCCTGGGTTCAAATCCCGGTTTGGGCGTGTTTCTTAATCTCTTTATGTTTTGGTACAAGCACAAAGTAGAAGCAGGCTTGCTAAGCAGATTAAATTATGCAATGCATGTGAAGTGATCCGCAGACTTTTTGGCATATGGTAAAACCCTAACATGTGCAAGCTAACCTTTAATCCTCTATTCATTCCATCACAGCTGAATACGGAGCCCGTCCTATGTGCAAGAGATAGTGCTTCACACTTTGTAGGAAAGAGAAGATTTTCAAGGCCAGAACACAAGTTTCCCAGGAACACAGAGTTTAACAGTAAAATAAGACACATGCTCTAGAAATGGCAAAGTAGCAAAGGAAGGCGTTTTACAAGGGAAGAAATTAAAACAGAGAGGTGAGGTGATTTTCCCATGCCTGAAGATCCTTCCCAATGATATCTTCTCTCTGATTCCAGAATTGTATCAAAGACTGATATCACAGATAAGAGAGGCTACAGGACTTTAGAGATATGGAAAGGCCAGTGTAATGCCTGTGGCCGGGGTATGGGGGGTGGTGGGCGTGTGGCTGGGAGGTCCCGGGAAGAATGGTGCAGCCACCAGTTTTAATGGCTCTGAGGTGATCCTGATGTCCTCCACTGAGTATTGCTTTTGTGAGTACCTACTTTGGAAGTAGGTTGTCCGAGCATAAGAAATGTATAAAGATAAGAAATATCTATGTAAATAATTCATATATTTATATGCGGAGCCAGAGAGAAAAACAAGATTTGCTGTGATTTCTATTTCCTTTGTTGTTGCCCCTGCTGATTGTGTGTGTGTGTGTGTGTGTGTGTGTGTGTGTGTGTGTGTGTGCATGCGCACGTGCATGCGCAGTTCCTTCAGAAAAGTTGCACAGTTTATAATATATTCTTGGGTCTTGTGGTTACCACAGTATTCATAAATAATATACATAAATCTGTATTTCTTGAGGTATATACTTTCAGTATGCTGAATTTTTTTCTGAAAAACAAGGAAAACAATACAATTACATTTTTTCTTAATTTCCTTATTAAGAACATTGATGTCCTAATTTCTATTAATTATATTACCTCACATTGTGTTAGTATATAATGTTTATGCCTTTTTCTGCACAGTAATTTCCATATTGTTTTTAACTCTGGTTCTCAATTTAAGTAGACGTGATGTGAATTCAGTTCACTCATAGACATGACATCAAAGTTCTGACTTCTTTGGTCTGATTAATCTTTCAAGTTCAGTGGCTTACCAGGGTACTTCTTGGCTTCAGAGGTATGTAATAGTTTTCTAAAAAAACCAAAAAACAAAAAACAACAACAGTGGTTTTTCCAATTTCACATGCAGATTTTCTATATTTTAGGGAAGTATTTTTACATTATATACTTGAATATGTTCTGTTTCATTTATGCTATTCTTTATTTTTAAGAAAAACAAACATGCAGAGTTTCTGTGTTCTTTTTTCTTTAGCACAGATTTCATTTTCTCTCCAATAATGTTGATCTCTTTGTAATTTTCCAATTACTTTTGCACAATTTTTCCTTAAGCTTATGTTCTTCCATTTTGACTCTATTTAAAGCTGTTCTATTCTTGCTGCTTTTGAGTTGTTTTTATTTCTGTACTGGCTTTCATTATTATCTTTTTTTTCTCCCCTGATGCATGGAGTTAAATGTTACCACCTTCTGTGATCCCGAAATTTCTTAGTCAATCTGTTTTTCCTCCTATCTTGGGAAAGTACCTATGAGAAAAATGTCTGGAACAGCGTATGAGAACATCTAACACTCAAGATAATGACAAAACATTTTTCCCCAAATGGTTCTGCCAAATCGCACATTCTAGAGCAACATAAGAGATCAAGTTAGTCTGTATCCTAACACGTGGATTATATGATACTTTTTTTCAAATTGAAAAGCCTTTATATTTTCTATTTAGGTCTTTAATTTTGATATTAAAGTCCTTAATTCATGGGGAGTTGATTTTTGTATGACACAAGAGAATCCACTTTTCCTGCACACGTATAAACATTTTTTTTATCAGCCCCATGTCCATTTATTGAACAGACCTTTCCATGTACATCTGTCATGCCAGCTCCATCATTCATCAGGGTTCAGCATCATCTCCCATTGATCCAGCTGTCTACAGCATCAGACGGTCTCGATTACTTTAGCTTCTCAGTAGGATCTAATAGATGGGGCATATCTACCATTCTTCTCCTTTATCTTCTCCTCCTCCACTTCCTACTTTTCCTTTCTAAATGTCCTGACTATTCTTATATTTATTTATTTTTATTTCTTTAACATGTATTTTAGAAGGCCCAGCTTGAAAATTTCTCCTCCAAACAAACAAGATACCTCATAAATCCAGGCCAGGAAATCAGAGAAGAAATTCAACAAAATATTTTCTAAAGGAAGATTCAGGAAGTACTTGATGATGTGGGGTAGCACAGGAAACGAGGGGCCATTCTGCAGAGGGCTTGAGAAAGCATGTACAGGGGATTATATTATAAAGAGGAGTGGAGGTTTAATGACACAGGGCTGTGAGTAACAAGCAAAGGTTGAAATTTCACTCTGCAGACCACAGAAGAGAGGGCCCCTGAAGCTGCCTGTGTAGGATAGTTGACCGATAGCGTTCTAGCAAAAAATACTTCAGAAGACCGTCAGGTATATATTGGGCTAAACAAGATTTCATTTAAAAACCTGAGAGGATCTTCCAAGCCCCACTTTATTTACATCCTTGCTCCCTAACCCGGAGTCTGGCACCGTTGGGGCAGTTCTGCGTCTGATGATTGCATTTGTTCTTCCTGTCCAGTATTCTAATCTGCTTGCCATTGAGATTAATATGTTTGGTCACGTTTCACAAATGAGGAAGCCAAAATTCTGTGAGCCGGTGTGGATCCCTGCTGTCTCCTGGCCCGTGTGGGTAGAGTGGAAATTGGATTTTACTACCAAAAAACAGGGCAGACAGCTGCTGAGCCCTGGGGGACCATACAGCCTGCCAGAATCCTTGCTACCCTCCATCTCAGCACAGCCAAGCCCACTTTTTGTTGTATGTGAGCTCAGCTATGCATGACATTTAATAGTTTTCATGGACAAGTTTGGTCAGCATGTCCAAATACACCCAAGACTCCAGGAGAGCAAAATAAGAGTACATCGTTTTATCAATACTCCCAAGCAAATTTTAAAAAGATAACTAGTCCTTCCACAGTTACTTCATTTAAACAGCCTGACGTCACTGCTTTTCTCAGGGTGATGATTCATCAGCAAATACTCACGTCAGTAGAGTATGTTGACCAGAGAGGAAGAAATAACAGATACAGTGAGAGATTGCAAAATCCATTTCTTCCTGATAAACCCACTGAGTTTCGACTTATCCAGGTTATGTAACAACAGGCAAAATAGGACAAACTCTCTGGTTTCCAAGGAAAAAGAAACTCAAACATCTCACTCTGCGTGGCAAGCCCTCAGGAGTGCACAACACACACAAATGCACATGCACACACAGATACACACACTTCACACATTTACATAGTACTGTGAGACACATTGCAGACAAACAATATATATGTATACATATGCACACATACTTATAGAAACACACACAGATATGCACAATGACACATGTATGCAAACAGGTACCTGTAAAGGAAAGCACAGACCACAAATAAAGCACAAATCCACAAGCCAGCCCTTTAAAGTTCTAAAAGAAGTCACAAGAGAAGATGTAATATTAAAAAAAAAAAAGAAGGAGTTGTGCACTCACTTTGTGATTCATTGCAAATGCATCAGTGAATGGTTTGATATAAGATTTGTCAAACCCATGATGAATTCAAGGCAATTTTTTGATCTGATGCTGACTAAGGAAGTCATCTGCTTAAGAATGCATCACGCAATAGGATCCCATAACTTCATTGTGCCCACAGAAGTTGAGGGATTGATGAAAATAACGGGAGGGAGGGAGGTACAGGCGGCTGTCTGCTGCCATCGTGAGATGAGAACTTAGAAAAATCAAACTTTCAGGAAGAGTTCGCCCAACACTTTAGGAAGTATAAAAGCTGCCAGGGGTAAAAAAAATAGGCAAACAACAAGGCATTTGATTGTCATATTACAACTCCCAAATGTAACTGTGAGTGTGGCAGGCTCTGGAGAGTATGATCAACATCTTCCCCGTGTTGAAAATAAGTTGTAACATCCTCTGCTATGCAAAATCCCAGTTATGACATCAGTTGAGGTTTTACATAACATGCAGAAGAGAAGGATCTCAGATGAGTAGCAGCATTTCTCTTGACCTGACTGTACATCTGGAACTGTCGGAGGAACGTTACGATGTTATCTCATGATACTGTTGAGATCAAATTTCCATAATCACACAGAGCCCTCACTTAAAATAGAATTCAGTATAAACTCAGAAGATTCCAAACTTGCTATTCTCCTCTCAAGCCTATCTGGACTCCTCAAAGCAAAGTGGATGAGTTTTTGTGTTTTTGGGTTTTTTTTCATGGCCATCTTATTAATGATTTCCCTTCCTTCTTTACTGGTTTCCTTCCTTCCTTCCTTCCTTCCTTCCTTCCTTCCTTCCTTCCTTCCTTCCTTCCTTCCTTCCTTCTTTCCTTCCTTCCTCCTTCCCTCCCTCTCTCTTTCTCTCTTTCATTTTCTTTTTTTCTTCTTTCTTTCTTTTAACAAACATGCTTTCACTTAGAGTACCCTTTACAGTAAGCGAGAAGTAAGAAATACAGGGAATATGTATCTATCTGCCTTATATATCTTTGGGAATACTGAGTTTCTGCTTGAGGTACTATGAAGCCTGGTTTTGGTCTAGTGGGAATCTCCAGGTTCTCTGAATAAGGGTGAAGGCCATTTTGGTCACATGTCTGTCATGATAAGATGCTCACCCCCCTCCCCTCTACTCTCCATAAAGTTCTGGATGGTTACAGTCTTCTGCTGGCTGAAGGATGAAATAAATGGCAAAAGGTTTAGGAAATTACTATTATTTAGGAGCTTATAAAATATTTATGAAAACCCGAGTGGGTGAGAAGTGGTCTGGGATATCACCTAATCCTAAAGGATAGAGAAATATGAAAAACGGCTAATCAAATTTCTTAGGATTCAGCAAGATGAAGATATGTTTTCATCCATCTTATTCACAGGACCCCTGGAGCCATGATGATTCAGTGGGAGAGAAGGGGTCTCATTTATTTGAATTCCACAGGAGACAAGGAAAGAGACTAAAATAATTCCAAAATACTCCAGAGGAGAAATGTTGAGCAGGAACTATGAATGAGATGATGTATCAGAAAGCAATCAGTCCAGGGGCGCCTGGGTGGCTCAGTCAGTTAAGTGTCTGACTTCAGCTCAGGTCATGATCTCATGGTTGCTGAGTTTGAGCCCCGCATTGGGCTCTGTCCTGACAGTGTGGAGCCTGCTTAGGATTCTCTTTCTCCCTCTCTCTCTGTCTCTCCCTAACTTGTGTTTTGTCTCTTTCTCAGAATAAAAAAGAAAGAAAGAAAGAAACCAATCATTCCACAGAGAGGCTATGCTACACCAAGTGGGAGAAGATAAGGGAAGCAGAAAACTCTGTCCAGCCTATGAAGAGGCCTGTGAGTGATATAGGTGCAGTGGGGCAACGGGAAGTATCCCAGGCAATAGGTGCTCTAGAAGTTCTGGAACCAAAGGAAAAATGCTAGGTAGGCTGGAAAGGTTTGCTGGCAGGTGTAAATACCAGGAATAGAGCAATGGATTGATAGAATGTTCCTAAGATACTGAGGAGCCTAGTTTTGGCTAGCCCCAAAACCAGTTTGGGAGTATTTGGAAATACAAAAATAATAACAATATAATATTATAATAATAATAACAATAGTTATTATACATAAATTATGCATCAATTGTATGCCAGGTGCTGCTATGTTTACTTTCATATGTTATATAATCCTCACAACTTTATGAGAACCTACAATATCAGGCCTATGACACATTAAAAACATGTTTTACCTGTGGAACTGGCCCAAGGTTACACATCTAGTTGGGCTTTGTAGACATTAAGTGGATCATAACTCATATATATATATGAGTTATATATATATATATATATATATAATATATATATATATTACAAGCAGAGCTATTGAATAGTGGAATGCATTAACCAAAACCTTTAGTCCTTGGGAGCATCCAAACAAATAGGTGGTGAGCTTGAATGTGAGCTTTTCTGTACAGGTCAAATTTTGAAGTGGATATGAGGTAAGGTTATTGATTATTTTAAGGCTCTATGGCAATCAACCTTTAAGTAAGGAAAAAAAGTGAATAAATAAATGCAAAGTGAATTATTATCTCATCCTTGGCATAAACATCGGCTGGAAGATGTCTTTTCTGTTTACTCGTATTTCAAAGGCCATTTCTCTGGAAATTGCTGGGGCACTGCATATTCCATTTATAAATTCTACCTCTATATAGCTTGTGGTTAATTTATCTGCAGACCTTAATTCTGGCAGAATTTTATGAGCCGAGACTCTATGAAAGGATAATTAAGAGACATTTTACAATTTTAGGTTTTAAATGAAGGCTTAAGTGCAGAGAGATTTTTTTTTAAAGGTGAAGAACAGAAAGGTACAAATTAAAAAAAATTACCCATCATCAGATATAAAAGAAATACATACTAAAGTGAAAACTTTTGGAAACACAGAAAAGTAAAGATGTTAAAATAACAATGACCCTTAAACCCAACATCCACAGATAATCACTCTTAACGATTCAGCATAATCCCAACAATTCAGCGAATTCCTTCCAGCTCTTCTTTGCATGGTTGAAATAATATTTTCTAGAACAAGAGTTCTCAAACTCTTTGGTCTCAGAATCATTTTCCATCTTAATTATTGAAGATTCCCGAGAGTTTTGTTCATGTGTTTTGTTGATATTTACTGTTTGGTATTAAACTTGGCAAACAATTTAAACATTCATTTGTTTAAAATTGCAATAATAAAAGCAAAAATTTAGTGAAAAGAATGGCATTGTTTTAGAAATCTTTTCAATGTCTGACATAGTAGAAAATAGCTAGATTCTCACATATGCATCTGCATTCAACCTGTTCTGATATATTGCTTTGCTTAAATATATGAAGAAAATCCAGCCTCACAGATAGAAAATTTGGAAAAGGAAGGAATTTATTTTTTTAATTTTAGAGAGAGAGCACAAGTGAGCGAGAGATAGAGGGAAAGGGAGAGAGAGAATCTTAAGAAGACTCCATGCTCAGTACAGAGCCCAGTGCAGGGCTTGACCCCACAACCTTGGGGCCATGACCTGAGCTGAAATCAAGAGTTGGACACTTAACCAACTGAGCCACACAGACACCCTGGGAAAGAACATTTTAATCATTATTTTTAGATACTCATGATGCTCCCTATAGACTATGGAAAACTCTACTGTACACACATGAGAGAAGTGGAGCAAACATGTAAATAATGTCTTAATATTATTATGAACATAACTTTAACTTCACATACTTCCTAAAAGAGTCTTGGGGGCTCCCACCAGCTTATCTATTATGCTTTGAGAATCCCTGCTACATCATATTGTTTGTCACCCAACAGCATATTTTAAACACTATGAAAAGTAATTTAAATTAAAATTAGTTATGATTGATTTAACCATCCCCACATTATTTGGGCATTTTGAATGATTCTTGTATATAGTAACAAAAATAACATGGGAATAAATATCTTTTATCCAAAATTCTGCATCTGAATTTCATACCATGTTCCTTTAAGGCAGACTACAGAAAGTTGAAGATTATATTTTATGGTACTTAATATACTTTACCAACTTGGTTTCAAGTAGGATTTTATCAACTATTCATCAAATAAGATATAAGACAGATATCTGAGTCCTTAGCAGTACTGAATATATTATATCAAATAATCTTTGCTCTGCTCATAGGAAAAATTTAACTTGTATTTCAAATTCTTTGCACACAGATGTGTGAAGTTGACTATATGCTTATTAGTTACTGATGAGAATGCTGTACATGTAAATATTACAACAGTGGGCTTCCTGAAATCAGTGTGGATGACCCATTCTATCACTGTGAAAAGTATTTGTAAATCTGAGCAAATACTGCTATAGTTTTCCTTAAAAATACATTAATTTTTTAAAAACTATTTTTATTTCTTTTGGAGACAGAGAGGGATATACAGTGCAAGTGGAGGAGGGGCAGAGAGAAGGAGGCACAGAATTTGAAGCAGACTTCAGGCTCTGAACCGTCAGCACAGAGCCCGATGCAGGGCTCAGACTCACTAACCATGAGATCATGACCTGAGCCAAAGTCAGACGCTTAACCAACTGAGCCACCCAGGTGCCCTTAATAATATAATATTTTAAGTGTGTGTGTGTGTGTGTGTGTGTGTGTGTGTGTGTGTGTTAGCTTGAAAGGGTGCTGTATAAAGTTCCACAAACTGAGTGTCTTAAACAAAAGAAAGTCATTTGCTTCCAGTTCTGGAGGCCAGAAGTCCAAAATCAAGCTGTGGACAGAAGTCTGTTCCTTTTGAGGGCTGTGAATAAGAATTTGATCCTTGCCTCCTTCCTTCTTTCTGGCTGTTTCTGGTGATCATTGGCATCCCATGGTGTACAGAAGCACCGTTTCAATCTTTGCTTATAACCTCACGTGGCATTTCCCTGTGTGTGTCTGTGTGCAAACTTTCCCTCTTTAGAGGGACATTAGTCAGATTAGGGACCCACCCTAGTCCAGCACAACCCCAGGGTAACTTAATTACATCTGCCATGACCTTATTTCCAAAGGAAGTCCCCATCTGTGGTTATGGGAGTTAAGATTTCAACATAAAATTTGGGGAAGGGCAAAATTCAGTCCATAACAGTATGGCTCACAGACTGGCACACTTGATGTAGCATAAAATTCACATCAAGTGTGAATTGATATCATACCCCCCTTCCCAATAAGAAATTTTATGGTTTCCTGTGGCCTATTTGAGCACAATAGTAACATAATTTCCACTACCATCATCCATTACATGGGTCCAGAATTTTACTGATTACAAGGAGCTTCTACATCACTTGACCATCTTGGATACTTGAGCGAAGCAAGGTTGAGATTACAAAACCCATTTTAAAGGAATCTGAGGCTCAGATTGATTGCCTTGCCCAAGATCACTGTGAAAGACAAAAGCCTCATCTTGTGTGTGGATCAGAGTCTGGACAGCAGTATTAATGACCATAGTTGTAGGTGAGAGCCAGTCAGAACGGTCTTTAACAAAAATACAGTTAACACATTAATTATCACAGGGATTGGTGAATTACAGCTTAAGTAACAAAACTCAATTTCCTAGAACAGTTGTTTCATCTTCTAAAAAATAGCTGTAATTTCTTATGTTTTATAATTTTTATTGTTATCTTGAGGTATGTGGTCAAAGGTTACTTTTACAGGCTTTATATCCAGGAATTTTGTTTGATCTTTGTTTGAGGATCTTGTTTCTTCCCATTAATTATCAATAAATGTAAGATAAGTATATGTAGGCAAAATAAGCAGAGGTAATTTTTAGTCTCTCATAAGAAATTTGTTCCATCAGCCTAATTTCTAAGAGTGGCATTGGTTTATTATATTTCTATGGTTACAGAAATAAAAATATTCTAAAAATTTTTTAAATGTTCATTTATTTTGAAAGAGAGATGGGGGAAGGGACAGAGAGATAAGAAAGCGAGAATCCCAGGTGGGCTCTGCACAGAGTCCGAAGCAGGGCTCGATCCCATAAACCACGACCTAAGCTGAAATCAAGAATCAGAGGCTTGGCTGACTGAGCCACCCAGGTGTTCTATGAAATGTAAATATTCTGTAAGTTCCACTTACTTTTTTCATCATGTGGAGAAAGGTAATATCAACAGTGTTTCCATTTTCCACTCATGTCAAAGACTTCTCATCTCTACAATTGTCATTCACATTTGCAATATCGAGATCAGTTGAAATTGCAAGTATAGTTTTTGATTCTGGTCATGTAATCAGCTACTGGTAAATTTATCAGGAAACCTACAAAGGGAAGTCTGTAACAGCAATGTTGCAATGGCCAAAAAGAGCCCAGCTGTCCACCATTAGAGCGACGGATAAACACATTGTGATATTCTCACTTAATTAGTGATATAAAGCAGTGAAAATGAGTCTGGTTGAATCTCAGAAGCAAATAAATCATTGAAAAAAGTAAGTCCCAGAAGAATGCGTGCAATACGAATCTGTTTTTATGAAGTTCAAAAACATGTAAAGCCCAAGAATATACTGTTCAAGAACAGATACTGATGTGTTCAGACCACAAAGAAAGACAGGACATTGATGAAAACGGAATTCCAGACTGATTTTTCTGTGTGGCAGGAGCGGGGGATGGTCAGAGAGGGAAATTCATTCAGGAGTATCCAATGTACTCATAATGACCCATTCATTTCAGATGCAAGATGGTGACCATGGCATTGCGATTGCAATTTTTCTTTTGCACATATTTAATATTTATTACCAATGTATTTTAAATGATAGGTCTGCCACATAAACCCTATCTGTGCTAGAAAAGTAAGAGAGAAGATACAGGTTGGCTATTTGAATTCAGCATCCCTGACGGACAGCATCACTTCATGCCTACTACCTGTCTCTACTTTGTTGAGCACATTTTGAGTGGGCTGAGAGAAGGCAGCGAGCTATAAATAGGTCCAGGTCCTGCCTTTGTGGAACTTAGCCATTCGGGAGATAATATTCACCTCAAGAAATAAGCAAGGGCTTGGGGCAATCTCTGCTTTCTTCATTACATACCTAGGTTCTTTTTCTAACGATCTGATTTGTAAAGGAAAACCAGTTCTGTCCACCTATGATTCACCTAACGCACCACTTTGAAAGAGCTTTTAGAGTCTCTGATCATGACAATTGTCACTTAAAATTCCCCTCCCATCACGCCCCCTGGGTGTGTAGTATATACTGGTGCTCTGTGCCTTCGCCTGAAGGGCCATTTGCACTCTGCCTCCCAGGTCGCCCAGCTTGCTCCCCTAACTCCACCACGTGGCCGCCTCTGGCACTGCACCTCAGTCTATTTGCTTGTGTTGGCAGATCTACTGGACAGAATGGCGTGTGTAAAGAGAATGAGTAGGACTACACACGCCAGTTTGTCCAGGTAGAGTACACGACTGCTTGTAGGTATCTGGTAAACCCTCTCTAGAACCTCAATGCAGGAAGCCTTTCTTTACCTTAACCTGGGATTGATAGCCCTCACCTATATCCTCCAGAGATCCCTACACTTGCCTCTATCAATAACATTTATTTACTACAATGTGAAGTAATTATCTGTTGATTTTCTGTATCCGTGACAATTCTCTGAGCTCTCTGAAGTGTATGATTCTCAGGATTTCATACAACTGATAGTATTAGTAACCAATAAAACCAAATAGGCCATAAGGTAGTATCTGCAAATAAAAAAAATGAGTAATCTAATTTAGTAATCTAATTTGTTAATTTTCTTAATCCTAAAATGCAGAATGTGCATCTTCTTGGAGGAAGTAGGAGTTGAACTGGCTTTTGACAGATAGACTTGGATTAGTTGAAGGGCAATAATATACCCAATGGGGAACCACATAAGAGAAAGTATAGGTGGAAGAACTTGCCAGTTGGCTTGGCAACAATGACAGCACAAGACGAAGCAGGAAGTTCATGTTACTGTAGGGGTGACTATGGGCAGGGCGATTGGGCTAACGTAGGACAATAGTTGGGAATCAATCCCATGTGAAATAAAAATGGCAATGAAGGACTTCGACCATGGGAGTGACCTGATAAAACTGTCACTTCTGAGTTAATAAGAGCACAATGACTCAAAATTGGGACGGGAAATGTCAAATCGAAGCTTGTCTTTCTGCCCCTGGTTACAAATACATAATAAGTCCTAAACAGTACCTGCCTCAGCCTCCCTCGAGGAGGATGCTTGGCAATTTGGAAGCAACAGGAGAGACTGACTCATTGCAATTACTCTTTAGAAAATGAAAGAGGTAAAGGAAGTAAGCCAACCGACAATTTCGGGGAAATCGTGAAGTGCCTGTCAGGTTGTGGTAATTATACGGCAGTCTTGTGAGCTGTGACGGAGGACGGTCTAGGTAAGGAGAAAACCTCAGCAAAGTAGCATGTTTTCCTCCATGTAACAGTTTTAGAAACAGACTCCGTGATGATGATGTTCTGTGCTCCAGGCAAGCTTCCGCGGAGGAGGAAATGTCCTGAGGAGGGGCCCCTCTCCTAGACTAGCTGGCAAACATGGTATGACCTGCCTCTCCCCCAGCTACCCCCACCTCAGTTCCTCTTGGCTCTCATCTCATGGGGGCTGCCCCAGCACCAGCACGAGGGACGTCAGTGCAAAACCGAGTCAAAGATTTACCTGGGGGCCGGACTGTGGAGGGCAATGCTGTTGAGGGTTTAAGCGACCTCCAAGTAACAGCACGTTCTCACTGCAAGGCAGAGATCAAGTTATTTTCACTGTCGAAACTGAGCTGATGCTGGAGGATGTGGCTTAGGCCTGTTATAACAATGAACTCTCAGACACCGCAGGAAAACTCTCAACCTCCTCATATTGGGTCCTGGACTGTGAAATTTACAGCATGGAGGTGAAGGGGAGAATGCGGACTCACTGAGAGTAGTGAGTTTGCAAGGAGGAGAAAGAAGGGATGGGACTTAAACTTCTCATCCCTGGTGTCTTTTACCGCATTGACAGCTGAGAAAAATCATTCCTCTTCTGGACGACGTGTGATCCGCGAAAAGCAGACAGGAAGTCAGACGAGTGCAGCTCCCTACGAAGAGAAGAAATAGGACGGGAAAGGTGTGAGCCCACCTACAAAATCCTGAAATGTCAGCGTTCTCTGCATGGCTGGAGGAAGAAGGCATTTTAATAGCTGGATGAGTAAATCCAGAGCCCTTAGGGGGAATCACAGAATTTGATTTACAGGTAGGGAGACCGGAAGGGTACAGAGGGGTGAGAGTGTCAATTGTATTAAGGGAAGACATGAGAAGTTTCATAAAGGAGATGTCATTTGACCTCTACCCCTAAGAGTCAATGGAACATTCCCCACAGAAAGTACAAAAAGCATGGGTTTTGAAATGGCATGACATATCTGGAAAATCACAAGTATCCTGTGTAAACCCGGGGGAGTGAGCGAACAGAGCTGAGATGATGTAAGTGCACAGGTGGCCCGCGGAAAGGCCTTGTTGTCAAAAGATGACCTTGTCCTGTTGGAAATGGAAGAAGTGTGGAAGGAGTTAAAAATTATTTGCTCCCTGAGGCTCTCTGACATTTCCGTGATCCTTGAACCCTGATCTTTCGTTTGTTTCTGTCTTCTTCTGGGCTCCACTTCCACTCTGGCTGTCACTGAAAAGCGGTTTATTTCAGTTGAACTCTCCAGATCTTACTTGATGGTGTACAATAAATTCTTTTAGAATTCAATTGAATTGCCTGACCTTTCACTAATAATTGAGTGAGGACGGGAGAAGCATGAAGATGGTAAAAACATGACCCTTACTTTAAGGAGTGCCTTTCACAGTGCCGGAAGACGTATGTCTACAACACTAAATCTAGAACAAATCTAAAACAAATTAAGAACTTTTGGAGCACAGAAAAGGAACCACTAAATTCTCTGCATAAGATTTCTAGTTAAAGGGACTGCACGTACAGCTATCCACAGGTATGAGGGGACAGTTTTATATGCCAGGTGTGGTTGTCATATTAATCACTGTATTTATTTATGTCTGCTCCAACCTTGTTCTACATGCGCTGGTAATCAATTGGAACTTGTACGTAGTTAATGGTGTAAACTGATGAGTGTCTGGAGGTATGCGGGAGGTGGGGCACGAAGACACAAACACAAATGATTTATTTCTGAGGTCACATCGAGAAAAGAGCTACAGCTTGAAGGTGAGGGAGAGGGATGAGCAAGGAGCTTCCTGTGCTGGTGAGGTGACAGAGATGACTCAAGACCTGAGGATAGTGACCTGTAGTTGACTCAAGGTGTCAATGAGTAACAACTGGGGATGGGGTGGTGGTGGTAGTCCGTGAAAGAATTTGGAATGGACCAGTAAGATTACAGAAGAACCTCAATGGAAAGGGGGAGTTTGAGTACCACATCATCTGGTTTACCTGATTTTACAGAGTCCTCACGGCTTTCTTGGTCTCAGAGCTATAACTTGTAGATAACTAACTGGTAACCATGTAAATGATTCTCTCTCACAGATATGCAAACACATTTTGTCCAGGGGAGAGGACACTTGATCCTCCAACGCCTCCTTGGGGGGACGGAGATGCATATACATTTGGCTTTGAATTCTTTTTAGAACTGGTTATAATATCTTACTGGTTCCCTCATTAATTGAGTTAAGTGAAATCTTTGACATGTTAGATCTATATTTATATGAGAGTCATGATTTCGTCTTTAAAAATATACCTTTTAATATTCCTCATTAACTTGAACTTTATTTGAATGTGGGTTCAAGGATCTAGTCACCTTTCTCCTTAACCTCACATTTCCAGTGGCAGGAAAAGGACTCTGTCGTCTTCCTCCTTCATAATACAAGTTCATGTTGGCTAACCCAGACATCAGATTGGTGAGTGGGGGTCATTTCTTCCTTCCAGAATGCCTAAATAGACTATTTCTCAGCCATTACATCCAGGGAAGAACATGTGTGTGAGGTTAAAGCCTGAGACAAGAGTTTCTTAACCTGGCTTTGACTTTTGAAATGTGAGTAGCTTATTTTATTTATTTTATTTTTAATTTTTTAAACTTTTTTAAGTTTTGTTTTATTTATTTTTTAAATTTATTTAAAAAAATTTTTTTTACAAATAGTTTATTGTCAAGTTGGTTTCCATATAATACCCAGTGCTCATCCCAACAAGTGCCCTCCTCCATGCCCATCTCCCCCCTCCCCCTCCACATCCATCAGTCCTCAGTTTTTGTCAGCATTCAAGAGTCTCTCATGGTTTGCCTCTCTCCCTTCCCCCACCATTTCCCCCCTTCTTCTCCCCCATGGTCCTCCGTTAAGTTCCTCCTAATCCTCCTATATGTGCAGACATATGATATTTGTCCTTCTCTGCCTGACTTATTTCGCTCAGCATAACACCCTCAAGGTCCATCCATGTTGCTACACATGGCCAGATTTCATTCTTTCTCATTGCCATGTAGTATTCTATCGTATAGATAAACCACATCTTCTTGATCCATTCGTCCGTTGACGGACACTTAGGCTCTTTCCATGTTTTGGCTATTGTGGAGAGTGCTGCTATGAACATTGGGGTCCATGTGCTCCTATGCATCAGCATTTCTATATCAGTTGGGTAAATTCCTAGCAGTGCTATTGGTGGGTCATAGGGGAGTTTTATTGTTAATTTTTTGAGGAAACTCCACACTGTTTTCCGGAGGGGCTGTATCAGTTTACATTCCCACCAACAGTGTAGGAGGGTGCCCGTTTCTCCACATCCTTGCCAGCATCTCGCGTTCTCTGATTTGTGAGTAGCTTATTTTAAACAAAAAGTATGTCTTAGCTGCCTTCTAATGTACTCACATCTCATATTGTCCCCATACATTTATTAGTTGTGCCTAGAGAAAATTTCCAAACCAATGGAACACAATGGCCCATTGGGGAAGGAGTCCTTAAATCTTAGCATTATTTCCATAAAAAAATAAAATCCAAAAGGTAGCTCACTGGGTGGAAGGAAATCTGATTTTGTGACATTCAAACAATGGTTTCATCTGATGCTTGTATACTGCTTTTACATTTGATGGCCCTCTCTTTTGTGGCTCAGGTGTATCCCATATATTCCTAATGGCTGTAATCTTTGACTACATTTATTCCTTGATGTATCTATCTCTCTCACTAAATTGTGAGGCCCTAGAGAACAAGACACTTATTTGATCTTTCAACATTGAGCACAAATTTCGAATATAGTAATTTTCTAATATGTATCTGTGTCTCTGGACAGCTCTCACAATTGAAAGTGTACACAGCCAGAATCTACCCCTCTCTGTAATTTCAACCCTTAGTTAATGAATGTGTCCTTTGGAGCTGTACAGACCAAATGTGTTGTTTCCCAAAGTCATGGAGAGAAGGTGTGAGAGTAAACTGTTACAAGAGAAGGAATTTAGAATAATGGAGGCCGCTAAATTAGAATCTTTCCATGCATCCTCCAAGATTCGCAGAGACTAAGGAAAACTTCACAATTAGACCATGGCTGAAGCATGCTTGTGAGACAGAAAATACTAAACTTCAATTTACACATAGGATGAGGGACAAACTTTAGAAATAATGGATTGCCTCTGGATCTGATGCCAGAGCTGAAATCACATGGGAGCATAAGGAAGAAAGGTATGTGTGGTAGGGGGTCCTCAATGTGACAGAACACAGCCACCAACAAGCATTCACAACCAGAAAGCAGGACCCCTTGAAGTAAGGACGGATGTGAGGTCTGAAGATCAGAGCTACTGGGGAATTAGCAATTCTGGAATCTAAGTATGTAGAAGGGAAAAGAGATGCCCATTGTACCATTCTAAATGTTCTGAATGTTTTTAAAAGTTCGTCATTGTGTGTGGGAAAACCACAAAGAGGCCATAAAAAGGCACCCAAACAAGGTAGAGAGAATGTTCTATATGAACACAAGAGAAAGGTCACTGCCCTCGTGAGCCTATAAAAGAAGGGGGCTTTGAGAGGGTTCTGGAGGGAAGTATAATATTTACTCAGTTGGAGGGGGTCCTGGGCAGATGTGGTCCCCCCCTGGCTCTTGACATGGTGCCTGGGCACTCACCTGACCACCTGAGGCTTCAGACCTTCTTCAGTCCAGGGATGTATATCAGTATAAATACTCTCAGTATTGATCTGTTCTCGTGTCTTGGGTTACCTTTGTTCTTGACTTGGGGAAGTTCTGGCTAGCTTCAGAGGTGAAATTGGTGGAAATCACATAGCAGCAACAAGTAAACATTCCAGATAGATCATAGGAGGCAACAGATTTTAGATTTTAAGTGTTATAATAGAACCAATGCTCGACTTTATACCTGGAACAAGCTACTAAGCACAGAAGGTTAAGTTCCCTTCTATAATCACTTGTCTCCACCAGAGCCCTTTAACTATTTGCATTAACTTGATATTTTTTGCACATGATTGGAGAAATTATCCTTTGCTTACATATAGTGTAGGGAAATAACATTTATTTAGGACATGCACAGAGCCAGGCATCATGGTAGGTGCTTTCTCTACATTTTACCAGAATCTTCCCTACTTGGGTGTCACGGAAGGTGAGGCATCATTGCAGTTGCAGGTGTGCTGAGATGTGGATACTGTCCACCTCTGAGGTGTCTGACCAGGGACTGAGATGGCCGGAGCCCCAGGACCAGCTATGTCAGGCCTCAAAGAACCCATATGTTCTGTATGCATGACATGAAAACATGTGGACTCGCTGTGTTAAAGCACTTATTCCTCATGGTAAACTGTAAGGTAAATATTACTTTCACCATGTTGGATGCGGTGGGCTCTAAGGAAACTGGAAGCTAGTAAATTAGCGAGCATCAGATCCAACATCCAGTGGGTGGCAAAGTCAGGAGTCCCATTAGGTCTGTCTGGTACCTAGAGCTGACGTTTTCCTTCACACCATACTCTTCAGCTTACCAAGACCCTCATAGATATGATACTCTTCAGCTTACCAGGACCCTCATAGATAGCCTCCGATCTAGAAGGCCTAGCGCAGCTCTGCATCATATTTGCAAACTCACAGTGGGCAAGGACTAAGATTTGGAAGCTGAAGCAATTAAGGAACTGGAAGGATCTCCCAGGAAGTATCAAGGTTTGGAGTGGGTGGGACTTTCTGGCTGAACAGTACAGTTTGATCACAGCACACCAGTGGGAAGGTGTTGGAGAGATAACTGGGTTCAAATTCTAGATGTCCTGAGTGACAGGTTAAGGAGACCGGGAGATTTTCTTCCTAGCATAGAGTGGGGAGACACTGACGCTCCTCTTTCCTGTAATTTCCCCTTCAAGTACTTGATATTATTTGTGTGACTCAAATACAGTTAGATCTCTCCCGTCCCTGGGTGGACCTACAGTCATTTTAACGTGAATGTCCAGGCCATGTGATCTCAGTGGGCTTTCCCATTCAATAGTGAGACACCAATGTATCCTGAGGGCTGCTAAGGTCTCTCACAAATTAGGTTAGTCTGCTTCCTCAGCAGCTGGACCAATGCCCATGCTGCTACCATTGCTTGTTCACTGCCTTCTGTCCCATCAAGGTCATTGCCTTTGATGCTGTCTTGTCCCAGTTTGCCTCTGACCTGCTGCTTCCCCATCATGACACTCCTCACATCCCACTGCCGCTGCCTCTAGGCTTCGCGGATTCCCTTCTGACCACCTTCATTTGCCAGTACCTTCCGACTGCAGACCACTGGCGTGGCACTTTCTCGGACTAGTCTCACCTCGGACTGACTGCTCTACACAGTTACACATTTGCTTCCTGACGAATCAGCACCCGAGGGGCAGTGGCTCCTCATGCAGCTACTGTGACGACCAGGGCAACAGCCCGAATCGAGGCTCTTTCAGGCTCCTAGATAGGACCCATGGCCGCACATGTGGGTTCCAGCAGCCGGAACATTTCAGGCAACACCCACCGCGCCATTTCTCTCCATTTTTTTTTTATTTAATTTATTTCTAGGAGAGAGAGACAGCGTGAGCAGGGGAGGGTCAGAGAGAGAGGGAGTCACAGACTGAAACAGGCTCCAGGCTCTGAGCTGGCGGTCAGCACAGAGCCCGACGCGGGGCTCGAACCCACGAACCGCGAGATCATGACCCAAGCGAAAGTCGGACGCTTCACCGACTAAGCCACCCAGGCGCCCCTGCAGAGGTTTTCAAAAACGTAGTAAAATAATAGGAAGGAAATGACTATCACGGGTAAGTTACCACCTGAGGTAAATCAGTTAACATTTGGTGAATGTCTTTTATATTTATTATGTGGCTGCTACGTGCCTGGCATTGGGCTAAGCACTGGCACTAAATAATTTAAATAAATAAATAAATAAATAAATAAATAAATAAATAAATAAATAAATAGGGGCGCCTGGGTGGATTAGTCAGTTAAGCCTCCGACTTTGGCTCAGGTCATGGTCTCGTGGCTTGTGAGTTTGAGCCTCTCATCCGGCTCTGTGCTGACAGCTCAGAGCCTGGAGCCTGCTTCAGATTCTGTGTCTCCCTCTCTCTCTGCTCCTCCTCCACTCACGCTCTGTCTCTCTCTGTCTTTCAAAAGTAAATAAACATTACAAACATTTTTTTTTATAAATAAATAAACAAGAGTCCTACCTGTCTGCATAATGTCTTATGACCTGTTCTTTCTGTCACAGTATTACTTTCTGAGGGCTTTTTTCTTCCTATTCTTTATTATTCCTTTTCCAGTTTTCTGAATTTCTCTTGAACTGTGAATTAGATAATATTCAGACATATGCCTTTCTCAGAATTTTCCAGATGTCTTTCTCCCGCATGGCGGTATTTTTGGCCCATACTTCCCTTTCCCCCCCCCGTCTTCAGTTTGTTCTTCGCCAGCGATCAGAGAACTGTCATTCATGGTATTTGTCAACAAATAGGAGGGGTGGACGGACTCTGGCCCACTTCCGCCCACTTGTATGCAGTTTGAGTCCTTCCCCCATATCTGCTCTCAGCAGCTGTGGCCTTTCGGCCCCCAGTGCTTGGCTCCTGTGTTTGCTTGATGTTCCATCTTCTGTGGAGCTGAGAGCCTCCATCCCCAGTGCCTGGTACACGGCCCCCCGAGTTACAAGATCTTGTCTGGGATGCGGGATTAGCATTCTCAGTGTGCACTGTTCCCAGGGCCCCCCCTTTCCAGCCTGCGTAGTGTTTTCCTTGCGGAGCCTAGCATGGACCGTAAGGCAGTGAGCCCCCTTAGAGGTGTGTCCTGAGAGCTGCTGTGTACAAGGGTATGAATGACAAATGGTCAGCACCAACCAGCAGATGGGCAGCCGTTCAACTTTGGGATTGGTTCAAACATTGGCTAGTCTTTGAATCTGGGGGTGGATTATGGGAGAAGTAAAAGTATATTTCTTAGGTCATCTCTGCTTCATAAAATGGAGCAAAAGGCAAAGAGATAGGTTTCTCTATATCGTTCTAAACCCGTTAGAGTTAGTAGAACTTTCTCTCATTTCTGACATTAGGTGCTCAGCCCATCCTCATCTTCTCTATGGTTACGTTCGGTTTCTTCTCTCCGTCTTTCTTCATATTTTAGTTGGAAGTTGGGAGGGATCTCCTTACTCCCTGTAGCTCCTCATCTCACCTTCTCAACAATAAGGTGCTTTATTGAGCACTTACATGCCTGATATTTTCTAACTACTTGATTATGTTATCACTGCTATTCTAATCCTGTGAGATAACTATTACTGTCTCCATCTTACAGATAATGAATCCAAGTCTGGGAAGTTAATAAAGGATTTGTCCAAGGACACTGAATTTGTAAGATGCACAGCTTCGATTCAAGCCTAGGGCTCTTTCACACCAAAGCCCTTGACACTTCTTTTTAAATTTTAATGTTTATTTTTGAGAGAGAAAGAGAGAGACAGAGAGAGAGAAAGCACGCTCAACCAGGGGAGGCGCGGAGAGGTGGAAGAGAATTTGAAGCAGGCTCCAGGCTGAGCTGTCAGCACAGAGCTGGACACGGGGCTTGAACCCACAAACCTTGAGATCATAACCTGAGCCAAAGTCAGGCACATAACTGACTGGGCCACCCAGATGTGCCAACATTTCTTTAATCTCTGGACATCTTTAAGGTTAATTATCATGTTGAGTTATCCGGGGAATTCTCCTCCAGTTATTCCTCTGGAAAGGACAGAGCTCATACAAAATTGCTGCTGGCGTATCGCAGTTTTGCAAGTAATGAATGAGAAGAGTCTGGAATTCGAATACTACTTCCCCTCCCTCCCTCTCTCCCCACCCATTCTCCCTTCCTTCCTTTACTGCCCCACTTCATCCCTTTGACTAAGGTTCTCATGCTGCGCCGAGTCTGTGAATCAGTATTACTACTTTTGCACGCATCAAACTCCAGCACAGTGCAGTTGGTTGGATATAAGTGGGTTCAAAAGCGCTGAAGTAAAAAACGGCTTTGCTGCCATCTGAAAATGGAGCATAGCCGGAACCAGAAGGAAATCACCACAGAAGTAATTAATTGGTGGTGTTTTCATGTGTTTGTGGGAACGAGGGGACGGGAAGTCTCCAAGACCCAGCAGAACAGCTGCCACGCTGTCGCACGCGGTAGCTCAGCTCTGATGGGGCCACTTGGTGCTCTGCGCCAGTGACAGGAGAACGTGCCGCACACACGGGATGCAGTACTAGACACAAGGGGTAGATGCTCCCTGGCAATGGCCTTGACCGGCGGGTTGAGAAGACATGGGACTACTCAGACGCCGCTCCTGCCTCCCGTATTCAGCAAGTGTGGTTGGTGAACACAAACTTAAATCACAAATAAAAAGAAACCATCCATTTTCTGCATGAACTCAATAATGCCAAGCATTTTATCTGCAGTTCCACTGAGTTTAAAAAGCAAATAGTGGGGCGCCTGGGTGGCTTAGTCGGTTGAGCGTCCGACTTTCGCTTCGGTCATGATCTCGCGGTTCGTGGGTTCGAGCCCCACGTCGGGCTCTGTGCTGACTGCCAGCTCAGAGCCTGGAGCCTGTTTCAGTCTGTGACTCCTCTCTCTCTGACCCTCCCTGCTCACGCTGTCTCTCTCTCTCCAAGAAATAAATAAAACATTAAAAAAAAAAAAAAGCAAATAGTAATGCCTGTTTCAGATTAAAGGAAATTAACTATTTCAGATTCAATAGCAAAGCCTATCCTGGCACTTGAGCAAGTTATAGTTGCATCTAGGAAAAAAAAAAAAAAAAAAGAGCTGTTGATTGATTTGTAAATGATTTCCTTTCTCCCAAAGCAGGCCTTTCCTTTAATTCTTATTCTCAAAATCTACACATTTGCAGCAAGACCAGTTCTCACAAGTCATCCCATTTATCTGCATAAATATATGCACGTGCTTTACCTCACTCATGTGGTCAATGTGTGCACAAATACATGCACAGATATATTCTCATATAAAATTCAGCAGGTTGGATCCACAACCCATCACTGTATGAGGAATGCCCATTACTAGTCTTGGCTGAGCAGTCCGGGATCTGTCTGATACATTAATTCATAGTGACAACTCACACGAGTTCCCTTAGTGAACCTGTCATTTATCCGTCCCATAAGGAAATCAGATTGTCAGACCTGATAGTGGAAGTGTGTAGCAGTATCTGTCAGAAATCTAAAGGTACCACTCACACATAGACCTTCCAGAAAAACAATGGCATTCAGTCCTAATGGCCCCTAGGAAACCAAAACATGTTTCAGGTAGTTTCTTGGGGAGAAGAGCTGTCCCTCCCTGATGAGCTTCAAGAGTGAGAGGTGGGGCAGGGAGAGCTGTCAGCACAGAACTGGACGTGGGGCTCGAACTTACAGACCACGAGATCATGACCTGAGCCAAAGCTGGACGTCTAACCAGCTCAGCCACCCAGGCACCCCCGAGAAACTCTCTTTTTAAATAGCTAATTATTGATACATAATCTACATACCACAAAAGTCACTCCTTTAAAGTGTATCGTGTTTTTATGTACTTCATATAAAAAAGTATTAAGTACATACTTTTTTTAGTGTCTTCACAGAGTCAGGCACCCATCATCACTATCTCATTTTAATCACACCCCAAAGAAACTCACATCCATTAGTAGCCATATCTCATTCCTGATGCCCCGCCCCCAAAGCCCCCGGCAAACACTGTTCTCCTTTCCATCTCAGTGACTTGTCCATTCTAAACACTCCACAAAAGTAGAATGATACAATGTGTGTTCGTCTATCAATCACTGGCTTCTTTCACTCAGTATTATGTTTCCAAGATTTATTCATATCGTGGCATATATTACTACTTCAATTTTTATTGCCAAATTGTATTCCACTGTATTAATAGACTACATTTTATTTATCAATTCATAAATGAATGGTCGTTTGGGTTGTTTCTAGTTGTTGGCTATTGTGAGTAATACTGCTATGAAAATTCATGAACAAGGTTTTGTGTGATGTATGTTTTCCATGCTCTTGGGTATATACCTAAAAGGGGAATTACTGGGTCATACAGTCACTTTATGTTTAATATTTTGAGGAGCAACCTAATGTTTTTCCAAAGAATCATCTTACATTCCCACTAGCAATGGATATGGGTTCCAATTTTTCCACATCATAGCTCTTATTACTATGCCTTTTAAATTATTATAGACAACTTAGTGGGTGTGAAATCATATTTTATGATGGTTTTGACTTACCTTTACCTAATGGATTATGAATGATAAAGAATAATAATGGTGAGCCTGTTTTCACATGTGTATTGGCCATTTGTATATCTTCTTTGGAGAAATGTCTATTCAAATTGTTTGCTCATTTTTGAATAGGGTTATTTGTCTTTTCATTATTAATTTATAAGAGTTTTTATATAACTGGATATAAGTCCCTTGTCAAATATATGACTTGCAAATATTTTTTCCCATTCTGTGGACATCTTTTCATTTTCTCTTGCCTTTGAAAGACAAAAGTTTTTAATTTTGATAAATCCTAATTTATCTATTTTTTTTTGGTCTCTCTTATGATTTGAGTCTCCTTAAATAAGAAACTATTGCCTAACCATATGTCATAAAGATTTACTCCTGATTTTCTTTTAGGAAATCTATTATTGCAGCTCTTAAATTCAATTCTCTGGTCAATTTTGAGTTAACTTTTGTGTCTGGATGAGGTAGGGGAAAAAATTCTTTCTTTTGCCTGTGGGTAGTGGTTTGTCTGAACACCATTTGTTACTTATACAAGAGATGTGGATAACCTACGTTCCTATTGGGGAAGAGGTAGAACAATTAATTAATTGTAGGCTTCTTAAAGCTTACATTGAAATTTTAAATCATATGAACCAAGTAATGGAAATACAACAATGAATAGTTTCTAAACCAATAGTTGCAAAAGAAAACAAATTAAAAAGATCATTCTAAAAGAATACAGAAATGAGAAGAAATAAAAACCAAAGAAACAAGATAAATAGTAAATAGAAGACAGACCTTAATAAAGAGCAAAGCAGAAATTAACAGAGAAAATATAAAAGTGATTTACAAAATAAAAAATGCTGGGTCTTAAACAGGGGACAAAGGTGTATCAAAACTGGTTTAGAAGAAAGCAGTAAGAGCTAATATTAATAATTAAAAAGAAATATAGTTTTATATTTCAAGTTATAAATGTGTAAGTGATAAAATGAACAATTTTCTTGAACATTTTAAGTTATCAGAGGTGACTTAAGAAGAAGTAGACAATATAGACTGACCTGTAAATACTTAATAAATTGAAAAAATAAAAAATGTCCCTCACTAAAAACAAAGAAGTGGGGCACCTGGGTGGCTTAGTCGGTTAAGCGTCCGATTTTTGCTTAGGTCATGATCTCGCGGTTCGTGGGCTCGAGCCCCACGTCCGGCTCTGTGCTGACTGCCAGCTCAGAGCCTGGAGCCTGTTTCAGTCTGTGACTCCCTCTCTCTCTGACCCTCTCCTGCTCACGCTCTCTCTCTCTCTCTCTCTCCTAGAAATAAAAAATAAAAATATTTTTTAAAAAAAGCAAAGAAGCCCATTTCACAAGGCATGGTCACTGAATCTTCATGGAATAATCTCTCTTACTTATATACTTTTTCTCAGCCTGAGGCTAGATAAGTGTTTTCTATAAGCTTACCATCAACACCTGATAAGCAATAGAAAAAGGAAAATTGTCAACCAATCATTTGTAAGTATATAAATATAAAATGTGTATATGTTGACGGAAAGTTCAAAAGTATCACAGAAATGCAAAGATTATCCAATATCAGAATGTCTTTTAAAAAAAAGAACAAATGAATTGCTTATTTCAATATATGTGAAACTTATTTTAAACATAAAAATGCTCTCATTGAAACAAAGATAGGAAGGTATTTTTATTACCACACAGAGGCTCTGCACCAAAAATGCACACGAAAATTATGCTTAGTGAAAAAACCTTGGAAGTATTTCAATTTTAGTTATGGAAAATATATGCCCACCTTCACTGCAGCTATTAAACACCTTTTGTGGGGTTATAACCACCTACTGGGTGAAAGAAAGAAATGAGCATAAGGGCCAGAAAGAGACAAAAATGCTGTTATTTACCAGATATTATTTTCTACAGGGAAATTCAAAATTCTATCAACAAAGTACTGTATTTAAGGATTTTCAGCTAGTTTTCCAAATAAAAGGTTAATAATAAAAATTCACTGTTTTTTTTTGGCATCAGCAATAACCAATGTAAAATAATAAATATTTTAAAGACCTCGTAACATCAGTAGTTTATTTTTTTAATCTTCCTCCCTCCCCTTTCTTTTTCTTTGTTTCTTTCCTTTCCTTTTTCTTTCCTTTCTTTCTTTCCCTTTATTTTTCTCTTTCTCTCTCTCTCTCTCTCTCTCTTTCTTTCTTTTTCCTTCATCTATCTATCAGCTATCAGCTATTTATCTGTCTATCCATCCATCCATCCATCCATCCATCCATCCATCCATCCATCTATTTATCATCTATTTATCATCTAGCTAGCTAGCATTTGCTTGTTCCCTTCTCAATCATTACCAGGAAGTCCCTGGAATGAACATGAACTGTGTGCTTGCTTTAAGGGAGAATACAGTGTCGGACTCAGGAGGAGGCTGATCTCACCCGGAAGTGAAAAGGTGTCTGCAGCAGAAGGGAGAAACACTTGGTCACTAGGAGCCTGGCCTGAAAGCAGAGCTTTAACTCCTCCAGGGCTTTGCCTTGCTCCCCCTACAGGTCAGTCAGCTCCCTGCAATGCCCGCCACGCAGTGGGTGTGAAGGAAAGGGGAGCTGAATAGACTGTACAGCTTTCCCGTGACAATCTGCAGCGTGATTCTGCCCTGACTCCTAATGAGGATAAGCAGATGGAGGCTGGGAACACATTTCGTTGGGTGTTTAATTTATTCCTAATAACCATATTGCAGAGATCTTGGGCAAAAATCAATTTCCTTTCTGTTTACCTCAAAACCCTGTTCTCAACTCACTGTCTTAAAATCACTGGAGCAGAAATTTTACATCAGTATTTCATTAAAAAAAAACAAAAAACCAAACAGCATAGAATTGCTTCTGCCCATGTGACATATATATTTGGGAATCTTCTGTGAAGTAAAATTCTTTAGGTTAAAGGTATCTCAGGAGTGTCTAACGTAACTAAGAGCAAAATTCAGGCCAATGACATAGCTTCTCTCAAAATGCCAAAATGATATTCAGTAAACATTTACCTGAAAGTAAGTAAATTTTGCATGTAGTTTTCAAAATTGAAATCTCATTATGGCCAAAGTAGATGTAACTTTGGTTGAAAATGTAACCAATTATTGCCTTGACAGCAACAAAATTCATACTGAAATAGATATAAAGAGAAGTAAAACTCATTAAAACCCTATGAATCAGGATAGGGATATATATTCTGAGTTTTATATTCAGGGATCATTAAACAGTTCATTGCAGTGGGAAAGAGAAAATGAGGACCTGGGATTTGTATTGAGAGCTGACCCCAGAGTTTGGTGGTGGAGGGGATATCAATCCAGTCTTATGTGGAGTAATAACTAATGAACCTCATCTGGACTCAGTGTCTCCGGATGCTGCTGGTGGATTCTGGGTAACAGTCAAACTCAGAGGTTGTGTAAAGAAATGAGGGAAACTTACTCACAGTAATACCTGGCCATGTGGCAAGATCTAGATCTGTCTGCAGGCAGAAGGATCTTGGCCTCTGAATTAGCATTTCAGTTCCAGAGATCAAATCCCTGGTTTGAGGAAGACTTGAGAAGGATAATGGAGTCCATAGTAACACTTGGGCCCAGGAAAAGAAGACTGGGGCCACTCTTCATATATGGAACAAAGTGGATCTTGAAAGAGGTTGGAGCCTTGTTGCCAGGTATATGATTAAGGTCAAGAACAGAGGAGATGATATGGATTTGGTGTTATGTATTAGATCCTGAGGCTGAACTGATACATGATTTTGACTGAATTTGGTGTGGAGGATTAAGGAAAGCTGGGGTGGAAGAGCTTTGTGGCCAGGACCAAATAGAACCTGCAACAGTCTAGGTTAGAGTTGTTTCGGAGGATTTGACTCTGTGCTGACCCTCATACTAAATGCATCAGCCTGACTCTTCATAATGTCTGAGAAATTCTAAGATTATTTCCTTATTGATCTCTATGTTTAGAAGCTGGCAAGTAGATTCTGACACAAGGAAGAAAATCCATTCTGGAGAGATCAAGATATCAGATTAGTGTTTGTTTCTCTCCAGTTTTTTCCACCCACTGAAGGGTGGGGGTAAATTCTGGCCTGAGGAAGAAGCGTGGAGAAGAAGGTTTGTCTCACTTGAGGTATCTATGACGAGGTTAAGTTACTCTCCAAATCTTAAAATGCCAGGCCCACCTCCTCATCAGTGATTTTGTGGTAACAAACATTTATCTCCAGGAACAGAAGTGAAATGTCAGAAGCAGCAGACTTCAGCTATTTCTGTTTCATGGATGAGTACCTTTCTATTTTACTGCCTAGTAGAGAGTGGTTTCATCACTTAAAAATTTTTTTTGAATTCTCTTTTTCCTCATGCAGTTAATTTTTTTTTTACATTTATTTATTTTTGAGAGACAGAGAGACAGAGCGTGAACAGGGGAGGGACAGAGAGAGAGACACAGAATCTGAAGCAGGCTCCAGGCTCTGAGCTAGCGGTCAACAAAGAGCCTGACATGGGGCTCAAACCCACGAACCACGAGATCATGACCTGAGCTGAAGTCGGAAGCTCAACCGACTGGGCCACCCAGGCGCCCCTCCTCATGCAGTTTACACCTTTATGGCACAGCCTAAGAGACACCCCTCTTCCCCTGCTCCATATACAGCCCACATACCAGGTGATCATTCCCAAAGGACTCACTTTTGAATTCACATATGGACATGGGACAACTGATAGGCCAGAAGCGCATTTTGAAAGCCATGGAAACATCCTCCTGTAACTGACTCCATTCCACATTGCATATCAGTGGGGTCTGTGTTCAGATATTTGAAAGGATTACAGTTTCCCTTGGAGCATTTTATGAAGTCTGGACATCAGGGACGGGGTGCAATGAATGAGCTGTGTGAGACTGCTGTGGTGGAAATAGTTTTAAATGAGGTCAGAAGGCCGACTGGATGCACATCCCTGAAAGGGAATTTCCATGAGGGTCTTTTCCCTTCTCCATTTTCTTCATTGTATCTTATTCCACTGGTGGCATCCCCTGAATTGAGCCAGTTTCCTCTAAGTGAACTAAAGGGAGCCCAGGTAGTAGCATGACCTAGATACTAAAGAATCTGATGTGTGTCCCATAAAACCGTGTATACCTAGACTGGTTTCTGGTTGGTTTTTTTTTTTTGCAAATAGTTTATTGTCAAGTTGGTTTCCATATAACACCCAGTGCTCATCCCCACAAGTGTCCTCCTCCATGCCCATCCTCCCCTCCCCCCCCCCACACATCCATCAGTCCTCAGTCTTTGTCAGCATTCAAGAGTCTCTCATGGTTTGCCTCTCTCCCTTTCCCCCACCATTTCCACCCTTCTTCTCCCCCTTGGTCCTCAGTTAAGTTCCTCCTAATCCTCCTATACGTGCAAACATATGATATTTGTCCTTCTCTGCCTGACTTATTTCACTCAGCATAACACCCTCAAGGTCCATCCATGTTGCTACACATGGCCAGATTTCATTGTTTCTCATTGCCATGGAGTATTCCATGGTATAGATAAACCACATCTTCTTGATCCATTGGTCCGTTGATGGACACTTAGGCTCTTTCCATGTTTTAGCTATTGTTGAGAGTGCTGCTATGAGTATTGGGGGAACATGTGCTCCTATGCATCAGCATTTCTGTATCCCTTGACTGGTTTCTGTTTTAAATCTAACCTAGCAATTTATTTTAACTTGTCAGTTTAACCCATTTAAATTTATGGTGATTGGTATATTTGGGCTTCTTTCAAAATCTTGGTCTGTTACTTTTGTCCCTTTGTTGATTCTAGATGTCATTTGTCTCCTTTCATGCATTATAAGATTATTTTTATTTGTTTAACATTTCTTTCATTCCACCCCCTCCAATTTAGAATTTATGTAGTCATCCTGTGATTCTACTGTGCATATTTTTAAAAGCCTGAAATTAATGAGGATCATATATCTTCCACTGATGCTGAACAATATAAGAATGCCAGCACTGTTCACTGCACTCTCCCAAGAATTTAAACTGTGCCAATTTTATTTCTATGGTGTAGCTAATATTACTATATATTAATATTAATGTTGTTGTCATTATTAAAAATGACAACATTCAGTAAGTTAACTTACCCATTTACCAATTTCTTTTCTCACACTCTTTGCATCTCAGAATTTCCTTCTGGGATAGTTTTTCTGCTTCCATAGCATATCCTTTAGAAATTCATTTCATGAGGGGCGCCTGGGTGGCTTAGTCGGTTAAGCGTCCGACTTTCGCTTAGGTCATGATCTCGCGGTTCGTGGGTTCGGGCCCCGCGTCGGGCTCTGTGCTGACTGCCAGCTCAGAGCCTGGAGCCTGTTTCAGTCTGTGACTCCCTCTCTCTCTGACCCTCCCCTGCTCACGCTGTCTCTCTCTCTCTCCTAGATATATTAAAAAAAAAAAAAAAGAAAGAAATTCATTTCATGAAATTCTGCTGATGAGATACTATCTTATCTTTCTTTGTCTAATGACGTCTTTATTTTACCTCTCTCTGTTCTTGAAAGATTGTTCGTTGGGTACAAAATCCTCGGCTGGCAATATATTCTCTCAGCTCTTTTAAAGTATTATTCCTCCATTTTCTGATTTCTATTGTTATTCTTGATTGATTAGCTGTGTGTCAGTTTAATTAATATTCCTTTGTAGGTGATCTATCTTTATGTTCTGGCTTTTTAAAGCAGGTGTTCTCTTTGGTTTAGATAAAAGTTTTACGACAGTGTGTCATTGAAATTTATTTATTATTCTTGAGACTATTTTTTTCTTCTAGCTCTCTCAAATTTAATTTTGCTCATATTTTAGGGCATGTTGCAATTTCCACACACATTTTTAAGTTTTATATTTCCTTGTGGATTAATTATTTTACTATTATGAAAGATCACTCTTAACTTTCTTTTTTTTTTTTTTAATGTTTTATTTATTTCTAGGAGAGAGAGAGACAGCATGAGCAGGAGGGTCAGAGAGAGAGGGAGTCACAGACTGAAACAGGCTCCAGGCTCTGAGCCGGCCGTCAGCACAGAGCCCGACGCGGGGCTCGAACCCACGAACTGCGAGATCATGACCTAAGCAAAAGTCTGACACTTAACCGACTAAGCCACCCAGGCGCCCCGATCGCTCTTTACTTTCAATACTTGTTTCATGAAAGCCTTATTTGTCTGGTAATAGTATAGCTATACCAGATTGATTTTGGTTAATGTTTGAATGATATATTTTTCCATCCTTTAACTTTCATTTTTCCTGTATCTTTTCATTCAAACTGTATTTCATGTAAGCAGCAATAGTGAATTGTGTTCTTCAATCTTACAGCACTGAATATTTACCTGAAATATTTAGTTCATTTACATTTATTATAACATAGGCGTATTGGATTTATATCTATGATCTAACTTATCTTTATATTCCTTATATATTATGATGTGTTTTATATATAATATTCCATATTTTATATGATATTCTTTATATTCCCTTTTTCTCCCTTATATATATATATTTTTTTACAAATAGTTTATTGTCAACTTATATTTTTTCTAAAGGAATCCACTATTTTTTAAAAAAATTCCATTTTCATCTCTATTGATTTGATTGTTGAATGCTCTTTATTCTTTTTTCTTAGTGATAATCTAGAAATTATGATATACATCTGAAGTTATTAAGATTTTTTTAAACTAGAATTTTTAGTATTCCCTAGAAAATGTAGAGCTCAGTGCTTTGAAACTTTGACCTGTTTTTTTAATCTGGCTATTTTAATACTTTCTATTTTAAATTCCCTAAGATATTATAGTCAATATTTATTTAGATTTACCACACAGATATCTTTTGCATTGTTCTTCATTTCTTCGTCCATATTTAATAGTTCCACTAAGCAGCATTTTTCTTGTGCCAGGACATTTATTAACATTTCCTCCAGTGTGTGTCTGCTGGTGGTGACTCCAATGTGTGAGTCTATCTAAAAACCCTTTATTTCACTTCCTTTTTAAAGGCCATACAATTGGCAACTATTTTCTTTCAGAGCTCTGAAAATTCCTTATTTTGCCTTCTGGTTTTCATTATTTCTACTGCAAAGTTATTTATAAATCTTAATGTTGTTCTTTTGAGGGTGGCATCCCTCCCTGTCCCACTGCATGCCTACCTTTGATTATTTTTAAGCTTTGTCTGTTTTTCAAGAATTTTTACTGGATTCAAATTGATATTTATTTTTGTGTATGCCTCTTCAGTTTACATACTATGCTATTGATTTTTTCTATCAAATATGACAATTTTTGTATTTTATGTTTAATTTTTTTATATTTCCTAGTTATCTGCTGAAATTCTTCATTTAACATCTATTTTTAATATATTAATATATATTTTAGTGTTATCAAATTTATTTCCTGATATCTGGAATATCTGTTGTCTGTTGACCATTATATGTTTTTCCCCTTGATTTTTGATAAATTTTTATCCTTCGGCATGCCCAGTTAATGTTTTTATTATATACTGGACATTTCATTTTGTATATTAAATGTAAAGAAATAATTTGAAGTCTCAATGATATTGTTCTCTAAAAAGGATTTATTTTTGTTTCTTACAGGCTATTTGCGTAGGAGTAGCTCACCTTACTCTAATCAGCAAATCAGCTTTAATGTTGGGCTTTAGTTTTTATGGGGCTGCTTTACTTACAGCTTATTCTCACTATATTCATAACTCCTAGCATCTTGACTCCATCAAGAGTCCCACTTGAAGACCTAGGGTATTTAAGCAACATCTTCTTCTTGGTGGACCAAACTTCATTATTTTCTATTTTAGTTCAATGAAATGGCCAAAAGCTCTGACTGGTGTTTTAGCTACATTCATAGATGAAGGAAGTTAGAAGGAAGGAAGGCGGGAAGGAGAGAGGAAGGAAGGAAGAATGAATGTTTCCTCTTCCACAATGTTATTATTTCTAAATCTCACCAGTTAATTATCTATTATTTGTAGAACTGCCTTCAAGATGAAAGAAAATATCTGAACAAGGGTCATTCAAAAAACTGCTGAGAGATTAGGCCCTTTTATCAAGAATATTAGACCCTTGGTACAATATACCCCATTAAGATGTAAGCTGACTGCTCTGTCCATGTGGTGCTGAAATACAACAACAAAAAAATAAGCGGTATGGTCCAGTCTGTTGACATGTCTCCAAAACGGTCAAGAAAGGACCATTATTTTTACACACAATCATGAAAGGCTTCTCCTGGGAGCTGAGGAAATAGTCAGCTATTGACTGTGACCGTCTCATACCAGATCGGAGAATTCATTGTCAACACTTGCAATAAGGTGCGAAGTAGAGAAAGGTCACAAAAAATATCCTGTAAAAAGGAAACTCTGTTTCTGGGCAGAGATAGCGGCAGCAGTACCTACTAGTTCAGGAAGTTAAGTTCAAACACTCATTCCTACGCTATTTGTCTATTAACTAACCAACTCATTGTCCATTGTTTTATGTGCACAAAATCTCTGACAGTTATTGTCCCTTCCTCCTATTTAAAGATAAAAAATTTGAGGCTCACAGAAATTAATTATCTCAAAGTCAAATAGCAAGAAAGTTCCAGAGCTGGGACTGTGCTCACACAGTGTTAATCAAAACTTTCTCTTTCATTGTCGTAAAGCCACCATCCTTCCCAGTTGCCTGCTGGGGCGATTCTCAGTAGTGAGTACATAGTATTTGTCTCTGGCAAGGGTTGAGGTACTTGGTTTTCTGCTTTAGGACCTCTCTGCGTAGGACTGAGGACATATGGCTGAGGAGACACGGTGAGATTGGAGGCCCTCGGGAATGGTAAGAAATCTGAGCCCTAACTCCTAAAACCTTGAATGAGTTTCGGCATGTCTCAGAATGAACTTATTTATACCTAACTCTTTTTTTTTTTTAATTTTTTAATGTTTTATTTATTTTTAGGAGAGAGAGAGACAGCGCGAGCAGGGAGGGTCAGAGAGAGAGAGAGGGAGACACAGAATCTGAAACAGGCTCCAGGCTCTGAGCTGGCAGTCAGCACAGAGCCCGACGTGGGGCTCGAACCCAGAACCGCGAGATCATGACCTAAGCGAAAGTCGGACGCTTAACCGACTAAGCCACCCAGGCGCCCCTATTTATACCTAACTCTTAAGAGGAAGGAAGGGAGAAAAGGATGCAAAGAGTTAAGGAGACATATTGAGAGAGACAGAGAGAGAAAGAGACAAAGAGAACCCAATTCTTGACTCTTAGGTCACATTTCTTGGCGAACAGACCTTTCTCCTCTTGTTTTCAAGATGGTTTATAGCTTCATAGCTCCATGAATCACAGAACTCTTTCTCACTAAGGTTCTGTCCCTGTGGAGAAATCCTACAGTAATTGGAGTTTTGAAAATAGAGCATTTAAATCATCTTTCCAAAAGTGCGAATGGAAATAGTCCCAGAGCACCCAGAACCCTCCACAAATGTTGAGGCAAAGCTAACCGAAAAGATTACCAGGGAGAGGAAATGTGAGAGACGTGATTCCCCTTCCAGCAAACGCTTCTCTGGGAGAGGCACTCGTTAACTCCCACTGAAAAGTAGGCCTGGTGTCCAAGTCAGCAGTGAATTACGGAAGAAATGGTGCAGAACTTCACAGCCCAGAGAGAAAACCCCAGTGGCACTGAAGTGGAGCTGTGAGATGATTCCTATATTTCAAGGAGAATTATTTTCTTTTTGCTAAGTCACTGAAATAAACAATCACAGTTCTAAACTGTGAAAAACAGGAAGAAACACTTGGAAGATTTATAATACCCATTAGTACTCCCGGTAGCATAATGAAGATAGTAAACATCAGCGCATTTCTGTAACACCCAAAGTTAATAAAACCATTTCACATGTATCGTCTTCAAGTTGTCCAACAATCTCTGTGAGACAGATATTACTTTTTTATATTATAGACGAGAACCAAATGTTCAAGTCACTTTAAGCGACTTCTCTGTGGTCACACAGATGAAAAATAATGATGCCGGAACCGGGGTCTCAATCTTCTCATTTTCAGTCTAGGCTTCTAACTCCCAGTCATTGCTATTGCAGAAATGTCTCACAAGCCACAACTGTATTACCATAACCTTGAATACATTCATTCTTTACCTTAATCCTTTACTGGCATTCTTTTAGGATTTTCCTATTTCTGTAATAAGAGTCAGAAAATATTTACTATGTATTTACCTATCTGGTATTATACAGCATGGGGTTCTCCCACCTAAGAATTTGGTTCTTGGAGTCAATATGTTAGAATCTAGGCTTTGACTTTCATTAGCACTGAAAACCTCACCCAACATCCAAAGTCTTTTGCTCAGATATGAACAATAACATTTGCCTTAGAATTCTATTGCATCTCCAGGCCTTGTGAGTAGTGTGTGTTCAATAAATGGCGGCTTTTATTTTGGTTTCCACTTTAACGCATGTGGATGAATATACATTGTGTGCACACAAACCAAGGGTGGTTAATATCGAGACCAGAAAGAGCTGAGGACAGTTCAGGGACCACGTGGCAACAAGTACCGCAGCTGACATGCCCCTCCCGCCTTCAGCCTCTGGCAATCCAGGAGGAGAGATAAACCACGTGGTTCCCATTGGCAGCGTTAGGACCTCTTCGCCTGCACCCACTACATCTTTCACTTCATTTGAGACCTTTTCCCCTCGATTGTTTTTGTTTCTGTGGGTTTTTTTTAATTGTTGTTTTGTTTTGTTTGTAATTCTCATAGGACTGTGAGCTCTATGAGACCAAGAATGTTTTCTTTTTTGTCTTGCCAGCAGGTAGAGTGAGCACTTGTCATATTTTTTTAATGCTTCTTTTTAAAAAATTGTTTTTATTTACTTTTTGAGAGAGAGAGAGAGAACCAGCAGGGGAGGGGCACAAAGAGAGAGAGGGAGACACAGAATCCGAAGCTCCAGGCTCCAAGCTGTCAGCTCAGAGCCAGATGTGGGGCTCGAACCCACGAACTGTGAGATCATGACCTGAGCTGAAGTTGGACACTCAACCAACTGAACTCCCCAGATGCCCCAGCACTTGCCATATTTTGACAGCTCAATACCCATTTCTCCTTCTCAATAGCTCCCCCCAGTTCACAACCCCCTTCTCACGTGGTATCTCAGAAGAAGCTGGATTCATATTCCAACATTTTATTATGTAAACCTGAGGGCCAAATGCTTCTTCCTGCCTTGGATACTGGGGACAGGTCTAGAATTGAAAGTCAGACAATGAAACATTCTATCCTGGAATTGGATTGAGTACATGTGCCAAATCCAAAAAGAAAATATTAGAATGTATCTCTCCCACTGGCAGTGTCCTGATTAGACTTGTTGACGCTGTGATACCAGAGCTACTATTTTGCTTACAACCCTCCAAATGGGCGCTGGTTTCTGCCTCTGATGTAGCTGGGGCTTCCCCACTGTAACTTGACAGTCTATGCCATTTGCTGAGGAAGTCAGATTTGGTTTTTAGTGCTCAAAACCAGTGATCCCAAAACAAGAAGGTGTAAATATTATTTGAATCACATTTAGTTTAAAAACATCACCTATCAGTTTACCAGAAAAGTTCAAGTTCTACAAAGTACTTGCTGTGAGCTTGTGTATATAAAGGATAGGCAATGTCACAGTCACTTAGTAGTGGTTGGTGGAAGACTCTTTTGTATACCCATTGCAGATATCAAAGCCTCAATAAAACCAGAGGATAAAATGTTGAGTCATAACTCATTGGGGGTGTTTTATCAGAAGTTAAATTAATAAAGTGCAGATATAGTGCCTTGTTAATAGCTGGTCTGCTATAGCACGGAGTTTAGAAGAGTTCAGACTTACTGAGAAGTACCATTTCCTCAGATGGATTTTCAAAGCCTTTCAATAGTGCTTTTAACTATAGTTTCATAGCAGTCAAGTCAAAGCTGGAAGTCCATACTTAACACACTCAGTATAAAGAAAATTTTAGTTTTTTAATTTGTTTTCTTAAGATTCTGTTTTCTCTGACTAGACCCTTTCAACTCTAACTTCTTTTTTAAAATTATTTTATGTTTATTTTTGAGAGAGAGAGAGAGACAGAGAGAGACAGAGAGTGAGTGGGGGAGGGGCAAATAGAGAGAGGGGGACACATAATCTGAAACAGACTCCAGGTCTGGAGTTGAACTTGGGACCAGTGAGATTATGAAGCCGAAGTTGGTTGCTTAACCCACTGAGCCACCCAGGTGCCCCTCCCAACTTTAACTTCTTCTTTTTTTTTTTTTAATGTTTTTTATTTTATTTATAGGAGAGAGAGAGAGACAGCATGAGCAGGGGAGGGTCTGAGAGAGAGGGAGTCACAGACTGAAACAGGCTCCAGGCTCTGAGCTGGCAGTCAGCACAGAGCCCGACGCGGGGCTCGAACCCACAAACCGCGAGATCATGACCTAAGCGAAAGTCGGACGCTTAACCGACTAAGCCACCCAGGCGCCCCTCCCAACTTTAACTTCTAATGTAGACCTACTCATGATGATAGTTAATTTCTCAAAAAGAAAGAAAGAAAGAAAGATAGAAAGAAGAAAGAAAGAAAGAGAGAGAGAGAGAGAAAGAAAGAAAAAGAAAGAAAAGAAAAGAAAGAAAAGAAAAGAAAGGAAAAGAAAAGAAAAGAAAAGAAAAGAAAAGAAAAGAAAAGAAAAGAAAAGAAAAGAAAAGAAAACATCTTGTTGAGACTCAGTGTCTTTCCTGGAAAGACGGCATAAATATGTTGTTTGGGAAACAGTCTCCTCAACATTTGTAAGAGATGCAGGATACAGAAGCTATCCCACTTTGCCAAACAGTACATTAGGAAAAGCCAACACTCCATTGGTTTGGCAAAAAATCAAGGCAATAGTTTCAGGACAAAATTAATATTTTGGAGACTTTAAAAATATAGAATAACATAGAATGTTACAAATACGAGTGAATGTAACTTAAGGAATGCACAAATCAAATCAGATGATCACTGTGATGTTTACTGTGAGGGTGTAACAGAACCTGGTTAAAAATTTTAAAGTAAATAATACAAGAGGAAAATATTTTTATAAATTTCCCATTTATAAAATAAGAGGGTTATACTTACTGATCCCTAGTTTTCCTACACTTCCAATGTTCATGACACATACATGACTCATGATACAGAAGAGGACATTGCTTCTGATATGCAGTTTCATAAACACTTACATTTACAAAGCAGCTCTTGGCAAGATTATACAATCCAGGGGGGAAATACTACCAAGTAACAATTACTGTAAAACAGAATGTCCTGATTGTAGACATAGAGGTAAACATAGGGTGTGCTGGTAACACTAAGGAAGATCATTTACCTGGACTTAGTGTCCAGAGACTGTCCCTGGAAGAGATAATGTCTGCGTTGGATTTTAAAGTATGTCAGCCAGGTAAAGAGGAGGGAATAGAGCGCACCAGGCAGAAGAAACAGCTTGAGAAACACACAATGTGTGAAAAAGCATGCTGTGTACAGGAAATGAGAAGTAGCCCCGTACTTCACAGGATAAAATGCAAGGCTGAAAGTGGTAAGAGGTAGAAGAAGCTGAGAGGTAGCTGGCTTTTCAGCATGTGACATTCTATCATTCTATCATTAAGGCACTAAGGACTGGTTGAAGGATTTTTATAGAGGACAGTAAAATGGTTATACTTGTATTTGTATTTTAGATCAATTGCTCATGTGGAGAATTAACTTGAGGATACCCAGTCTAGAAGTAGAAAGTCCACTTAGAAGCCTTGATGGCAAAGTCTGCCCCAGAAAAACAGGTGTGGGGATGATATGGAGGAGTACATTTCTAGAAGTTGGAGAAGTGCTCTTATAAGGCAATACGGTTGATGGTCTGTACAGAACTGATAACTACATGGTACAGAAGGAAGAAGCACAAGTAGATAAGACCAGTTTTGCTGAGCTGAGTACTCAAGAATCAGATTTCAGTGAGTACTGAGGTGTGGATGTGATCTTTAGGGCAGAATATGGAAGAGGAGAGAACATGCAGAGAAAAATCTCCAGCAACTACAACAGGGATACCCTTGAGTCTTTGGCTATATACTCAGTCAGTTTGTTTAAGGTTAGAGACTCATGAGACTAGATGAAAAACAACTATCAGAGAATGAGCAACTCCTAGATATCGGTAAGCTGAGCAAAACTAAAACTAACACAGAGCTTGAAGATGTTCACCTTCCAACCTACCAAACTAGAAAGCTGTGCTGAATACCAAGGTCATTCGTTATGGACCCTGGGAGAATCATATCTCATTGCAACTTAGAAGTAAAAATGAACTAGCTTTAGGATGGACCACCTTAGCAGAGCTTAAAATCAAGTTTTGAAAGGATGAAGCTGATCATTCAGTAAATTAACTGCCTGCCAAAAACAAATTTTAACATTCTTTAAAGTAAGACAACAAAATCTAGACACTCTCAAAATCTAAGAGCATAAAAATACAATGTCCAGCACCCAATCCAAAATTATGTAATCCTCCCAATAAATAAAGGAAAAATACCTATCTGATATATTTCAAAATCCACTCTTGACACAAATAGGAATAGAAGAAATCTTTGCCAACCTGATAAAGGGTACTTATAAAAACCTACAGCTAAAACATTCCTTATTAATGATAAACCAAATATTTTCTATTAAAGAATAAGAGCAAAACAAGAATTCAATTGTCTCTTCCATTTAACATTATACTCAAGGTCTTATCCAGTGGAATAAGGGAACAGAAGAAATAAAAGGAATTTAGATTGGAAAGGGGTGAGAAAAACTCTCTTTCTCCTGTAGTTAACATTATAGATTATACCACAAACCTGAAAATATCCACCAAGAAGAACCAACAGCAGGGATAGACTATCAATTTACTAGATTTTAAAGATGAAAGAAAAATCCTTTTTGTCATATAGAGAAAATGAACAATATAAAATTATAGTATTTATTTATTATGTTTTAATGTTTTATTTATTTCTGAGAGAGAGAGATAGAGAGAGAGAGCGAGAGCATGATCAGGGAAGAGTCAGAGAGAGAGGGAGACGCAGAATCTGAAACAGGCTCCAGGCTCCGAGCTGCCAGCACAGAGCCTGTCGCGGGGCTTGAACCTATGAACCATGAAATCATGACCTGAGCTGAAGTCGGACGCTTAACCAACTGAGCCACCCAGGCATCCCTAAGTTATAGTAGTTAGAGTGTATCCAAGTAGAATATAACTATAAACAAAGATAGTGGTTACCATTAAAGGTAGAATAGTAGTTAGTTTTGGAGGGAGAGAGGAGAGATTGGATGAGACAAGGGGGGGTGCTTCTGAGATGGTTGACAAAGTTCTATTTCTTGACCTGGTTGGTGAGAGCAAAGGTATTTATCTTATAATAATTCACTAAAAGATGTATTTATTTGTGTGATTTTATGTATCTGGGTTTTCTTTTATTATAAAAATGTTTTAAAAAATGAAACCAAATAGAACAAAAGTGTGCCTGTATTTTATTGATATGTGATCTTTTTAAAAAGCAGAAAAAAACACTAGATCCATTATAGGTCCCAAATATGGGGTATTTTAGATCTTGAATGCAAATTGTTTTTTCTATTATCTCTAAATGATAATATGTGATGTTTTAATTAATTATTTTTAAATGTTTATTTTTGAGAGAGAGAGAGCACATAGGAGGGGCAGAGAGAGAGGGAGACACAGAATTCGAAGCAGGCTCCAGAGTCTGAGCTGTCAGCACAAAGCCCAATACCACCCTTGAATTCATGAACAAGGAGATCATGACCTGAGCTGAAGTCTGGCCACCCAGCCGCCCCAATATGTGATGTTTTAAGTACATTCATTCAGCATTCACTTAACAAACAAATATTGGGCAGATAGGATGATGAATGAACATATTAAATATGCTTGTCTTTCTCATAAATAAAGACATGCAAATTAAAACAATACAAGACATTAAGTGCAGCAGGGCAGTACATATTAAACATTATGTGAGTACAGGGCAAATAGCAACTACATGCTTGAGGACATCTCAGAAGATTTACACTGATGAAGTGATAGTTGAAGTGTATATTAAACAAGAGGAAATTTCCAGGAAGATAAGGGAGAAATATTCTACATGAACGTGGTTTGAAATATCATGGTGCTATTGGAAAACACAGAAACGTACATATCATTGAAACACACAGTGTGTAGGCTGCCAGCGGGGAGATGCAGCTGGTAAGAAAAAGTAGAGTGAAAAAGTATCTTGTGTGCCATGCTAAGCAGCTCTGGAGCTATCCAGAAGATAGAGAATTTCTAAGGGATTTGAGAGTCCGATAATCATTACTATAATGATAACACCGGTATGAAAAATGGTCAGGGTGGCCATTTAGAAAATTTTTACAATTATTCAGAGGTCTACACCTGGCAGTGGTGGGCAGGGTGGAGAGGAAGATGATTTTTCTACCTACGGCTAAGCAAGAAGTACACTGTGGACTGAGAAAGATGATGTTTTTATTTAGAGTGAAGACAGGTGCAGTCTGAATTTTTAGTTTCCATAGTAGAGATGAAATTTGGAAGACATACTTATGTTTGGATGAAGTCCATGTGCTACTATACCTGCACTAATACCAGGGACTTATAAAAAGCATGACAAATATAGAGGCACCTGGGTGGCTCATTTGGTTAAGTGTCCGACTTTGGCTCATACTTTGGTTCAGGTCATGATCTCACAGTCGTAGGTTCAAGTCCTGCATTGGGCTCTGTGCTGATAGCTCAGAGCCTGGAGCTCGCTTCAGATTCTGTGTATCCCTCTCTCTCTGCCCTGCCCCCCTCCCTCTGTCTCTGTCTTTCAAAAAGGAATAAACCTTAAACAAACAGGTTTAAAACAAAGCATGACAAAGATACTGAATACTCTTTTTAAGAAAATATACATGAAAACATATCATCTTTCAGAAAGAAAGTAAAACTGCTGGTATCTTCAAGGTGTATTTATATTTTAGTAGGACATGTATAATAGAAATAATTAAAATACTCTAATTTGCAATTATAACAAAGAATTAATTCAGCAGTTCCCTGATTTCTACAGTAGCAGAGTCCCCAAATAATGTCACATGACTCAAAGAACTTGACTATCCAGGGGAATGATGCTACGAGACAGCATGGTATCAGAGATAAGGCATTCTCAGAACTTTCAAATTAATGAAACTAGAACATAAATTCATCTGACATTTATTAAAATACACTTTCCAAAATACACTTTCTTTTCTAAACTCTTCTCTGATTTCCTGCCATCAAACTATTTTAATTCTCATTACTCATTTACTGAAATGTACATTAACATTTGCCATATTTTATTCCAGTAATTGCTGTTCATGACTAGTAATTTTATAAAGGCACTTATTATATACTTAAATGTATACATGTATGTATATATATAATATACCTGTAAATATGTAATTATATATAATAATAATAATAATAATAAAACAGTGACTAAAATGTATAAAGGTTTTATTCTGTGACAAATATGTGTTGGAGCCATTTTTTAATAGTCATGAGAACACTATGAAAAGGTACAAATATTACAACTTCATTTTATAGATGAGGAAACCGAGATATAGCAAGGTTGAAGATCCTTCCCCAAATCACATAGGGAGTTACCATTTAGACACAGTACTGATGCAGAACATCTGCATTTAACCACTCTTTTATGTTTTCTCCTGGTCTATGATCTCCCAAAACACTTCAGAGAGTGCCAGATGCACAGGGGAAATAAACGTTTAATTAATAGTTGAGCCATTAACAGAGGACAGAAATCGTGGAGTCTGTCCTAGTCAGGGGGAAAGATTATAGCAGCCTGGTAGCTGTAGGTTTCTAGCTCTGAGCCACCTCCTGGCTTTCCCCTGGAACACCTGATATCTGAAGTAGGGATTTGCAGACCAAAGCTTTGAATCTCACCTGTCCCCCAGGGGAAGCAATGCCTTTCTTTCCAGGAAGCAGCTTTATTCATTCTAGCACAGCCTCAGCAAGCTAAGACCCAAAAGGCTGAGCCCCAAGCACAGCGGTGTAGCCTTTTGTACAATTTCTACCTCTTTGTCTCCCATATATGGTGACACATAGAGTTTGATTGGACACAGTCCAAGTTACAGAGTCGTGTCAGAGCTATGCTTACGTGTACAGGACTTGATTGGGACACACTGCCCTCCTTTGTTCTGAGAAGTCCTCCCCCATATTCCTTAGGGAAGGGCTCTACCTCTCCCACATGACCATCTGCCCCAAATTATGAAAAAGAAGTGTTCTTCAATCTACCAGGCAAGTCACTGAAAGAGAGAGTAGCACAGGTGGTCCAGGAAGACATGTCATCATTAAGATATATATATACATATGTATATATGTATATATATATATATACACACATATATATATACGAATGGAACTATCATTAGTGGGACATCTCAGGACAAATAATTTCTTTGCAGACACACTGATCTGCCTCATGCTTCTCTTCCCCAGTGCAGCTTGTGGGCTCTCGGCAGTTATTCTAGCTAGAAGCCACGTGCACGAATTAACGTTGCATTCCTAGAAGCAGACCCAGGTTATGGAAATATAGAACAGAACCTTGGAATTGGAGGGACTCATGGAGACGATCTGGTCCACATCTTGGAAAGGAAATCTACCCAGAATGGGAAGTAATGGCTAGGGACTTGGCAGCGTGAGTGTGCGCACTCGCTGTTGAGATTCTATGTGTACAAATGAGCATTGCTGTCAGAGAGGCTGCATCCGAACACACCGTCCCACTGTCCCCCCCTCCTCATTACCTGCCATAACTGACACTTGTATCCGATGACTCTCTTCTCCTTACATAGAGGGGGAAAAATGTTAACTTGAAAACCACTTCTGTTGGTGATATTTTTGGGTAAATGCAAAGTTTTCTGTTGTTTGCCCAGTGAAGTTAAGTTCCTTCACATGGCGCCCAATTTTGCATTTCAACCATTCTCTCTTGTACTTTACAATCTTATCACATATGTTAACTCACTTTTCCCCAATACATTCTTTCTTACCATATCGTCTACTGAATGTTGTCTCCAGTCCCTTTCCCTTTTTATGATTGTTAAAATTGGCATTACCTGTCAAAAGCCCACTGAAATATCTCCTCCTCTTTGAAGATGTTTCCTCCCGGAGTGCCTTTTTCCTTCAGTATCTGTGTCTGGAATATAACACATCAGAGTCGAACGTGTGCTTTGTTAGAGTTGTCGGCCTCTACCAGTATTTTTTTCTCTCTCTCTTAGTGCATAGCTTAGTTAATGGAACATGGTATTGTCCCAGTCAGTGTTTGGTAAATTACCTTCAACTGACTTATCGTTGCTGGGAGATTCTGTAATACAATGGAAAGAGGACAAAATTTGAAATTGTAATGTCTGTGTTTGACACACTAGCTATGTGATTTGACACAAATCCTTACACTTGTTAAGCATGGGACTTTTCATATGTAAAATCTTATTAAAATGTGTGGATTTATCATTCAGACTAATCAAAATGATATTTGTTAAACAGTGTATCGTAAACTGTAAAGCTCTACACAAATCCTTGTTGTTAAAAGCTCCCAGTTGATTTGTGATTTGATCATGTTTGATCAAGAATTGTTTCTTCACGGGCAAGTATATAACTTTATGCTGTAACTTCAAACTAAACAAGCTGGCTGTATTTGCTTCTTCAGACAGACTCCCCACTCACCATATCACAGCTGGAGAGAGCTTGCTTTCAGATTCAAAGCCTTTTTATAGCCACTTTGCCCATAAGCCAACAAAACAGAACACACTCTTCCTACTGCTAATCAATGCCACATGCAGTACAATGAACAATTAAGCCCCCAAAAAGGAAGAGGACATTGATAATAGAATGCTTGATTACTGAGAGATTAGAACCTGAAATTGTGTTTGCTTTCTCTGTTGGAAGGTATAATTTAATTAGCTAACTTGGAAAGGTTTTAGATGTGACAGAAAACTAATATTCTGCTTCTGCAATTTCATAGCCTTTTTCTTTCAGAAAGAAAAAAAAGTTTCTGGATGGTGTTTCTAAACGTGTAGATGTTGGTACCTCCAGTTACCTACATGTTGGTTCTATAGTATTGTAAGAGCTCTCGCTACCCTGGCTCCCACTCTGTGCTTCACCATAGCAAGATGGCCCCACGAGCATGCCAGGTTGGATGCCCACCTTTCTACCAATTGCTCCACTAGAACAGATTTGGGAATGATCTTTCCCTGATTGCTATCACCTGGCTACAAAGTCAACCATCAAGCTAGCTCTTCTGCACAATAAGGACCTTTTGGGTTTTCACTCCCCTTTGTCTTTCTAAGCCATTCCTGGATGCTAAAAACATGACTGTTGTAGGAATGTTGAGTGGCCTTTGACCTAAAGTGCACAGTAGAAAGGCCAGTTTTGCTAAACCAAGGCTAGTTTTGCTAAACCAAATTCCTATTCACCTGCTGGGAATGGCATAAGTCTTTGCTCCCACCCCGCATGTGAGGATGCTGGGTGGGAAAGGCAGTGGTTAATTTAGCTTTTGGGAAGTAGAACGCAAAACCCATCAATTTCCTTGGAGGGTAAAAACAGGAAGTGGCTCACTTCCTGGAAAATGTCACACATAGCAACAAGTTGGCTTTGGAGAGGCTGGTTCCAAAAGGCTGTTTCCAGAAAGGACAGGACCAAGAATTCTCAGCTTCTTAGCCAGATGCTAAGACCCTCATATTCTAGTAGTTCACAGCAACTTCTAGAGAGAAGGAAGAGAGAAGTGGGCTTGAGTTGGGTTCTAAACATTACTAGCTGATGAACAGGATAAGAGTCTCACTATAGTGCTACTCTTGCTTATGATTAATCCCATTTTAGGGAAGATGGCATATGGGAAAAGGAACTGAGAGAACTTTATCCAAACCACCACTTTAGGGTATTTCCTTGCCTGCAGGTAAACACCAGATGAGCCATCTCTCAGGGAGCTTACTCGGGGAAGGTGTTGGGAAATCCAAAGATTTTATCATGAAGGCCTGTGAAGAAACCCCAGAAGGTTTAATTTAGATGGCCTTGCCCATCATGACCGATTCAGATCTCACAGAAGTTTTCCAACTATAGCAAGAATAGTCAGAACTGTCCAGCTATAAGAACATCTAAGTAAGGAGAACGTGATCCATAAAGCAGGGTGGCAGTGGCGGGTTGGGAATAGAGTTGCCTAAATAAATAGGTAGGTAGATACAATACAGAATACTCAGTTAAATTTGAATTTCAGATAAATAGCAATCTTTTTAAGGACAAATATGTCCCAAGTATGTAGAGGACACAATTTTCCTAAAACAATAAATATTTCTTGCTTACCTGAAATAAAAATTTAATAGGGAATCTTCTATTTTCAGTTGGGAAATCTGGCTCCCTACTTGGGGAAATTCTTCTGTCCTAGGAGGTTGGAGGCTTGTGTACCTGTTCTCCACCAACACCTGAGAATGGATTTTATGTCCTGCTCTTCCCAACAATCTCAGAGTCACTTAGGGATCAGACTTTCAGGTTTGGAATCCTATAGCCCCAACACTAGCTTATAACCTTGGGCATGCTAATTTCTTCTTTCTTCGTCTATAAAATGGGAATCATAATAACTGAACCCGTGTCATACTGTTGTTGGGAAGATTAAATTAATACATACATGTGAAGTCTTCTGAACAGAACTAGGAACACAGTAACTACTCAGTAAATATTTGTTAAGAAATGTAACTATTATTATTATAGCTAGAGTAGCAAGGAAAAGAACTTTAGTATAGCACACCATTAGTGTTCTTGTACAAGGATACTGACCTTCACAAACCCAGTGACCTTGGCTGAGCAATACAAGAGCTTACAAGAACAAAAGAAGTCCTGGCACCATGAACACACATCGCACCCTCATCTGGAAGGAAGCTGGTGCTTCTGCTAAGGCAGGAGCTGCTTCTAGTGCAGAAGCAGAGGCGCATCTGAACAAGAAAACGAAAACTAAAGACACGGCTGAGCGGACATGGCATGGACAGAGAACAGGGTAATCTAGACCTTTCTTTAATGGTACCGCTCATTAGCCAACCTTCCAGGAAATCTGAAATACTGAGGCTATTTTTTCTGTCTTTGAACTAAGGGTGTGCAGATGACTGAGTGACTTTCACAGCTCAGGCTCACCCCAGCAATTTCCAGTCTCCCCACCTCAAGCAAGGGTCTCTACTTGCCTTTTATCCCTAGAGCTGCTTCCACGGCATCCATTCCTAGAGCTTGGCTGTGTAGTAAGACACCCTCTCCCCAGTCTCTTGATTTAATATTGTTTCTAAAGATAAGCACATATGGGCTTTGGGCTTTTAAGAATTTTAGATTTGCTCTCTATGGAGGACTGAGCACCGGCTCCCTGTCACAGCGCCGCCGTTGAATGACTGGAGCACGGGAGTTGACAGCTGCACTATGGGTCTGTCGTCTGGCTCTGTCACCGACCGTGAGGCAGTGTTTGGCCTGGCTGGTTAACCAATCTGGGCCTTCATCTCTGCACCTGTAAAAGGAGCAAGATTCCACTCCCGGCGCTGCCCACCACGAGCGGTGGCTGTGAGTGTCTAATGGAATAATACACGCGGGAGAACGGCGCAGCCCAGACACCAAAACGTTGTTACTTTTATTGTTATGAACTCTCACAGCCTGTGAGAGACTGGAGCTTGTGTGTGAGACGTTGCCATATGCTCTCACACGTTAGATTTGGGACACTTATTCATTGCGAGAGCAACATTCAAATTAAAATTTTAAATTCAAGAGGGAGCTGTGCTGTTTCTGAATCAAATGTTTTTATTTCTACGGCCTGAGTGCGAGCCAGGATGTTGCCCTTGAGAGAATGCTACTTCCTCTAAGTGCATTTGCCTGGCTCACACAGTGAGATCCGGGTGGAAAGTGGCTCTATGCTGCAGAAGCGGAGACTCTCTCTTGCACACTTTCCAGTAAGTCTCCCAAGATGATACTCCAGTTTCTTGTGGCCAAAGGTAGCATTTCCCCAAATGCCGTCTTTGCCAGAACTCTCAAGAATGCTAGAAATACAAGCAGAGCTTAATCAACTTTAAAAAGACAAAGTTTAACTTGATGACTGGTTCAAACAGGCTGTCAGAACTTACTTTGCTTCCTCCCTGAGGTGCTGGCTTAACTGACACCACGAGGTTACTTCTTACTCCCTCCTGCTCACGATCACCTGTCTCAGATGACAGCACAGCGGGCTCCCGCCTCTCTCTGGGTCTCTTCAACTGAGCTGTGCTCGGCATTTTGTGTCTTTTGGCAAAAACATACAGATAATTCCAGAGCTCTTCTCACATCTGTGAGATGCGAGAGACTATAGGTGTTTTTGTTTGTTCATTTTTTTCCCCCTTTTCTGTTGCAAATGTTCTTTTCTTTGAAGAGCTTTATTGATCTCTTTTGGAACATTTCTTTTCCTTCTATCCCCTGAAATCTTCTTTCTGTCACTTTTTTATACTGTAATCGTGGGAAGGAAAGAAGGAAGAAAGGAAGGGAAGGAGGGAGGGAGGGAGGGAGAGAAAAAATGGGAAGACCCTGTGTGAGTAATCAGTAAACTGTTGGTGCAAGTGCTTCTGTACATGTCTAAAATGGGAACACTAGGGGCAGTGGCTCAGTTAATTAAGCGTCTGACTTCAGCTTAGATCATGATCTCATGGTTTGTGAGTTCGAGCCCTGCGTTAGGCTCTGTGCTGACAGCTCAGAGCCTGGAGCCTGCTTTGGATTCTCTCTCTCTCTCAAAAATAAGTAAACATTAAAACACATAAATAAATAATAAAATAGGAACACTGGATCGTGAAGTGGAAATTAAACTAGTAGATGAGCAGAGGGGGCTTGAGTCAAAGAAGCCCTCGCTTTGGATAAAATGGATAAAATCCCTACAAGAAGCTACAAATCTAAGAAAGTTGTGGAAGCTCAAAATATCAAGTCATTATTCAGAGATAAAGAGATTAAAAAGCCCAAGGTTTTTAGAGCAGATGTCCAGGATCTCTGTTTTGTATTAACAATTGTTCAGAATATTGAGTATTTTGGAAAACGATTGCCTTTCCCACAAGAAGTACATACATGCAAGGGAAAACTAAGTGCATGTGGATACACGCACAATATAAGGAAATAAGTAAACCTATTTCACTGTCCTGGGAAATGAGCTTCTCAGACCAAGGTGTGCTGAAACAAGGCAAATAAACAAAGGAACAACAATCACTTTGTCACTTATTTCCAAGTGTGTGTCTTTAGGGCAGGCCTGGTTTCTACCACCTCATACTCATCTCTTCCCTACTTCACCTTATGAGCTTTGAGAACGAAGTAACTTCTCACTGAAGTATGTTAACTGTTTAGTTGGCTTGGAGGGGAGGAGACAGGGAGGGCATGCGATTCTTGACAGACACGGAGATTTCCTTTCCATTCCTTTCCAATGGAGAAAACCTCATTTTGATTTTTACTGACATATTCCACTAGCTAGTGACAGAGAACATTTCTTGCTTCTCACTGAGCTACTAAAGATGGGCTCTGTGACTCTCACAATGTCCTTCTCCCCTTTACCGGGAAAAGAGCACATCAGTCACCAGTGCCAGATATTATATGATAAATTCATGACTCCAGATTTTTTGTTCTGTTTTTATTTATTTTTATTATTTTTTTTTTTACAAAGATTTGAATCTAATAAAGCAGAAGAGAAGCCCAACTCTTGTAAACAAGCTAACACCTATTTCCACTTGGAAGTCACGATCTCCTCGTAAACATCACAATGCTTATGTCATGGTTGCAGCCACTCAACTAAAGTTGAGGAAACAGTGGGTTAATTGTACCAAATACATAATAATGATAGTTCCTTCTACTTGATCCTCACCATATCTTCATGCCCAATTGTTAATTGTTTTTCAAGAATGAGCACAATTGGCACCTTCTTTAGGGATCTTGATTTATTGACACTGCATGTGGGGAGAGCTCTAAGTAACCAGGGATCATGCTGAGTGTCACAAGATACTGATGGATTTCCAAAGAATGGAAAATCTTGCTCAGGAGAAATAGTCCTGGAATATAAAGTCACAGTGGCTGACCAATTTCTCCATGGATAATGTCTTTGGTTGACACGATGGTAGAGAGTGGCTGCAATCAGAGAGAATTATGACAGGAGGCAGTGGAATAAAGTCTGCACCTGGCTTTCATGAGCTTTGTCTAAGAAGACATTCTTTTTTTTTTTTTTTTTGCAAATAGTTTATTGTCAAATTAGTTTCCACATAACACCCAGTGCTCATCCCCACAAGTGCCCTCCTCCATGCCCACCCCTCCTCCCCCACATCCACCAGTCCTCAGTTTTTGTCAGCATTCAAGAGTCTCTCATGGTTTGCCTCTCCCCTTTCCCCCACCATTTCTGCCTTCTTCTCCCCCTTGGTCCTCTGTTAAGCTCCTCCTAATCCTCCTATACGTGCACACATATGATATTTGTCTTTCTCTGCCTGACTTATTTCGCTCAGCATAACACCCTCAAGGTCCATCCATGTTGCTACACATGGCCAGATTTCATTGTTTCTCATTGCCATGTAGTATTCCATGGTATAGATAAACCACATCTTCTTGATCCATTCATCTGTTGATGGACACTTAGGCTCTTTCCAGGTTTTAGCTATTGTGGAGAGTGCTGCTATGAACATTGGGGTCCATGTGCTCCTATGCATCAGCATTTCTGTATCCCTTGGGTAAATTCCTAGCAGTGCTATTGCTGGGTCATAGGGGAGTTCTATTGTTAGTTTCCTTGGGAACCTCCACACTGTTTTCCAGAGGGGCTGTACCAGTTTACATTCCCACCAACAGTGTAGGAGGGTGCCCGTTTCTCCACATCCTCGCCAGCATCTAGAGTTCTCTGATTGGCTCATTTTAGCCACTCTGACTGGCGTGAGGTGGTATCTCAGTGCGGTTTTGATTTGTATTTCCCTGATGAGAAGCGATGCTGAGCATCGTTTCATGTGTCTGTTGGCCATCTGGATGTCCTCTTTGGAGAAGTGTCTGCTCATATCTTCTGCCCATTTCTTCACTGGGTTGTTTGTGTTTCGGGCATGTAGTTTGGTGAGTTCCTTATAGATTCTGGATATTAACCCTTTATCTGATATGTCATTTGCAACTATCTTTTCCCATTCCGTTGGTTGCCCATTAATTTTCTGGGTTGTTTCCTTGGCAGTGCAGAAGCTTTTAATCTTGATGAGGTCCCAACAGTTTATTTTTGCTCTTGATTCCCTTGCTTTTGGGGATGTGTCAAGTAAGAAGTTGCTGCGGCGGAGGTCAAGGAGGTTGTTTCCTGCTTTCTCCTCTAGGGTGTTGATAGTTTCCTGTCTCACGCTCAGGTCCTTTATCCATTTTGAGTTTATTTTTGTGCATGGTGTGAGAAAATGATCTAGTTTCATTCTTCTGCATGTTGCTGTCCAGTTCTCCCAACACCATCTGTTAAAAAGGCTGTCTTTTTCCATCGGATATTCTTTCCTGCTTTGTCAAAGATTAGTTGGCTGTATACTTTTGGGTCCACTTCTGAGTTCTCAATTCTGTTCCATTGGTCTGTCTGTCTGTTTTTGTGCCAATACCATACTGTCTTGATGATGACAGCTTTGTAGTAGAGGCTAAAGTCTGGGATGGTGATCCCTCCCGTTTTGGTTTTATTTATCAGGATTACTTTGGCTATTCGGGGTCTTTGTGGTTCCATACAAATTTTTGGATAGTTTGTTCTAGTTTTGAGAAGTATGCTGGTGCAATTTTGATTGGAATTGCATTGAATGTGTAGAGTGCCTTAGGTAGTAATGACATCTTAACTATATTTATTCTTCCCATCCATGAGCATGGAATGTTTTTCCATTTCTTTGTGTCTTCTTCAATTTCCTTCATAAGTTTTCTATAGTTTTCATCATACAGATCTCTTGTATCCTTGGTTAGGTTTATTCCGAGGTATTTTATGGTTTTTGTGCAATTGTGAATGGGATCAGTTTCTTGATTTCTCTTTCTGTTGCTTCATTGTTGGTGTATAAAAATGCAACCGATTTCTGTACATTGATTTTGTACCCTGCAACTTGGCTGAATTCTTGAATCAGTTCTAGTAGGCTTCTGGTGGAGTCTGTCGGGTTTTCTATGTAGAGTATCATGTCATCTGCGAAAAGTGAAAGTTTGACTTCCTCTTTGCCAATTCTGATGCCTTTGATTTCCTTTTGGTGTCTGATGGCTGATGCTAGGACTTCCAGCACTATGTTAAACAACAGTGGTGAGAGTGGACATCCCTGTCGTGTTCCTGATCTCAGGGGAAAGCTCTGAGTTTTTCCCCGTTGAGGATGATGTTAGCTGAAGGCTTCTCATAGATGGCTTTGATGATGTTTAAGTAGGTTCCTTCTATCCCAACTTTCTCGAGAGTCTTTATTAAGAAGGGATGCTGTATTTTGTCAAATGCTTTTTCTGCATCTATTGACAGGATCATATGGTTTTTATCTTTTCTTTTATTGATATGATGTATCACATTGATTGATTTGCGAATGTTGAACCAGCCCTGTAACCCAGGAATGAATCCCACTTGATCTTGGTGGATGATTCTTTTGATATGCTGCTGGATTCGATTTGCAAGGATCTTGTTGAGAATTTTTGCATCCGTATTCATTAAGGATATTGGCCTGTAGTTCTCTTTTTTTGCTGGATCTCTGTCTGGCTTGGGAATCAGAGTGATGCTGGCTTCATAAAATGAGTCCGGGAGTTTTCCTTCGCTTTCTATTTTTTGGAATAGCTTGAGAAGAATTGGGATTAATTCTGTTTTAAATGTCTGGTAGAATTCCCCCAGGGAAGCCATCAGGTCCAGGGCTCTTATTTGTTGGGAGATTTTTGATCACTGATTCAATTTCTTCACTCGTTATGGGTCTGTTCAGGTTTTCTATTTCTTCCCGTGTGAATTTTGGTAGTGAGTGTGTGTTTAGGAATTTGTCCATTTCTTCTAAGTTGTCCAATTTATTGGCATATAATTTTTCATAGTATTCCCTGATAATTGCTTGTATTTCTGAGGGGTTGGTTGTAATAAGTCCATTTTCATTCATAATTTTGTCTATTTGGGTGCTCTCTCTTTTCTTTTGGATAAGTCTGGCTAGAGGTTTGTCAATTTTGTTTACTTTTTCAAAAACCAACTCTTGGTTTCATTGATCTGTTCAATTGTTTCTTTGGTCTCTATGTTGTTTATTTCTGCTCTAATTTTTACTATTTCTCTTCTTCTACTGGGTTTAGGGCGTTCTTGTTGCTCTGCCTCTAGTTCCTTTAGGTGAGCTGTTAGATTTTGGACTTGCGCTTTTTCTAATCTCTTGAAATAGGCCTGGAGAGCAATGTACTTTCCTCTTAGGACTGCCTTTGCCGCATCCCATAGATTTTGAATTGTTGTGTTTTCATTTTCATTTGTTTCCATATATTTTTTAATTTCATCTCTAATTGCCTGATTGGCCCATTCATTCTTTAGAAGGGTGTTCTTTAACCTCCATGTTTTTGGAAGTTTTCCAGACTTCTTCCTGTAATTGATTTCAAGTTTCAAAGCATTGTGATCTGACAGTGTGCATGGTATGATCTCTATTCTTTTATATTTATTGAGGGCTGCTTATGTCCCAGTATGTGATCTATCTTGGAGAATGTGCCATGCGCACTTGAGAAGAAAGTAAATTCCCTGGCCTCAGGATGTAAAGTTCTAAATATATCCGTCAGGTCCATCTGGTCCAATGTATCTTTCAAGTCCATTATTTCTTTAGTGATTTTCTGTCTGGTTGACCTATCCATTGCTGTGAGCGGAGTATTAAAGTCCCCTGCTATTAGCACATTCTTATCTAGAAGCTTGTTTCTGTTTGTGATTAATTGTTTTAGATATTTAGGTGCTCCCATATTCGGTGCGTAGACATTTATGATTGTTAGTTCTTCCTGATGGATGGACCCTGTAATTATTATGTAGTGCCCTTCTTCATCTCTTGTGATTGTCTTTAATTTAAAGTCCAGTTTGTCTGATATAAGTATCGCTACTCCGGCTTTCTTTTGATTTCCTGTAGCATGATATATATTTCTCCATCCCCTTACTTTTAATCTGAAGGTATCTTCCCGTCTAAAATGAGTTTCTTGTAGACAGCATATAGATGGATTTTGTTTTTTAATCCATTCTGCTACCCTATATCTTTTGATTGGAGCATTCAGCCCATTTACATTCAGTGTTATTATTGAAATATGTGGGTTTAGAGTCTTTGTATCTTTTGTAGGGTAAGAAGACATTCTTTAGTGCCCTGCCATCATTCTGTGTGCTAGAATTATCTGTGTCTCATCTCTGTATTGATCCAGAGGGAACTGTAGTGTGTAATAGCTACCCGAAAAGGTAGTCCTCTACAGATAACAAGAAATCTTCCTTTTCTACTTATATTGTTCAACTATGCTTGAAGTTATTCTTTATAAGGTAATACTTACAAAGCTTGATTAGCAAAGAAGTTGCCTTTGGACAGGGCAATCTCGCAGTCACAACTCACTCTCCGTTCTAGTAGAAAGGTGTGCAAGAGCTTCAGTGAGGCAGAATACCCCCACTGGGCTGCTTTCTTTCTTTTTTTCCTTAAGTTTATTTATTTATTTGAGAGAGAGAGAGAGAGAGCGAGCGCACAAGCAGGGAAGGGGCAGAGAGAGAGAGAGAGAGGATGAGAGAGAATCCCAAGCAGGCTTCACGTAGTCAGTGCAGAGCCTGACACAGAGTTCGAACCCACGAACCATGAGATCATGACTTGAGCTGTAATCAAGAGTTGGAAGCTTATCCTACTGAGCCATCCAGGTGCCCCTAGGTGGTTTTATAAAGAAGAAACCACTAGTCATGCTCTGCTCAAAGATAAATATAACCTCCTTAAGATAGATTAACAAGACTGGAAAAAGGACTTGGAAAAACAGTGCTGGGTATTTTCATTTAGTTTTATTAAATTTTTTGTTTCTCATAAGAAGCTAAATTCAAGATAGAGGTATTGTTATGAATGTCTTTTTTTTTTTTTTAAATGAGCTCTTCAGCCATGTGGTCAGAGTAAATGCTTTCAAAAGTCTAAGTCAACTGGTTCATTGATTAGGAACCAATACAAGACTTCACACCAACCAGTACAACTCCCCAGGCAGGGTCCCTTCTCTTCAATGGGACCGTCTTCCTTTGACTCCACCAGACTCCCATCATAACCCTCTGGAGTCACTTGCTGCTTTTTCAATTTTCCTCTCTCTGTCTTATTTCTCTGTGGTGAGGCAAAGGGTGAAAGCCCATCTGTTGTTTGTGTTTAAAATCTGCTAGTTAGGAGCCCACATAAGGAGCAGATGAGAAGGTCTTGAGCTTTTCTGGATCAATGTCAGACTTTCCGAGAGTCTAATAGAACTCATTCCATTGTGTAGTGAGACCCAAACTCTCTCAGGAGGCTCACACCATGGCTGACAAGTGAAGTTAAGCACAGAAATATGGGCAATGTCTGAATTCCCGGTTAGGGAAAAGAGCACTGGGGGAGATCGGACTTTCTGAGGCATGACTCCAGCCCTGGAAGTAATACACTGTGTGATGAGGAGTGAGAGCCTTCTCATTTCTCTAAAAGGAGGAGGCCAAATAGATTATTTCTAAGCATTATTCTAGCTTTGATATTTGTTTCTAATTTTAAGTTTCTTGGGCCAAGTCAATAACTTCCTATTTTTTCTCAAATGACCGGATCTAACAAATGGAATGCTTTCAATAAATATTTATCAAAAGAATGAATGAAAAATGGAATTTCAAGTGATGATGGTTAGCACTATCTACCACACTGTTAGCAATCTATGGCCTATTGGCCGAAAATACAGCCCTGGTTTGGAGAACTGTTTCCATCCCTTAACTTTTCATTAGCTCTTCTAGGGGCTGTAGCTATATAGAGATCTGTGATGGTTAATTTTATGTGTCAAATGGCAAGGCTACAGTGCCCAGTTGTTTGGTCAAACAGCAGCCTAGGTGTTTCTGTGAAGGTATTTTTTAAAGATGTGATTAACATTTAAACCAGTAGAGTTTGGGTAAACCCATTACCCTCCATAATGTGGGTGGCCCACATCCAATCAGTTGAAGACTTTAGAGCAAAGACTGATGCTCCCCAAAGAGAAAAGGATTCTGCTTGCAAACTTGAGCTGCAAAATCAACTCCTCCCTAGACCTCCAGACTTCTGGCCTTTCCTGAAAATTTCAAATATTTCCCCCAAATTGCATCAGACAATTCCTTTTTAAAGAAAATAATTTTACTTTATTTGTATATATATATATATATATATATATACAGAGAGAGAGAGAGAGAGAGAGAGAGAAAGCAAGAGAGAGAGATCACATGTAAGTGGGGAGGGATGGCTGGGAGAGAGAAAGAGTGAGAGAGAGAGAGAGAGACAGACAGAGACAGAGAGAGAGGGAGAGAGAGAGGGAGGGAGAGAGAGAGAGAGGGAGAATATTAAGCAGACTTCACTCTTAGCGCAGGGTCATATGAGGGGCTCAATCTCACGACTCTGGGATCATGACCTGAGCCAAAATCAAGAGTCAGACACTCAACCCACAGGGCCATCCCAGTGCCCGTCAGCCAATTTCTTAACCACTTCCCCACCACCACATATTCTATAATAGGATGTGACACAACCTATTACCCTATTGATTCTGTTTCTTTGGAGAGTCCTGACTCATGCAAACCCCTGTATATTTCTGATAACAGAGGAACAGTTGGTATAAGCTCTTGTTTGGATTTCCAAAGCACCCTGTGAGCTTTAAAGCTCACCTTCAACTCCTACAACATCTTGCTGCCAGATCCACTTTCTGGTTTACAACTATGTTTTAAAGTCATTGATTCCAATATTTTCTATCTCATATATTCTTTGTGCAAAATTAACAGATAAATACTTGTTCTAAGTTAGAAAAGTCTGGTGAGATCTCCCTTGAACACTAGGGATAGTGTGTTCAAGGAACATAAAGTAGGGGGCTCAGTGACCTACGCCTCTGCGGTCATATGATGTTTGATTCCACATCTGCAGCATCAGGCTGTAAATGAGATGTTGCGGGTTTCTCCATAGACTTTCCTCTCTTCTCGCCTCTTCACATTTACTCCACAGACCCTTCCAGGCTAATGTCATCTACCTAGCATTCATGCTTATGATTCCAGATACTCTTTCCATTCACACTTCTTATAAGAGTTTCAGACTCCCTAGGGACCCGTAACACTTGAATGGAGTTCATTGCTCCCTAGCTCTTCCAATGTAAGTGTGGGTATCTCTGTATCCAGGATTATTATATTGGTCTGCTAATGGTTTACATCTCCTGCCCCATTACCAGAGTGTGTTTTCCTAGCAAGTAAGATCAGAGTTGATTTTCTATGTCCAGGGTCTAGCACAAAGTAAGGTTTATTTAATGGATGTGAGATAAGTGATTGGCTCTATGAACTTATTATATCCACATGTTCTGAGCTTTCTTTGGCAAACAAAAGACTTAATGATTATGTATTCTAGGCAGAAATGGATTGATACATTTAATGAACACAAGTCACAGAGAGTCATGACAACAACTCTTCTTTAAAATGTAGAAATGGATAAAGTACAGGCATGATTATAGCTATAAATAAAGTTCATGAGTCACGCCTAAATCCACTCCCTTTGTACTGCTCCAATACATCTAGGCACTGGATGAATGCTCATTAAAGGTAGTGTTTGGGATAAATTGCCTACTATGAAAAGGACATTTTGAAGGCTACACCTAGCTTCCCAGGAATAACCTCCCCACTTGGGAAGGAAACATTTAGTACAGCACTAGTTGCTTCATGCACCTTCTCTAATGTTTTCTGAAAACAAGTCTAAGGGGTGGTAGGTATAGTGCCTTTGTCGAAACCTGGGCTCCTGCAGTGCTAAAAGGCTCACATGAATGATTGGATGCTTATAAATGGTGGATTGGGCTCTGAACTGTTTCCTGCCTGACATCAAAGACTGAGATAGCCCGTTCTCAGATGCATCATGAAGGTACAGTTGGGGCTGCTATTCTTTAACAGCCATTGGCTCCATGGGGGGCACAGATCGTGCGTTCCTTTTGTTTTCCATCCATCACAGCACTGGGCACAGCGCCCTGTGTTTGGGAAGCACTCAGAAATCCTATCACACACTTCCAGGCCCGACGGACCCAGGGCCATCTTCTCAAAGTTGCTCTCGGAGTACTATCACCTGTATTATTTATTTCCCATTGTGATTGCTTACTTTTTACTGAACGATCCCTTTTGAGGAAGCCCCTTACTTGTGGATGTATTATCTTTATATTTTCTGTTAACTTGTTATGTGAGCCACGTAAATCAAGCAATGGGAGCAGAAGGCGAAGGGTGGGCAATGTACTCCAGCTGGCAGAACGTGGGACCCTTTGTGTGGCCCAGTGAGAGAATATGGAGTCACTTCTAACTCCCTTACAAAGCTGCCAGTTCTCAGCAGAGAGCAGGCTTTCCTGAACCAACTTACTTTGAATCTGACAGATTAATAACAGCCCACCCACAAGTGCTTCCTCACATCCTTTTACACTTACTATTCTCCCTGCCTGGAAACATCTGCCATGAGACGTTAACGTGGCTGTTTCTCTCAGTTCATTCAGGTCTCTGTTCAGATGGCACCGAATTAGAGAGGCCTTTGTTGGCCACGCTTATTCAGTAGAGTCCTGTCATTTTCTCATCCATTCCCAGCTTTATCTTTTGCTGTAGCACTGCCTAGGATCTGATATTATATTTATGTGTGGACTTGTGTATTATCTGGGTACTTCCACTAGAACGCAAGCTTCCTAAGAGCAGAGTGCATGTATTCCTCTCATCAGTGCATCCTCAGTGCTGAAAAGAGGGTTAGTACTTAGTACTAATACATATTTTATTAAAAATATTTTTTAATTTAAATTTTAGGTAGGTAACACATGCTGCAATATTGGTGCCAGGGGTAGAATTCGGTGATTCATCGCTTACACAGAACACCCAGTGCTCATTACAAGTGCCCTTCTTAATGCCCATCACCAATACAGCCCATCCCCCACCTGTCTCCCCACCAGCAACTCTCAGTTTGTTCTCTGTATTTAAGAGTCTCTTGTGGTGTGTTTTTCTCTCTCCTATTCTCCCCGCCTTCCCCTATGTTCATCTGTTTTGTTCCTTATATTCTACATGTGAGTGAAATCATATGGTGTGTGTCTTTCTCTGACTTATTTCACCTCGTGTAATGCATTATAGCTCCATGCACATCATTGCAAATAGCAAGATTTCATTCTTTTTGATGGCTGAATAATATTCAATTATATCTGTATACCACATCTTCTTTATCCATTCATCAATTGATGGACATTTGGACTCTCTCCATAGTTTGACTATTATTGATAATGTTGCTTTAAACATTGGAAAGCATATATCGCTTAGAATCTGTATTTTTGCATCCTTTGGGTAAATAGCTAAGAGTGCAATTGCTGTATCATAGGGTAGTTCTATTTTTAGTTTTTTGAAAATCATCCATACTATTTTCCTGGGTGGTGGCACCAGTTTGCATTCCCACCAATAGTGCAAGAGGGTTCTCCTTTCTCCTCATCTTCGTCAATCCCTGTTGTTTCCTGTGTTGTTAACTTTAGCCATTCTGACAGGTGTGAGGTGATATCTCATTATAGTTTTGATTGTACTTCTCTGATGATAAGTGATATTGAGCATCTTTGTCATGTGTCTGTTAGTCACCTGAATGTCTTCTTTGGAAAAGTGTTTATTCATGTCTTCTGCCCATTTCTTAACTGGTTATTTGTTTTTGGGGTGTTGAGTTTGGAAGATCTTTAAGATTTTGGATACTAACCCTTTATCAGGTATGTCATTTGCAAATTTCAGATATGTCATTTGCAAATATCTTCTCCCATTCCATAGGCTGCCTTTTAGAATCATGGTCAATTCTAGTAACCCTAAAGTCAAGTATTTGATGCTTAATATCCCCTACCACCACCGCAGCCACCACCGCCAACACACACACACACACACACACACACACACACACACACACACACACACACAATCTTATCACCACTATGAATCTCCAGGATGGCATACAATACCTTTCCCTTTAGCCTTAGACTGATCATTTGTAACCATGGAAAAGACTTTAAAGGACATATTTTCGGAAGAGATAAATGAGCTATGTTGGTTTTCATTTTATTTGATTAATACAGTGCATGTAATTTAAATTCCTCACAGTGCCCCTCATTCTCATCCGTACGTTTAAACAATGTTGTACTGGCAGCAATAAATACCATGACCTCCCTGCCTCTGGAGCCGACTTAATTCACCAGGCCTCCTATGCTAACGATCAGAAAGGAAAACTGCACTTCATATTTAGACTTACCAGCAGTTAGGTGGTCAGGGACTATTTTTAGGGGCAGGCTTCCAGTGCTGGAGAAATTGTAAAACTCACACAAAGAGATGAACACACAAGGAGGCATCTGGCTCAGGAAACTGCAGATGTCAATCCTCTCATTAGCAAAGAACCACTTTGTGATTCCCTTTTCTTTTTTTTCCTTTTTTTTTAAAAAATATTTTTATTTTATTTCTAGGAGAGAGAGAGAGAGAGACAGCGTGAGCAGGGGAGGGTCAGAGAGAGAGGGAGATACAGACTCTGAAATAGGTTCCAGGCTTTGAGCTGGCAGTCAGCACAGAGCCCGACGCGGGGCTCGAACCCACGAACCGTGAGATCATGACCTAAGCGAAAGTCGGACGCTTAACCGACTAAGCCACCCAGGCGCCCCTGTGATTCCCTTTTCTACGTGTTCTCTGGAAGCCTAACGCTGGCTCCAACCGTGGTGTGGTGAGTGCAGAAATGGGAGCCATCAAGGGGACCTCCTCTTAAGTGAACCAATCTGCAACTGGGTCTTTAATTTACCAGTACTGACATAGGGTTCCTCTTGTAACCTTTTGTCCTTTTCGTTTTTTAAAAAGCAGGTGGGGGCTCCTGGGTGGTTCCGTCAGTTAAGCATCCGCTCTTGATTTGGGCTCAGGTTATGATCTCACAGTTCCTGAGTTTGAACCTCACATCGGGCTCTGTGCTCACATCACAGAGCCTGCTTGGGATTCTCTCTCTTCCTCTCTCTCTGCCCTTCCCTTGTTCTCTCTCTCCCTCAAAATAAATAAACTGGAAATAATTTAAAAAATTAAAAAGCAATAGTTGAAATTCATACTTTACCCTTTGGGAAAGCTGCAAACAGGGCAGTGAACCCACATGGTGTGAAAAAGCGGTGCCCAGAGCTGTGTCAAGACGGGGCCATCCTTGCTTAGCTCCAGGACTGACCTTTGGGGAGGAAGGACCTGACCTTTAGCCTCTGAAGATGATGTGGTGTTAGGAAGAGATGGACTCTGTCCGAAACTAACAAAGACACAGTGATCTATTCTGGGTATTAATATATGTTTGTTTCCATAGATACCAGATTAAAAAGACCAATTATACAAATATCTTTTCCAAATGTATTCAAATTCTATCACTGATTTGGTAAACCTCCTAATATCTTATTTGGTTTCTTTCCTATGTCTCCTTTAATAACATGCAAATGCTATATTAAGCCTTTAATAGAGATTATATGAACAGAAATAGAATTTTGCCTTATTGTGAAGATACGCATCTGCTTTTCTGTGCGGTGAGCAGTTATGAACATAAGGATTAAAATTCCCTCCTCGTTCTAACAATGTATGTGTCTCGGAAAACTGGTTTGTTCTAGTAAGAAACACACAGCTACATATTTAGATACATCTAGATATCAACTTGCAGAATTATCTATTCAGGGACTGTGGTGTATAAATAGGAACTAAGGAATTTTGAAAAAGCACAACTATCTCCCTCCACATTCATCTGAGTACCTGCTTTCTGAAAGATGAAATACATGTACTTCTAGGAATCTACACGTAGGCTTTTATCTTTCTTCGCTTAATGCTTTGAAGTGTGACACTAACCCTCACAAATAAACCCTGACCTTTCCCCAGCTGGCCAGACCACCCCAAGAGCACACTCACTTCTTACAACTTCCTAAGGCAAAAATCGAAGGGGGTGCAGTGCTCATTCTTTCTAGATTCTCCTTTGAAGAATCGAGGTCCACCAGCGGCAGCCCTTGTCTGGATATTTCAAAGTGGAGCAGGTTCACCAATGTGAAGATCAAGTGAAACCATGTATTTGAGTTCCCTTGGGATGAGTATTTCCCCCTCTCTTATTTCTATGCATTCTGATTATGCACAATAATAGTCTCTTGAGTGTAAGGAAGACATTTTCATTTCCAAAATGTATCCTCACATATTTTCTTTTGATCTTCAAATGTACAAATACAGCATTATCTGGCTTCTACTCAAAAGAACTATGAAACACAAAAAAATTTAAAAAGAACCTTACTTGGATCTGTAGAGCCCCCTGTGGATGGAAAATGTTCAGGTCTAGAATGTTCCAGCCTCTAGATTCCTAATTCTATGCTGTGTTTGTAAATATCCCTATATCTGTGTTTCATAAATGACCAGGTAGTGAAGTTACAAATATCATACTATGTATTTTTTTTACAATAAATCATACATTCAGGTATTTCTCAAATATCTCAAAATGTAAATGGGTAAATACACTGTAAACAAACTAAAGTGTACCTGTGTGTAGAGATACAACACACACACACACACACACACACACACACACACACACACACACACACACCTGCTCTGTGTTTATCTTCCTCAATCCTTTTTCCCTCTTCTTACTTCATCCAATTTTGAAGCTGAATCTTCTTTGAATCATTTGGAAATCCAGTGAATGCTGCCTCAGAAGTGTTCATTTGGTGGGATAATAAAATATTATTAAAATTTCTAGAACATGAAGTTTGGAGTTTTAGTCATTTTTCCACCATTTAAGTTAATGCAACATAATTCTTGACCAGAGAGGAAACACATACCAAATTAATAAGAGGTCAGAAAATTTTAACAATTATGATATCAATCAAGCACTTGAATTATGTATCTGTTAGTAATTATGAGTAGGTATCTGTAGAGAGCAACTTCCTGCCAATTTTCAAAATACTTAATCAGTTCACAAATTAGCATTTTTTGGGGGGGATAACATGTTAAAAATGTATATCTATCTCTCTCTCTCTCTCTCTCTCTATCCATCCATCCACACACAAAACAAAAAGGCCTCTCTTCATAGGATTATTACCTAAAAGGGAACCTAAAAGGGAATTCCCTGCTTCATGAACCATTACTTCTAGATGCTCAATTAAATCCTTTGCAGGATTAAATATTCTGGGCACACTGGCATTTATTAAAGTCATCCCTATACTGGTATTCAGAACACTGGGATCTATGTACCTTCCTTATTGACCAGAAAGCTCCGTGGTTCTTAAGTTTCCCTATGTAAAACTGCATCCAGAGATAAGGAGTGATTTCTAATCACCTGGAATGTGTGAAATATCTGTTCCCACCACCAAAAAAAACCGCTTTCGTATTGATAGTACTATTCATGCTGCATTACTATTCATAAATCCTTCTTATTTTCCTGATATATACTTTCCAACTTTACCCAGAACCATCTTAATTTTAGTCCTGGCTTACTGATTCCACAGTTTACGTGAAAGCTATGGGGGTGTCCTACAAATTGGGTCCAGAATGGTAAAAAAAAGTTACATATTGATAGAGATATGTAAATATAAAGATATGTAGCATATATAGTGCCAACGTGACCTAATGGGAGTGTTAATTTCCAAAATGAGGAAATGTCTAATGGCCGTTCAAGTGGAAGGCCAAACTCCTGAGATCTTGTTTAGTAACAACACATGTTATGTCTGTTACCATCAGGGCAGGCGTGAGAAAAATGTGACCAACAAATGAGCCACTCTAACTCGGGGAGGGGTCAGTGCTGTATAGCAGTTAAGGCTACAAACTGAAGCCCCAGCAGGCAGGTTTGGATCCCAACTTGGCTGCTTGCCAGCTCTGAGACTTTGGTGAATGGATCTGAATGGTATGTCTCAGCTTCTTTATCTGTAAAGTAGGAATAATGCTAATATGTACTTCAAACGGTTATTAGATAGACTGAATTAGGTAAGCCAAGGAAAGGTCTATCTGTCTGAACCATGTACATCTTGTGAAGGAAGTTAATTTTTATCCAAGAGATAAACCATCGGAAAACAGCATATGGGCTTGGCCTTTTTTCCCCTCCATTTAGAAAGAGATGGAAAAATGTTAAGAAAATAAATTCATACTGGGAGCACATCATAAAGCACCTTCTCTATGGGACTATCTATCTCAGTACCATCTCCCTCTCGGAAACCATAAAGGAGTTCAGATTAGAGGTGAAGCCGAGATTCTGAGCAATGTCTGTTGCTTTATGAGTCAAAATAAAAGAAACTGAGATAAATCGAGTGTTGAAGGCACTTTCTGGTACTTCAATGCCGCAGGGAAAGGAACTCTAATTATGGGGTATAGAAGAAACCTATCACACCCCTGCTCATGCAGGAACACACACACATGCTCCCCACACACATCTTCATGACCCATGCTATTTTAGCAGCTTTCTCTTTTCTTGTCTCTTGACACTTAAATGTTCTCACATAAATATACTAACCAGACAGGCTCCCATCTAGAACATCTGATTTCTCTAAGCATCTTAATTCTTCATATCAGGCTATCTTATACACACACCCTGTCCATTTCTGAAAAAGTCTACTTTTTTTTTTTTTTATCATGTTCCCTTTGGGGCTTACAAAGACTAAGCACATGCATGACCTCAACTGATCACATAGCAACTTCATGGGGCAAACAATGTAGACAGTTACCCCATGAGACAGGCAAGGGAACCAGGACTCAGAGACACATGCCTTGTCCTAGGTCGGTCAAATGTTAGATTCAGGAGTCTTGGGCCTGAATCTACAGTCTCTGAATCCCATGTTCATGAGCTTCACCCCATAGTCTCCAAGATAAAAAATGAGTGAGGGGCATCTGGGTGGCTCAGTTGGTTAAGTGTCCAACTTCAGCTCAGGTCATGATCTTATGGTTCATGGGTCTGAGCCCCGCGTTGGGCTCTGTGCTGACAGCTCAGAGCCTGGAGCCTGCTTCAGATTCTGTGTCTCCCTCTCTCTCTGCCCACCAACCCCCACCCCCACTTAAAAAAATGAGTAAGATTACAATGACTTGTTCCAACTTCTCTTTAACCCAGGAGTTTTCTCAAGCCTCCAGAAGGGACTCAGAAAAGCATGGATACTGGCAAGATGTCAATCAAGCAATGATGAATTTCCATCAAGAAGTGAGATGCCAGGGCAACAGTAATGCCCGACTGGCATGCCTCTGCTCCAGGAAAACAGGTAAACAAAGAAACAAATAATCACTGTTGTTGTTGTTGTTTTTTCCTAAAAAGAGAGAGGGTATAAAATGAGAAGGATAAGATCTATTTATAAGCCACCACTTATTGTTCGAATCCCTCAGGCTGAGTTGACTGTCAAGACTGCTTTCTTAACAAAAGCTTGTTTTGCACTTCAAGAATCAAAATAATCTTATCTTTCATTGCAGAAAAACGGGACACTTTTTTCCAACAAAATCTTTCTTTCTAATGCATCACAACACACTCTTTGTAACAGAGGGCCAAATTCCTAATTTTCAGCCTCTCTTTTCTCTCTCCATCCTTTCCTTGCTTCTTCCCTTCCACAACCTAGTGACAAGTCTCTACTAGATTCTAAACAAGATACTAGGCGTTGGGGACAAATGTATATATAACTTATTTTTTAAATCACTGTGTCATCATTTGTATTCCTTTCTTCTCTATCTACAACTATGCCTTAATATATCTACTGATAAGTTTCTTTTGATTCTTCAAAGATCCTTCCCAATGTTCTCTCCTGGGAAAACAGAAGCTCAGTAACTTGGCAAGAGAGTTTGGCTTCATTGAGATCTTCAAGGAATGGAAAGGTAAGGAAAAGAAAGGCAAGAAGAGTAGGCAACAAGTAGCAAATAACAGGTCACATCAGAATATGTGTATATGCAGAATATGCAGTAGATTTTCTCAATCAGTTCATTGAATGACTGATAAGATGCATGAGAGATCATTAACATCATAGCATGGATTTTTATGAATAATTGTAAGTCAATTAGCAGGATCTTGAAGTGTGTGTGTGTGTGTGTGTGTGTGTGTGTGTGTGTGTGTGTGTGTGTGTGTGTGTGTAAATAGCACTATGGTCACCAAGGGGCTTATACCTCTTTGCAGCAACATATTACTGAGGCCCCACTCCTGTCTATGGGATATTTGAGCAGATTGCTTCACATCTTAGCATGATAAATGCAACCCAAACTTATGATGAAGATATGAAAAGCTCACATGCGCTGTTTCTAGGAAGGGCCAAGAAGACACTGAAAAGCCTGCTTAGTGTTTTCCCCATGGCCCTATCACTGCAGGATCAGACAACAGCGCTCGCTTCTGCCTGACACTGGGTGATTTGCAAACTGCCCTTCTGCATGGCAAGGTGGGCGCTGGGCACTCTCTGAATAGTCTGGGTCTGTGATGAGAGGTTATCCTCAGGAGGCTGGTTAATGTCCATGTTGACTTCTCACTCCAGCAATTCCAGTTGATATACCCAAGAAACTGATGACACAAAACACCCACCTGCAGAGAAATCTGTAGCCCCTGCTTTGAACCCCCACACTGGGCTCACAGGGAGGGGTGGCTGTTGCTCGGTCTGATTTGGCTATATAATGTCCTTCCCATCCCCTTCCCTTAGGAGGGGACCAATCCAAAAAGAGCTGCATGTATGTCTTGTACACGTTGTGGGTCTCCATTACCCAAAAGTGAATCTTCATTTGCAATTAATTGATTTATAACGCCAATAAATGGAGGATTTGATGATGTAACAATAAGTACTGAAATATGCTGTTGGCTAAGCACACTTGGGATCAGACTGCTGTCAGTTTGAATCCCACCTCTGTAATTTACCTACAATGGGATGAGGCAAGTCATGTTACCTCTGTAAGACTCAGTCTCTAATATGCCTAGTACTCTCCCCCCTAGAAGTCATGACTATCTGAGGATCATGTGATTACTTAGAAAAGACAGGGCATTTCATGGTTAAGGACATTACATTATCCTTGTGAATTCAAGAGGTTCTATGGTAGAGAAAAATCTCACTGCTCATGTTCAAGACAGAGTAAATTTTGACTGAAAGTCATTTAGGCATCAGAAGGATGCTCTTTCCTAAGTATACAGTGTGTAAAGCATAAATGGTTATGTTTTCAGTAGCCATGTATAATTTTATGGTATCTGTGTCGCTGACAATCACAGAAGCTTAGAAGTGGAGAATAATATTGTGCTTGTTGAAAGCTTAAGCTATCTAAGTTGTGTTTATAAAATGGAAAACTAATTACCCATCAGGTAATAAAAGCCCATAGGATAGATCCCCTTTAATAGTAGAATGACTAACATGATAATACATAAATGTGGGGACATTTAAGCCTTCTTTTGGAGAGTAACTGTCAAACTCTCAGGAGTCATTGGAAAGTAGGAGAGAATTCTAAAGTGTTGTAATCTACCTTTACTGTTGGAATAGGGACAATGGGCATCTATTTTTCCCTGCTTCAGGGATACCTGAAGAGACTTCAGTTAGTAAAACCTTCCTTGCACCTCTGCATTACCCCATCTGCCCCTTCCTGTGAAAGGAGAAATCAACTTTCTGGCAAATTTGGAAGCAGGAACAGCCCCCAAAGCTAAACTCACCTTATTCTTGTTGGGATATGTCTGTGTCTGGTCACCTCTCCACCATGGGTTATAGGACTCTCCGCATGAGAAGGAGACCTGCTATTTCACGGAGCCAACTTTACTAGACAGGTAACCCTATGTCATTTTAGGGTTCAGTAGTAGCAAACTATCAGTGCTAAATGTGTAAGCCACTTTCTCACAGCTACCAGTTTTAAAGCTGGCATTTTGATCTCCATTTGTCTGCCTTGTCTATCTCTCAGTCAATACAGAACTTGGGTGGGGACAAGAAGGACCCTATTTTTTTAACTCCCATTAAAGCCAGCAAATATTATTCTACTCTGATTTAATAGTAAAACTTTATAAAGTTAATATGTATCAATACCTTTTTCATCTTTGGAGGGGAATGGTAAAATGACCTTATGCATAGGATAAATTATAAAAACCCATACCATGCATTCTCAGCCAGAGTGATATTACCTGTCTTCAGCATACCTCACTCACAAATTTCACTGATCAGCTTGGCTGACAGAGGGGAACTGGTCATTGTAGCCTTGTTCTAGGTGGGAGGCAGCCCAAGGAAGGAAGTTGTAGAGTTATGGGCAACTTACAGAAGTGGTTCAGAGAATTCCCAATCATCACAAAGTCCAAACCCTTCTCAAAGGGCAAGAGTTAGTCTAATCTGAGCAAGTGAGAGTTTCCGGAGTGTGGTAGAAAGGTAAGAGGCAGGGCAGGACCAAGGTTATGTCCAAGAAGGCTTTCCAAATGTCGAAGGGGAAATTTGAAGAGTTAATGGTACCACCATTTGTGGGAAATAGGAAGTGAGCACATATTGCATCTACTCCAGTCTTAGGAGCTCTTTAATCGTTGCTGTATCCACGAGAAGGACATGCCCAGGCTGGCAGGGGGTTCCCTGATCAGCTGAGCTTCAGGTGCTAAGCCTGCGGACCTTGGTGCTCATCCTCTGAGTTGTGAGGTGGTTTCTTATGCAACCATAGCTGACGTCTATGTTTGTAAGTAAGGGGAGTTACTAGTCTAAGGTTATAGAACTTGTGAATAGCTGAGTTGAGATTCACAGCCAAATATTAACAAAGCCAGTTCATATAAGTTCCATACCCAGACATTGGACTAGTTAGTATGAAATGCATGTTTTGCCCTTGGAGTTTAGCTGGGATACAATACAGAGGTCTCACATGGACCCCAGAAACCCAGAAAAACCAAAACTTGGATGCCCAAGGGATTAATACTGTAATGCTAACATGAACACTGTAAACTTAATTAGGACAGAAATGTATTTGCCTTGTTCGTTGTTTTATCCTCAGCACCTAATACAGTCTCTGCATAGAGTAAGTGTCCATTTTAAATGAATTAATGAATGAATAACATCATTCACTATAAAATTTCAAATTATTTTGGCTATTCAGTGAAAGGTGATAAGACCATTAAATATAGGTACAATTTAATACTTAATGAGAACTACTAATATTATCAGATTATTAAATGCTAAGACATTTCTCAAGAACCCTCTAGAAAAATGTAATGGTTTGTAAAGTCAGGTCCTCACTTTGGTGAAGTCCTTGGAAATGAAATTGTTCTTTCCCAGCAGACTGCTCTATAAATGCCAAGCTTACTGCCTGAATTCATTCTAGGTTATGCTGCTTGAAGATGATGAGATTGCTATGTTGGACTTCTTCGGAACAGATGGAAGGGTTGCTTCAAATAGTGTTTTCTTTTCCAATCTTTCATCAAATATTCTCTTGTCCCTATTTTTATACTGAGATCTAATTAGCATTTTATCTTTCACTTCAATTTCACAAAAGACACAAGAAAGGCCTTCACAAAGATTAAGTGAAGTTGCGATTTGTCTTTATGTTTTGTATTTCCTTTTTATGTGCTCCATCCCCTATTGCCCCAGACAAGCTCTAAAAGTTGAAAAAACTCTGTAGTAAGTTTTGCTGCTAAGTAGCTGTTTGATCTTAGGCCAGTCATTCAAAATATCTGGGCCTTAACTTGCTAAATTTGTAATTTGAATAATAAAAATGCTGTGTGGAATTAAATTTGAGGTACTTTTCTTTTCTGAGGGATTTATTATTCCATGTGTGAGGGGCCACTGGATCGAATGAATTACAGTGCTGTGAATCAAACTTGCCTTGAGGTTGAATGATCATAATTGGATTATCATTGAAGAAATGTCATGAATCAGGCACTGCACTGGAAAGGCAGCAAGACAGACACACAGAAAGGATTCATATGGATTTGGAGGAATATCTAAGAAAGAACAAGTGATCCCAATATTGCTATTTCTCTTGAGTCAGAAAGCACCTAGATGGCATTTCTAGGCTAGTATGTTCGACAGGTCCCAGAGAGCTAAGCTCTTTCAGGTTGCTTAGAACAAAGTTAAACTCAGAGTATATTAAAAAATGGGGATTCTTGGGGCGCCTGGGTGGCTTAGTCGGTTAAGCGTCCGACTTTCGCTTAGGTCATGATCTCGCGGTTCGTGGGTTCGAGCCCCACGTCGGGCTCTGTGCTGACTGCCAGCTCAGAGCCTGGAGCCTGTTTCAGTCTGTGACCCCCTCTCTCTCTGACCCTCCCCTGCTCACGCTGTCTCTCTCTCTCCTGGAAATAAATAAAACATTAAAAAAAAAATTAAAAAAAAAAAGGGGATTCTTTGTAAGGACACGAGGAGAGAAGGGGGTTTAAAAAGGCATTCTTTCAGCAGTGATACAGCCAAGAGCCAAAGGCAACCAGAATGTCATGATATATTAGTAACTCTGGCATCATGGTCTCCCATGATCTACAAGTTTAGACAGAGTGCAGAAAGAGAATATATTAGAGCATCTATTTATGTTTTTTAGCTTATTATTTATCTTTTTAAACTTTGAATGGTTTTCTGATAACATCTCTCATAAATAAAGATAGGCATCTAAGTCATATACACATAAAATATATTATTAGTTGTATGTGGCAGAGAGAGTCATGCTTGCCAGATAGCCTCCTTACATTTCCCAGCCCTGTGCAATTAGATGGATTCATCTGGCAAGTCTTGGAAAACAAAATCTGAGCTGAAGTGACATGTGTCATTTCCCTGTTGAAGCCATGAAAAGCTCACACACAATTCTCCGGTCTCCCTTGGCTTTGGCCATAACTGAGGAGTCTGGATGTTTTAGATGCCCCTAACTATAAAGTAGTGAAGCTATCTCTCAGCCTGGGTCTCTGAGTAACTACGTACAGCAGAGCCCCCACTGGCACTGTATAAGATATGCGTGTAAGAAATAAAACTTCAGGGGTGTCTGGTTGGCTCAGTTGGTTGAGCATCTGACTTCGGCTCAGGTCATGAAATCATGATTTGGGAGTTTGAGCCCTATGTCGGGCTGAGAGCTAACTCAGAGCCTGGAGCCTGTCTTCAGATTCTGTCTCCCTCTCTTTCTTTCCCTCCTTTGCTCATACTCTCTCTCAAAAACAAATAAAACACTAAAAGAAACCAGGATCATCTCTATCTCTGGATGATTTGTCTTCATCTACTCATGAGTATCTACCTTCAGGATTTCGTGGTCCATTAAATAAAAAGAAATAAAACTTTGTTAGGTTAAGCTACTGAGATATTGGAGTTATTTGTTACGGCAGAATAGCATAACTTTTCCTAACTAATAAATGATGCCTATTCCCATGGGGGGAGGGGGGTAGAGTCAATAATTTATGTAATTTGTCTACTTTTGTTTATGCTAACACTCTCTAGGTTTCCAAAAAGATGTAACCTGATGAGTGTTCTAATCTGTAGATGCCACTCATCTTTAGAGCAATTAACCGTGGTCAAGGTAGCAGGCTCATGAAATGAGAAAAGTCCTTTTGGTAATCACTTCAGCCATTAAGGGGAGGGACTTTGGGCAAGGGACCTGTTGTCTCAGGAATTTTTAAGATGAATGCAAATCATCAATTTCACACAGAGACATCAAGTCCAGGAACAGGAGATAACAAATACTCTTGCACTCAAAGACCATATCTTTGTCAATTCTCTGCTCTGATTTTTCCTAGATCTTAATCAGTAGAAGGCCTTTAATAAGTGATTTGTGAGCGAATGGAAAGACTGGATGAAGAAACATATACAGGAGGGATGTGGCAGTGTAATAAGTATGAGGGAACTGTCTTTGGCAGAAGGCCAATCCTTTGGGAATGAAGTCTTCTTAAAGTAAAATTCTGCAAACGTATTTCAATTCACACATTCATTCAACAAATAGTTATTGGGTGCCCTTTAATGTTCTCAGGTCACTTTCCCAAAATAACTGCAAAGAAAATGTTTTCCACTTTTTCCCTCTTCATCTAGAAAGATCTATTTTAAAGGATGGGATTGTGGAATTGAGCACTGCTTTTTGAACACAGTCACGAATCCAGGCATTTGGTCCAGGCAGTGCCGGGAGGAGAATGGGTAATGATTTTAACAGAGCCTGCTGCAAACGCCTACTCGTTCTTCCACAAGCAACTAATCTTAGGCCTCAGCCACGCAATATCGCAGTGAATAGAGGGATGAAATGGACTAAGAGGTGAAATGTTGCCAGCAACAGAAGCTCGAAGTACTTCATTCTTCAAGGGTCTCTCACTGGTATCAGCTTGGGTCAGAATGGTGTTGCAGTAGACTGGTGATGGGGGCCACTCTGACCGCTTTGCCAAGAGGCAGGATGAGAGCTGGTACTGATAGCTCTTAACATAATGTCTGGGCAATTTTCTTGTGAGTAGAAAAGGAAAGGGGTGAAAATGTGCTCATGTTTGCTTTTAGTAATGATGTGCAGAGAATTTTAAACAAGACTATAGGGGTTTAACTTTAATAATTCATCAGTCAAGACACTGGCATGTCTTGGCATGCTTGGCAGTAGGTAAAGACCCAAGGGAAATCAACACAGAACCCTGTCTTTAAAAGCTTTATATTTTTTACTGAGGGTTACCAAAGAAAAAGAACAATGGATAAAAAGAACCCAGAAGAGAAAAATGGTATCAGTATTGACAAGCAGAAGAGTAGAGCAGACAGGCAGGTGGACTGTCGAGGAAAGTGGCTGAGTGGCCTGGGTTTAAATCCCAGCTTAATTACCTAATAATAAAATAGACCTAGGCAGTTTATTTAAGCTTTGTGCATTTTTTCTCATTTAAACTATAAGAATTATATGAGCACTTCAAATTGAAACAAGTGAAGTGTTTAGAAATGTGAGTAGAATGTGGTAAGGAATTATTAGTTAGCTATTAATTAATAGTTAGCTAATAATTAATAGTTAGCTATTATTAGTGCAATTGAGATTAAAGGAATATTATTTTGGTTGATTTTTTTTTTCTCACTAAATAGTCTTAATGTACCATTATCTTCCTGTTAGAATTTGGTTGATCAGAGGAACTTGACTGAGTTAACATAATCTGTTATGGTACATCAAGACCACTGGTCTGGATTCCAGGCAGCCAGATTCACTACTACCTCCATGACCTCCAGACAGTTGAAGGATTGTCCCAATGCTTAGCTCTCTCCTGGTATCACAAATTATTCTTGTGAGAAAGGAAGAAAGGAAGAAAGAAAGAAGGGAGAGAGGGAGGGAGGGAGGAAGGAAGGAAGGTAGGAAACCTAAAGATTTCTTTAATGAAGGGCTAAAACCTTCATTATGTACCTTCTTATATCCTCTTCAACCAAAATGGCCTCTCTTCTCTCTACTAATAAAAATTCTGTATGTCTCATAATCCAGGGCTCCATGCAGGGTCTATATTTAGGGATGAGGTGGAAAAAAGGAGCGAATTTTTGAGTTATGAATTATCTCAGTGAATCTCTATATGCCCTGACCCTTCTGAGAATTTTAGCTAGAAATGAAAATCTGGTCCATTCAGAGCATACAGCCCCTCTATGTCCAGAAGATTCTTTCTGATGATAGATTTATCATTAGTTCAGCTTCCTCGTAGCCTCAAGAGGAATTGTTAATGAAAGCTGTCTGTGTCCTTGAGCTAGCCCTGCCTATCAGCTACTTCTTCTTTGTCTTAGGGATTTTGCTTATTCACCAACTTACATGACCACAGGCTTGCCTACCTGATGCAGTTCACTCATGCTGATGAGGGCCACCACATCCCAGTGTCCATTGTCTAATTTGTTAGTATCATTGGTCAGGACAACTCCATTCTTCATGTAAGCCCTTCATAGACACCCGTGCACTGTCTCCTCTATTTGACCTGGGTCAGTGGAATAGTCTCCTTCTAGATCTCTCTGACTTCTTTTAACAACTCATCTGATAAGGCTGCAACAATCTCCCTTTTGACTGACTCGAAGCCAATTGATTAGGGACCTTAATTACATCTTCAAAATTCCTTGAACATTGTCATGTAAAGTACACTACCCATGAGAGTGATAAACCTTCATTCTCACACATCCTGCCCACATTCAAAGGGAAAGGATTATACAGGGCAGGAATCTTGGGGGCCATTTGAGAATTCTGCTTGTAACAGTTTGGAAAGAACTTTAAACAAGTATGAAGATCCAGCACATTTTCCCATTTTATTCTCATGAATATTTTTTTTTTCAGTTTTTGCCTTAACCATGCAAAGTATACTAGGCCTGGTATATGGGCTAAATTAAGGCCTAGTTCTCTCTGGTGTCAACTACAGCCATGATGTAGAGTCTAGGTCTGGGACTCAGGAGATTTATGTGTTAATAACATCCCCATATGCTGAGATGTTGAGGACTCTCAGGGAATAGGCTCTATCTCATTGAGTTTCCATTTCTTCCTACTTGTTGAACACATTATCACCAGTTATCTTTCCAGCTCTAAGGTTCTTTGGCTGACAATCTCTATGTCCTGAGGTATAACTGTTTGATGGAAAATCCATAATGAAAAGTAGAATGAGTGAGGGAGGGTAAGATGAGCCAAAGACTATCAAAGATGAGAGAAAGGGATAGAAGATGAGGAGCCTGGAATTAACTTTTCAGAATTGTCCAGAAGAGGCAGGCTCTGTTTAGGCTTTAGGAACTGGGTCCTCCCCAGAAAGATCTTGTGAACATCTCAGGAAGCCAGGGGAATATGTGTACTTCCAGGCCATGTACTTACCCTTCAAGCCTGAAGCCAAAACAACATTTTTCCTGCTAGTATCTGAACTGAGAGTATGCATGTTAGCTTTGCCATTTTCATGGTTAAGCTGTTTTATGCTGGGAACCTTGAAGCTAGAGGTTTCCATAAATCAAATTTAAAGACAGATTAGATATCTTTAGTTCCCATATGTACCGACCTCAATCTTCAATTTTCAAAGGGCAGTAAAATTTCTTAATCAGCCCACATAGCTCCATGGTTGGAACAGTTCCCACAAATATGGCAGCAAGGGTTTTCTATCAGAGCTGAATCTGTCTGGGGGACGATCAGTTTGCAGGCTCTCCCTCAAGTATGGCCAAGCTTCAGTTAGGATAAATGGCAGGGGCTGGCCTTGGGATGGGTGGCTGTGTGATACAAAGGTAATTGAATATGAGTACTCCAAGACTGAGGTGGAATTAACAGACTAAGAGTCCTAGAGGCAGCAAACCTGACCAGAAGTTGACTGTGACTTTATGAGCCCTGGGACTTCCTAACTGATCAATTTCCCCCACTATAAAACAAGGGATAATTATAACTACAAAGTCATGGGGTCACTATTGCCCAAGGCTGACCCTTAGCCCTGGACGTTCTAATTACTCACTAGGGTTTCCAAGTTCTTGAATAACCATCGAGGTCAATAAAGTAAAAGTTAATAATCATTGAAGGTCAGTCTGTGATGTGTCAAACACTGTTGTAAGCACTTTGCATATGTTTTCTTTTATATATAACCACATGTTACAGATTGAATTGTGTCCTCCCCGCAAATTCATATGCTGAAGCTTTAATTCCCAAAGTGAGTATTTGGAGACAGAGCCTTTAAGGGAGCAAATACAGTTAATTGAGGTCACAAGGTAGGGCCCTGATCCAGGAGTACCGGTGTCCTTATAAGAGGAAGAGACACTAGGCACATGCACACATAGAGGAACGGCCGTGAGAAAACATGGTCGAAGGCAACCATCTATAAGCCTGGAAGAGAGTTCTCACCAGAAACTACCTGCCAGTTCCTTGATCTTGGACTTCCAGCTCCAGAGCAATGAGGAAATCATTTCTGTTGTTTAAGCTCCTTTGTGTGTTATTCTTTGTGGTGGCACCCCTTAGGCAACTAACACAACCCTCTGAGATAGGTGACATTTCTATTTTACAGAATTGATTGGGGCTTAGACAGGTGAAGTCAATGGTTTGTCATAATACAACTCACGGCCACTTTATGAATGTATAGAGGTAGAGGCAATATATATGCCTCTTTTTGTACATGGAGAACACACGCTACATGCCTCGTTCAACTTTCAGCGTGGGGCCTGGAACCTGGAAATAATTTCATCAACAAGGAATAAAGTATTCCTGATTCAACTCTTTGATCAAACTCCTCTACACTTAGGTTTATGTGGTTGGCAGCCAGCTCCTGGTAACTTCACAAAGAACATGTGTGAAGAAATTCCCATTAATGGTGTCTAGATTTTGTTCAGAAAAGTTCTCTCTGTATATTCTGTTTAAATCAACAGTCAGCTTAATAGTTTTCCTAAGGTTTTTTTTTTTTTTTTACAGAAGTAAAACAAGGAGGATGTTCCAAAACTTTCTAACAAAAAACCCTCTGGATTCACGGTCTGCTTTTCTCCTCTTTGCCAAGGACAGACATTACGAAGGTGTAAGGAATTGAAAGAAGTGTTGTAATCAAAACCACACTGAGATACCACCTCACACCAGTCAGAGTGGCTAAAATGAGCAAATCAGAGAACTCTAGATGCTGGTGAGGATGTGGAGAAATGGGCACCCTCCTGCACTGTTGGTGGGAATGTAAACTGGTACAGCCCCTCTGGAAAACAGTGTGGAGGTTCCTCAGGAAACTAACAATAGAACTCCCCAAGACCCAGCAGTAGTACTACTAAGAATTTACCCAAGGGACACAGGAGTGCTGATGCATAGGAGCACGTGTACCCCAATATTCATAGCAGCACTCTCCACAATAGCCAAAACATGGAAAGAGCCTAAGTGTCCATCAACTGACGAATGGGTCAAGAAGATGTGGTTTATCTATACCATGGAATACTACATGGCAATGAGAAACAATGAAATCTGGCCATGTAGCAACATGGATGGACCTTGAGGGTGTTATGTTGAGCGAAATAAGTCAGGCAGAGAAGGACAAATATCATATGTTTGCACGTATAGGAGGATTAGGAGGAACTTGACGGAGGACCGTGGGGGAGAAGAAGGGGAAATGATGGTGGAGGGGGAGAGAGGCAAACCATGAGAGACTCTTGAATGCTGAGAAACAAACTGAGGACTGATGGATGTGGGGGGGAGGGGGGTGATGGGCATGGAGGAGGGCACGTGTGCGGATGAGCACTGGGTGTTATATGGAAACCAAATTGACAATAAACTATTTGTAAAAAAAAAAAAGGCGGAAAGAAACTATCAACCTACAAAAAAGAAAGAAAGAAAGAAAGAAAGAAAGAAAGAAAGAAAGAAAGAAAGAAAGAAAGAAAGAAAGAAAGAAAGAAAGAAAGAAAGAAAGAAGGAAATGTTGTTGTTATTGCTGTTTTCTCCTCCATTACAGGGGCAATCAAAATGCGGCCACAGGGGGTACTAAGGCCTAAAGCAATTGATCGCACTTGAGTGCTAATCACTTTACATTTTCATGTGTCTCTGCTGTACCAGAGACAGTTCTATCCATTCTTAGGTTTCAGGCAAAAGTTATAGAGGTCTAGGCATGCTTAACTTACCCTATCAGTCTCTCCTCCCTTAGTTTTCCACCATTTCATACAAAAGAGGATTCTGCTTATTGAAAGATTTCTTCGCATTTGAGAAAAGTATTTTAAATAAGCTCTGGTTATTGGAGTTTCTAACATTTCCCTGTTTTTGCTGCAAACAATTTTGAGAAAAATCCTTTATACTTAATATCAAGTTGCCCTTCATTGACTTGTATGATTCTGTTTTTTTTTTTTTTTTTTAATTCAGTTTAGGGGGAATGGTTAGCATTCAACACATGGATCTCTAATGCAACTTTGTAGGGGCACCTGGGTGGCTCAGTGGGTTAAGCATCCAACTTCAGCTCAGGTCATGATCTCATGGTTCACCAGTTTGAGTCCTGTGTCAGGCTTTGTGTTGATAGCCCAGAGCCTGGAGCCTGCTTCGGATTCTGTGTCTCCCTCTCTCTCTGCCCCTACCCTGCTCGTGCTCTCTCTCTCTTACGCTCAAAAATAAATAAACATTAAAAAAATAATAATAATAAATAAATAAATAAATAAAATTAATTAAATAAAACAAATAAACAAAACCGTTGTGCAAACATGGCCAGGACACAACCTCTTTTGCTTGACTCTGGAAAGAAAATGACTAAGAGTTGACTGTTGGGAGGCTATGTGTTCCAAACACTTTGAGATGACTTAAGAGTTCTCCCTTCAAAAGCCCATCTTTAAATCATGGTGGGAAAACCATTTATCAGAAATCCCAATGTGCTATATGCTCAGGCTTGAGTTCCTAGAAAAATTGGAACAATAAATCATCTTTTTTTTTTTCTATAGAGTCCATCACAACTCCCATATAAATCATACCATGTTTAAAAAGAATATGTATAATGAAGTCTTCTGAAAAATGACAGGTCAAACTCAGATCTCTTGGTTATGAAGCTAAAACACCATTAACATGGCCAAGTGATATATCTGTTAACTGTATCTTCTTTAAAATGTCACAATTTGATACATGCAAAATAAAAGGATTATCTTAAAAGCTATATCACATATAATTTATAATCAAAATATGCTAGAATAGGGATATAATTGAGTAGTTTGTTCATTCTATACCTTTTTTATACATGAGAAATCCAAGCCTCTGAAAATTTAAGTAAGATACCCAAGGTCACACAACTAATCGGTGGTGGAATTTCTGGTACCTTTGGGAAACAGAGGTTTGGAGGGTCATAAGTTCTCACTCTGTGGGAGACCGAGTGCTCTGATATATAGCTTACTGATCTCTCCGATGTACCTTAGCCAAGCAAACCTAACCAATATGCTATATTTGACAAAGACAAAAAAAGTATAAGAAATATAACTACTTTTTTTTCTAAGCAGCATCTATTACACCGAAGATAGTTAAATCATAACAACTAGAGAGGCAGGAATATTGTATGTGGTTTGTTTTCATAATTTCCATGGTCTATGTTGTAACACTTTAGGACATTTCAAATACAATCACAGCTGAAATAAACATTCATGAATATGAAATCATTAACAACAATCCTGAAAATCTGGATTGTAAATATTAACTACAATTTTATTATGTTCAAAATTTTCCCCAAGGAAATGTCAGGGTCTAAAGATGAATAAGAAACAGTTCTTCCCATTGAATAGTCTCTAACCAGGACATAAAAGAAATCTATAGAGAACTAAAATCAAACAGAAAAGGATATGGGCCATAGACTAGATGTAAGTTCAAGGTGATGAAAACATCTGAGAAGAATGTTATCAACATCGATTTACCTTATTCATGGCAAAACTACTCATTTTCCCAAACAGCTTTTCAATTGACTGATTTTGAAACTTTTTATTCTCCGAGCAACATATCCCCAGCTGGGGTAACACAATAAAAATAATTGATAACAGCTTTTCAGCACTGCAGAAAGAGTCCTGTATCATAAACTTACTTAATCTTCACAACTCTATCAGGCATGTGTTCCTAATAACCCCATTTTTAAAGAGGAGGAAATTGTAGCTTAGTGTAGTTTACTAAATTGCCCACATTTGCACATCTATTAAGTAGTGAACAAAGATTTGAACTTAGGCAGTATGAATCCTACACCCACAGTCGAAGCCCCCTGCCTTATACACCAGTATTAACAGTTGCAAAAGATTTGGAATAATAACTCAGTTGGTTGACTTTCTATACGTTGTTATTAAAAAACACAATAGTTAAAAATTAGTGGCAGCTCTCATGAGTAATGGCCTTTGTTTTGGGCAACTTGATGTGTAGACCCCTTTTTTAGCATAACTATGGCAGCAATTACGGACTGTTTGATGTTTTGTGTATTTGTAATAATAAAAGTATAAAATATGCATAGAAGAACATAATTTTGTTCCTATTATCTAGTTTAAAATAGAAGAACATATGTCTGGATCATTCAAAAGTGATATCCTATCACCAAGAAATGTATTTTAAATAAGGATAAAGCATTTTCTGATACTTTTACCTGGTGTGAGCAATTTCTATTGACCCTGTACTCCTCTGTCATCTGAAGATGTAGGTTCCAGATGAGCAGCATCAGCTGAGGGTCTTTATTTGAGCTCCTGAAGCTCAAAGTAACATGATCAAAAATGTCTCCAAGTATTGCCAAATGTTATGACTGATTCCTATTCATAGGCAAAAGTCAAAGGAAAATCCATAAAACACAGTAAATAATCTCATGTCATTACTGACAGATTTCTCCACACTGAGCTATTTAGGTATTAAGTGTAACAAAGGAGAGCCATAGAAATATAGAGTTCTGTGTCTTTGGTGGCATTGTGACCTAGAGAACAATGACTCTACTCATACTTACAAACATACATATTTATTACAAAAGAATTGTCCTGCAATGATACTACTATAATCTCTACTTTACATATGAGATTACTGAGCCAAAGAGAGGTGAAGTGACTTGCCTAAGACCACTCAAGTGTGTGTAAGCACACATATGTTACACAGTGAGGAGAATGGAGAAGGCAGAATGCAATATCTGGATATCTAATGAGACATTTTTAGTTTTTTAAATTTATTGCATTGGAGACATTGGAGGGAGATTCAAAATCTGAATTAAACATCCACATGACAAGATCACGGTGATATACGCAATTACAGCTGAGCCATCAGATAAATGCTACTGTCTCCTAAGTTTCTGGAAGACCCCTCCAAGAACTAGATTTCTCTTTAGCAGAACTGCCTTTGCTCTCTCATGATGACTTGACCCTAAACGTGGTCTGACAGAGAGGTGTGCCCATATTGCAATGTTTTTCAACAGTAGGACGGTGGACATTTTGGACTGGGTAATTTGTTGTGGGAGATTTTAGTGTGTGTTGAAGGAGATTTAAACATTATCTGGCCTGCTTTTACCAGATGTCACTTGTGATGATCAAAAATGTCTCCAAGTATTTCCAAATGTTTCCAGGCATGATGGGGCAGGGGGAATCAGCCCACAATGAAAACCTACTTCACCACAAAGCAATTTTAAAAGCTGAGTAATGGTTCTCCTTAATAGTCATAGCTATGTAACCCCAGACTGGATTACCATTGGTTGAATCATATTTTCAATCTAATATTTATAGAGCATTTTACAGGTATTAGATATGGTGTACATTCATATGTTGTGTCTTGCCCTTGAAGAACATTCTACATAGGTAATAAACTTCATCACCAATAATGAATCTAGTTTTTACAAGTTTGTAGTCTACATAAGTGTATGTAATTTTTTTACCACATTGTCTGGATTTTTACTCTATATTTACAAGGATTTTTTCATGTTGTGATGTGTTCTACATAACCTTTATTTTAAAAGCCATCGTGAGATACTCCATTAGACAATGATTAGTGCTTGCTCTATTTTCAAATATCGATCATGGTTCCAATTATTTACTATTGTAAGTAATACCTTAATAAACACATTCGTATTCATGTCTCTTTGAGAATAGTCCCAGAGCTAATTCGTAGGCCAAAGTGTGAAGATATTTAATAATATGTGATGCAGATTCTTGTGAGGTTTCTAAGGAATATAAAAGCTCTGAGTCCAACATAAGCATCACATGGAAACATTGGTTTTCCTCTATCTTCTAAAACACTGTTAATAACTGTGTTGAGTACTTCCTATGATGCCCTGTTGAGCACTTTTCATGTGTTGCTCATTGATACTCATCCTACTCAGATATCGTGGGTACTGTTATTAGCCCTACCTTACAGAAAAGAAAATTTAACAATCAGCAGGTTAACTATCTTGTTCAAGGTCACATAGCTTGTTTGTGGCAGAGCTGAAACTTAAACCCAGTTTGGTTCAAAAACCTTTGGCCACAAGGGTGCCTGGGTGGCTCAGTAGGCTGAGCGTCTGACTTTGGCTCAAGTCATCATCTCACTGTTTGGGAGTTCAAGCCCCAATGCGGGCTCTGTGCTGACAGCTCAGAGCCTGGACCCTGCTTCAGATTCTGTGTCTCCCTCTGTCTCTGTCCCTCCCCTGCTTATGCTGTCTCTCTCTCTCTCTCAAAGTCAATAAACATTAAAAAGATTTTAAAACCTTTGGACTTAAATGTTCTGCTATAGAGAGATCCCCACTCTGCTCTACATTTTGCTCACAGGAAACCTATGCAGACAGGATGGCAAGATCCTTAAAAATTAAGGTTTCACAGCTCATGATCTCATGGTTCGTTGGTTCAAGCCCTGCTTCGGGCTCTGTGCTGACAGCTAGCTTAGAGCCTGGAGACTGTTTCAGGTTCTGTATCTCTCTCCCTCTCTCTGACCTTCGCCTGTTCATGCTCTCTCTCTCTTTTTCAGAAATAAATAAAACATTAAAAAAATTTTTTAAGTTAAGGTTTCAATCTATAAAATTAACATGTAGTGAATGAAATAAAATTTATATAAATGTCAATGTGAAGGTAATGTCAATAGATGGTTTGGGTTACTGTAATACCATAGATACGAAGCTCAGATTCCTAATCCCAAATTTAGTTCAATAGTACAGAACAGAAATAAAGTCGTCATGGTCACTATTGGGCTTTTGCCCTGGAATAGATGTGTACATTAAAACCGATTCTTTCACTTTGAAACATTTCTAAAATTTCTAAATGTATTTTTTAATATTTTATATAAAGATGAGTTAATAGCAGTCTAAAAACTTAAAGCCAATATCATCATATATACTATCATTGCCCAAGTTAGCTCATATGTAATATTAAAACCTGGGTTTATTCACACATTTTATCATATTTACATTAAAACATAAGCTTCATGAATGTGGAAACTTCCTCATGTTTGTTATTTTTTCTCCAGTACTTTACACCATACCTGGTACATAGTGGCTACTAAGTAAATGTTTTTTGATTGAATCAATGAGTCCTTATCCTATGCCAACATGATGTGCTTACTGAGGGATACATCAATGAATAATGTTCCATCTTTACTCTCAAAAGTCTTACAGTTTAAAAAGAATAAGTATGCAAAAAAAAAAAAACAAGTACAAAGTATTTTGGAATATATTAAAATAGAATATGATAATACACAAAGTTCCAAAGTAGTACAGAATGTGGGATGATACACTGGGAGGAAAGGATTAATCAATATTGCAGAGCTTAGGCCTGGACAGGAGTGGAAAAGAAGAAAGAGCTTCCTGGGTTGTCCAGGAAATACATGGAGGATGTGGCCTGGAAATACAAGACAGTAGATAAATGCATGAAAGCATGAGATAGAATGGTGTGCTCACAGAATTGTAAGTAGTCCATTCTTCCAACTAATACATTGTAAAAAACAAGATACGGTACTATATAGATTAAAACATGAACTTGTCGGGGCGCCTGGGTGGCTTAGTCGGTTAAGCGTCCGACTTTCGCTTAGGTCATGATCTCGCGGTTCTTGGGTTCGAGCCCCGCGTCGGGCTCTGTGCTGACTGCCAGCTCAGAGCCTGGAGCCTGTTTCAGAGTCTGTGTCTCCCTCTCTCTCTGACCCTCCCCTGATCACGCTGTCTCTTTCTCTCTCTTCTAGAAATAAATAAAACATTAAAAAATTAAAAAAAAAACAAACATGAACTTGTCTAATGCATGGCATCAGGAAGAAATCAGGTGGTAAAATTTCATAAATCAATGAGTAACCTATTTCATTCTTTAATTTGTAAATATTCATTGAGCATCTATGATTGAAGGCACAAGGCTAGACCCTGGGGAAACATGACTCGGAGCAAGACAAACAGCATTTTGTTTGCAGGGAGGTTAATTTGTAGAAGATGGAGACAGACAAGGCAATGAACAGGTAAATAAACAAAAGTAAATGCAGTAATTTCCAGTAGTCCAAAGGACAATGAAAATAAAACAATGATATGTAAGAAGACTGGGTTATCTGAGTCCTTCTGAAGAGGTAACATTTGAACTGACCTCGTTGTTTGGAAAGAAGCAGGTACACACAGATCTAAGGACACATGATTCCAGATAAAGAAAACAAAAAGTGCAAAGCTGAAATTAAAGGTAAGGTTGAGGTTGGCATATTTGAGAAAAAAAGAAGACAGGGTACCTGAATTTTAGTGAGCAGAGAGAGTGATGAAAGATCGTAAACGAGTTCAGGAAGGCAGTCAGGAATGAGTTCAGTTTTAGGCCTTAGTATGGTGTTTGTATTTCTTATTCTAAGGGTTGCTAAAAGTCATTAAAAGGTTTTGCATAGGAGACTGCACCATATAGTATAGATATAATGAGGTGGTATCAGAATCAGAAAGATCAGTTAGGAGGTGATTTCCAGTAGTCCGTAAGAGATGATGGCAGCTTGGAGGAATGGAGATAATAGATTTGGTGAGTGGTGGCGCCATTTTGTGGGACTGATCAGTACTATTGACTGTAGGCAAGTGCTTATTTTCAGGACTGTCCTGGACAATTAGTTATAGATAGATTCTTCAGAGAAAGCTAGTTTGCTCACTGTCTCACTTTTTCTCTCTCCAGCACTGAAATATCAGGCAATTATGCTCTCTGAGAGAATCATCTTCTCTGTGACCTGTTTATGCCTTAGGAAAGAAAAGCTGACTCTCGGAATCTTACAGAAACAATTACACTCACAGAGGCTCTGGATTTTGCATTTCTACGAGACATGGTTTGACTATATGGCATAGGGTAGTGCTTACCTCAGGGCCCTGGTGGAGCGCCCGGCATACTGAGGAGGAGCATCTCACAGTGATTCAGCATCTCCTCCAGCTCTTCAGGCCTCTGTCTTTTCAATACAAGTACAGTGATTAGCTCTCAGTGTCCTTTTCAGGCAGAGCTTTACTTAACCCTCTCATAATGTTTGTCTTATAATATTGGCCAGATCCTAACTCCTCCTGACTCAGAGGAGACAGTAAATGAAGACACAGCAGTGCTCTGAGACCTTCCTGTGGCCATTTCTTCACGTAGGCTTCCAGGGATGTTCGCGATACCCGAGAATCCAATTTCCATGACATGTGCCTGGAAATCCTTCGGTGTTCCCAAACAGCTCACCATTTCTCAGAAAAATCTAAACCATTGATTATTCTATTTAAAAAACAGTTCTTACTATAATATACAATACATACATACAAAAAAAATCTTCACAAAAGGCATTTCATAACCGGTTATTAGAAGGTATGAACACCCACCAAACACAACTCAGGTCAAGAAAGAGCACTTTGTCAGCTAACACAGGAGTCTCTTAATGTACCCTGACCCAAACATTACCACTAATCCCATCTTTATAATCACTTCTTTATAGTTCTATTACCCAAGTGTGTGTCCTTATAGGCCACAGTTTAATCTTCCAGTTTAAAAATGTGTTATGTCTTTTAAGTCTATTTTAATCTACAGGTTCCCTCTACATCTCTTTCATTTCCTTGTATTTGGTGGAAAAAAAAAAACTGGGTCACTTTGCTTGTAAAGGTTCCCACCATCTAGATTTTGCTGATTACATACTCCTGGTACAGTTCAACATCTTCTGTCTTCTGCATTTCTTGCCAATTAGCAGCTGAATCCAGAAGACTGATCCATTTCATGTTCAATCGCTTTGGCAAGACTAGAGGTGGCATAATGCTCTTTCATCATGAGGCCCAACGTGTGTGTGTTGTTCCTCTTTTTTATTTTGAAGTTTCTTTACTTATTTTTTTATTTTTGAGAGAGAGTAAGCACGAGTGGATGAGGGGCAGTGAGTCAGGGAGAAAGAGAATCCCAAGCACACTGTCAGGGCAGAGCCCGACTTGGGGCTCCATCTCACCAACACTGAGATCATAACTTGAGCCAAAATCAAGACTTAGAAGCTTAACCCACTGAGCCAGCCAGGCCCCGGTTGTCACTCTTTATGATTTCAGTGAATGTTGAAGCTCATGCCTGCATCCATTAATTCATCAGGACTTGTAAATTTTGATATTCTAATTCCGGCATTTCCTTTTCATTTATTAGTAGGATTATTTTTATAAAGAGAAAATGTTTCATATGGTTTTTGTGTACTCAGTGGTGCAGTTCCTATAGAGAAGGTAGAATAAATATTTGATTCTTTCCTTCAACTTTTAGAAAGAGGTGGGGTTCAAGGAATTGCTTCAGAGAGCTCCCTCCTGCCTTGTTTCAAGCAGTTCAGAGATACAGCAGTCTCCTTTTGAGTCTGCCTGGTTTGGTTCCCCCCACCCCCCTTTATTTAGAATTCTTCTGCCTTCTCTTCTTCTATTTCTAAGCTGCTCAACACTGAATCTTCTCCTAGCAGTTTTCTACTCAGTGTGGGGCCCTGTCTTGGAAGGGAGCATTTGGTAGCTTAGGTTTAAAATTTTTATGGCAGCCAAATTGCAACAGTCCCTTCAGGCACAACTATAAACTCAGCTACTGGAGAGGACGGACCTACACTCAGTTTCATCTGCTGATCTGTTCACAGATCAGTTGACAGCATTTTAAAGCAAATGGCTATTGACTAGGTTGAGGTTCTAGTCTTAGGGTCCCTCTGATACCTCGTTGCTTCTTTCTGCTGATGTCAACACAGATACGGATGCTACTCAGGTCCGTAACTGTCGCTGGGTTGTCCTCACTTGCTTGTACTTGGGAATTCACAGAGATACCTGTCACTTAGTTTTGTTGTAAATGTTGTCCATGGTTTTGGTTTTGCTATCTAATTTTTTGGTTGGCTTCATGTGGGTATTCGGAGGGATTAATAGACAAACAAAAAAGCTACATCTCTGCTATAGCCATCTTCTCAGAACTCCCTCCAATTAGTCTAATTTTTAGTTCATACCCAAGTATCGCTGCTGAAGTTCTGGATATGTTAGATCAGTGAATACCAAATCCTGGTATTCAACATATCTCAAAAGTCACCATGATACTCTTTAAAAATTCCTCCCATAATAATTCAATTAATGAACCAATTTAACTAATCAGTACTCATGCTATGCATGATATAGAACCATTGGGTATTAAAGATGGAGGAAAACTAAGTAAGTTATTATTAATTCATTTACTTATGTGTTCTTCGATCAAACATGTGACTAATTACAGACACCATACTGTGACCTAGAACAAGAAGAGATGGCTCGACTTTTTCACTCTGATAGAACTATTCCATTCAGCACTTATGTCATAAGTGCATCCTCTGTGTCATCTCTTATGCTGCATGCTGCTCTAGGTTAATAGTGAATTTAGAAACTCTATGGTCACCTCCCTCACATCAGGATTTGTCACCTTGGGAACATCATGAGGCTTCTCTGAGCTATACCCTCAAGAGGTGCATAGTAGTACTATTTACCTACAGGTGTTTATTTTTTTTTAATGTTTATTTATTTATTTCTTTGAGCGGGGGTGGGGGGAAGAGCAGAGACAGGGAGACACAGACTCTTTAGCAGGCCCCAGGCTTTGAGCTATCAGCACAGAGCCTGACACGGGGCTCAAACCCACGAACCATGAGATCATGACCTGAGCTTAAGTGGGATGCCCAACTGACTGAACCACCCAGCTACCCCTACCTACATGTGTTTTTAAAAATTAAATGATGTAATAGTTCAGGAAGCATTTTTTAAAATTGTTAAATGTCTTCCACATGCAAGATTCAACAATTTACTCATTTACTAAAAATTTAGAACCTACTATGTGTCTGGAGCTATATTAGGCTTTGAGGTTACAGCCAGTGACAGAAAAGATTCTTGCTCTTGCTCATCATCCATTCTTATGGAAGAAAGACATTAAACAAATACATGATCAAAGTATCTTAGGTGATGAGTGCCATGATACATTTAAAACAGAATGAGGTGATCAAGAGAAATCAAGGTGCTCCATAGGCTCAGTGGTCATGGTTGCCTACATCAAGTACTTTGTTTTTCTTCCAAGACTTCAATAATAAAAAAGGAACCTACCACGCTGAGATGATGAGAGTGTGGTAGGCACAGGAACAGCTGGTTTAAGGCTCATGGTCAAGAGTGCATTCAATATGACCAAGGAACAAGAAAGCTGATGGGCATGACTAGAGAGACTAGGAACTCGCAGCAGGAGATGAGGTTGGAGACAGGCGGCTGGTAACTGGATCATGAAGGGCTTCCTATTTCAGAGAAAGAAGCTGGATTTTTTAAAGACAGAGATATAAACCATGGAGCACTTCAGAACTTAGGAAATTATTTCAGTAGTTCAGGTAAGAAATGGTGATATGAAAAGAGAAATGGTGGTGGCATAGATTGGGACCATAGCAGTGGAAATGAAGAGAAGAGGTTTTATTAGCAAAATGTTTTGGATATAGAGTCATTGTGCATGATGCACTGTGTATGAAAGACTATACAACTCCAAGGTTTTGGCTTAAGAAATTGGAAGGATGGGAAACCATTTACTGAGCTAGGAAAGAAAAGAATGGATGAAATTTTAGCATGGGCAGCAGTAGCACTTGGGGAAGAGTCAAGAACTCTGTTTCAAATATGTTCATCTTTACATACATATTTGACATTTAAGTGGATATGGCAAGGAGGATTTAGGTATATGTGTCTGATCCTGTGCTTCTTGGAAGAGGTCAGAACTGGAGGTGTAAGTATTAGATCACTGACATGTAGATATCTTTTAGTGCTAAGTGAATTGAAGAGTTCACCTAGGGAGAGAGTGATAAAGAAGAGGCCTCTAGATTACAATGAGTAAAGAAATTGGAGAAGACTGAAAAAGAGGGGTCAGAGAGACAGGGAAAGAATCAGAAGAGTATAGTGTCCCAAGAGCTGATGGGATGATGGATCTCAATAAGAACGGAATCATCATTGCAGAATGTTGTAGAGAGTTTGAGTTGTGGGGAATCAAATAGTTGTGTCCTGGTTGAGATTATAGGGAAGACATTACACTGCTTTCTGTCCCTGCTGAAAACAGTGGACCAGTATCTAGTTAATGCATATAGAGGGGTTGGGTCTTCCAGGTGTTCTTGAATGCCTTAGACCATGTTATCTATGAAATATCTTATCTTGTTCTCCATCCTGCTTTAGGTATATACTCTTTTGTAGTCTTGGAAACACTGTGGCTTTTTTTTTTTTTCTTTGCATGCTTTCTATACATTTTTACTGGCACTTAGCCACTGACATATAGTGCAATGTTTTCCCTCTGATGTATGCCTAATAAATATGGGGGTTTGAGGACAGCTCAGGGAGACTTCCCTTAGCCTCCTTCTCACCTCTCTTGACTTGTGGAATCTTGAGCAATCCTTTCTGCATCTCAGGCTTTGCTGGACAAAGCTGAAAGCCAAACCCACAAAGCCAAGGGTCAAACCCACAATCGGTGACCCTGACATGATAAGCCAAACCCACATTGAATAAGTTATCATAGGACTTGGCAACATCAAGGTCATTGTCAGTAGAAAGAGCATTACAAGCAGCAAAACTAGTGATAGTCCAGAGTTTAAAATTAGTATGTGTCTTCAGACCCTTTTCAGGTATAGGGCACCAATGACCTACTTCCATAAGTAAGGGTAAACTTGGTTTGGAATTAATATTATTTTCTAGACAGCTGTAGAGGGCAGAAGACCAACAATTTAGATCCCTTACAGCTGTTTTCTCCAATATGGTAGTCACTAGCTACACGTGACTGTTTACATTTTAAGTTAGTTAAAATTAAATATTATTAAAATTACTTATCACATTTCAAGTCAAGTGACTACCATAGATTTAAAAAATATCACAGAGAATTCTATTAGCGAGTCCTTCCCTGGAGGATGAGGACGGATCCCTCTTCACTGACCTTCACTGCTAAAGGAAATAGAGGCTTTGGTGATTTAATTAAGGAAATACAGAAAAGGGAATCTTACTACATCTCTATCGTCTCTGCCTGCTCACAGACCTGTGAGACACTGACCATACCAAAGTCCTGCATGATTTACTAGGATCAATGAGATGAAGAAAGAAATGCCACAGTGAGGGGCGCCTGGGTGGCTTAGTCGGTTAAGCGTCCGACTTTCGCTTAGGTCATGATCTCATGGTTCGTGGGTTCGAGCCCCGCGTCGGGCTCTGTGCTGACTGCCAGCTCAGAGCCTGGAGCCTGTTTCAGTCTGTGACTCCCTCTCTCTCTGACCCTCCCCTGCTCACACTGTCTCTCTCTCTCCTAGAAATAAATAAAAACACTAAAAAAAAGTAAAAAAAAAAAGAAATGCCACAGTGAAACAAACCAGCAGTTATGAGATGCCATTATCCACAACACAGATGAGAATTATATCAAGAAATTCATCTTGATCAGTTGTTTGTGCCAAGATACCGAGACAGTTGCTGCCCAGCCACTAGCCTCGAGTCCCAAGAGAGAAAAGAGAACAAATTGGTTCCTTTGGTCACATTCAATTTGAAAAGTCACTCATTGCGTGGCTCTCTGTATGCCCTTGTCTTCTCCTGAGGTGTCCTTCCCTCTCTTTCTCTTCTTACTGTCAACACAATCAAATGCTTTCTTGTACACGAGGCCTCCCATGATGCCCCTCTCCATTGTGTCTGCATGCCACTTCTATAAGTTATAGAACTTGACATACTGCGGCTTTTCGTGTAGCTTTTTGCAATGGAAAGAGTTTTAGACTTTGGCAGAAAGCCTTGGATTTGAATTCTGACTTTACCTATCAACTCACATTGTGATTCAGATAAGTTACTTTTCTAATCTCTAGTTTCCCTCTTTGTAAAACTGGAACATTGATGCCTCTTTGGAAGGACTTCGAAGTTTTAGATGAGATAATGTATGTGAATGTCTGCAGTACCATGCCTGACAGAGTATGGAGGCTGTAGAGTGAGAGATCAACCCTTCTGATGCATTGCTCCCTACAGTGAGGGATGGCTAGAAATCTAAAACTGCTCTTTGGAACTCCACAACACAGGATTCTTTCCAGGCTTTTCATTTGCCATGCAGTATAACTACACTTGAGGAGAGCCGGAACTAATTCAGAGATTCACAGATATGCATGAGGTAGACATTAGTCTTGGCCCTCAAACATGAGTATATAAAGAAATAAATGATCCATCGGGAGCGTCAACTCAATTGGGACCAAAGTATGTGTTTATTCTTCTAACGTATATCTGACCCAATGACTTGAAATTAAGTTCTAAAGAATATGCCCCAGTGTCTCGATCTCAGCTAATTCTACCGAATAGAACTTTCTGCAATGATAAAAATGTTCTGTATTGTCTCTCTCTCTGGCACAGTGGCTACTAACCACATATAGCTTTGGAACACATGAAATGTAGTTCATGCAAATGAGAAAGTAAATTTTTTTTTAATTTATGTTTTATTTATTTCTAGGAGAGAGAGACAGCGTGAGCAGGGGAGGGTCAGAGAGAGAGGGAGACAGAGACTCTGAAACAGGCTCCAGGCTCTGAGCTGGCAGTCAGCACAGAGCCCGACGCGGGGCTCGAACCCACGAACCGCGAGATCATGACCTAAGCGAAAGTCGGACGCTTAACCGACTAAGCCACCCAGGCGCCCCGAGAAAGTAAATTTTTAATTGTATTTCATTTTGATTATTTGAAATTGAAATTAAAAAACCACATGTAGCAAATGGCAAACATCTTGGAATTCACAGCTTTAGGATATTAGGATGGGGAGGACTTCAGAGATCTGTAAATCCAATCTCTTCATTTTACAAATGTAGAACAACAGAAGAACAAATACTTCCTGAGCACTTTTCACATGCCAGGCCCTATACTAAAAACATTCATGTTGTTGTTGTTTTTTTTTTAAGGATTCCTAATGGCCTCATGAAGTAAATATCACCAACATTTCACAGTTAGAGGCATATGGTTATGCTTATTTCAGTTAGTCTAGGCTAGTGAGGAGAGAGAGATGTGTGTGTCACTGATGTAGATCACCCTATGTAAATTTCAACCTCATGCACTAGTCACTGTCTGCCCTATAGGAGCCTACAAAGTACTGGTAAAATGAAAAGCCAGTATCAACATCCCTACAGGAGAACAAGTACAGATTCCTCTCAATCACCTTCACTCTCCTGTCTCTTAACTTTCAGAACCAGGAAACTTTATACCTCGCCCAGTTTCCTGGCAGCCACCCCTGCCCTAATTACGTAACACAAATTTTACTGCTAGCCTAAGCAGGACATAATCAGTTGGTAGAAGTGCTTCAGAAATATGCTGATCGTGCACAGAAAATTAACACAACCGTTCTCTGGCACCAGTCAATCCCATTAGCTGGACCACAACTCCCATACGCAAGAAAATGGAATGCTGACAATTCTATCCAACACATTAGAAAGTTTCTTCCCACTTATTCTTATGTCAACTCTTGAAAACTCAAACCGAGGTGATTGATTTGTGCAGTGTACTGTTGTGTCACCTTGCTCTTCTATCTGACACCTATTCCCATATCCCTTTTCTCAAGGCACAGTTTAAATGATGTATTTCTCCCCATCCTCATAACCCTAACACTTCAGACTTTCTAACTGTCTTGGCTTGTAGGCGGCAGGTCGTGGGACTTTTGGGGCCTCCATAATCACATGAGCCAATTTCTATAACACATCTCCATCTATAGTCTATGGGTTCTGTTTTATCTAGAAAATCCCAGCTAAAACAATGTGGTTGTATTAGAAAATGAGATAGCTTCACTCTACTGTCAAGAAGCTACCTCCAGGGGTGCCTGGGTGGTTCAGTCAGTTGAGCACCTGACTTCAGCTCAGGTTATGACCTCACGGTCCATGGGTTCAAGCCCTGCATCAGACTCTGTGCTGACAGCTCGGAATCTGGATCCTGCTTCAGATTCTGTCTCTCTCTCTCTCTCTGCCCCTCCCCCACTCATGCCCTGTCTCTTTCCATCTCTCAAAAATGACTAAACATTAAAAAGTTTTTTTATGAAACTGCTTCCAGTCCATCCTGTATGAATTAATGGACAGAGAAGAGCCTGCATGGGAGACCAAGAGAATGATTTCCGGGGTTGTGTCTTTCTTCCAGAGGACAGCTTCAGGCTCCCCCTCTAAAGAAGAAGAAATGGTTTTGCCCAAAAAGTCAGAATTAAGAAGTCTTAGCACCACAAACACATACTCAGAATCAAAGGAAACATTCCAAGTGTGAAAAAGATAGTTAGTTCATTCACACTAAACAGATCAAGAGGCTTCAGAAGTGGGAAAGTGTTCATGGTGCTGAAACACAAAATATAAACACTGTTCCTGGAAAGAAAACACTCAAGACTCTCACGGGCATGGCTGGAAAGGCGTTGAAAAATCAGAGAGGCAGAGACATTGCAGTTGCTTTGGGAAGTAAGTGACCATCTCTGAGACCGGAAACAGGGACCATGAGAGCAGAGAGTCAGCAATAAATTCAGAGGTTAGAGCTGCAAGGAAGAAGAGAAATGTCTCCTTCTTACAACCACTGCTGACCCATGAAAGGTGGTCCCTTAGCTGCCATCATATCATGACGGTGGAACAGCAAAGACAGAATTTTCAAGGTTTTCACTCAATGCACTAAATGCCCAGGATGTTTGGCTTTCCTGGAACTCTGGGCGCCTGCATCATGAGCAGCCCTGCACAGCCTCCCTTCCCTGTTCATAAAGGTCAACAAGGCACACAAGGCTGTGGCCCCAACCCTTCCAGATGCTTCTACATGAGGCAGTTGGAGACATACTACCATGGTTCTGTTTACATATTGCCCCTCCACAGTACATAAGTGTGGCCCAAATGATCATGTTAAGGTTTACAAGAACCCAACTCTCATTAAGAAGAGATTTAGGGGCGCCTGGGTGGCTTAGTCGGTTAAGCGTCCGACTTTTGCTCAGGTCATGATCTTGCGGTTCGTGGGTTCGAGCCCCACGTCGGGCTCTGTGCTGACTGCCAGCTCAGAGTCTGGAGCCTATTTCCGAGTCTGTGTCTCCCTCTCTCTGACTCTCCCCTGCTCATGCTGTCTCTCTCTCTCTCTCCTAGAAATAAATAAAAATATTAAAAAAAAAGAAGAGATTTATATAAGATCCAAGATAATTCTTCCCAGAGCAAGGTGAAATCTATCTGCATGAATGCATAGTCAGGCATTTCTCAGCAGGCTTTAATATAAAACAGTGAGAAAGGCCAGAAGAAGGAACACCTTATCCACATGCTTATGGGATTAGAGCTTGTTATTCGCACCAATTCCCTCTCATAAATTGGTTTCCAGAGTCTGATATTTTAAAATCAAATCAGGTCTCTGAACTCCATTTTAGGTTGATAGTCTCAACAGCTGACTTGAATTGTTTTCTGATCTAGAAATGGAAATCTTAAAGACTTGGCTATGCTCTGTGTAGGTTGCCTGGAAACTTCACGTGAATTAAGATTCCCATTCCTGGGCGGCTCAATTGGTTGAGTGTCTGACCTCAGCTCGGGTCATGATCTCACTATTTGTGGGTTCAGGTCCTGCATCGGGCCTCTGTGCTGACAGCTCAGAAGTCTGCTTCGGATTCTGTGTCTCCCTCTCTCTCTGTCCCTCCCCTGCTTGTGTGCTCTCTGTCTCTCTTTCAAAAATAAATAAACATTAAAAAATTAAAAAAAAAAAGATTCCCATTCCTTTCCTTTTGACAAAGTACCGCAGAAGGTCTTCTACACAGGGTGAATGTCTCCTTTCTCTCACATGGTTTAGCTTTGCACACCAGGAGAGTTCATTCATGAACACAAGGAGTCCAAAGATCTACTTTTTTAATATTCTTGATGACGCTGGGTTAGCAGAAAAGTTATTTCCGATTTGCCTGAAGAATGAACCAGATGAAGGGAATAAGAGTTCTTCTGAAATAAGTCAAGTGGCTACAGCCATCTTAAATAGGCCTGCCCTGGAAATAGGGCCATGAGAACTGGAAATACAGATGCAATAGGTGAGGGCAGATTCCACATTTACACGGAAAGGTCTACACGTGGTATACACAGAGACACCCGAACATGGGCTCTCAAACTGACCTCAATTAGCAGTGGGCTAATTACACAATCCCTGTGCACCTCTATTTCCTCAGGTAAAAGGTAGCTCTAAGCATTCTTATGGGATAAAATACACATAAAATATTTAGACCAGACTTTTTAAGAGCAAAGTAAATATTGAGTATTTGATTAATTATCATTTTTATCATTGTTGTTACATGGGACTTTGTATAAATAGCTGCTTAAAATAGTTTGGAGCCAGATTGAGGATTTGTCATTAGCCAACATCGTTATTCCATGACTGTAGTCCTAGCTCTGTTTCTTCAGGTTTTTCCATCTTTTCTGTAGTGTACTGAACAGAAAAATGCCCATCTACACTGAGACACAGGATCTACATTTCGGTAAGATGTTGTACTGGTTTATTCATGTAGCGCTTTTACAAATAATGTTTTAGAATGGATTATGTGCATATCGCTGTGCAAATATTCTGGGGGCGACAAAGGCAAATAGATATGGTAACATCTGCCACGTGTTTATGGACTAGATAAAGGACAATACCGAAATAAGAGAAAAATATACCCAGCACTACAAGGCAGGCCATGCCTAATGCCAGGTGAGTGGAAAAGGCTTTTAATGGAGCTTAGATCAGTGATCCAGCTGGACTGTACTGGCCCAAGAAAACTGGTAGAATAGAAATGAGTAAGTGATGGGGTGAGTACAGTCACATTACAGTACTTTTAAAGAAACATCCATGTGAAAATAGCACAGCAAGATGGCAGGTTAGTTTAAGGTTTCTTTTTTTAACATTTATTAATTAACTAATTTATTTTTTAATGTTTTATTTATTTCTGAGAAAGAGAAAGAGAGAGAGAGAGAGAGCGAGCAGGGGAGGGTCAGAGAGAGAGGGAGACACAGAACCCGAAATAGGCTCCAGGCTCTGAGCTAGCTGTCAGCACAGAGCCTGATGCAGGGCTCGAACCCACAAACTGTGAGATCATGACCTGAGCCGAAGTTGGATGCTCGACCAACTGAGCCACCCAGGTGCCTCATTTGTTAATTTATTTTGAGGGAGAGGCAGCACATACAAGCAGGGAAGGGACAGAGAGAGAGGGAGAGAGAATCCCAAGCAGGCTCCATGCCACCAGCATGGAAACAACTGTGAGGCTCAATCCCATGAACCATGAGATCATGATCTGAACTGAAATCAAGAGTCAGATGCTAAATCACCTGAGCCACTCAGGTGCCCCAAGTTTAACGTTTCTTAAAATAAAATCAATTTCAGTTTCATACTTTCCTTTAGTTATTTAAAAATGATTTATTTCAGTGATTTGAGCATATATGTAATATCTGAATTAAAATCTTTGCCTTGTAAGTTCAATGCCTGGGTTTCCTTAAGGACAGTTTCTAGTGAATGTTTTTCCTATGTATGGACCATGGATTCCTGTTTCTTTGTATTTCTCATAATATAATTTTTTGTTAAAATTTGGATATTTAACAAATATAACGTAATGTGGGAACTCTATAAATTAGATACTCCTTCCCCCCACCTTGTTTATTGTTTTGGGTTGCTTTTATTTCTCCTGTTTGTTTACTGTTTGTTCTTTGCTGGGTATAACCACTAAGGAATGTCTTTAATCAACTTAGTGATCACCAAATCCTTGGACAGGGATAGCTCTTCACCTCTTGCACTAACACATCTAACACTCTTTGCATTAAGCCTCTGGGTTTATTGGGATGTGTTTTCAAATCTCCAGCCATCAGTTTCCAACTCCACTTTAGCCTTCACTTCCTGCTTACCCAAAGCCTTCAGGTCAGCCAGAAGTGAGAGATGAGGGCTTTCTCATGTGTTTCGTGGGCATTAGCACCGCCCCTCACATGCATGTGGATTGCCATATTCTCAAGCATATGCCAGAGGCTTCCAAAGCCCCTATGGACACCACAGTCCCCAGTCTTTCATTTTTAAGTGCTTTGCCCTGCCTGTTGTTAGCCACAGCTGGGAGGGCTGCCCTGCTGCTGCCCGCAATGTAAAATTCCCTTTGAGTGTTTCCACAGAAGGTCTAAAGGAAACCAACAGTTTGCACAGAGAAAATAAAGGCATGCCCTGAGAATGGGTGTGAGATGTCAAATATTGGTCCAATCTTGATAATTCCCTGAGGATGGGATTTTGGGGTGGACTTCAAGTCTGTTCTGTTCCCTATGGTGGCTGACATGCTGCTAGTTTTCACAGCTGGGGTAGCTGTGATGTTGTGTCTTTAAGTTCCATCACCGAATTGGAGAAAGGCGGATGGAAACTGGTAAGTTAAACTGCCAAAAAGCTCACTCTTCTTATTGAGATCCACTTGTTTTTCTTGAACAAACACTCCTTGGATTGTTGCAAGCATTTGGTTAATTTCCAGAGTTATAAAAAGTTGCTATTGCCATTTTGGTCCAAATTCTAGTTACTGGTATGCAGGAGGCTATTTTTTTCAGATGTCTTCTCTCTGCCGTCCCACACCTGTTCCCAACTGTTGTATATTTTGTTTATTCTTAATATTTATATAAGTATATTTAATTCTTTCAGTGCCACAGTATAGTTTCCATTTGCTGTTTATAGATACTTACATTGCTTCCACTTTTTTTGTGATCATTACAAATAATGCTGAGATCATCCTCATTATACCAGACCAAACTGCCTTATCCCTTGAGCACATCTCTGCTCTAGTCATTCTGATCCAGCAGCTGGTCATGCGCTCCTTCTTTGCCTCTCCTGTGCTGCCACTACTGCTCTGTGATCAAACCCAATCATTACCTCCTCTGCAAGATCTCGGGTTTTCCCACATGTATTTGCTGCCCTTGCATAACACTTAGCTTTGATTCCTAGGGCAGCATTTATCCCACGGTACTGTGCCGACTTGTACGCATGTTGATATCCACCTAGACTCTGAGGTCTTTGAGAATAGAGCTATTTTCTGGTTTGTTCTTTATTCTGAGTCTGTAAGGGTATAAATTTTTTTAAAAATGTTTTATTTATTTCTAGGAGAGAGAGAGAGACAGCGTGAGGAGGGGAGGGTCAGAGAGAGAGGGAATCACAGACTGAAACAGGCTCCAGGCTCTGAGCTGGCTGTCAGCACGGAGCCCGACGCGGGGCTCGAACCCACGAACCGCGAGATCGTGACCTAAGCGAAAGCCAGACGCTCAACCGACTAAGCCACCCAGGCACCCCTGTAAGGGTATAAATTTCTGTGCTCTATCATCCTCTGATTCAAACACTGCTTCCCAGAATTCCATCCTTGTCTTTTAAGAATTTATTTAATATGTGTATTCTAGACATTGTATGTTTAAGCCAATGCATTATCCCAGGGTGATTTTTAACTGACCAATAAAGCCAGGTAATGCAGACTGTTCTCTACAGTTCCCATAATTCTCTTAGCTTATCACTAGCCTGTATCAATTTGGCTTTGGCCTTATCTCAATTCCTGATCCCAGGATTTTACTTCCTTTTATACCTCCATTTGAACATGGTACCTCAGGTGTATACTGCCCTATACCATGACCTGGTCTCTATATTCAGAGTCCAATCCCACTCCTGCTCTCTCTGCCACCTTCTCTCTGCTCTGTCTGCACTGGCTCCCCACAGGAGACTAGAACATTCTACTGCACAGTCAATTCTATGGCACGCTGGGAAGAGGAGGAGGGTGTTGCCACAGGATGTTGGCAAATCATAGGCACAGAATTACAGCTCCTGGGGAAGGACATCTAATGTAACAATATGGTATGTCAGATCTTTTCCAGATCTGGACAAGCTATGGAGAATCAAAGGATCCCCAGATAACAGATCAGTGACAATTTTAGAAGTGCAGGGTGGTGGGGGGTGACAGAGAGCGAGCCAGGATGTCCTAGAAATTTTGTCTAAAATAGGGCATGGAAAATTAAAAGAATTCAGGCTTCTGAATTTGACACATGGTAGTGTCAAATATATTGGTGAGTTTCTAATGGGCTATCCCTCTGGCCCCTGAACAATGACATCTACTTTGTTGAGGTCAGGCAGGACTCCCACCAGCCTGCATTGCCCTGTGAGGTCAAAATTCCAGCCACAAAAGGAATTCTTCCACAGGTATATTCAGGGCGTATAGCTACCTGGGAACAATGAAGAATCACTGGGACCTTGTGCCATTAGACATAAAACAATAACTGCAATTTCAAAACCCTTTGGGTTTGAATAATAAGTCCTTCTTGCACCATTCAGGGTACGGTTCTGATAGAATCGGCAGACAGCTATCTGTGCAGGAACTATACAGCATTCATTTACTTGCTCATCTGCCCTTTATATAAAAAATGCTGCTTGTCGGACAAAATGTAGAAGAGAATATAGTCTGTTGATTTGCTGAGAGAGAAGGGAAAAAAGATTTAAATATTCTCTGTCACTTGGCAGTTTCAAATGCTTCATTGCATCTATTCACAACAGAAAGAACTGAATGTATCTCACAAAAAGGTGCCTTTCCTTTGATTGCCAGTTCTGGGATTGTCTATTAGACTTCCTAATGTGGGCACTTGCTTAAAATGCAGAAAATAGTGTCCATTTATTTTCTTCTTGATGTACGCTGCTGTTTGGACATAATGTTCTTTCTTTCTTTCCTTTTCTTTCTTTCTTTCTTCTTCTTCTTTTTTTTTTTTTTGGTATGATAATTACTACATCAGGCCAGTCAGCCCTTTTATGTTTGATGATCAGGCCTGAGCACTGAGGCTAAACATAAATATTTTGAAAATGAGAGGAATAGACAGACTTCTAGAGTAAAGATGGTCCCTGTAACTATTTTCTTTGGGAAATAATGAGAAAATATAAGACCCTTGAAGTGCTGAACATTATTGTTCATTGTTTTTTTCCCTTTGTCTACTTTCCTCCTGGTATAGATGGCATGAGAAGTGTTAGGTGTAGATCTTATTTTAAACTGCCCTTAGAAAAATGGATATTTTTCTGTTATTGACTTCTCGTATATATACATATGGGATACACACAGAGAGAGCAGGTTTTCAATAATCTAAAGTCAATTTCATGAGGCTCAAGGTCAATTACTGGAAAATCAATGGGATTTTTAATCACTGATCAGATTTGGTTATAATAATAAGTAAGACACTAAAATTTTCTGAGTTCTCCTACTAGTTAGAGGATTACCAAGGGAAAAAAATCCATTCAACTAATAGACTCGAAACAACCATTTCATCGCTAAAATGTTTGCATTTCTCTGAGAATACAGTAGCATGACAGAGTAAAGTTTCACTTATTCAGTGAATGGGCCAGGCCATCTAGGGAAAGCTCCAGGGGCATGGAGTTTACCCTATTAGTGCCAGAACTTTTCTTTCTGAAAGATTTTAGAAGGAGAAAGCTTGAACATTCTGAGGTAATATTTCTGAAGTTGATTATACCTCCTAGGGTTTTCCCTAGGGAATTCTCTTGAAATCTAGTCTCATGGCTTGAATTATGAGTATGATAAAAGGGTTTTTAAGGTCAAATGAGTTTGGGCAATGCTGAGTTAAATAATGCAAAAAAGGGGAAAAAAGGCTTATTTATTATCATATGTATTAGTTTGCATGCTAATAGGTGATGTGAATCATCTAAAAGGTTACATAAAATGCAGTAGTTCAAACCCTTATCTGGCCATAAATCCCTCTGCTTTTCAGCAATTCATTGCTAAAGGACTGCTATGTCATGAAATATGCTTACAGAATCTTTTCATTATAATCTTCCCTGCCTTTTAGAATAGACTACACTGAATATTTCCCTTCGTGACCAATATATCGCTGGTGATCAATAATTTTGAGTTGTAACAAGACGAATGACCTTAGATGCTGTTGAGGAATATGGAGTGATTTCTCCCTACATAAATGCCAAAGAGTGATGAGTATGTGTGTGTGTGTGTGTGTGTAGGGGGCTGCAGACAATGTAGTTCTTTTGCATGTTCGTAAAAAATATGATTCCATTGGTAGCTATAAGTCATTTCCGTGATTCTGGTGTGGATATTTTTGTCCCTTTGGGCAACTGTCTGTGCGCATGCCCGTAGCAATGCCTTTACCACCTGTTATTTTTTGTTCTTCAATTGCTGCACATTAGGAAGCCAAATAAAGGGTAATTTGGGAAAATAGCACAGGGCAGGGAAAAGGACAAGGAGGGCAATTGCAAATCACTTAGAATCCTGCAGACTCGACTTTAGAATCTGGCTCTGCCCCTTTCCAGCTGTGAAACTGAGAAAAACACGTGGCCACTGTGAACCTCTACTATCTCGTCTGCACAGTGAGAGCAGTGGCGTGTATAGAACAGAGAAAGCTGCTTCCTTTCTTCCTGTCTGCCCACCCACCCTCCGTTCTTCCACAGCCCGTGGAAGGAGGCGTTTCTCATCAAATGCACAAAGGCTGGGATATTGATTATACAGGGTTTACCAGGAGACTGATTCGATGTGCCCAGGCTTGAGGGTCCCGCTTGGAGTATAGCCAGCTCCCCTCTTTCCTTATTCCATTAGGAGGTGAGGGGCTAACAGAATTTGTATGCAAGCCCTGGGGGAAGGTGGAGGTCAGGGCCTCTTTCTCAGAGAGCCCATGTAGGCACTGGCACACCTAATAATAAGAGTACTTTTCCATTTTCTTTCCGCCATTTTTCACTGTGTTTTTGCAGAGTCCAAACTGAAACCTCTAAGGAATGAGAGAGGCTTTGTAGAGATGCACTTGCTCTAAATTTTGGTCACATTTCCACCAAATGCCACAAACCCAGTACATCTAAACACACCTCCCTCACAGCCTCACAGGGAGAGTTAAATGAAGATTCTACAGCTGTTGCTGGTGCTTATCCACCAGGAAGAACTCTTCTTATTATAACTACTTCTAAAGTATGAATTCATGAACTTCGAATAAGGTTCAGATGATCTCTTGCATAAATAAAGTGCATGTGAACATCACAGATCTTAGCTACGTTGCAGATTAAATGTCGGAAGAAACAAGTATCATCATATTTTGCATTTGCCATTGGTATCCAAGAAAGGTTTCACTAAATTTTAATAAATATAATACCTAAAACAGGAAACTTTTCTTCTTAAGCATGTCATTTAATATGTTCTATCACAGGGGCACCCGGGTGGCTCTGTCGGTTAAGTGTCTTGATTTTGGCCCAGGTCATGATCTCATGGTTTGTGGGTTTGAGCCCCACATTGGGCTCTGCACTGACAGTGTGGAAACTGCTTGAGATTCTCTCTCTCTACCACTCTCTCTGCCCCTCCCAAATGTTCTCTCTCTCTCTCTCTCTCTCAAATAAAAAAATAAATATAAAAAATTTAATATGCTCTATCATAAATGATAGTCTCATAGAATGGTTGCCTACCTGTGACACCACTCCAACTAAAATATTCGGAGCCATAGACTACAGTAGAGTCTGTTCTTAAATAATTTTAGTTGAATCACTTATTACCTATCCATGGGATATACTTTTCTCCCTCTTTAACCTATTTTGTTGAAGGCTTAAAGGGCAATCTATTTGATCAAGAAGAATATCACCCCCTGGGCCACAGGTAAAAATAAACACTCCATTGGCATTGTGTGGGTTAGTCTGATCTATGTATTTGGTGAATAAATGCATACGTTAAGAGAAATGCTCAGCTCTCTTTGCCCCATTGTCCTGATAAAGACTGGATTCGAATTTTTAAGAATAGAAAACATAGTAGAGAGCTTGAGATAGGATATTAAAAGAAAAACAAAAAGACTTCTGTTGGCCAGTGGAATAGAAATGACAGTACCTTCTCTTTTTTTCCCTTTTTTTCTTTGATCTATCACTGCCTTTGGCAAATCTGACTTTTTTTGTTGTTGCTAGGAATTTAAAATTTCTTACAGAATACTCTGGGAGAAAAAGCTCTTTACAGTGTCCAGGCAAGTGAGAAAATGTAAACACTACCAAAAAGTAAACCTTATGGTCTTGTGCATTTCTAATTTCATGTCAATTATCTATTTAAGTTAAAGTTCAATGTTTTTTATTGAGAATTATTCTTTTATGACCTTAAACAATAATAACACTAAGTAATTTCAGATAAAAATCACGTGTTATTCATAAAGAAAAAGTAATCCGCCTTCACATTTTTACCTTACTATTCCATTTATAAAGCTTGCACACGTGACCTTTCATTTGAACCTCATTGTAGCCTAGTGTGGATGAGCTGTAATAAACCATGAGGTTTTTGAGTACTGAGACGTTAAGAAACTTCACCAGAGTCCTTGAGCTATTGAGCAGCATGGACACGCATGGAAATAGGTCTAGATTTCTAATTCTCACATCTTTTCATTTCATTTTTGAGATTTAACAACATATATTCATACACGGACCAAGCACTATTCTAGGCCTAGAGGTGTCAGGGATGTCAGAGGAAGGCTATTCTCTGCTTTCGGGGAGTTTCATTTCAGTGAGGGGAAGGCAGACTAAAACCTTCTCTTAAGGCTTTTAAAGTTAAACCTACATGTAACAAATGCATGTAATAATATCTGATAATGACAAATGAGAAAGAAAAAAATAACTGGGGGGTAGGGACAGGCATTTGGCCAATATATTTAGGGTGGTCACTAAAGTGTATCAGCTAGGAATCCCACAGAGTAAAAATCCCAATTAAAGTAGTTTAATGTAAAGAAACATTATCTTATACGATAAAACATGCAGGTAGGCAGTTTCAGGGTTGGCTGACTCAGCAGTAAAACAATGTCAGGCTCTGGAATGTTTCCGGCTTTCTTCTCCTGGGTATATATTGGCTGCCACAGTTTCAAGTACCAGGTCCTCACTTAACAATGACGAAGAAGGCATGGACCTTCTTGTGTCTTCAGTGAAGACAAAAGAAATGTCCTAAATACTGTAGCTTTCAGGAGGCTTCATCGCATCACAGAATCATGCCCAACCCGTTCCTGCCAAGGGAGATGGGATTATCAAAATTGGCTTGGATTAATCACCAATCCATCCCTTGGGGCGCCTGGGTGGCTTAGTCGGTTAAGCGTCCGACTTTCGCTCAGGTCATGATCTCGCGGTTCGTGGGTTCGAGCCCCGCGTCGGGCTCTGTGCTGACTGCCAGCTCAGAGCCTGGAGCCTGTTTCAGTCTGTGACTCCCTCTCTCTCTGACCCTCCCCTGCTCATGCTGTCTCTCTCTCTCCTAGAAAAAAAAAAAAAAACATTAAAAAAAAAAAATCACCAATCCATCCCCAGAACTGCAGAACACCCTCTTGCTACCCTACGTGTATTGAGCCCTTTGTGTGCTCCAAGCACTGAGTTAAGTCCTATTTGTATTAATTCATTTAATGCAGCAACACTACCATGAGGTCGTTTCTACCGTTATTTCCTCTTTACAGATTAGAAAGCTGAGGCTCAGAGTGGTTAGGTCACCTGTCAAGGTCATGGAGCTAATAAGCAACAGAGCTCTGACTTGAACCCAAGCAGTCTGGACTCCAGAGCCCGCACTCTTACCCATACACAGCACTGACAAGCAAGCACAATGATTCTAAAGCATAAAATGTCTGCTGTGCTCAAAGAACAGGGAAAAGGGCTCCATGATTAGAATATAGCAGGAGAAAAGGTAGTGACATGACATGAAAGCCCCCTTTTATTTTAAAGTTTATTTATTTATTTTTGAGAAAGAGTGTGTGTGTGCAAGCAGGGGAGGGGAGAGAGAGAGAGGAAGAGGGAGAATCCCAAGTAGGCTCCATATTGTCAGCACAGAGCCCAACATGGGGTGGATCCCATGAACTGTGAGATTATGACCTGAGCTGAAATCAAGAGTTGCACATTTGGCCGACTGAGCCACCCAGGTGGCCCAGAAAGCCTCCCTTTGAGGCAAGGACTACATCATGAAGGGCCTTATAGATCACAATTAGCATTTTAAATTTTATTCTCAATGCTTTGGAGAGCAACTGGATAGTTTTAATCAGGGAATGATCTATTATGATTAACATTCACAATTAAAGGTATTCTATTAGTCAGATATTCCAAGGAAACATAACCAATAGAGGATATCTCTATCTCTACCTATCTATCTAGAGTTATTTTATTTTATTTTATTTTTTAATGTTTTATTTATTTCTAGAGAGAGAGAGACAGCGTGAGCAGGGGAGGGTCAGAGAGAGAGGGAGATACAGACTCCGAAATAGGCTCCAGGCTCTGAGCCAGCAGTCAGCACAGAGCCCGACGTGGGGCTCGAACCCACAAACCGTGAGATCATGACCAAAGCGAAAGTCAGATGCTTAACCGACTAAGCCACCCAGGCGCCCCATATCTAGAGTTATTTTAAGGAATTGGTTTGTGCAGCTGTGAGACTGCAAGTCTCAAAATTTGAAATCTGTAGGGAAGGCAAGGAGGCTGGAAATTCAGGTAAGAGTTGGTGTTGCAGTCTTGAATGGAGCTCTGCAGAACAGGCTGGAAACTCAAGCCACGTTTCTGCTGAGTCTGGAGGAGGACTCCTTACTTGGGAAACCTTAGTCTTTGCTTTTAAGGCCTTCAACTGATTGTATGATACCCACCTACATTATGGAGAGGAACCTGCCCTAGTCAAAATCCACTGATACATATGTTGATGACATCTAAAAATTACCTTCATAGCTGTAACTAGACTGGTATTTCACCAGACAACTAGGCACCATAGCCCAGCCACATTGACACATAAAATTATCAATCACAACAGTGTATGAGAAAGTGACCTATAAAATGTAAATTCCACTCTTTTTTAAAAACAAGTTTTTAATGTCTTATTTATTTCTGAGAGAGAGATTGAGAGAGAGAGAGAGAGAGAGAGAGAGAGAGAGAGAGAGACAGTGTGAGCAGGGGAGGGTCAGAGAGAGAGGGAGACACAGAATCTGAAGCAGGCTCCAGGCTATGAGCTGTCAGCACAGAGCCCAACGTGAGGCTTGAACCTATGAACCGTGAGATCATTACCTGAGCTGAAATCGGACACTTAACCAACTGAGCCATCCGAGCGCCCCTGTAAATTCCACTCTTGAATATCATTATCTCCATCCTTCCAACTTACTCTATAGTTCCTACACCATTAATCCCTTAACCACTGATCCTATTGACTTTGTACTTTGAATTCCTCCCCATCTGCCTTCTTCCTTCTGTAGTCCAGCTTAGACTCCACCTCTCAGCACTATCAATGCTCTAGCACAAACACTCCGTGTCCTAGGCCCCTCCTTCCTTCTGTCAAGGACCCAGTCCTGGTGAAATGTACCCATTCATTCCATTTCTGTACATGAATTATTGAATGTTATTGGATTGAAATCATACAGCTCTACTGACAGGAATCACTTCCTAGTTATGACCACATATTTCAAATGGTCACTTAATACTGTTCAATGATGTCACCACATCTCTCTATTAAATTCATTCTCCCACATTGCTGGATGGCTATTTCACACTTCTGTTTTTCTACTCACAGCTTGAAGGACTAATTGCCCCTGTCAGCTGACCATCTCCAGAAAGAAAAGAACTGTCCTCTGATGAAAGCTACCTCATTTTCACAGGACCAGCCTATTAAACCAGCATCTGAATCACTTTTTTGACATCTTAGTAAATGGAAGATGTAAGCTCTGTTTTCAATCCAAATCCTCCACTTACCCCTAACTCCATCCCATCTTACTTTATATGGGTCTGAGCTTCTATTTTATACATCTCCTCTCTAAAGGACCACTCCAATCAGCACACCAATGCACTTCTGAAACCCCAAATTGCCCTCCAGATACAATTACATTTGTCTGCTCTTCTTAACATCAAAACCCTTCAAAATAAGTTCTCCTCCCCCTCAATGTTGTCTCCTAACATCACCTTCTTAACCTACTTCTAGGCTTTTCTACCCTCCCTCCCATACCACTGAAAAAGCTCAATCATTGCACCAAAAAACTACATCTTGCCAAAGGCAATGATCAATTTTCAGTCACCTTTATTTGACTTCTCAGTAGCATATGACTGAGTTGATCTCTCCTTTTTGAAATATTCTCTTGCCTAGTAAAACTGTCCTCAACTGGTTTTCCTTCTATCCTGGTGTACTTTTCTTCTCAACCACCTTTCATCCATCTTTGTCCTCTTCCAATTTAAGTGTTGGGATGACCCAAGGGTATTTTTTCCCACCCTTTCCTTTTCTCTCTTCTTTATTTACACCCCATCCTAGGTAATCTCACTCAATCCCAGGCACTAAATTGTCCCAGATCAAACCTCTTCTTAGCCTCCATGTTCTGACATCCTACTGCCTACTCAACATCGACATTTTGGGGGGTCACAATCATCCCAATATGGCTGGAGTGGTGACAGCATTGCCATGGTCTGCCAAATCTGTTTCAGCTGCTCCACCCAGCCCCAGCTCCAATCCCATTTCAGCATTCCCCATGTCTCTCATCCAGTTGTTCAGGCCCCAAACTTCATCTTCATCTTTCTCTTTCTTGGGCCCCCCAAATTCAATCCAGCACTAAGCTTTGTTGCCACTACTTCCAAACATACCTTCTATCTGCCCATCTCTCACCACCTGCCATTCTAGAGCAATAGCACCAGTCACCACCCTATCTCCCTGGACTATCTGATCGCCTGTGCTTCCCCTGAGAATCATTTCTCCCATCGAAGCCACAGTGATCTTTCAAAGAACAAATTTGGTCTGTTTGCTCCTGCTGAAAACACCACACTGGCTGTTCACTGCACCGATCATGTAATCCAAACTCTGTCCTGGCAAGTTACTCCTTGATTTCTCTGTCTCCTACTTCCCTTTCTGATACCATCCCCTCTACTTTCCCCCTTTTGTCCACTCCACATTATTCTATTTTATCTCTGTTATAACACTCTTCTGTTCCTTCAGACTATCTTAATTATTTATTGCTCATTGTTTACAAATATAGTTTATTGTCTAAATCCCCGCTTGAGTGTAAATTCCATATGCACACCTTCTCCATGTACCCTGTTGTCTCTCAAGTACTTGGATTGATCACTGACACATGAGTTAAGGATATGTTTGCCATATATCTTCTCTTTTGTCACATTTGGTAGAAATGCACATAAAGGAACTATTTGGCTTCCCTCTGAACTTGACTATAAGATGAAAACCCAGCATGACAACAAAGGAAAGTCAACAACTGGTCTTGCTGTGGGGACCCTAGGGGGTGGAAGGGTCTGTGGCAATGAAGAAGGTATGCACCTCAAGCAAGGGGGTGGCTGTTACTCGGCATTAGCCATCAGCCACCCTGGAGGAAGGGGAGTCCAGTGTCACCGTATGTTTGATTTTCTTTTCTTTTATGGACGCCTTCAATTCTGATTTCAAGTGGTTTCTCTAGATTTATAAATATTCAAAATCAACTCAATTCCTTTCAAAAGACTCTGTATGAGGACCAAACATAATCCATGTGCAGAATGATTCTTATTTATAGACTTTCATTTTGCAGCCTCTGCTATAGGTAACTTCACGGGCAAGAAAGAAAGACGTAAAGAAACTTAGTTGAGTGTCTTGGCTGATGGTGATGGAGACAACGGAATCTGTAGACAACTCAAGGAAGCTTTGTTTCAGAGTTTTACTACCAAATAGGGCCTGACTAAGCATTTTGGAGTCAGTCTGAGGTCTGAAGTCCCTACCTTTACAAGCAACTTTCAAAACAACACAGACATTTTCTCTTCCCTTAGGACACTGGTCACTGTGGTCCATGAAAGCAAAAACCACAAAAAACAAAAGGGTGAAAATAACTAGAGGTTTATAGGGGTGGAGGTAGGGACAGTGGCAAGGAATCAGAACTCCTCACGTACAGTTCGAGGGAACTGGGAAACTCCTTTAATTCAGCTCATACATGCATTCAGTATCTCTATTTTGCAGCCAGAAAAATGCTGAAAATTTAGCCCAAGAAATATTTAAAATCACATTAATAAAGAACAAGAAGTACGTATTTTCTTTTCCATGTAGATACCCTACAAAGGTATAATTGTTACAACTCAGTTCCCTTTCATCTAAATAAACAATCATTCTCTGTCACCTTCCCATGGGCTACACACAGTGCTCGTTGCTGTAAAACTGCTGAATTAAATAGTATCCAGACAGTCCCTGACTCATGATTCTTCAACGTACAAGTTTTTGACTTGACGATGGTACAAAGGCGATATGTGTTCAGTAGAAATCATACTTTGAATTTTGAATTCAGATCTTTTCCTGAGCTTGCAATACAGGGTATCCTCCTCTCCCACCATACTGGGCAGTGGTAGTGGGTGCAGCTCCCAGTCAGCCATGTGATGACTAGCGCAAACCCCTAATATGCTGACAACACTTTCACACTTATACAATGATTGTTTTTCACTCTCAATACAGTAGTCAAGAAATTGCATGAGCTCTTCAACCTTTATTATAAAATAGGCTTCTGTTAGATGACTTTGCTGAACTTTAGGCTAATGTAAGTGTTCTGAGCACATTTAACGTATGACAGACTAAGTTATGACGCTGAGTAGGTTAGGCATATGAAATTCATTCTTGACTTCTAATATTTTCAACTTATGATGGGTTTATCTGGATGTAGCCCCATTATAAGCAAAGACAAGCTGAACAGAATTTGGCCTTAATGAGAAAAATATATTCTCTACCCCTTTTCTCCCATGTCCATTGGGATCCCTCCTTCATCTCCAGAGAGAGCCCCTTTGAAGGAGAGTTGGACAGAACTGGTGGCAATTAGCAAAGACTGTCACATGGGGTTAACTGATTTATTGTGTTCATGTCATGTTGCTGTCACCTTGATTGTGAGCTTCTGGACGGGAAGAACTGAGTGTCAAACGTCTCTTTTTCACCTCAAGGACCTCATATGGGTTGGGCCTCTAGGACTTTCTAATTATCCCACGTTAAACTTGGGACAGCTTAACAGTTTTGTGGTAGACAAGGCCGCTGGTTTTCCCAGGAAAGAGAATAAGACCACAATTGGTCAAGCTGCTGCTGCTGCTGCTGCTTCTGCTTCTTTTGTTGTTTTTGTTTTTGTTGTTATTTCTCTTAAGGCAGGACGAAGAAAGTTCATACTCCTCCATAGAAATCATGATCCTATTTTTTTCTTTTTTTAGCTTGGCTGGCTGTTTTTAAGAACTTCTGCAGAAATTCCACCAAGAGTTCAACCTTCCAGAGTATAAACTCCACAGAAAAGAACAGCTGATACCATAGTTGGGAAGTTTGAGGGAGTCATGGCTTTTCTTGGGGCTGTGAAGTTTAAGAGAATCGTAGTGGTATGTGTTCCACGTCATTCCAACCTTGACCACTGATAATGAATTTCACCATTGGAGAAAACTAATCTGCTTTTAAAATGTATTGAGATCAAGATACTCGCTAGGGAGGCGCCTGGGTGGCTCAGTTGGTTAGGTGTCCGACTTCGGCTCAGGTCATGATCTCACAGTTTGTAGATTTGAGCCCCACGTCGGGCTCTATGCTGACAGCCATCTCAGAGCCTGGAGCCTGTCTTCAGATTCTCTGTCTCCCTCTCTCTCTCTGACCCTCCCCTGCTCATGCTGTATCTCTCTCTCTCTCAAAAATAAATAAAACATTAACAAATTAAAAAAAAAAAGATTCTTGCTAGGCACAAATGGTAGAATGAGCCCCCAAGATGACAAGAATTGTCTCTCTATTCAGAACAGGCAGAAAGAAAATGTAATAGAACAATGTCCTTAGAACTCTGTCTGAGCCCCTTCCCCCTCCCAGTGAAATACTATGAATTGTCAAAGCTTTTAATTAATGTATTTAACACCTTTATGTAGCAAATTAGTCTGTTTAATCCCATTTATACCAAGGGGCAGAGAGAAATGACATGACTCAGAGTCACAGAAGCTGAGGGAAATAGCCTCAGCCAGAAGTCAGTCTTACCTGGGCCATTTGCAGAAACAAACACTGGGTCTTCCCCCCAGGATCTATTTCAAGTAATTCCCTCTCTGATGTGCTGGTCAGTGTCCCTTCTGCTGTTATGTGTGAGGAATGAATGGGAGCCTACAGAGTAGACCTAGAATCAAAGAGAAAGAAAGCTTTGTAACTCTTCAAGGTTCAACAGAAAAGAAAGGCCCAGAAATCATGGATGAGCTCAGCAGAAGTGAGCTTTATTTATACACCTGTAAAGGAAAGAAGGAAGATCCAGGCCCCCAAATGGTCTTACTAGGCAGCTTCATACATTATCTCATCTGATTCTATTCTTTCAACAACACTCTGACATAGATCTATTAACCATATTTTACACATGAGTAAGCCACAGCTCAGAGAGCTTCAATAAATAGCAGGAGCTATTAATTAACAGTATGTGGCCTGAAATAATTCCATAGTCCATCCTCAGCAGGACACTGTTCAGCTTCAACAGAGGAATTAAAAAGCTGTGCAACCTTGGAAAAATTACTTAGCATCTCTGGTCTCTATAAAAGTGAAGGAGCTGGAGTTACTCATTGTGGACAAAGTGGTGAATGGAGCAACTTACAAAGGGAGAGACATATGAGCATAGGTGTAACTACCCGGCTGCTAATAATGCTTAAGATAATGTATAGCACAGGCTATTAAGAGAGTGAAGAGGTACATTTAATATAGTCTAAGGGTTAGGGAAAGCTACACTTGAGCTGAATCTTTAGAATTTGTAAGATTTGGGGAATATGGCGAGGGGGATTTCTAGGTAAAGGGAACAGCTTGAGTCAAAGGTGCTGAAAGATGCTCAGATAAGCATGTCTAGTGTAAAGCAGGAAGAGGCTGAATACTCTCAGCTAAGTCAGTAACATAATAAAGGTTCTTGTATACAAGAATGCTTAGATGATTTGCCCTGAAAAGGAAAGGAACTGGGGTGCCTGGGTGGCTCAGTTGGTTAAGCTTCTGACTTTGCCTCAGGTCATGATCTCAGGGCTTGTGAGTTTGAGACCCGCATCAGGCTCTCCGTTGTCAGCGCAGAGCCTGCTTTGGATCCTCTCACTCCCTCTCCTCTCTCTCTCTCTCTCTCTCAAAAATAAACATAAAAAAAAAAGAAAGAAAAGGAACCAACGAAGGGTTTTAAGCTGAAGATCATTCTGGTGCTGTAAGAAGAATGGGTTGCAGAGTTTGAGAGTCAAGGCAAGGAGACTAGTTAGGTGACTGCTGCTTTCTCCAAAAAATACATGAACAAGAACACTGGAATTTGGGCTAGGGAAAAGGAAGAAAAAAAAAACAAACAAACCATGATGCTCTAGTTATTAAATGCCCTCTGTCGGTAAACAGAACAGGTGAATTACAAAGCAACAGTGCAATGACAGATACCATCAAAGAATTATTTGAAAAGAATTCTTTATACTTTTAGATATTAACCTGCAGTTAAGCATAGAGGATCAGGGTTCTGCGGTCAGGGAGACTTGGGTTTAAATTCAGCTGTTGCCACATATCAGCTTTGTGATTGTTAAAATGTTACTTAACTCCTCTGAGGAGCCTAAATTTCTTCATATGTAACAACAGGGAAATATAGTAACACCCATCACACGAAGTTGTAAGATTAAGGAACAAAATAAAGACATATTAAGTACTTGCCACAGTGCCTGGCACATAGTAAATGCTCAGAAAATGACCGTTTTATTATTGTGAGCTGGAAAACTCCCATTAACTCTCCACCCCCAAATCTAAATAGCAGCAGGATGGCATTCATATGCACCATCCATGATTATTGCTTATTAAATTCGTCAAGTAAACAGTTCTTTTGAAACTTCTGAAAACAGCTTTTGCAAAGAATTGCCAGTGCCAATGTTCATGGGCATTCCAGTTCTATTACATCTTTTCTTATATTGGACATTATGATCTCAGTTCCCTTTTTACTCTCTTACTCATCATAGTAGGTCTTTATATACAGAACACTTTACTGTGCCTGTTCATTGACTGTGCACACAAATAATAGGACGGAATAAGAATAAGAAGGTGCTGGTGAAAATGAAAGTCAAGGGATTACTCTAGAGACTGATTTGAGTCAGCAGTGAAAAAATAAAGAAGAGGAAAAAAATCTCATAAAGAGTGCCTGATTTTCCAGTTCTCTTCACCAAGACAGGTCTGTGCAAATTGTGCCTGGCTCCAAACTTAGTTACTCTCGCTCTCCAGCTCCAAATAGGGAATTGATGAAATGTTATCAAGCATCATTTGATATTGCATTGTGGGAGCTCCAACATTCATTAAGAATGAAGGCCAAAGAACTGGGGGAAGTAAAAGCCCGATTAGAATTTGAAGAGATGCACTACTTGTTCTGAAACTGTCAGGCAGCTTCACAGAGAGCCCCATGCAACCTCATAATTAACTTATAACTGAACTGTTTGGATCTGTGATGAACTTTACCAGGTCCTCTTCTCTCCAAGCCCTACTAAAGATGACTGATTACAGTTATAAAGTTTGAACCACTAAGATTCTCTCCAATTGTGATATGTAATTCTTAAGAAACATCACTTGAAAGTCAAATATAAAAGTACAGGTACCTCCTAAGGTACATTACTAGCATTAAGTTATTCTGTTTTGTTTTGTTTTTTAAAATAATTGATGCATAAAATGTGCTAGATTTTCAATCGGGCATCTGAAAATATTCTTCTTGCTATACTCATGACTAAAAACTTGATTTAAGCCTCCATCATAATCTACTGGATTATGACTAGTGCTCTCACTGAAATATCTGCCTCCATACTGGTTTTAATTACCAGGGATGATGATGATGATGATGATGAAGATGATGGTGATGACGGTGATGATGATAATGAAGGCTCTTTTAAAGAAAGTTTTAGGTTGACAACAAAATGGAGAGGAAGGTACAGAGATCTCCCAAATACTCATTGCCCCATACATACAGAGCCATTCCCATTAGCAACATTGTTCACCAGGGTGGTACCTTTGTTACAATTGATAAACCTACATTGAGTGACATAATCACTCAAAGTCCATAGCTTACATTGCAGTTTGTCTGTGGCATTGTACATTCTATGAGTTTGGACAGATCTATGACATGTATCAATCAGACATGCTTCTCAAGAACAAATATAAAGCCATGTTACAGATGGAGTTTTATAAGTAATTCAAGGACATTGGGCCAAATGGCCATTCAACTATTAAAGCTATAGAAACCTCATTTTGAAACTGTAGGAATAAAAGAAATACCATATTCTTGAGTTCTTTCTGAGGAATATATTAAAGGATAGGCTCCAGCCTACTAAGAGTTGACTGAGGGAAATTTTAATTTATCCCAATAAAAAACTAAACTGTTTTACTACAGCTTGGTAAATTGATACTAAAGTCCATGTGGAAACATTAAACATACACTAACATATATCATCAGTTAATTTGTTGTAATAATGCAGTTAAAGAAGACTTATGAGGGAGGGAGAATTCATTTTAACAGATATCAAAACACACAGCCACACCTACTAAACCATACTAATGCACGAATAGATAGAAGACCAATGGAATGAAATAGAAACACAATGTATGACATATGAAAATTTAGTACATTAAAAAGAAAGCGTCTCATATCATTGAGGAAAAGGGCTTCTCATAGATGTTATTAGAATAACTGGACAGCCATTTGAAAAGTTTAAATTAGAACATTTTCTCACATCCTATGTAAGAATAAATTCCTAATATATCAAACAACGCAAAAAATATCAAACTATTTGAATATTAAAAGAAAAATTCTTATATAATCTGAGTGTAAAAAAAAAGGTGATCCATGAGACAAAATCCAGGCTCAATTTAAAAAAAAATTATTAAGTTTTACAGCAAAAATTATTTTAAATCATGGTAAAATAAACAAAAATACAAGAAAAATGGACACATTGGAAGAAACACGCGTTATGTGGGGCACCTCACATAAGCGTTGGACTCTTGATTTCAGCTCGGGTCATGATCTCTTGGTTCGTGAGACTGAGCCCCGGGTTGGGCTCTGCACTGACAGTGTGGAGCCTGCTTGGGATCCTCTCTCTCTTTCTCAGCCCCTCCCCTGTTTGTGCTCTTTTTCTCTCTCCCAAATTAAATAAATAAACTAAAAAAAAAAAGAAAAATGTGTTATGTATTGCAGATAAATGACTAACATAACTAAGATATGAAGACTTTATTTTTAGTTGGTAGGGAGTAGACCAAAAATGAGCAAAACATATTTTTTTAAAAAATCACAAAATACATGTTTTTAACATATGAAAAGATGTTCAATTCTATTAATAAGAGAAATGCAAATTTAAAACTACACTAAAATATCATTTCTCACCCATTAGATTGGCAAGAAATCCAATAGCGTGGTAAAACACACCATTGGCAAAACTGTAGGAAAACAGTCACTCATACATTGTTGATAGAAATAAAAACAGCATAACAATGGAGAGAAATTTAGCAGTATCTAATAAAATGAATATTTAGCCAGAAATCCACTAAGAATTTATATCTTAACCTAGAAATCTGCTAAGGGTTATCTGCTGGTGTCCAAAACCAGGAAAACAAATTTGCATAAGGTTATTATTTGCAACACAACATTATTTGTAATTGCAAGATGTCAGAATCAACCTAAATGCCCAAATACAGAAGAATTGCTAAATACATTGTATTACATCCACCCCAAGTAGTGTTTCACAGCTGTAAAAATGAATAAGGAAGGCTGAGCTGATAGGGAGTGAATTACAGGATACATTGTGAAGCGGGAAAAAAACCCGCAGTATATATAGTGTGCTAACTTTTGGGTAAAAAAGAAGATAAAATAAAATAAGATACATATATACGCTTCATGTTGCAAAACGCAACACAGGAAGGATAAACCAGAAACCATAAACTTGGTTATCTGCAGGGGATGAGAGGAAACCTAAGTGAAAGGAAGAGGGAAGGGAAGACATTTCAGGAAATGTATCTTTTTTCTTTTGGCATAGTTTTTTCTTTTACAAGTACACTGATGCTATACACCTTAACAAAATACAATGAAATCAACAAGCCTGGGATAAAAGAAAAATCTAAACATGTCAACACACAAATAAACCCTACTGTATTTCAAAAGACACAACGCGCCGAAATGACATATCTGGTCCGAAAACTGAAAGAGTGAGCGAGGTTGTTTTACTCATGTAAATGACAGCCCAGCCATTTTCACGAAGAATCCGTGCCCCTCCAGGTCCCTGCTCTTCACGCAAGAAAGGGCTTACGGAGCCAGAGGGTGCGTTCGCGCATGCGTATGCATGTGCCCTGTTCGTGTGAAGCACACACGGAGGACTGAGTAAACAAAACTGGACAAGTCCTGACTTCAGACCGCAGACGTGGGATGTGAGGAGAGTGATGTTAACGACTAGTTAATTGTTGCTGGGTGCGAATCCCAGCCTAACCTGGTTCTGACTCTGTCATCTTGGACACCATATTTAACTTTGAGTCTTAAGTTTCTTCTTCTGTGAAATTAAAGCACTAGTCATACCTACATCCTAAATTTAGGGCAGGGACTGAGTGCATTTATGCAAATAGATGAGGTAATTCATGGAAAGGATTTCACTGGAATGTATGCGCCACAAAAAGGCAGATTCTTTTGCATCTTATTCGCTGCTGTACCTTCAATCCTAGACCCTGCCTGGCACACATCTGGTGCTCATCACACATCTGTGGGCTGAATGAATAAAAGCCTCTTCCTGGCCCCTGACACATGAGAGCTATGCAAATGTTAGCTGTGTTGCCATTTTCTTCATAATTATGAGCTTCCTCATTACCATTAATGTATATACAGGCGTTCTGTCTTCAAAAATAAGTGGGAAAAATGTACGGCCCCTTTTACTTCCCACACGTAATATTCCATGTCATTGCATAATATAAAGAAGATTGACAACTGATGAGTAATCTGGGGGAAAAAACATGATTTGATGGCAGAAAAGAGTATATTCAGTTCTTTCTTCTCCTCCCCCTCTCTCTTTTACTCAGTTCTTTCTTGATTGATGTTTTCACATTGGTTATTGTGATGCCCCTCTACACTGCTCTCTGATAGCTTGACGAGGGGAAAACAGAAAGAAAAAAGCAGCCAGAAGCTAAAATTCTCCATCTGAAAGTACAAAAACGAGATTTCAGACCTCAGCATCAGTAATTGATCCCTTTGATGTTTTTTGTTAGGAGAAACTCAGGCCCTGAACAGAAGCTCCTGATCTCATTAGGGGGAAAGTAAATCCTTTCGAAGTAAGTCTTCTCACAACTTAATAACTTGGGTTTCAGTTCTCCTGGAGAAAAATTCTTGGCTAGATTATACCCCAGAGCCATCTTTCTTGCAGACTCTAACATCTGAACCTCTGGGATGAACAATGAAATGGCTTGGGGTTAGAAAGGGGAGTTTACAGTTGGAAAAGGAAATGTCTTTGGTGGAAACCCAAACCCACGCTATCCATTGTCATGCCAGCATGGGTCAGATAAGGAAAGGGTTTGTTTTGGCTCTGCTTAGTTAAGAAAGTATTTACTTTGGAAGATGCAAAATTTTAGAATAAAAATAAGATAGTTCAAAATGGCAGGTGGAGGTTTGTGCCATAAAGACCAATGTGGCCTCAGGACTCCTGTAAGGAAAAGATTTGATCAGGCTTTTAAGAGTTTTATCTAGAAATAACCCAGTCTAGGTCCAGCTCTGATGTTAAAGGACTGGTTATATTGGGCAGGTCACCACTTCTAGACTAATTTCCGCCTTTTTAAAACATTAAGGGGACAAAGGAGGCAAGTTGGACTAAACGTGTCTAAAGTTCCTTTCCAGCTTTTCAATAATACAAAAGTAAGTTCAAAATAGACACCAGAGTTGACCCACAACACAGCCAACATGCAGCACTGGCCTGCCTGCACCTCTTGCACTGGGGACAGGAAGGGCAGTGGTGACCCTTGCTAGCATTTTCAGGCCAGTTAGATCCATTTCAACCTGGAGAATCCTGATTTCCCAAGCTTAAAATTCTATTCTTACCACTCATACTGGAAAGCCTTCTTACTTAGTTCTTCTGAACAAAATTCTCCCTGTGCCACCATATTGTGCCCTCATTCAACACTTATGCCTGTCTATCTCCTTCCTGTTTGATGATCCTAGAAGAGAAGGGCCCTGTATGACACACTGTGTGTTCCCTGCTGTGCCTCGCAAAGCTGCTCACGTGAGTAGCTTCAACCTGCTTCCTTCCTTAGTAAACCTATGCACCCTTTCTCAGCAGGTTTATTTACAATGCCCTAAGATGACTTTCTGCTACATTCACAGTGCAACACGCTATCTTTCCTATACCTAACTGCATTGTATATTAAGTTCTTTAAGTTCAGCCTGAACAAAACTGTTAAAAAAAAAAAAAGCATTTGTTCAGTTGGAAATCTCTCGCTTTGGTGGGATTCAAAAATTCAAATATCCTTTCATGTTGCTACACGTGGCCAGATTTCATTGTTTCTCATTGCCATGTAGTATTCCATGGTATAGATAAACCACATCTTCTTGATCCATTCGTCCGTTGATGGACACCTAGGCTCTTTCCACGTTTTAGCTATCGTGGAGAGTGCTGCTATGAACATTGGGGTCCATGTGCTCCTATGCCTCAGCATTTCTGTATCCCTTGGGTAAATTCCTAGCAGTGCTATTGCTGGGTCATAGGGGAGTTCTATTGTTAGTCTCCTGAGGAACCTCCACACTGTTTTCCAGAGGGGCTTGACGGAGGAACAAGGGGGAGAAGAAGGGCAGAAATGGTGGGGGAAAGGGAGAGAGGCAAACCATGAGAGACTCTTGAATGCTGACAAAAACTGAGGACTGATGGATGGGGGGGGGGATGGGCATGGAGGAGGACACTTGTGGGGATGAGCACTGAGTGTTATGTGGAAACTAATTTGACAATAAACTATTTGTAAAAAAAAAAAAAATTCAAATATCCAAATTCAAGATTTCTTACTGAAAAGTTAGCATTTTGTTTTTGTTTTTGTTTTTTTTCCTGAAAGATAATTCCTCAGACCAACAATCATTTTAGTGATGAAACAGTGATGTGGGGAAAATCAGCGATTCCCTCCCAGGATTTGCTCTTACTACACTCAGGTATGTCCCCCTTTCACAGTCTAATTTCAGGTGGGTGGGGCATTGAACTTGATGACTTTTGCCTACAGTCCAGGCTCTTTTTAGAGTCTTTTCCTCCCTTGACAATGATTGGTGTGAAGTTGGCCTCCGCCCTTCACCATGTAGCAGCATGGGAGCTAAGCTGGGCTCTGGACTATGGACCTCTTACTACCCTTGCGTGATTTACTGCAAGTCCCATTGTACAGATGTGGGGTATGAGATGGGTAGAACCAACATCAGCCCCAGGAAAAGCCCTATCCCTTACTCCAGCTTTTTCAGAGAGCCCTACCTTTATGGTGGTAAGAATAGTGATAGTCAAGGCTACCATATGCTTCTCAGCCCTTAATGAAGCTGGGTTTTGATACCCATTTGTCTAGTTTTCCTTGGTTGTATCCTCCTTCTGCTAGAACTTTTGAGGGGAGAAGAGATGAGCTAAAGGCTGATTCTCCAAGGACTGATCATGAGAAAACCCAAAGCTTCCCCTTGTACCTTCTGGACTCTATAGCCTTTGCTGCCATAACATTCTTAATCAGGTACAACAGGCAGAACCCTGGCCAGGAAGCCAGGAGCCAAGATTCTAGCCCTTGACCCTTTGACTTACTTCCCCTTAGTGTAAATGAGAAGATAGAGAAGAAGGAATGCTAAAAGGGTGTGTGTGTGTGTGTGTGTGTGTGTGTGTGTGTGTGTGTACATGTGCATGCATTCTCCAGTTTCATGAATGGTTATGTCTGGATACAACAATCTGAATTCTCTATTACCCCACAGAGTATTTTTATAAGTTGTTTTGGGGGGATGATGAAGACATAAGGCAGTTATTTCCAAAGATGAAATTATACTTGTCGCAAAGAACAGACTGTTTTAATGGTTAAACCATTTTTATTACTAAAAACAAGGTTTCCTCTGAATCAACAGTTAAAAATAAGAGGAAAGCCCTTAGTAAACCTTAAATTGTTAAATTATTGGAGGGAATCAGAATAGTTCTAACACCCCCTTAATTAATAGAGAATAAACAAGCAATTCAGCTGTGGGTGGAATTTTTACTTCAGCTCAATGTAAAACAACTATATATATATATATATATATATGTATATTTCTCTGTTAATTCTAAAATAAATGCACTAATCTCCATAAAACCTAGGAGTATGTACCATACTTACAGCACAACACTTGATAGATGCAATTGTACATAATTATAGATATAGCTTACTGAAATCTCTCTCTTCTCCTCATGCCCATGAATTTTTACATGACAGGCTGTGAAGTGACCTGACAGAAGAATAGAGTCTTAGGGAAATATGTATGCTATATTATCTAGGACAATGTCCAAAAGATGTGTGAATCCCTGCACCATTTTCCCCAAAATGTTAATTCCATTTAAGACTGTTTAAGAAGAGCTGCCATTCCATGGCAGGTTGTTATGTATTCCAACAGCTGTAATTATTATGTTGTTCTAAATAGTGAGCCAAACATCACCTCCCTGCAACTTGGCAACCCATCATCTGAAATCTGCGCTTTGGGTTTGCCAAGTTCTACTTTTTCCAAATGATGATTCTTGAGATGCTTGTTAACATTTCTTAGTTCTTTTGCAAGATAAACCTTCTCAGATCTTTCGACTGCTTCTTAAAGCTCTTAATTCAAGTATATGGTACCTTATGATCATCTTGTTAACATGTTCCAGTTCCCCGGATGTCCTCCTCTTCTGGTTTGAATATGGGTTTATTGTTTAATTTAAACTCTAGATTCCCACTACCTGATATGCTAATCATTTAACTGTTGATTGTCTGTTTCTCTCACTGGGATATAAGTAAGTGCCATGAAAAGAAACATTGGCTATGTCCCTTGCTATCCGTACTGGTTAGAATAATGCCATCACATAGCAGGTGCCCAAGAAATAGTTACTGTATAAAGCTGAATAAATAAGTGAATGTACCATTTTTCAACAGTATGTTAAGTCAACATGTTACACTAAAAATTTAAAAAGCTACACTAAAAATCGGGGCGCCTGGGTGGCTTAGTCGGTTAAGCGTCCAACTTTCGCTTAGGTCATGATCTCGCGGTTCGTGGGTTCGAGCCCCGCGTCGGGCTCTGTGCTGACTGCCAGCTCGGAGCCTGGAGCCTGTTTCAGAGTCTGTATCTCCCTCTCTCTCTGACACTCCCCTGCTCACGCTGTCTCTCTCTCTCTCTCTCTCTCCGAGAAATAAATAAAAATATTAAAAAAAAATAAAAAAATAAAAAGCTACAAATCATCCACAATTCCATAACCCATAAAAATTAATATTTAGTAACAACTTTCCTGACCTTCTTTGACACCTGAAGGCATGACTATATAAATAAATGAGTTTTTTTTAAAGCCATGATAGATGGAATATGGAAATATTTATCAATGAAAACACTTAAATTTATAGAAGTCAGATTATACACTGCACGTATTTATTTATTTATTTATTTATTTATTGAATTTTAGCAAGATTGAGAGAGAGAGCATGAATGGAATGGAGGCAGAGAGAGAGGAAAGAATCTTCAGCAGGCTCTGCGCTCAGTGCAGAACCCAAAGTAGGGCTTGATCTCACAACCTGTGAGATCATGATCTGAGCAGAAATCAAGAGTTGGACACTTAACCAACTGAGCCACCCAGGCATCCTTACATGTTGTTTTATATAAAAGTATTGAGCTTAATTGTAACAAATTTTGTAGATGTAAAAGAAAGTGAAGCAAGTAATTTCCAATATAGAGAAACATTTGGCAAGACAGATAAATGTCTCTTCATTTCAAGAGCTATTATTTTTTAAAAGGTCTCATGAAAGCTAATAAAAATGACTATTAAAAGCATCAATCAGATTGCCTGTGTGGCTCAGTCGATTAAGCATCCAATTCGTGGTTTCGGCTCAGGTCATGATCTCATGATTGATGAGTTTGAGCCACACATTGGGCTCCATACTGACAGTGCAGAGTTTGCTTGGGATTCTCTCTCTTTCCCTCTCTCTGTCTCTGCCCCTCCCGTGCTCATGCTCTAAATAAATTAAATAAAAATAAATAAATAAATAAATAAATAAATAAATAAATAAATAAATAAATAAATGTAAATAGAAAAGTAGAGCTTCAACTGACTCCAGTAACAACAACAACAACAATAATAACAAAACACCTTTATGAGTGACCTTTAGGCTAGACGATTGAACTTCCTGATATGAAAGATTGTAATGATCACTTTTATACACAGTTCATTTCTGCTCCTTATTTTATAATTTCATTATTCATGGAGTTCAGGGTTTTTAAGATGTATATTCTATTCAAAGTTCATAATTCTCCCCGTGTTTTTGGTTTTAGTTCTATGCCTAATGGGTTTCTGGTGTTTTCATCCTGGTTTCTCCCCTCTCTTAGATCTTTATTTTGAGTTCTCTCTTGGTGGCTTTGATTATTGAGTCATTAATTACAGATGGTCTGTGAGGGCCATTTCCTTACACTCCTTCATATTAGCAAATTCTTGCCTGTGCACTTAGATAGCAACATGACTGGATATGGTATTCAGAGGCTACATTTCCTTATCCTCAACCATTATCTACTTCTATTAAATGTTGTGGGAAAAATTTAGATTGGCTAGGTTGTCCCCTCTCTTAGGGAACTGCTGTTTTTTTTTTTTTTTTTTTGTAAATACAAGAAGTTTTCTTTGCTCATTCAATTCAGTGACTTACCTAGAATATCACTTACTTTCAATTAAAACTTCATTTCTTTCTGTTACACAGAGGATCTTTTCCATCTGAAAATTAAATACTTCTTTAATTTCTGAGTTACTTTAAAATAACTCTTTTTTATGTAGAATATCAATGATATTTGATTTTATCATATATATTTTATGATATATATTTTTTCTATTTTTCATTCTTAACATTTTCCCTATAATTAGTTTAATATTTTGTCTTTTTTTTAAACATTCCTTTAGATTTTTCAAATGCTTTCTTTACGCTACTAGCTTGATTAATTTCATTACTTGATGATCTTTTCTTAAATATATATATTAGGTCAGTCTTGGGATTTTAGTATGTTCCCTCAAATTGTAGAAATCCTGTCTTTGAACTCATATTTTATTGAATCCATTTTCCCGAGTTCTCATACACTATAAGCATCTGACAGCATTTAGTTTCCCTTTCTCAGCTTTGTTTTCCTCCAAATTATGTTCTTCTTTCATTTTTTAGATGCTACTGTTACTTTTTAAACGTGTTCTTGTCACATGCTTGCCATACCATATCTTTTGATTTCTGTTATCTTCTGTTATCTTTTGATATTCTGTTATCAGCCTTCCAAATTGTTCAGTTGATATAGGCATGTTTTCTTTGACACATTCCCCACCTTATCTGGGACTACTTGCCTACGTGTTGATCTAGAGTTTGAGGATTTGTTTCTACTTACCTTGCTGATATCTGAGGAAGAGTAATCAGCATAAATTGTAGCACTCACCTCATCTGGTAGCTGCCCAAGAACTTCTGGCTCTGCTTTATCTCATTGTTTCATGTTTACAGTTTCTCATTCATTCATCGCCCAATGGGACATAGAGCCTGGGATTTGGCTTCATTCTGCCACTTTTACTCAGAGACCTGGCTTCTCTACCCAAGTCTTTTTTAAACCTGGCACTGAAAAATGAACATAAAGCTTAACAGTGCTCTGGCCATGCTATGCACATTGATGTGCTCACCTCCTTTGCCCGAGACAAATGCTAATGTTTCCATGTTTTCTAGCTAGGTGATCTCATCTGCTCACATACCATGTGTACACACACACATATACAGGCACATATGCATACACACACACACACATATATATGATTATATATTATATATGATATATAAAATAAGTGATAGCTTGTTCTATGTCTTCAGCCAAGCCATGCATTCTGGACTTTAAACTTGCAAATCTAATTGGGGCACCTGGGTGGCTTAGTCGGTTAAGCGTCCGACTTTCGCTTAGGTCATGATCTCGCGGTTCATGGGTTCGAGCCCCGCGTCGGGCTCTGTGCTGACTGCCAGCTCAGAGCCTGGAGCCTGTTTCAGTCTGTGACTCCCTCTCTCTCTGACCCTCCCCTGCTCACGCTGTCTCTCTCTCTCTCTCCGAGAAATAAATAAAACATTAAAAAAAAAAATTAAAAAAAAACTTGCAAATCTAATTGCCTCTCTATATCCTCATCTGGATGCTTCCCCAGGCAACCCATATTCAATGTACATTAACTTCAACTCCTTCTCTTGTGAACTCCCCAAAACTACTCTTGCTCTTTATTGGCTATGTTAACACCTTCGACCCGGTCACCTAATTCATCTCTGCTCCTCCCTCTTCCACATGCTCTTTACATTTAATCAATCATGAAATATGGTATGTTTTATCTGTAAAATGTTTATTGAATTTGTATTAATTAAGTGTACTCAAACTATGTACAAAATATGTTTACACAAGTGTATTGTAAAGCATTTTTGTGATAGAAGATGTTGGGAGAAATGCCAAATTATCATGGGGAAAGCACATAAACTATGATATATTTACACAATGGAGAATTGTGGAGCCGCTAAGATAACTTTATGAAAATATTCATTGGCACAAATATCTTTGCTAAAATTGCAGTTAAAATCAGAGAACAAAGTCTACAAATTATAATCTCAACTATATTAATTATAATTATTCATAAACATACTAGAAGTAAGTATATCAACAAGTTTTTCACAGGTTGCTTTTGTTTTCTCTATGATGGTGATGTTTTAATTTACTTTTTACATATTTCTTTTAATAAAAGCAATAATTTATAGGGTGTTTACTATATACCAAGCAGTATACTAAGTGATTTACTTACAGTTTCCTAGTAAATTCTCAATTGTTATGCATTAATATATAAAAGGAAAAGGTATTATAAAGATATTTTGTAAATTCCTTTCCTCTCTCTCTGCAGTTATTGCTTTAAGCTAGAACCCAAAAGTAAAGGGCAGTGTTTCCCAAATGCTCTTGGTTCACTATGCCCTTACATCTGGGTAAATTTTCTGCAGCACACCTAAGCCAAAAGAAACACACAACAGTAATATTTACTCAACATATGGGTCCAAATAATTTAAAAAGTATTTATGTTCTAACAACTAAGTGATCATTTAGAAATAATATGAATTTAAAGAAAATATTTTTATTTCATCCTTTTTTTAAAGAAGATTTTTTAATGTTTATTTATTTACTTTTGAGAGAGAGAGAGAGAGAGAGAGAGAGAGTGCAAGCAGGGGAGGGGCAGAGAGAGAGGGAAACACAGAATCTTAAATAGGCTCCATGCTCCAAGATGTCAGCACAGAGCCCAATGTGGGGCTCGAACCCATGAAACATGAGACCATGACCTGAGCCAATGTCAGATACTCAACTGACTGAGCTACCCAGGCACCCCTACTTCATTCTTAAATAACCGCAGTTACTTACTAATGGGATATGCACACCTGTTGGGCTCTGCACATCTTTTTAAGACTTACTCTTATTCCTATTCCATGTTGATTTTCACATGGTGCTTACTTTTTATTCTAGTAGCTCCCAAAATCCAGTTTCACATACATGTAACATTATGGTAAGAACTGTAAATCAATCTCATGTTGAAACTATAAACAAGCTAATAGTTCTGTTTCCCTGAAGAATTTCTATAAGTTGGCTGAGGCACCCTGGGATGCCATGCACAAAGTTTAGAAACCATGAGCACAAGAGTTGTTTATATGTATATATATCTTAACCTCCCTTACTATCCTCTGGAGGATTTTTATCTCTTCACCCAAAATAACAATCTTTTGCTTTATCAAGGTTCAATGTCAGAATTTTTAGATGTACCTCCATATTTTGATCATCAATTTTGTGATCTTGATTTCTCTATTCATTCTATCAAATTTTGGCAGCACACTCAGTCTTTATCCAAATTATTGCTGTGCTGGGTATTTAGGATTTAGCTACTATTGTCCTCTTTCCAACCAACTCCAAAGGAAAATTTAAGGAATTCACCTTGAATGTATTAAGCATGAATCCATTTGTAATATATCTGAGAGTGGATTACCCCATTGTTCTACAGAAGATCACAAAATCCTCACTAAATGTCTTGTTACATTTGCTAATGTGTCAGATTAGTTACAGAACGAGTTACATTTTTTCATTCATTATTTCATTCATTTAAAAAAATGTTTTTAGCACTTAACAAGTCCAGACACTATTTTTTTGGTTGCAAATAACAGAGGTAGTGTTTGTCCCTGCTCTCACAACGCTCAGGGAAGAGAGACAGTAATCAAATAATCATACAACTGCATATAAAACTTTACATGTCACAACTGTTACATAGAAAGGGTATGTGGTACCAACAAGCCATTAAATAAAAGTTCTGGGCTAATAAAGAGTTGGGGGTAGGAATGAGAGGATGCGCCAAAGTGATTATTTGCCTGAGATCTGAAGGTTATGCAGGAATGAGTCAGGAAAGAAGTGGGGAGGACATGACCAGCTTGGCTAGCGGGAGGCAGTGAGGGAAGCAAGGAGCCAGATGAAGTGGGAGGGGCAGACAGGGCCTGCACCAGGCAGGAGCAGCCAGTCATGTACTCCTTGTTAAAGACGTTTGGCTTCATTCTTTGAACCAAGTGTCTTACGGAAGGGGTGCTTTGACAAATTTTAATAAAAATCTTCTTATAGCACTAACTGGAGACCCCACTACTGTCTATAGATCTTCAAGGATCCACCCTAGGAATTCAGTGACCCCATCACATAGGTCTCAGTTGTCTTTCGTCAAGGCCAAGTGGCTTGAGCTACTTGAATGCAACTAAAAGCTCTCTTATAACCCATCTGTGTATGTGAGGGCCTTTCCCTAACAGAGATGTCCTTGCCTTGTGCTTTGAAGATCCATCTCAAACTAGGGACTGTGCTGGGTGACTGTGGACCCTCCTGTACCCAGCAACATCAGTATGGCCACTCCTCTGAGTTACCCCCACTGAGCCTGGAGGTCACCCTCATTTCACCAAATCTGACTCTAATGGAACATTATTTGAATTTGGTCCTCACAACCAACTTGTAGAATAGATATCACTGTTATGTCTGTTTATAGATGAAGCAAACAAAAATCAGAACATTAAGGTAATTTGTTCAATGCCATAAGTTAAGAATGGAGCCAAAAGAGGATTCATATCTGGGTCATCTGGCTCCAAACTATATGGTTTCTACATGAGCCAGTGATGAGGCAGAAGGTTCTTAGAAGAAAAAGGTCCTATCTACTTGGCTGTACTTGGGAGTTCTTGGGGTCATGAAATCCACTTGACGCTCAGTCACCTCATCTGTAGACTTGGGATGATGTCCAATATTTATTGAGCATGTTCTTTCCCAAGTGCTGTTCGAGTGCTTTCCATATACTAACCCCATTACTTCCCACAACCTCATGCCACGTCTGTTATAATGATTTCCATTTTCAGATGAACAAAACTGCACAGAGGGGGAAAGTGACAAAAAACCTTCGTCAGGGTCAATGTCTATCAATGTCCAAGTACCTCTGTTCCCTCATGTCTCATGATGTCTGACTTTAAGAATCAAATACTTGTTAGTCATTTAAACTTATGTGGTATTTACTATAAATTTATTATAAATTTTGTATGTATTATAAATTAAAATAAGTTATTTTTGTATTTATTAAAACGCCCCTGTCTGTGGATTTTCTATCAAGAGGGCCACTGTATTTCAGCAATTCCATGTTTTATTTAGATGAATACTAAGTGACCATTTCATAGGGACCTTATGTGGGGACAGACACTGCACTAGGATTGGGGATACCTGGGTCCTTGTCCTTGCTCTACCACCAAGTCACTGTATAACCTCAAACAGGTCACAACAGAGCAGATTTCTACTCTGTAATAAATCATGAATCTATTGATCAGATCTGTGTTTTAATTCAGGAGTGCTGAAGTAGATTTTTATAGTCAGTGACAAAACTACAAAATAATGCTGAGTTATTTTATTGATTCCGAAACTGAGGCTGAGGATGGGAAAATGACTTGTTCAAAGTCATTAAATTAGGGCCAGGGTCAGGACAAGAATCTTTATCTTCTGACTCCTGAATCCTGGCTACATATTCTTTCCTCTACTTTGCAAAATTACAAAGATTCAAAATCACAGATATTACCAAGAGCTTCCAGAAATTCTTATCAAGGATATAAGATTTATCATTATCAATATTGAAATGATACATTGTTCATGAATAGGTATGATTCTAGAATCCGTATGATCAACCTCACCTGTACCTCATTCAATGGCATATCTGAAATATTCAGACTTTGTGCAAAGATGCTTTTGCAATCTTGTTCATATTGGCAGGAAAATGGTAGCATTGACTTTGTATTATATGGGTGTTGAAATTGGGCTCTATCCCTTATTGGTTATGTGTCTTTGGGCATATGTGTTTAGCTTTTCTTTTCAATCACATTGGTTTTAAAAACAAAATAAAGGGGTGCATATAATAAATTGGTTAATGTTTATAAGTGAATGTATCTAAATCCCATGACACTGTCTGGCACAAAGTGTGTATTGCATGAATGCAATATTATGATTTGGGAAAGAAATTCACCATGTTTTCCTTAAATGACTTTCAGTTGAGCAAAAATGAACTATTGGGGCCTCATCAAAATAAAAATCTTATGCACAGCTAAGGAAATAATCAGCAAAACTAAAAGGCAACAGACAGAATGGGAGAAGATATTTGCAAACGACATATCAGATAAAGGGTTAGTATCCAAAATATGTAAAGAACTTATCAAACTCAACACCCAAAAAACAAATAATCCAGTGAAGAAATGGGCTAAAGACATAAACAGACATTTCTCCAAAGAAGATATCCAGATGGCCAACAGACTTATGAAATGATGCTCAACATCACTCATCATCAGGGAAATACAAATCAAAACCACAACGAGATACCGCCTCACACCCATCAGAATGGCTAACATTAACAACTCAAGCAACAGCAGATATAGGCGAGGATACAGAGAAAGAAGATCTCTTTTGCACTGCTAGTGGGAATGAAAACTGGTGCAGCCACTCTGGAAAACAGTATGGAGCTTCCTCAAACAATTAAAGATAGAACTACCCTATGACCCAGCAATTGCACTGCTAGGTATTTATCCAAGGGATACAGGTGTGCTGCTTCAAAGGGGCACATGTACCCTAATGTTTATAGCAGCACTGTCAACAATAGCCAAAGTATGGAAAGAGCCCAAATGTCCATCAATGGATGAATGGATAAAGAAGATGTGATATAAATATACAATGGAATATTACTTGACAATCAAAAAAATGAAATCTTGCCATTTGCAACTAAGTGGATGGCACTAGAGGGTATTTTGCTAAACGAAATTAGTCAGTCAAAGACAGACAAATATATGACTTCACTTACATGAGGACTTTAAGATACAAAACAGATGAGCATAAGGGAAGGGAAGCAAAAATAATATAAAAGCAGGGAGAGGGGGACAAAAACATAAGAGATTCTTAAATATGGAGAGCAAACAGAAGGTTACTAGAGGGGTTGTGGAGGGAGGATGGGCTAAATGGGTGAGGGCATTAAGGGATCTACTCTTGAAATCACTGCTGCACTATATGCTAACTAACTTGGATGTAAAGTTAAAAAATAAATTAAAGAAAAATTAAAAGAAAAATTGCAAAAAATAAAAAAATAAATGACTTCCAGTTGTTTGAAGCATGCTTTGGTGTAAGAAACAGCAATGAGTCCCACAGCAGCTCTGAATGGATGTACCCAGCCACTGCTTTTATTTCTCTGCCTTGATGAGCAGCAGCATGTACTACCATGTCTCTCCAGCAGAATTGAAGAAAAATCCTACTCTGCACTGAATATCTAGAATATCATCTGATACAGTAAAATACTGGAAAGAGAAATGGGCACCTTCCTTTAGAGTAGGAAATACTGCCAAACATACCGGAGATCAGTTACTCATTGCAGGGTCCCATGTTACCACTGGTCATGGCCCTCTGTTTAGATATTTCACCAATCACGGTGTGCTCTATACACCACCTGACAGCCGGCCTGTTAGAAATCCACAATCTCAGCCCACTTGTAGATCCTATCGAATCAGGTGGCCGGGGGATTCAGAGGTGCATTGGAATTTGAGGCTTTCTCCTTTGTAGCAGTTTCTCAACCTTTGACAAGCACCACCATTAACGTGGGCAACTAAGAGAAGTGGGGTAGAGCTGATGCCCCAGTGTTTTTACCAAGTTCTTCAGACAATTCTGATAGAGACCAAAGCTGGAAAAACACGGCTTTAGAAGACACAGATGTGTAGGAGAGAAGGTGCCATGGTGGCAACAACTCTTTGTTTTTCTTTTAAAGAAGGTGTGGAGCTTGATTAAGGAAGAATGGTGACTGTAGGAAATCACATCTCTGGGCACTCGGGGCCTACAATGGGGCTCCTGCTTTGCTGCCGATGAACTGTAGGAAGAGGCATGACAGCCCAGCAGCCATTCTGCGCACATAGTGGCAGTGAATGCAAAAGCTGCTTGTAGCTCCTGGGTCCTGAGCTCTGTGATGAGACAGAATTCTGGCACCCGAATGGCCATTCCCCCAGAAACCCAGCTCCTGGCTTCTCTCTCCATTAATTCATAATCTGAGTCCTAATAATTTGCTTAAACCTCTGAGCCTTGGTTGTTCTTTCATAAACAGGAAAATAGAGAAGGGGATGTAGTCCCTCATGGGGCCCTTCTATCTGCTCTTCCCACTGCTTCGTATGCTCCTCCCATCAGTCAGCTAAAAGGTCAACTTTTTCAGAGAGACTTCTCTGAAGACCCTGTAGACATTAGGTTCCTTCCTCTTCTTGCCAAGGGCATCCGTTATCTTATCATTCTGATTCTCTATCATTGCATTAAAAAAAATGACAGACCTTATCTTTTAAGATTACAGAAACACGGAACAGAAAATTCAGAGCTCCTATATCCTACTCTTTCAGGCCACTGCACAGGCTCCTATTATTAACATCTGACATTAGTATGCACATTTCTTCCAAATGACAAAACAATATTAATTTATTATTAACCCAATTCCACAGTGTACATTAGGGTTCACTCCAGGTGTGGACAAATGCATAATGCCACATACCCACCACTGCGGATTCATGCAGAATGGTTTCACTGCCCTTAAAATCCTCTGTGCTCCACTTAGTCATTCCTGCCTTCATGTGAACCTCTGGCAACCCTTGGTCTTTCTACTGTCTCTGTCATTCCATATAGTTGGAATCATACAATATGTAGCCTTTTCAGATTGGCATATATATAGTTTCTGAATATTCCCTTATATGAATGAATGAACCAGAGTTTAACCTATTGAAGGACATTTTGGTTGCTTTCAATTTTAGCAATTATGCATGAAGTTGCTATAAACATTTGTGTGCAAGTTTTTGTGTGGACATATGTTTTCAACTCATTTGAGTAAATAAATACCTACTAGTGTGATCACTGGATCATATGGTAAGACTATGTTTAGCTTTCTAAGAATCTGCCAAACTGTCTTCCAAAGTGGCTGCACCATTTTGCATTCCCATCAGCAATGAGTGAGAGTTACTTCCTGCTCTACTTCCTCACTAGCATTTGGTGGTGTCAATGTTTTTTATCTTAGCCATATCATTGCGTTTTACCTTAATCAGAAATTATCTTTTTGATTCATTTGGTTATGGATTTAATAGTTGTCTTCAATCCACCACTGGGTCAAGAGTGAAGACTTTGTCTTGTTAACTGGTCCGTATGTACATAGACTTAGTAGACCAAGAAGGACTGGCCCACTGGAGGCATGCAATAAACACATGAGTGAAGAATGACTAAATGGATAAATTTGCCTTAGGGATTGTGAGGAAGTTGACTGTTATCTTCATTGATTCCCACACCTACCTCATTTAGTCACAACTTCCATCAATGCTTTCATCTAAGTCTCTCCTTAAGCATTTCATTCTTTCTACCAGTATTGCCAACTCTATGTTCCCTACTTAGGACTTGCTGTTGAAATTGGAGGATGAGTACTGCACGATTTTTATCAAACATAAATGCAGTCCCAGAACTTTGAAACTAACTTAGTGCTTTTTTTAAAGCTAAGATTTCTATTTATGTTCCATGTTATTCTTTGATAGAAGGGCATAGCCTGGTTTTCCTTTGTTCCTGCTGATTTGCTGTCTTTGAGGGAAAAATGGAATTGGCAACATCAATAACTTATTTTACAGATCCCCAAGAGCTCATAACTACTACAAACTGATGAGATGAGAGTGTTCTCTATTCCTCATCCATCAGAGATCACACACATTTTCGCCAATAGCTTCCAAGAATCAGGCTGGGTAAGACTTAGGAAACAGATATGTGGAATGGTCTCTGGAGCTTGGGATCATTAATATTGATGAGTTATCATTGTTGTTTCTATATAGAATGGAATATTCTATATTCTATATAGAATAGATAATATATTCTATTATCACTATAGCTGAACCTAGATTGCAGTTGAGTTTAAGTTCAGACCATTGAGATCCAAAGGTACAGGAAAAAAAAAGGAAGAGAAGAAAAAGTTAAGAGGCAAAGAAACTGGCCAAATTTATTTTGTGCAAGCTGTTCTTTCTATATTGTGGCCTTCATAGGATCCAACTAATCATCTTAATATCTTCGGGCAGGTCACATGGTAGAATGAACAGTAAAATAAGATTTCTTGTCTGACAACAACCTGCAGTGTGACCTTAGAGAGGCTGTGAAAATTTCTATTATCAAGAACATCAACCTCAAGGGTATGGGTGGATAATTCCATATTGTTTCCCCCTTGGCTAGCCAAATACATTTATCAGAGAGAATTTAACAGCAAGAATGAGTCCAATGCAATTTTGCTAGAGCTTCCTTCCCACAACCTCTTGAATTCACTGCAGAGTTGGGAGCCTACTTCTTTCTTCATATATTTGGGAAGTTGAGACCCAGTGAAAGAGAGACATTACCAAGGACTGTGTGGCAGAAGTAGTACTAAAGCCCACAACAGCTGGCCGCAATTCAATGCTTCTTCTTGCACCTTCCTCCAAATAGTCTCTTTATCCTTTCTGGTATGATATTCAAAAGGAAAATGCAAACATTGTCCCATCATAAACAGGACTTATCCGTAGTTCCTTATAGATGGTTAGTCATGTATGCTGCTAATCCAAGGAGTGTTTAAGGTAGCCTAGGTCTTATCTCCATTTTAAGATAGAGAGCATGAGCCCTCAAGGATACTTCTTTTTCACAAGACACCAAGTTCCACCAGTTGTTCTGTACTTCTTGAATGAGACTTTCTAGACGTGCCCATGGCTAATCAACAATAGCCTGTAAATTTAAAAACCACAATATTTAAGAAAAGGATTGTTCTTTGGACCTTTCCTAAAAATGGGATTAGCTCAGCCAATGAACATATTGTTATTGTTGTTAGAGATCTCATTTATTTGAAGAATTCAGTACATTCCAAATTCAGAAAAATTCTCAATGTACAATTAACTGTATTTCAAAATCAGGCTATTTATTGATGAAAGCACTTGCTTATGTGTTTAACTTCCTTGGAGGACTTGAAAGCAATAAAGCACCATTGAAAATGTTCTCCCCAGAGTTTTCACCCATTCAGAATCGTCTATCTTCAGTTGGACCAATTTTCTGAAGCTCTCTGATGACAACGCACTTTCCACATGGAGTCCTATGGAATCTTGGATTTGGAGACCATCTTGGTAATCATCTTATCTTACTTTGTTTCTCTTGTGGGACCGGAAAGCTAAAGAGGATAAATGGCTTATTCAAGGTCTCACAGTGAGAGTCTTGATAGAACCAGTGACATTTATCAGGCCCTTTGATTTGCATATAATCACTTTTAGAAAGGCCTTTTTTTGTTTCAAGTTTTTATTTAAATTTTAGTTAGTTAACATACAGTGTTATATTAGTTTTTAAGAGTAGAATTTAGTGATTCATCACTTCTATACAACACCCAGTGCTCATCACAAGTGCCGTCCTTAATGCCTATCACCCATTTAGCCCACCCCCCCCCCCACCTCCCCTCCAGCAACCCTCAGTTTGTTCTCTATAGTTAAGAGTCTATTTTATGGCTTGGCTCTTTGGCTTTTTTCTTTTTTCCTTCCCCCTACATTCATCTGTTTTATGTCTTAAAATCCACATATGAGTGACATCATATGGTATTTGTCTTATAAAGGCCATTTTAAAGCATTCATGAGTCAGCATAATCTTCATTTCTTTCTAAGATCTGAAGCCTTCCTAAGGAAATAAGAGGACCCAGACAGCTAAATGCATGCACGGAGTTTGGAACCTGCCATCTCTGAGCAGCACATTTGTAATGACGACAAAACCTTGTTTGGTGAATTAGCATTATTTAAAACAAAACAAAACAAAACAAAACCACAAACCTCCCAACCTCTCTCTTCCTTTTACCTCTCTTCATTCCAGAAGAGAATTCTCTCAAATGAGAGAGAAACTTTGTGCCCTTGTCCAAACTATTTCCGTACCTCTTTCTGACAAATTCTTTATCCCACCAGGTGTATCTCAAAGGAGTTGTCTTCTGTGAGGCAATCTACCCCCTTCCTGGCCCCAAGCAGTTATTAGCCTCGTTTCTCTGCTGTCCCTGAACTCTGTGTGTATCTCTGTTACAGCACATTGCACATTATTTTGTATTTATTTCATACCTGTCACTGTCTTGCTACAAACTGTGAGATTCTACAGATCAGGAGCCAAGTCTTATTTACCTTTTATCCCCAATGCCTACAACATGGCAAGCGACAAAATAATATGTGCTCCACAAATATTGTTGAATTTCTATCAACATCCATTCCTTCACCTCTGCAGTATAAAACAGGCCCAGTCATTGCTATGAGGTCTCATTGACAGATTCTTTTTGAGTCTTTGGAATTGTAAAGCTGAGAACAGGTACAGAATTATCTAGCTCACACTCCAAAGATCTCGTTCTCTAAAATGAGGCAAAGGGAGATGTAGCCTCTTAGATGTTGCTTTCTAGTCAGGAGAAAAAGTGACCTGTATCCAAAATAAGTTGGTAGAAAATCATGAAAGAACATTTTAGCAGCTGTGAGCTTGGAGTCTCAAATCAGTTCTTGTTATATTCCTACCCCCCACTCTCCTTCCGTAGTTCAGCATTCAATAAACATTTACTATACACTTACTTTCTCACAAGACAATGTGAGAACAGAGAAAAGGGATTAAGAAGTTCTCAGTTGGTTTTCTATGCCATGGATTCGTTGCCATAAACCAAGTATCTAAAATAAATCATTTCATTTCTAAGACATGATTTTCCTTTTTTTTTTTTTTTTGCAGAAGGTAGTATTAGTCTTAGAGGGACAAGTTAGTTTGCCAAATATTGTACAGCTCTTGATGACTGGCATTGGGGATTTGAACTAATATCTGTCTGAGTTCAAAGTCAGTGTTTATTTCACTGCAACTCAATATTAAAGAGAAAGACACAGTCCTTGCCCTGAAGGAGTTTGTGGTCTGAGAGTGGGCAGCCTGCCACTCAGGATGGCAAGCCACAGGTATGAGCTTCCCTTCCACCATTTGCCCTCAGGTACAAGACTATGGGGACCTCAGTTAGGAGAAGCTGGAAGAGTCTTGGAAGGCTGCCAGCTAACCTTCTTGAGCAGAAAGGCTGACCAAGCCCTCATTCTTTAATTAGTAGACAGGACATTAATTATCACAACCCTAGGGCAGAATCAGCTCTTTATCTACATCTGAGACTTTCTCCTGGCAGAATGAGGAAAGTAAAAATACAGCTTTATGGGTTCAAACTGGTATCTGTCTGCAAGTACCTCTGTAAGGCCCTGAATTCTCAGCTTCTGCATATCTGCTATGTTCCCCAACCTCAGCTAGTTCATGGTCCTGCCATCGCGATACATACAGAAGTAACTGCTCTCAGAGAGACTGACTGGCTCGACAAAGAATGAACATAAAGAAATACAGAGGATGGTAGAGAGCAATGGTGTTGTTAGCCTGTATGTCTAGTGTTACAGACAGAATGTTTGTGTCCCCCCAACCCTCCACCAAATTCATATGTTGAAGCTGTATTCCCCCAATATGATGGTATTTAGAGATGGGCCTTTGGGAAGTAATTAGAGTTGAATGAGGCCATGAGGTTGGGCTCCTTAAGATGGGATTAATGTCCTTATGAGAAAAGATACCATAACACTGACTCACTCTCTCTCTCTCTCTTTCTCTCTTTCACACACACACACACACACACACACACACACACACACACACACACACACGAGATCATGCGAGCACACAGCAAGATGGCAGCTATCTACAAAGCAAGAGATATCCCCTAATAACACCTGCATTTCTGTTGCCTTGATCTTAGAATTCTTGGCCTCCAGAACTGTAAGAAAATAAATTTTGGTTGTTTAAGCCACTCAGTCAATGGTATTTTGTTATGGCAGCCTGAACTAACTCAGACATCTGGATGGGCAGATTGGGGCAGGACTGTGTGTGGACTGATGGTTAAGTCAAGAAACCTGGAAGGTACCTGCCCCCCCAAAAAAGGATATTAATGAGACGAGTTACAAGGGTTACAAGGTGAGATCTGGGATTTCTGAGGACCCAGATAAAATGGCCATATCTCATCGTTTATGAAGCTAAGATTCTCGCTGCTTCTTTGTATTTTGTTTTGCCCAGCCTCCATTGAGCATCTCCTCTGGGCACAGCAGTGTGAGGAGCTGGAAGACTGAGAGTTGGATAAAACACTGACCCTGACCATCAAGGCAGCAATCGTAGAAGAGCAGGGGAAATGGGGGTAAGGGGTGAACCTGGAGGGTGGCTGAGTGTGTAAGTGGCTTTCCAGGGTTTCATATTACAGTGCTACTTTTCAAAGTACTCTAACTTCTTTTTAGCTATACCATCTACATGGAGGATCCTGGGCTCAGGAGGAAAATAAGTTACCATCGTCACCTAGCTGCGGGCATGCTGAAAGGATGAGGCAGTGACCAGTCCTTGGCACTCTTCCTAATAAGTATTGCTTCAATTAGCAGCAAACTACTTGCAAATGGTAAAAGGTGAAACTAAGAGTTGGTGGCTACCATATTGAACACTAAAGCTCGAGGACTCGATGGCCTCTCTGGGTTTGCTCCTTGGCATTGCTGATTAGATCCCAGGCAGTGTCTGGGGCTTGGTGCCCAGTAGCTGCTGTTTCATTAGGAAATACGTTCATTGCCAGAGATGATGCTAGAACTTAAATGGGAAGGAAACGTGGAACAAGAGATTTCATTTTCAACAAGAAATAAAGAAAGAAAATTATAAAATACTTAATAATGAACTCCAAAAGAGAGATCTGGAAACTCTAGGTGGGGAACTATGGTCCTATATTACACTATTCACAAGACCATTTGAACAAATGGAGAGAGAATCCTGTTACTGAATGGGGAAATTGAATATGGTAACTATTTAATGCAAAGTATTTCACCAGTATGTCAATTCTATATTAATATCACAGGACTTTAAATATTCAATAAAAATTATAAAAATGAACTTAGCAAAGTAAATGTTAAAAAATTAAAAGTTTAGATAAAAGGACAAAAATCAGGATATGGTGAGGGTAAAAATAGAAATATAGGTATAGAAGAGAGAATCTATAGAGAATCTGTAAATAGAACCAATTCTCTATACTAACTTTATGCATGCTAAATATACTCTCTAAAAAAATAGGAAATGGTAATTCAGTAAGTACTATTCAAAAAGCAAACTGAGAAAAATTTTTGATTCCAAAGTTAATTGCACTACCAAATAAATTTATATATAAGCCCAAAACCCAAATTTAGCTAAAATTTATTTGGTAGCACAATTAACTTTGAAATAAAAATTTTATATGTAATCAAATAATGTGTGTGTGTGTGGATATATATATCACACACACACACATATATATAATATATATTATATACTATATATATATATAATATAGTAATAAAATAGAATATTTATTAAATTGGTGGGTAATAGATGAAATCTGAAATAAAAGCAATAGTAAAGACTATGAGAATAAGTGTTTAGAAACCAAGTTCTTTAATCTTGGCAAGATTAAAAAGGGGTTGTTTACGCTGGTTCTATGGTGTCATAGACTTTAGGTATGATAAAGAGTTCTCCAAGACTGAGCAAGAAGCAATGTAGTGGCCCAGCAGGGCCTGGGACCTGGCCAGCAGAGAGCTAAGGGAGGCCACATGCCTGTGGGATTCAGGGCCAAGTGGGAAGACAGTCAGGCAAGATGGTGGGGAGGTGGTGTTTGGACCATGGGAGGAAGCAATCACTGAGGCAGAAGCCCAGTAGTTTTCGGAGATTGATTACCTGTGAAAGAGGGAGCCAATAAGTAGCTATATTGGGATAATGAGAGAAGGATGGAAAAAAATCAAAATTGGAATGAAGCTCATAGTGTTAGATTGGAATCTGAAGTATTGGTATGAACTCATGGTTCACATGGGCTCAGAAGTTCATGTTAACTGGTCAATTCTCTTTTATCAGTGAGATCTGATTTCTTAAGGACTATCTGTTGCTTAATATGACAGACTGGGCGTGGCTTTGGGGAGGACACAGAGGATGTGAGGAGGAGAGAGAGAATGAGGAGAGAGAAGAGGACTCACATGTAGCTTGAAAAGCGGACACCATACGTCCTAAGGGGTAAATGTCCTTCAGATTTGTTTAGATGCTTGAAGACTGATCCCTCACTACTGATCATGAAGACATTTCTAGGGGTATAAGCCAGTACATTCCTCTGCTGACTCCCTGTGCATCATTCTTTTTTTCCCTGTTTTCAGGGGAAGCGGTGTGTGAGGAAAGGTAAGCATTACTCCTGTCATTTTCTCTCTTAAAGATATTTCAACCAAGAATGATAACTCTAGTTTGGGTATGCTGGAAGTGAGAACCTGATCTTGAGTCTGAGCAGAGTATTATCGGAGAATATCCTCACTCCATTCGTGCCACAGCACAGAGATGCGAGGGCTTGCAATTCTTTGAAATAAAAAAGGCAGTAACTCCAAAGTCTCCTCTGAGAAGCTCTAATGATAACCATCTCAGACTTATTTATTCCATGTCACTGTTGATGAATTTATAATCTGAAGATCTTGACACAATTCAAGGAGGACGGTAAAGAGAAAATGTATTTTTCAGAACATCAGACAACATTGGCAGGGTCTGTTACACTGCGCATGGCTGACAAAAGACACCCAACAATGATCTTTGTTTTTCTCCAGGAAGGCAGATGGGTTCTCCAGCTTCTTTTTTAATGGAGGCAATGGAAGAGGTAGCCTGGACTGGAAAGTCTCATCAGGAATCTCAGGATGCACCTAGTCTCTAGAAATGAAACATTCTGACTCCAATCGCTCACTGAGGCCTCAATCTTTTCTGCAGGAAAGATCACAGACCTTTTTTTTTTTTTTAATTATTATTATTACTCGGTGAGAGCCTGAGTTTGATAGATAGATTGAGAAAGCAGGAAGATGCTAGCTGTCATCATAGGTGGGAAAGAGAAGTAAAGATGAGTTCTGTTGTTTGGTTTCAGATAATAATGCCCAAATAAACTCTTTCTGACATGCCTGCTGAAACCTAAAAGCCTTTAATCAAGGGATAAAGTCTTAGTGAGAAACTAAGCTTAAATGCAAATTCCAAGGAATAGATCTATATGAGAATATCATAGAGAACTGAAGATGACTGGTGGATATTTTGCAAGCACAGGTTATAGAGGTATAACAGGAAATACTAAGGGTGATGAAATTTTAGAGGCAACAGACATAACATGTCCTTTCACTAAGAACTATACAGAAAAAGCAAATCAAAAACTGAAGAATAGAAATGAAATGAGAAAGGGTAAATTAAACTGTAAGTTTCAGAGTTTCAATGTTATTCTTTTCCAAACCACAGGAAAAATAAATGATTTAAAAAACTCCCCCAATTCATTTTGTGCTGATAGTATGACTTCATTATAAAAGCTAATAAAGGTAGCACAAAAGAAAAAAAAAACTACTTTAGTTTAACTTACTAAAACAGGTGCGATAATTCTTTTTTTTTTTTTCTTTCTTTTTTTTTAATGTTTTATTCGTTTCTAGGAGAGAGAGAGAGACAGCATGAGCAGGGGAGGGTCAGAGAGAGAGGGAGTCACAGACTCTGAAACAGGCTCCAGGCTCTGAGCTGGCAGTCAGCACAGAGCCCGACGCGGGGCTCGAACCCACGAACCGCGAGATCATGACCTAAGCGAAAGTCGGACACTTAACCGACTAAGCCACCCAGGCACCCCAACGCGATAATTCTTAACAAAGTATTTTTAAATTAAACTCAATAGCATATTAAAGAGCAACATATCAAAACAAGAGGATTTATTCTAGGAATGCAATCATGGTTTACCATCAGGAAAAATCTATAAACAGGGGCACCTGGGTGGCTCAGTCAGTTAAGTGCTGACTCTTGGTTTCTGCTCAGGTCATGATCTCACAGTTTGTGAGTTCAAGCCCCACATTGGGCTCTGCGCTACAGCATGGAGCCTGCTTGTGATTCTCTGTCTCTCTTACTCTCTACCCCTCCCCTGCTCGATCTTTCTGTCTCCTTCTCTCTCACAATAGATAAATAAACTTAAAAAAAAAAAATCTATAAACATAATACCTTACATTAAAATATAGAGAGAATAACAATAAAATTATGTCAGTAGATACTGAAATGTCACTTGAATCTAGCAACCTTTTCTAATAAAAATGCTAAGTAAATTAGCTCAAAGGCCAACAATTTGCAAACAGTAGCAATGGACATTGGTATAAACAGTAAAATAACAAAACTACTTTCATTAAAATCAGAAATAAGACAAAGGTCTCCTGCATCACCACATATTTTTGATGTTTCTAGCTAATAGAGTCAGAGATGGAAATTAAACTCAACAATCAGTATAAAATACTATGAGAGACAAAAATATACTTTCAGATATTTAGATTATATACCTAGAAAAAAAATTAAAAATGCTAGTCAAAATAAAATTAAAATCCTATTTATATGGTAATATAATATAATCATATAAAATGATCTATACCTAATAAATACACATAAATTCATTCATTTTTTATTCAACAAATATTTTTGAGTAGTTGTTTTATGCCAGACATTATTTTGAGTACTAGAAATACAGAGGCAGATGAAAGCTCCCAAGGGGCTTATGTTCTAATGGGAGGGAAATAGGTAATAAAAAGCTTTCTTAAAATCAATAAAATATCATATAGTGAACACTGTGATGGAATTAAAGTAGGTTTGTGAAATGGGCATAAACATAGAGAGATTGGGTAAGAGGGGGTTCTTTATGTGGGATAGTTATGGAAGGCTCAACAAGGAGATACCATTTAGATAGACGTGAATGGCAAAATTCTGTCCTGGTGTTCTTAAGAATAACAATTTAGAAGTAAAAAAGGCAAAAGTCCCTTTACAGTGGTGACAGATCTCTGAAATATACCTCGGTCAAATTTTAACAAAATGCTTTGTACTTTGGGATAGTCTGTTTGTTTATTTTTGTGGCTTGTATTTTTAGTGTACCCATGAAATCATTACCAAGACAAATATCAGTAATGCTTATTTCCTATACTGTCTCTAGGAGTTGTACAGTTTGGGGTCTTAAAATCTTTAAACCATTTTTAGTTGATTTTTGTGTTAGATGTAAGGGTTTAATTTCCTTCTGTTGCATGTGAATATCCAGTTTTACCAGTGCTTTTCCCCATTCTTGGCACCCTGGTTGAATGCCAGTTGACCATATATGTGTGGGTTTATTTCTGGGCTCTATTCTTTTCTACTGTTCTATATGTCTGCCTTTATGTCAGTACCATAATATTTCAATTATTGTACTTTTGTAAGATGTTTCGAAAATAGAAAGTATTGGGGCGCCTGGGTGGCTTAGTCGGTTAAGCGTCCGACTTTCGCTTAGGTCATGATCTCGCGGTTCGTGGGTTCGAGCCCCGCGTCGGGCTCTGTGCTGACTGCCAGCTCAGAGCCTGGAGCCTGTTTCAGTCTGTGACTCCCTCTCTCTCTGACCCTCCCCTGCTCACGCTGTCTCTCTCTCTCTCTCTCTCTCTCTCCTAGAAATAAATAAAAATATTAAAAAAAAAAAAGAAAGTATTATGCCTCTGGCTTTGTTCTTTTTATCAAGACTGATAGGGCTTTTAGAGGTCTTTTGTAGTTCCATATAAATTATCGAATTATTCTTCTATTTCTGTAAAAAACACCATTGGCATTTTGACAGAGATTACTTTGAATCTGCAGATTGCTTTGAGTACTAAACACATTTTAACAATAGCAAGTCTTTTAATCCATGAACATAGGAAATATTTTCATTTGTTTGTGCCTTGTTTAATTTCTTTTATCAACATTTTTGGACTTCGGTATACTTTCTTATTTATGTCTATCTCTAGGTATTTGATTCTTTCAGGAGCTATTATGAATGGGACTGTTTTCTTAATTTCTGTTTCAGATAGTCTGTTATTAGAATTTAGAGACACAATGATTTGTATATGCTGAGTTTGTATGCTGCAACTTTCCTGAATTGGTTTATTCATCCTAACGAGTTTTTTGAGGGGTAGTCATTGTGGCTTTTTGTATATAGGATCATATCATCTGCAAGTAGGGACAATATTCCTTCTTTCTGTTGGTTGTATTCCTTTTATTTCTTTATCTAGACTAATTGCTCTGGCTAGGACTTTCAGTATCATGTTAAACAGAAGTGTGGGATGAGAGTTGGTATCCTTGCCTTGCTCTGGCTTTTGGAGGAAAAGCTTTTAGTTTTCACTTTTGAGTATTGTGCTAGCTGTGGGCTTTTCATATATGGCCTTTATGTTGTTGAAGTAATTTCCTTCCATTCTTAGTTTCTTGAGAGGTTGTTATTTTTTTCTTGCTATGAAAGGGTACTGAATTTTGTCAAATGCTTTTTCTGTATCTTTTGAGATGAAAAGGAGAGAAGATTCAAATAAATGAGATCAGAAGTGAAAAAAGAGACATTACAACTATACTGCAGAAATAAAAAGGATAAGAGACTACTATGAACGATGATATGCCAACACAATGAGTAACCTAAGGAAATGGATAAATTCCTAGAAACATACAACCTACCAAGATTAAATCATAAAGAAGTATAAAGTCTGAACGTACTTATAACTAGTATGGAGATTGAATTAGTAATCAAAAACCTGTCCATAAAGAAAAGCTTGCGACCAGATGGCCTCACTGGTGAATTCTCTCAAACATTTAAAGAAAAATTAATGCCAATCTTCCTGAAACTCTTCAAAACATTGAAGAGGAGAGACTGCTTCCAAACACGTTTTTGAGGCTAGATTACCCTGAAACCAAAGCCACAAAATGACACCACAAGAAAAGAAAATGCAGGCCGATGTCTTTAATAAACATGGATGCAAAAAAGCTCAATAAAATACTAGCAAGCCAAATCCAACAGTACATTAAAAAAAATCATACACCATGACCAAGTATGATTTATCTCTGGGATGCAAGGGTGGTTCAACATTTGAAAATCAATTAATGTGACATACCACATTAACAGAATAAAGAATAAAATAACAGATGTTTCTTTTTTTATGGCGTATGTTCTCATCTGCTTTCAATTTGATAACAAATTGGAACTCCAGCAGTCACAAATAGAAGCAAGTATCCAAGTTTCCTTGAAGAAACCATTCAAGGAAGACATTTCTCATATTAAAACCAGAATAGACTTGGGGCGCCTGGGTGGCTTAGTCGGTTAAGCGTCGACTTTCTCTTAGGTCATGATCTTGCGGTTCGTGGTTTCGAGCCCCGCGTCGGGCTCTGTGCTGACGGCCAGCTCAGAGACTGGAGCCTGTTTCAGTCTGTGACTCCCTCTCTCTCTGACCCTCCCCTGCTCACACTGTCTCTCTCTCTCTCTCTCCTCTAGAAATAAGTAAAACATTAAAAAAAAAAAAAAAAACAGAATAGACTTACAGAAAACCAGTCAATGTACCTGCTAGAATTTTGAGCAGACCTAAGAAATATGGAGGAGTCCATTTCTTGGCCAGAAATCCTGTGTGTGATGTTTTTCAAGCTGCCCATACTATCACAAAGGCTTTACCTGGGAAGTTTCATGGTGGAATCTTCTTTCCTCATACCAGACTTGGTGCAGTGCCTAAGGAGAGTTGCAAAGACTCAGCCTCTTAGTCTGGGCACACTCTTACTCAAGATTGCATTTCTAGTCCAGGTGCCTTTATTCAGAGTTCTCTTTGATGGGTCCTTCAGCTGAGTCTATCCCGGGTGTCTCTGCAAAGGCCTCCTTATGGAGGTCGGGAAACACTGAAGGCATTTTTCTCTCCTCTGATTCAGCACTCAGTACCTTCCCACTCTTAACTCTCCTATCACTCTCCATGAGTCCTGGAGTCCATAAAACCACAGAAGCTTTTTGTTGGGGGTCCCTTTGCAGTGAGATGACCTCCACATCTGTGCTGATCGACCCAGTGGTACCAGTCCATGGGGTAAAATGGAATAGTGAGGAGTCAGCACTTTCTTCAATGTAGCCCTCTTGCTTCTACTATCACTGTAAGTGGTTAAAGCTTTGATTTTTCCTTTCACTTTTTGCTTGTGTTAATCAACTCTGACACTTGGCAACTCAGCTGAACCCTAGACAGAAGACAAACCTAAAACTTGGTTAGGAAAATGTGCATAATTAGGAGACTGGAAAGTCCTTGAAGCTTGGGAATTCTATGAGGGCTTGGGAAAGCAGGGTTTTGTTTTATTTTCTTGGTCTTGATTTGGAAGCCACTATGGGGCTTTTCACGTTTAGAACATGAATGAGAAGCACTATCAAAGCTGGATGAGATGTGGGAAACATATCCTCCAAATATTCTTATTTAACAAGAGGAAAACTGCTACCCAGAGTGGTGATGAGTTAATTGAAGAAAAAGGACAAATCAGACATGTAGCGCCATGTTTATGATTTATCTTGGGGAGCTAGCCTGGCCTTGACAGAGAAATGAGACGGACAAGAACCTGAACTCTGACTTGACATTTTCTTGACTACCGTAATGACCTCTCCCTCCCTCCCTCTCCCTCCCTCCCTCTCCCTCCCTCTCTTTTTTGAGCCCTGCCAGTTGTTTATTTCCTGATTAACAGGAAATATATATTCTTCAGTTAGATATATTCTTACCAGCACCATATTACAGAGGGTCTATGTAGACTCTACTCAACGACAGGTTCAGCACCAGCCTATTTTACACTTGAAGTTCTCAACCAAGGGTGATTGTTCCCTGATAGGAATTTGGTGATGTTTAGAGATATATCTATATCTATATCTACATTTATACATATGTATACACACATACCTACATATATACACACACATATATACATACATATACATATATATATACACACATATATACATACGTATACATATATATATACACACATATATATACATATACACGTACATCTATACATATATATATATATATATATATGTATATATGTATATAGTGGCTTTGAGAGGTTACTAATAGGCATTAGCAAGGGTAGAGTCTAGGAATTCTTTGAACGGCCTAAGACACAAGAGAGCCTTCCAAGACAATGAATTATCCAGTGCCAGCTATGATAGTGTCAAGGTTGAAACACTCTATACTATGCCTTCCCAGATTAAAGATCCTATCCACAAAATTCATACCGTGGAAAGACCTTCCCTTTGTTGCTCAATACATCTATCTGTTGAATGCCTGGGCAGATTGATTTCTGAAACTGCTTCTCATTCAACTGTACTATAATTATAGCTGTATTTTCAGGAATCGAGAGTGGTTTATTGTTCCAGAAAGCATTTTTTAAAACCATACTTCCTACTTTTTTCTTTTATTTATCAAAGTCTGATTCTTTGCTGACTAGCCCAGCCCCTGAGCTGTCCAAAGGAGCTAATCAGTACTTCACACACTCATTGGTTTATCTAGCTTCAACTCTAACATAGAGCCATCCACATTCTGAAGGCCCCCCTCATTAACAAGGAATCTTACCTGTTACAGTCTAGCGGCCCAGCTCCCTCATTTACATATCCTGATTCAGCAGAGAAAGAATTGTGTTTCATGGGCATGTGTCTAACTGCCAGATGTTAAGAAAACTAGTTGTTGATAGGAAGTGTTGACAGGCCCTCACCCTGGGGACTGGCTTGCTCAGCAGGACTCTGCTAAGTGCTGTGAGTAGCAAAGGCATTTTCCAAGCCTCTAAAGATAAGTATGAAGGACTGTAAAAAGAAGCCAGCTAAGTGCAGACATGAGGGAAGGGATAGGAGGGAAGAAAGAAGAGCAAAAGAAGATAATTAAATCTTTTGCTTTTTTTTTTTTTCCATGCCTCTACCTTATTCTTTTATGTCTCTGTCTGCAGGGTAAAGTTAAGTGTGACAGATCCTATTCCAGTATCCATCCCTGTCCTTCATGCAGCCAAACCCAGGGTCACTGAATGAGAGAATCATTTAAACATCTGGTCTAAGATATAAAAGCTTATAGAGACACATAACTTTTTCACTACTCACAACTGAGTATCCCTTACAGATGCTGGCTTCATGCACCACAGCACTAAGATGACTTTGAATATTTGTCAACTGTATGTCCTTTATAATCAAGATGATTCTCTCACTGGAGCTGGTAGCTGGTGTATTTTAAATACTGATTTTTATGTGTCATCATCTGTATGCCATTTTCAAATATTTGAACCCACAATGTGTGAGAAAAAGAAGAAGGAACAAAGCTAAGTAAGCAAGCAGGTAGAAGGAAGGAAGGAAGGAAGGAAGGAAGGAAGGAAGGAAGGAAGGAAGAAAAGAAGGAAGGAAAGGAGGAAGGAAGGGAGGGAGGAAAGAAGGGAAGGAGGAAGGGAGGGAAAAACTTTCAGAATCACCTGCTGTATGGTCAAGAATCCCTGAGTCCTCAAACAAGACAGTAATGTAAAATGTTTTGGGGAAAAAAACAAAATTATTTTTGATATTGGATTTGATTTCTTAGGGCAGCAAAACATACAGAAGCAACTTTGAGACTTCCTGTCTCTAACAGTGCCAGCTGGACATTTAACCTAAGCCTGTGGAATATGGCCCTGGTTGGGCCGAGCCAGCCTCTGCTATCAGAGGAGAATCTAAAAAGGGAGCTGAGAATGAGATAATATCAGGGCCCTGAGAGGCAAGCTGCAGCCTGACCACTGAGAAGGTGGAAAGCAGAAACAACAGATTTTCACTCAACACTTCAAGTACAGTCACATTAGATTTCCCATTTTACCAAGTGGTATAAGAAGGGGTAGACATTTCTATGCCTGGCACCTAGGATAGTGCTTTGTGAGTAGGTAGCGAATACATACTGAATTAAAAGTAATTTTTATTGAACCCTGAGTTTTGACAAATAATTAAGAGCAGAAGTGGGACTAAAACTGGTTTCCAGACTGATGACATTCTGGACCCAAACCAATAATGCTTCTGCCCTCAGGTCCACCAGGCAGGTGGAAATCACCATATGGTCTGCTTCCTGGAGGATGAAGTGCTTCAGAAACCATCTCCAAAACAATCTATTCTAATGGAACACCAAATAAAGCATTCTTTCAGGTGAATTCAGATTTTTGTCTTGTTTAAAATTGTGTATTTATTCTTTTCTAACACCATAAGAAGAAATAAAAAGTGTCGGAGGCCGCGCCGGCTCCGACAGGTCCAGGAGTCCCTGAAGGATGGACGGTGTTGGCGAGAGAGAATGAGAGAGCCCCGAGATTCTTTCGGATCACCAGGCAGGCATCTCTGTCCTGTCGGTTTTGGTGTCTTTATTTAAAGGTTCAGCAACAACATGAAGTCAGAGAAAGGAATTTCTACAATGGGAGGACTTTTGCGATAACAAGTTTTTGATATTCTGCAGAATTATCCCAGTCATAGTGAATTTACAACCAAGGAATTAACAGGATGCTCTTAGTGAAAAACAGGATAACATATAGGTTAAGTTGTATATACATAAGCTAGGAGTCATTCTGTCTGGCTCTCAAGACGATGAATGTTTCTGAATTGGTTTGTTTGTGGAAACTATCATGGGGGCCCTAGATGTGTCAGTCTTAGCTCCTGGGTTTATGTTTTAGCTACTCTTATCTATCCTCATCCCAGCTGCCAGTGTAAGGGAGGGTGTTTGTGGAATGCAGGCCTTGAGGAAGGGACTGCTATGCTTCACCAATTAGCAAAGATATACGTAGTAACTATGTTCTGCCCTTATCTGTACTTTAACCCCAAAATAGGCTCTTTGTCTCAGGGCCAGGTTCAATTGTAACTCTTGTGTTCTTAACCCCCTTTATTATGCAAGTCTTGGGTCTGCAAGGCCCATAGGAAGAGCCTTTTGACAATTGCTCATAGAGCTTTCATCTAAAGTCTCTTTTGTAAAGGCAGGAATATGTTTTTCCTTATGAGGTAACTGTGTTCAGAATATGGGTCTGGTATGGAATACTGTGAGGCCTGGTCAATACCAGCAGGCTCATTTCCAACATGAGCCAGTTGTAGCAGAAGGAGATACCAGTTTTCATTTCTCATGGCAGGTGCTGTGCAAACACTGCCATTTCCTTGCTGTGACTGCCATCCAGAGAGGCCGGTGCGGCTCCTGGCACAAAAGCATACTCCAGGAGATAGTCTGTTGTTGAAGAAGACGAGAGGAAAATGGCAGCATCATTAATGGCCCTGTGGTGTCGGTCTTGGTTGGCTAACGAGCAGTAAGGGATTAAAGGCATCACACAGAGACACTCATGGGTCATAAAGAGAAGTCTCATTCACCTGAACAGAGCTCTGCTCCTCCCCCATATGTATTCTTAAAATCAGCTATCCAGAAAAAATATCTTTGGTCCACAAGAAACAGTAATAATACTTTTTACATTAGTAAAGTAATATAGTTGATGCAACCATAAGATGAGCTAAAAGGAACAAGAGAATAGAAAACACAATGAGATGAAGAACAGTCAACAGAAAATATATTGTGACATAGTCAGTGAAAACTGTAACCAAATATATCCCCATGGCTTAAAGACATATTATGAAGCAATCATGGCCATACTATGAGAACACAATTAGAGGTGTATGAACCTAGGGAAAGTATGATGTGACAACAGAAAGTGACAAATCATGAGCGGACTAAGCACAGGGCAAATAAACATGCAAGCAAGCGGGAGCAACCCAAAAGGGACGTGACAAGGCCAAACAGATTTCAAGGAATGAGACATGAGAACAGAAATAATGAGCACAAACATGAGATTTTTAAAAACAGAAAGAAATGATAGATGTACTAGAACTAGGTCTATTAATAGCCTCCCAAAATATTAATATACCCAAAGAAGAGAAATGAACACTTGCACAAAAAACCCAGATAAATAAATCAAGGCATATTTTTAGAAGTCAAAGACTTCCAGAGAGACTGAAGGCAATGAAGAACAGTGACCCGTGTGAGATGGGAAATAAATACGGGAGCACTACAGTTGTCTAACCTACTGCCTTGAGTGAGTGCCAGCCCACAGATCACGGAGGAGGAGCCCCGGCAAAGCCCTGTGGGCTTCCTGATTTGAGGAGATGGAGCCTACACTTTCCGGAGACCAAGGTGGCTACAGTTGCCATCACAGAGTGCCACAGAGGAGGGGGTGGCAGAAAAAGGACTCTGTGGATCTTCCAAATACCTTCCCAGCATCCTGCGAAGTACTGATCAATGCAGCCATGCGAGAAATTTCCTAATCCATCCCTAAAGGGGATGAAGTCATCTGAAAGGACAACAGAGAATAGTGCCTGATGCTCAAAGGCTCACAGGCTCAGGAGATGTACTTATTCCTATGGTCTTGACTTGACACACAGAGAAAAAGAAAAGGAATAAAAGAAGAATCCTAAAACTAGAAACCTTTTCTATGTAATATGAAGACTGGCTCCAGATGAGACAGGCAATCCAAATCAATCCGTTATCACAAGAAATAGAGAGAGATATCAGAGATATAGCCATGAGAAATACTAGATCCAGATGATTTCACAAGGAAAATCTGTCCAAACTTTAAAAGCGATTATCTCCAATAGTATTTAAACTCAGTTTCTGAGTGAAAAAAAGTGGAAGACAAATTTTCAGATTCGTTTTAAAAATGTAGCACAATTTTGGTAACAAATTCTGTCAAAGATGATATAAAAAGAGGGGCGCCTGGGTGGCTCAGTCAGTGTAGCGTCCGACTTTGGCTCAGGTCATAATCTCACAGTTCTCAAGTTCCAACCCCATGTTGGGCTCTGTGTTGGCAGCTCAGAGCCTGGAGTCTGCTTCAGCTTCTGTGTCTCCCTCTCTCTCTTTCTGCCCCACCCCTTCTTGCACTCTTTCTCTCTCTCTTTCCACAAAATAAATGAATATTTAAAAAAATTTAAAGATGTTGTAGAAAGAAAACTAAATAAAATATCATTTATGAATATCGAAAAACATTTAACAAATGCAATTAAAATTGCACATTTAGCCAGATTAATAGGCTATATCAGAATATACATAAAAAATTCCAAGTACAAATGAGCATTTGCTATAGAATCAATTTGACGTTTCAAATCACTACTAAGAAGATGGGTTGTTTTAAAAAGGTTATTTAAATAAACTTCAACTGGAACAATTAAAAAGCAATGCGGAAAAAAAAAGTAGGACACCTTAGGCCAAAATAATCCCACAAATACTGTGAACAATTATTCCAATTGGAAAAATAAAACTACAAAAGTAGAGGGAAGAAACATGAATCATTACTTCTAATAACTTTTTTTTTTTATTTCTAGGAGAGAGAGAGAGACAGCGTGAGCAGGGGAGGGTCAGAGAGAGGGAGACACAGACTCTGAAATAGGCTCCAGGCTCTGAGCTGGCAGTCAGCACAGAGCCCGACGCAGGGCTCGAACCCACGAACCGCGAGATCACGACCTAAGCGAAAGTCGGACGCTCAACCGACTAAGCCACCCAGGCGCCCCTTAATAACTTTTCTTTAAGCATGAGATAAGTCTGAGAAAAGCTTGTTTATGTATAATGCAAGTCTGAGAACCCACAACATAAAGGACTGATGAGCTGACCCTGTGATGAAGCAGTGGGTGGTCTAATGGGCTGGAGAACACATGGAGTAGAGGGGCCATGAATTGCTGGTTCTTGTAGATGGATGATAAGCTCGTGGAAGCTTTTTGTATATTTTTTTCCACTTTGGAATAAGTTTAAAAAATAAAACACTTTTTAAAAAGGCAGAGTGTTATACCGTATAAATAATTAACCTAAGGTACACATCATTCTGTATTGTCCAACAGATTTAATATATGATGCTTTTTCCCTATTAGAAAGAGAATTTATGAGCCCACGCTAGAGTAATAAAAGGAAAATTACATGTCTCTATGGAATATCACTAGAGACTAAGTTGCATAACAGGACGTCAGTGGATTAAGCTGCATATTTGGAGGTATCAAGCTGCAATAATAATCATACATCATGTACGGAAAAATACAAGGAGTTCTTTTAAGCTTAGAAGTAAACTACTTTTTTACTTATCACCATAAATAATCACATAGCATTTAATAAATCATTTTTGAAATCAAATGAGCACAGAAAATTCACAACAGTTTTGAAGGCAAAAGACAAAGCCGAAGGACAAATGGTAAACTGGAAAAGCAAACAAGTGCAAGCCACATCACAGCTTATTGTTCAGAAGACTCAGGGGAAGCACCGTGTGCATCTTGGTTAATCCATAGGCAGAAAGTCAGCAAGCTGCATGAGTCCCGTTCTCTTGAGAACTGGAGGGATGTATGCTTGGGTCAGGGGCAAATAGATTCTCTTTGGGGCTGTGCTGTAGGAGAGGGACTTGGCTTACTTGTTTTCTCTCCCCTTCCATAAGGAAAGTATCAGGACAGCCCTGCAAGTCCAAGGAAGGACAGTCTGAGCTTGAGTGCCAGCTGGCTAGCAGAGCTGCATGTTGCCGCTGGGTCTACCTCCCAGTCCTGTGGACAGTGAAGGCTGAACCAAGCCCATGCTACCAGGGAAAGGAGGAGCTACTGACTCAGGATCAGGCAACCAAGAGAGAAGTGCTGAGGTTACCCATAAACATTCTCTTTTGTCTTTCTACACAAAAAGATCATTTTGCTAACACATAAAGGGCTCCTATTCAACAATAAAATACTGACAATATAATACAAAATGGGCAATGGTTATGAACAGAAAGTCTATCGAAAGGGAAAAGTATAAATGGCTCTGAAATACAGGTAGAATCACTCAGCCCTAGGAATAATTATACTAGTGCTCATCTAAAAGAGGGTCAGGGATGGAAGTGGACAGGACTACATATAGGGTTAAACTAGATTATATCTCTTTGGCTGCTGGTGGGCACAAAGATTCCTGTTGAATCATGTTTATAGTTTTTTCTTCTATTTAAATGTTTCATAATATTTTACAAAGAAAAACAATATAAACACCCTGCATATCACCTATATTTTTAAACAAGAGAAATCTATTGAAAATCTCTATCTTGAGATTATTGTTTAAATAAATTATATTTCTTTCATTCAAATAATAAGCAGTAGTTTAAAAAGAATGAGGCAGTTTTGTATGTCTTGCTGAGAAATAATTGCTGATATGTAAATATAAAAGTTCTCTAAAGAACCTCATATGTAGAGTGTCTTCATTTGCATAAAAAGTAGAAATTATGTATATAAAAGACATAGACACACAGTCTCTTGATGTGTTTACAAGAAATGGGCAACAGTGATTGCTTCTTGGAGAGGAACTCAATGGTGGAGAGATAAGGATGTAGGAGTCCAGAGGAGAAACTTACTTTTCAATATACTTTCTTCTAAACATTTTGGATTTCCTGAAGCTTGCATGCATTATGTATTCCATATAAATGAATAGAAGTGCCATGCATACCTTAAATGTTATTCTTTTAAGAACATGCAATATAATATTCTACAAATATGTCTTGAATGCCTACGATAAACTTACTGTGGATGATACTAGGGATACAGCAGACTTTGCCTTTATGGAATTTACATTCTAATGGTGGGAACATTTCTTAACAGTCTCCGTCTGTCCTCAGTCTCAAGTCTTCTGTGGCTCCCTGTCATAGACTCTGGGTCTGGAGTTCTTTCTTGTCCAGCAGAAAAGCTGGAGGCAGGATTAAAAATTCGAGAGAGGCTCATGTCCCGGAGAAGAGTAAGGGTTCTTGCTCTGTTTTTATTAGGATCAGAAGGCTTGTATTACAAACATGGTGATGGACTTGCACAAAGAGACAATGAAATCATGTACATTAATTCATGGGCATGAGGGAAAGGGGATTTTGAACATTTGCGGTATTAGGGGTTTGGGTTAATACAAACTAAAATCCTGGCACTGGGTGGAAGGTTGTTTACAGCAGGCATGAGACACCATCTCTGTTTACCTAAACTGGCCTAGGGGACAAGAAAGACCGAGCATGCTACTTTAGGGTTAACAAGGCACCTTGCTTTTGCTAATTAGCTCCCTTCTGGGCAACTTCACCCTGCCGAGGTCTAAAGCCCTATTTACCTGTTTACCTAATTTGGTCCTTCCTTCCTGTGAAAGCAGCTTTCTGGTAATGTACTAAGTTGGGGGGTGTTTCTGCCCTGAATACCTAATCTTGTTGACCTCATCTTGGATGTTTTCACCCTGAGATTCCCCATTCCTAAACTTTTATCTTATACTGTGGTCTTTGCACCACTTTACTAATACTGGGGCCTTTGACCCGCTTTATCTAATCTTATTTATGTAATCTTGTTTACCCAAACTTGGATGTGTACATCCTATGGCTTTCTAACTCTTTATGCCTTCTTAACCCATCAGTGCAGGCTCAAGGGATTCCTAAACTTATTCCCCACAGCTTCCCAGTCCTCAATTCTAGTCTTCTTTGTTGAATTTAGACATTCCACTACTACACTCTCCTTCCTTTCCGTTCATTACTCCCTTTGTTACAGCCTGTGTACCAGGCAAACTCGATGATTTGCTGCTCCTAATATATACTCACTCTCCCGCACCCCTGTGTGTTTACTCATCTTGTTTCCTCTAATTGGGCCTACTTCATTTCAGTTCCTTTGTCCGAACACTGTTTGTTTGTTTTCCTTTTTGTGTCCCAGTTCAAAGACCAGGATTTCTGAAAAATCCTTGCTTAACCTCTCTGAAAGGAAGTCTTTCTTTCTCTCCAGTACTGTTTTTTTACTTTATCTTCCTTCATTCTACCTTATACAGCTTTTATTTTTATTTATGATATTTGTATCAGTATCCATTCTCATTGAAGGCAGGGACTATGTCTTAGACATTTCTTTATCTCCCATAGTCCCCAGTATGTTGTAATTAGTGAACATGCAATCACCAAACAAATTATTAAGTAACCAAAATAATGAACAAATAACTGAATTAATGGATGAAAAATTATTATAAAAGGTAGTGGCATTAATGCATATCCATCCAAGAGAAACTAATGTGCAGCTAATATGAGGCATTATTTCATGGGAAGAGAAGACTCAACAGTGTGTATTAAATCTGATTGACCAAGAGAAGTACTCCATAGAGCCTGAGGCAGAAGTATAAACTTTCAAATAGACTGCCTCCACCTACCTCCTAACTCAGAGCAAAGCAAATTCTCATCATCTGTAATGTATTAAGCTACAGGACTCTGTCCATCACCCTGGTCCATCCACTGATTTGTCTTTGTAGGACTCTAAAAGTTTTTATTTTTAGATATAATGAAATATAATCCTAGTACCTATTCTAAGTTAAATTAACATGCTTATTACTGTTAGGTAACAGCATTAGACTGCACATTACCTATTTATTTCAGCTGGAAAACTGGGTATAATGTTCACTTAAACCAAGACCAAAAATAACTCCTGTTTTAGAGTATCTGGCTTCACATGTGGTACCTCAATTTGGGCTATCAGTCATCCTGTTAGATTCTGCCACCCCTGCTTATCATAAACCACCAACAGTGGTACCTCCAATGTTTCCTTAGTCTGAGACACAGTGCACATTCTTGGACAAAAAGATTCAAGCTGGGAATTCTAGAGTTACTGAACCACTTTATTTAGGTTCCATATATTTGACAGTTCCTACTGTTTTTTCTTCTCTGTTGCTAGGTGTATATATACTGGCTTTATATTTGAAAATACAGTTGGCACACTGGAGAATCTATCATTTTAAACCTCTCTTTTTAAAGGGAACATGACCCTTATAACACTCTCAGTGAACTCAAAGTGCTAGCGCAACTCAAGGGGAACTTCAGAATTGGAAATCTGACTTGACTTCTTATCTTTTCCTTCAAGGCACTCTGACTAACTCTACATTTGAAACCTCTATCTCTCTCACTCCCTTTTTCTGTGTTTTGGTGCTTATTTAGCTTGATCAGTCAACTTATAAAGTACACGGGGACAAGAGAGCATAGATCAGTGAACATTCTCAAACAGAACTCATTTCCCAGCACCCTAGAAGTTTCTCTTGTGTGCCAGTTCCAACATTACTTTCTCTCAAAGGTAACCACTGTTTAGGCTTTAAATAGCAGGGATTACTAGTGGTTATTTTTGTTGAAATAAATGGAACAACACATATGTGCTCATTCGTGTTGGCCTCATTTGATTCAGAACTCTATGTGTGAGATCCTTCTCTGTGATTGGGTTGTGGTTGTAAATGAGTTGTCCTGTGTAAATATGCCATCATTTCTTTTTCTGCTCTACTCTTTACAGGCACTGAGTAATTTCCACTGTGGGAGCTAATGTAACTATAAGCCTTCTACTGTATGTCTTATGGAAGAATATGTAAAATTTGTTGTTCATGGGGTATGTGTAGGATTAACCTTAAATAGATATGGCTCAATAATCTGGCAGCCTAACTTTCACCAGTGATAGACCAAAGTTCCAGTTATTCCAAATGTTTCCCAACACTTGCCATTTTACAATGTAAATTTGCATTCTCATGCTGACTAATGAAGTTACTCACTTTCTCATTTGTTTATTGGCCATTTAAATATCCTCCTTTGTGAAGTATCCATTTTAGTTATTTGCCTATTTTTCAATTAGATTCCCATTTTCTTATTAATTTCTAGATTATATATATCTTTTGTCAGGATATGGGTCCTTTGTTGAATACATGTACTGTAAAAACAATGCCTTCTATTCTGCGAGTTGTTTTTACCCTTTCTTAATGGTTTGTTTTGAAGAAAAAAATACCCTTAATTTTAATATAGATAATTTTATCAGGTTTTTCTTTTGTTTGTGCCCTATTTAGGCAGTACTTGTTTACTTCTACTTTATACAAATGTTTGCCTAGGTTTTCACCTGAAAACTTTTTTGTTGTAACTTTTACGTTTAGACCCACAACTGGTCTAGAATTAATTTTTATGTGTGTGGTTTGAAGCGTCAAGGCAATCTTTTTACCCCCTTGAAATCAGTCAATGCAGCACTATTTATTAAAAAGATTATCCTTTCCCCACTGCATAGCAACATCACTTTTGTCATAGTTAGGTGACCATGAATGTATGGGATCTGTTTCTGGACTAGCCCGTCTGTTCTGTTGCTAGATTTTCTTTTGTGCCTTAGTATCAGACTGTAATAGTAATTATATCTAACACTAGCTATTGGTAGCTGGTACTTTAAGTCTCCAGGCTTTATTTTTCTTTTTTCATATTGCCTTGGTTGTTTTTTAATCCATATAAATTAAGTTTCAGCTTGTCATTTTCTCTCCCTCCCCACCCCCACACATAAAAAAACTATGCCATGATCTGACCTGGATTGCATTGATTTTACACACTAATCTGGGGGAAAACAGACATCTTCAAAATACTGAGTCTTCCAGTCCATGAAGATAGTTTATCACTGCTCTTATTTAGGTCCTCTTCATTTGTTCAGTAAAGTTTTATAGAATTTATATCTATGATACAGAACCAGTTTTGCTTTCTACCCATTGCAGGGCTATATATGTATGATCTCTATGCATAACTAGGTCATAGCTTGCACGGCACATGGCTTACCAACTAAGTTCAATAATACTCAAACTGGTTTACATACTTTTCAAGGAGTCATATCCATGGATCACAGGCGTGGCTGTTGCAGAAATGTCAAATAACTACAGAAGTTTCTAAACCTTTAGTCTTACTTTCTGCACATATCTCATTGCTAACAAGTAAGAAACATAATCATGGACTGGCTCTCCTCCATGAACCATACCTTAAGAAGCAATGGTATAGAGGTTTCGTACATCATTCATTAAGAGTTTTTCTACTTAATTTGTTATGCTTTTGTAAATGGTGTCATTTTTTAATTTCCAGATATAATTTTTGAATTAATTATTTCCTTCAGCATTTTGCTTCCCTCAAAGAAATAAACCTTCAGATGTCATTGTTTCCAAGAACATCTGTTTCTAACAGATTCTCTACTCTTTTGGATCTGCCATGTTTGGAAAAACAAGCTAGATTGTCTTGGCATCAAGCCTTTTCAGAAAAAGGAAAAGTTTTTTTATTCTCTCCTCAATTTTGGTGACAACTGGGCTATATTCATTCACATTAAATATATGGATGATATTTGCTGTATTAATTTTTTTAATGTTTTATTTATTTCTGAGAGAGAGAGAGAGAGAGAGAGAGAGAGAGAGAGAGAGAGAGAGAGAGAGAGAGACACAGAATCTGAAACAGGCTCCAGCCTCTGAGCTAGCAGTCAGCACAGAGCCTGGCACGGGGCTCAAACCTACAAACTGTGAGATCATGACCTGAGCCGAAGTCAGAAGCCCAACCGACTGAGCCACCCAGGCGCCCCGATATTTGCTTTTTAAATGAGCTTAATAAACTGATAACTTTTCTACCTATATAAATTATAGATTTAAAATTCATGCATCCTGTGGGAACTTAACAATGATTTATTAAAAAACAACCGATAATAGCATTAGACCATGCATTGTTTCTCTACTCTACATTGAGGGCTGATTATCATATTTATTTTAAATCAAGGCCAATAATAACTCAAACTTTTAGAAGATATTTTCTAGGACAAAACCTATGGTGCAGGAAATTCAAATGGTTTATCTGAAGTTCTAAGATTGTCAAAAGCAGAATAAGCCCAGAACTTTCTCCCGACTTCCACTCCTGCACTTTCCCTTCTCAATTACTTAGTTCACAGTATATGCCAAAGGCTTTCTCCTCACCCTCTATGTAGATTATCTGTAGGTGTTGTCTGAAAGGATAGAGCAGCAGAATGAATATTGTTTCCTAGTTCTAAAACCCTCACTTCCTACCATTAACACAAATTCTTATTTCTCTTCCAAACATCTTTTCTTCCTGGAATCTCATAGACAATTCTTGCCCAAAAAGTCAGGTACACATGTGATCTGCCCTCCAGAAAAATATCATCTTTTAAGCTTTTATCTGTGATGGATAAAACAACTTTAAGTTTGCAAATACAATTATGATTTTCCATTAAATGTATGATCACTCTCAAAAATCAATATAAAAAATCGATAACCAGAGAAGTCTATGGGCAAATGTCTCATTAATCGTAATATATGACCTCTAGGGGTGCCTGGGTGGCTCAGTCGGTTAAGCATCCGACTTTGGCTCCGGTCATGATCTCGCAGTTCGTGGGTTCGAGCCCCACGTCAGGCTCTGTGCTGACAGCCAGCTCAGAGCCTGGAGCCTGTTTCAGATTCTGTGTCTCCCTCTCTCTCTGACCCTCCTCTGCTCACGCTGTCTCTCTTTCTCTTTCAGAAATAAATAAAACATTAAAATATTTTTAAAAATTAACGAAGATATGACCTCTAAAGGCACCCTAGAGGTCATTCATCAGAAAAAAAAATGACCAGTAAATATATGGTAATAAATGTGCAAATTTGTGTGATTCACTAGAAATCAAAGAAATTAAAACAAGAATTAATTTCTGTTAATCTCTTTGAATACAGATGAATTACATAATCTCTCATGACTTTGGTGTCTATGTTAAACCAAGAAAAATATGAATACCTACTTTTTTTGTACTAAGTTTTTGCTTTTATTGAGTTTTTGTACTAAGCTAGATAATGCCTATAAACTACTACACAATGACCAGCATATAATATGTACCTAATATATATTAGATCTTATTTACAAGATATTACAATGGGTTATAGACAAAAATAATGTTTGTCTTTACCCCACAGTACTCCCTTTAGTGAGGTTTTTTAACACACCACTGTAATTTAATCACCCTGTTCCCTTTCAAAAAGCTTGTAGTTATATACTGTCTCTCCATGGGCATCATAAGCATGGTCTCTGGGAGAGGGATTTATGGCCTCAAGGAGCTACGAGCAGAAACTCTGTCTGAAGTCCAGGATCTAGTGCAGGTACTCAGCTGCTGCATTTGCTCACACGAAACACTGGGAGCACTACCAGTATCACCAGCAATAAATACGTACTAAAAAGATATCTGGTCTTCAACTATTTAGTAAGTTTTCACTGAGCTCCTTCTGTGCATTCAGGTCTGGACAGTACCTCTCTTGGACAATAAGAGGAGAAAAATGAAAGGCTACCCACCAGAAGTATAGTCCAAAAAAGAATCAGGAAAGGGAATGAAGATGGAAGGAGTTTAATTGTAAGAGATTTGATTTCTTCCTGATCCTTTTTCATTCTTTCATGTTTTATCTACAGCACAAAGGAAGTACAGAATATTGAGTACAAATCGCTGTTCTTAGGACTCCTTTCTCAATAAATTCAACTCCAATGGAAACCTTGCAGGGCCCTCCTTTCATCCTGGAGGATACTCATAAAATATCCTTAGCATATTTGCAAACTCACTGGCATGCTCTATAGAGTGCTTTTCTGACCAATGGCCTGAAGAAACTGGGAAATTTACCAAAGCACCAAACTGAAATAAATCTGCAAGAGAGTCACTAAAGAAGCCAGTGAGTGAGGCCAGCCGACCGCACATCATCTGCATCAACAGCACAACACTGCTGTTTATTTACTACAACTAGTTAGCAACAACGCAAATTCAGGACATAAAGTTGCTCACAGTTCACTGTAATTTTGTAGAGGACTTTATAGAGTGTCAAGGTATTTGTAAATTAGAAAATGACACCTTTGACAAGCAAAAGTTTTTAAAAAATTAAAAATTAAAAAAACCCAAACTTTGAAACAATCCATAAATGGCCACGTGGAGTTGATAGCAGTTTGCTCCTCTTCAAGATTTGGCAAAAAACTAAATGGTAGCCTCCATCAGTGAAATGAATCTCTGCCTTGTTAGTATGTACCAGCTTAAACATCGCCACATCTCCCCCCATAAGTCTTCTCTTACAGAATGCCTATGTGAGTGTCAGTGGGCAAAAATCAGCCTCATTCTCTACAGAGCTATGTAAGAACCAGATGTAATTAATAAGCTTCTCTTTTTATTTTCTTTTTTAAAAGACATTTTAAGCATGTTATTCTCTAGCTCAAAAACATTCAAAAGTTGCCTATTTTCAAACTCGTTAGCTTGGCCAGGATCTTCAGGATGTGAATGTGCAGTTTGAGTTTTCTATTATAGTTCTGCAAAGCACAATCTGTTCTAGAAGTACATATCAAGTCTTGATCCTTTGAACCTCTTACTTGCACCTCCGTTTTTTTTTTTAATGTTTTATTTATTTCTAGGAGAGAGAGAGAGAGAGAGAGAGAGAGACAGTGTGAGCAGTGGAGGGTCAGAGAGAGAGAGTCCCAGACTCTGAAACAGGCTCCAGGCTCTAAGCTGGCAGTCAGCACAGAGCCCAACGCGGGGCTCGAACCCACGAACCGCGAGATCATGACCCGAGTGAAAGTCAGACGCTTAACCGATTAAGCCATCCGGGTGCCCCTGCACCTCCGTTTTTAAGTTTCACCCACATCGTTACCTACACCCACAATTTATACCATTTCTCTCTCTTAAACTCTTGAACATCTATGCTGTTCAAAGAACAACTTAAATCTCACCCTCATTATGGAAATTTCTTAGAATACTTCAGTATTCCTTGAGTCTTCCCAGTAAGTACTTTTCATATTGTCCATTTAGTACTGCTACTATTTGTTGTTGTTGGGAGAACATGTGTGTATAGCATTTATTCAATTGACATTTATGAAAGGTCTCTTCTGGCGCTGTCCTGGGTCCAGTGAACATGTCTGTGCCCCTAAAGGTTTTTGAGTTTGACAGAGAAAGGTAAAGCAAATCAATCATCAGAAGTACCTGCAGAGATATGTATGGAGCCCAAATAAAAGATAGAGTAATTAAATAAAAAGAGGATAACAGAAAGATTATAGGAAACTTGACAAGGAAGTTGCCATTTGAGGTATATCTTGATGTAAAATAAAACAAATCATAGCTAATACTTATTCAACACTTAATATTTATGCTTGCTTTAATTGCCTGGTATCTATCACCTCACTTAACCTTCCCACAAGCCCATCATGTAGGCATCATCAGCACATCTCAAACCTTAATGTGCAAATAAATATTCTAAGTATCTTGTCAAAATACAAATTGAGATTCAGTAGGTCTGAGATTCTGCATTTCCAGCAAATACTCAAGTCATGTTGGAGCTGCTGGTCTGGGACCACACTGTGGGTAGCAAGAAGTCCAGTTATTTTTTCTAAGCTCACAGGTAAGAAAAGTGAGGCAAAGAGAGGGTACATAATTTGTCCAAAGTTACACAGCTAAGTAGGTGATGGAGCCAGAATTTTAACTAAGTGTGTGTGGCTCCAGAACCCACAGTAGATAAGACTGTGTAGGCAGAGATCATTATGATCAAAATCAAGACAGCATGGAAATAGTCAACCAGTATGAAGTACTATAATAGTTTAGTTAGGCTGGAGCATGCAGTAAAAGGAGGACACTATGCATATGATGAGCACTGGGCAAAGGGGGATGGATAATTCTCACTCTCTTTTGAGGGTCTCACCATCCCCTATCTCCTGAACATGTGCTATTTCAGCTTTCCCTGAGAACACCAGCATCATTCTCTTTCCAGGAGCTTATGTCCTGGGAAGATCTGAAAGGGAGGACTTTGAAATGGATGCATTTAAATATCCAGTTCCCCTTTCTTCCCTCGAGGAATAGAAAGTTCGGAAACAGAAGACTGTTTTCTGTCACATATCACATTCTGACATACCATCACTAGTGGGCACTCATCCGCTAGTACATGAATTAGGGCTTCCTCAGAATGAAAGGAAAATAGAGGCCCATTGTGTTGGAATTCCTCAGAATATCCATCACATATATGGTCAACTATTCAATATCAAACTAGATGGCACACTGATCAGGATGTTGCTGTAAGAGTGGGCATGGTGTCAGGAGTGACAGAGCCCCTTCTCTTCCTTGTCAAATCAAAAACATCACAGTAACAGCAGCTATTGCTCTTTAAACACCAGCAATGTGCTAGGCTCTTTGCTGTACAACTTATATACAGTATCTCCTTTCCTCCAATTAATTCTGCAAATTAGGGTTCTTGTTCCAATTTTGCTTATGATAGAACTGGAACTATGAGCAGGTCAACTCATAGTTTCAGGTCACAGAGCTAGTAAGGATCGGAACTGAAATACAAATCACTTTTGCCTGCATCCAAAACCCCTCTTCTTACCACCGTATCTTGCTATTTTTATTGCTCAATCTATCCATGATAACCTTCGATGGCTTAGAAGCAGCCCTTCACTTTCATGCCCTCAGCATATAGATACCTGGGGAAAGATCTATTTCTTCCTTATTGCCTCCATCCCACTTTGCTGGACAGGGAATGCAGTATTGAGGGGAAGAGCTAATCAGTAGCTCACCAAATGCAGATACTCGTGCTTGAACTTGCTTCAGAGGAGCCAATTCTAGGCTTTATTATCACATATGAATGGAAACAAATTAGGGGGCTGGAAATGTCTAATGGAAAAAAATAATAACCTGTTCTGACAAGCATTCCTCAGCATCAGAGGTCTGGAGGGCGAGCCATTCCCAGAGTAGGGTCCCTGCAGAGTATATGCAGGAAGGAGTAAAAAAATAACATCATCTGAGCTGTGAGTAAAGTTACTACAGCTCTATCTAAAAGTCTAGACATTGAGGGTCACTGGAAGCCTCCCTGGATAAACTGGACAACCTGATAAGGAATATTCATTATATTAAAACATTATTTTCATTTAGGAGAACTTTGTGTTGTCATTTTCTCTGGCCCATGAAACTTAGTAAGAAAGAAACAGGTGAGAAGGGAAGTATTTAGGGGAGGTTGTGAGAGGTCAGAAGCAGACATCTTTGGTTTCTATTTCAAAAGCAATTTAGCTGTTACTAAAAAATTGCTTCCTAAGTTAACAGATGTTTCAAAAAGTATTTTAGGTATTTAATTTTATTTCACCATCATAAAAACTTTATGAAGTATGTATTAGCCTCCTCTAGAAAAGAATGGGCTCTGGTATCTTATCTGAGATCACACCACAAGCACAGATTTCAAATCTAACCAAGGTCAGCCCATTTCATGAATCTGCCCCCAGACTGTCTCCCATGTAATGTATAGAAGAGATGAGGTAATAGCCTGCTCCCTGTGAAGACCATGTGTCAAAAACCGTGTCCCTTCTGACAGGAAATACTCAAAATTAAAGAAACCTAAAAATAAATACCTTAACACGATTAAACTTTATGGACTGAAGAGCTCATAAGGATGAGGCAGCCTTTTCTATAGAGCTTGTTTAACCCTCACTATGGTAAGAGACTGATCTTTTGAAACTTAATAGCCAGTAAAAAAATCTGTTCAAAAGTACCCTTGATTTTGAAGACACAGGTTTCTGAGCTGAACTGGCAGAACTGTCTGCTCCCTTTTGGTGAAACATCAGTGCCTTGGGAGCCGGGGCAGAGCACAGACTGCTCAATCCAATATTGTAAAAGGGAAGACCCAGTGCCTCAGAAAGGGTGGCAGCCTTAATCAGAGAAAATCTCTTTGTTGAATAATGACAAGTCGTTTGATTAAGTGCTCTCTCCCTATGACATTCACATTTTCAAGTTGAGGTTCAGGGCTGAGTTGTCCCAACACTAATTAGTTGGAAAACAGACTGTGATTAGAAAGCCATAGGAGGATAAGCCAGAAGTGGCTAGTGACTAAATTGGTTCCCCACAGAAAGGAATCTTTGTTTAGGAGCCAGCTGTGATGCCCAGAGAGTTGTATATCTGATCCCTTCACACAGGAAACTTGAAAGAGTATCGGATGGGAAAATCAATTAAATAGACTCCGATGGACTTGGCCATGGAGAGAGCACTGTGACTCTCAGTGCCAAGGTTTTCTCACCACAATAGAGGACATTCCTTCCATGCATAACTTCTTTTCTCCTATGTACATTTAAGTCTAAGAGCTACCAGATGGGCAGTTTTGTTTACTAATCATTTGAGATGTGAGTCATTAATCAAGCGAACTATTAAAGGCCTTTTAAAAATTAAGACTTTTTCTTTATTTATTTACTTAAGACTGCATTTTTAGAGTAGTCATATTCAGAACACAGTTGATAGGATGGTACAGAGATTTCAGAGAAACCCGTGTCCCAATACACAAATAGCATTCTGCTTTATCACTTTATCCCACAAGAGTGGTACATTTGTGGGGCGCCTGGGTGGCTCAGTCGGTTAATCATCCGACTTCGGCTCAGATCAGATCTCACAGGTCGTGGGTTTGAGCCCCGCATCAGGCTCTGTGCTGACAGCTAGCTCAGAGCCTGGAGCCTGTTTCAGATTCTGTGTCTCCCTCCCTCTCTGCCCCTCCCCCACTCATGCTCTGTTTCTCTCTGTCTCAAAATAAATAAACTATAAAAAAAAAAATTAAAAAAAAAAAAGAGTGGTACATTTGTTAAAATTGGTAAACCTACATTGACATCTCACAATCATCCAAAGTCCATAGTTAGGATTATGATTTACTGTTGCAGTTATATATCCTATGCATTTGGATACACACATAATGATGTGTATCCATCATTACGGTATCATACAAAGTATTTTTACTGCCCCAAAAATCTTTTATGCTTTGCCTATTTATTCCTCCACTGTTGAATCCTGGGAAGCCCTTGAACTTGTTACTGTCTCCATAGGATTGCCTTCTTCAAAATGTCTTATAGTTGGAGTCATGAGTGTAGACTTTTTAGTTTATAGTATCAGCCTCCAACTTTGTTCTTCTACTTCCACACTGTTTGTTATTCTGGGACTTTTGCCTCTCTATATAAACTTTAAAGTAAGTTCATCAACATACACAAAATAACATGCCGGGATTTTGACTGGGATTGTATTATAATTATAGATCAAGTTGGGAAGAACTAACCTCTTGACAATATTGAGATTTCCTATCCCTAAACATGGAATATCTATCTCTTCATTTATTTAGTTCTTTTACTTTGTTCATCAGAGTTTTTGAAGTTTTCCTCATATAGATTTTGTACAGATTTTGTTAGCTTTATACCTATGTTTTTCACATCTTTGTGTGAAGATGTAAACACTATTGTGTTTTAAATGTCAAGTTTCACTTGTCATTGCTGGTATATAGGAAACTAATTGACCTTTGAACTTTAACCTTGTATCTTGCAACCTTGGTATAATCACTTATTAGTTACAGCAGATTTTTTGGTCAGTTCTTTAAGCTTTTCTACATAGATGATCATGTCATTTGTAAACAAAGACAATTTCATTTCTTCCTTCCCAATATGTATTCCTTGTATGTCTTTTCTTTTCTTATTGCATTAAAAAGAACTTGCAGTATGATATTGAAAAGGACTGGAGGGAGGAGACATCTTTGTCCCATTCCTCATCTTAGGGGAAAGACTGAGTTTCTCACGATTACGTATGATGTTAGCTGTAGACTTTCTTGTAGATATTGTTTATCAACTTGAGAAAGTTCCCCTCTGTTTCTAATTTACTGGGATATTTTTTTATCATGAATGTAAGCTGGATTTTCTCAAATGTTTCTTTGCATCTATTGATGTGATCATGTGGGCTTTTTTGTTCTTAGCCTATTGTTATGATAGAGTATTAATGATCTTTAAAACACATCTTTCCAACTCATCCTCTACATCACTCTTATGGTATAATTTCAACATGAAAAAGTAATAATACTACTCACCCACGTATTATTAATGAATAATGATTTATTTCCCAGATGATAAAATTTGAAACTACTAGCATGGCAAAGAAGACCCTTTATGATCTGACTTTTGCCTAGGTATTCAGACTTGTATCCTGCCTTTTCTAATATCCTTACTGTTCATATTTCAGGTGAATTCAACTCCACATAATTCACTGATACACTGAGCTTAAAATATCTTCTTTGGCCTTGTCCACCTAAAAAATGTTTCATATAAACTTCAAATTTCAGCTCAGTTACTTTTCTTCTGTAATACTTTCCCTGATGCTCCTCAACAGATTTAGGTTCTTACTTCCCGATGTGTTTTTAGAACTCATAACAATGGTCACATTGCACTGTAAATATATGTTTATTTTCTATTTCCCCTAGTATACTAAACAGTATTTTATAGCAGAGATCCTGTCATTCAGATTTCGGTACAAAGAGAGTAGGCACCCTTATGCCTAGTGTAGAATCTAGAACAGAGAAGGTATATCATCTATACACATAAATAGATATAAAGGAGAAATAAAATAAATGCATATCTTTGGATCCTATCATACATATACTTCTCCATTAAACCACATGGTTTATTTTATGTATGACCTTTCTCATTAAATTTGGGTTCTGTTATATATGGGTAGCAGTAGCAACAAGGGAACAAGTAAGTTTCTGAAAGGATCATTCATTACAGTTGAAAATATTTACCTTTATCTACTCTCTTTAGCCATCAGGCACAGACCATCAAAGGCACAAATAAGCTCATCTTTAGAGTGATCTGAATAATTAAGGCTATTTGTCCTCCTTATGTTGGAGCAGAATGAGAATTTTCTGGATGTTACAGGGACTTCACATTTTGATTTGTTTCAACCTTACCTTTTTCCCTTTTTCCTGATCTCTTCCCTCAAATCCAACCTGCTAGATGTGACAAAGAAAGACATTCTTTTCCCCCTGCCAAACCCTCTTTTCCCTGACCCACTTTCATCAGAGAGGAAGCTTAGCCTGCACCCTGCAGTCAGGTAACAGTTGGCCAGAGGTCCTTAGACTATGGCCAGAGTGGAAAAAGCCAATGAATTACATTTAAGTGCTCGTCATCATTTATATTAATTGCAAATTCTATTAGTCTCAAAATTCATAAACTAATCAATTTACTCATGAATTAATTTGTCACTCACCAGCTTGGTGACTACTAAGTGTCACACACCAAGTATAGGCTAAAAACTATAAAACTATAAAAACTAGTCACACAGCTGGGCCCAGAAATTAGTGGATTCTCATAGCTGCAAAGCAGCTTGTATGGACCTCACCAGGAGCAGGGAGCTGAAACAAAATGAACTCTCAGATCAAAGTATCTCAGAGGAATATCAAGAGAGTAATGATTTTTATAAAATTACATCCCTAAAAACTGTCAGATTTTGCAGTGATTAGTTATATTATTTCAAAAGGCAGTTGGTGCATTATAAACATTGGTGCATCTACATTCCTTCTTTATCTCATTCCAACAGTGCCCTCAGGCACAGATTTTTATCTATATAAAACAACTTTTGGGGCACCTGGGTGGCTCAGGTGGTTAAGCATCGGACTTTGGCTCAGGTCATGATCTCACAGCTCATGAGTTCGAGCCCCACCTCAGGCTCTCTGCTGTCAGTGCAGAGCATGCTTTGGATCCTCTGTCTCCTTCTCTCTCTACCCCTCTCTTCTCATAAATAAACATTTAAAATCTATATTTTCTTTCCACCAATCTCCAATCTGTCATTAGATGAACATAAAATAGAATATAATAAAGTAAAATAAAAGAAAGAAGAGTAAAATGTAGGCCACATGAGTTATTCAATTATCTCAAATTCAGTAAGAGCTTTGTGCTCCCCAAAGAGAAGAAATGCAAGAAACCTAGCAAGAGTTGTCAGAAAAGTGGCTTAGTGGATTTTTTCATATATATATATTTGTGATCAAAATAGCACTTAGTACTGCAATGCTTTAAGTTTTCAAACCACTTAAATATTTATCTTATGCTCCATTTCATAGAAGTTCTACATATATATTTGCCCCAGCCTCTTCCATCAGGAAGCTCAGAGTCCCATGATAGAATTATCCTACTTTACAAGTTCCTATATAAAGGTGGACTCAGTGACAGTTCTTTATCTTTAAAAAAATTTTTTTAATGTCTATTTATATTTGAGAGAGAGAAAGAGACAGAGTGTGAGAAGGGGAGGGACAGAGAGGGAGGGAGACACAAAATCCAAAGCAGGCTTCAGGCTCTGAGCTGTCAGCACAGAGCCTGACATGGGGCTTGGACTCATAAACTATGAGATCATGACCTGAGCCTAAGGTGGATGTTTAACGGACTGAGCCACCCAGGCATCCCCTCAGTGATAGTTCTAAAGTTTAAAGTACAAACTAAAGTGTGTGGAAGCTGACCTTAAGGAGTGATGATTAGCACATTGTTACGGGTTGGGTTGAGTTGTGTCTCCTCCAAGTTCACATGTTGAAGTCCTAGCCCCCTAGTGCCTCAAATAAGTGACCTATTTGTTACAGATGCAGTTAGTGCAGGTGAGGTCATCCTCGCAGACCCTAATCCAATATTCCTGGTGTCTTTGTAAAAAGGGGAAATTTGGACACAGACACACACACAGGGAGAAAACCAGGGGAAGATGAGGCACAGAGTGAGGCGAGGTCTGTATGCCCAGGAGCACCAGCACACCACCAGCAGCTAGGAGACCGGCATGGGACAGGTCCTCCCTCAGAGTCTCAGCGGAAACTGACCCTGCAGACACCCGGATCTCAAGTTCTGCTCCTCCCTGCCCCCCAACTGTGAGACAGTATCTTTCAGTTGTTTAAGCCATCCAGTTTGGGGGGTTTTGTTACAGTAGCCTTAGTAAACTAACACACATTCTTTCTGTCTATACTCTGATCATACTTTTTCTCCTTAACCTCTTGAAAAGTTTTTCCATTTCTGCTCCTTAACATTTTTTTTAAAAATAGTTTATTGTCAAGTTGGTTTCCATATAACACCCAGTGCTCATCCCCACAAGTGCCATCCTCCATGCTCATCCGCCCCTTCCCTTCCCTCCCACCCCCTTCAGCCCTGTTTTTTCTCAGCGTTCAAGAGTCTTTCATGGTTTGCCTCCCTCCCTCTTCCCAACTATTTTCCCCCTTCTCCTCCCCCACGGTCCTCTGTTAAGTTCCTCCTAAGCCACCTATATGTGGAAACATATGGTATTTGTCCTTCTCTGCCTGACTTATTTCACTCAGCATAACACCCTCAAGGTCCATCCATGTTGCTACACATGGCCAGATTTCATTGCTTCTCATTGCCATCTAGTATTCCATGGTATAGATAAACCACATCTTCTTGATCCATTCATCTGTTGATGGACACTTAGGCTCTTTCCATGTTTTAGCTATTGTGGAGAGTACTGCTATGAACATTGGGGTACATGTGCCCCTATGCCTCAGCACTCCTGTATCCCTTGGGTAAATTCCTAGCAGTGCTATTGCTGGGTCATAGGGTCATTGCATTATGCTGTCTTTCCAAGGAGATGGTCAAAACTGCCCCGGGGTGGAACTCCCCAGCAGTAGTTATTTGAGAACCACCAATAAGATGCTCAGACTCAAGGGGCCACAATATCCCTTTTATCCCATCTACAACAGAAATAGCAACCCCATCATGGCATTTGTTGTGCTCTTGGTAGAGGTGAAGACTAGAACATGCTTACAAAGTTCTGTTTTTGAGAAACACAGGACTACAGGGATCCAGGATTCTCTTACCACTTGGTGGCCATTGCTGCCCTGCTCACACAGCTCCCACATATGGTCATGAACCCATTCCCAACAATCTTTCCCAAGCAAATACACAACTCTCCTCACATCTAGGAACACTCGAGACTATGCAAAAATCTCTACCAGCTATGTGGCATACTGATCTTCTCTACATCCACAGTGCTCCCCTGAAATAATCCACCTTCTGACCCACAGCAAGGACTCCTCGGTGCCAGTATAGTTAGTGAGCGAGGCACATGTAGAATTAGGGGCCACATTCTTATTATATATTATATAAAACGCCATCACTGGTCCTTGGGCTCCAGTCCTACCTCTCCCTGTTCTGCACCTGAATCTCACTGTGTTCTTAACCACTTACTGTCCCTCAAACAGACTCACCCTCTGTCTTCCATTTCTTTCTCTTATTGTTTCCCAAGAAAACATCTACTCACCCTTTGAGAATCGGCCCAATAGTTATTTACTCACTGAAACTTTTCCTTAGCTTCCTAAGTAGATTCCCACTTCTTAGGCCATCGCTTTTCCCCACACCACCTCCATTATGTACTCACTTTACCCTCTTTTACTTATTTTCCTGCATCTCTTTCTCACCATTTCTTAACTCTTGACCAATTAACATTGTTTCACTAATCCCTGTAAATTTAGAGACATGGGCCAGGCTGTTCTAGGATTGTTTCTACGATATCTGGTATTTTTTAAATCTTAACTAATGATCAATCACTTGAGAAACATTCCACATCTTCTAGGTTAAGGGGAAAATTGACCGACATCAACTTAAGGATTTTTATTGTTCCTCATTTCTCCATCTTTAATGGCATCATAAAACTACCCATGCAATCTTTAGATACATAATGTTCATTCTGAAATGATGGATTAACATTCATTTGACTAAAGTGTGAAATGTCTCAATTATATTAAAAGTTATTCATTAAAACTGGTACATGGCATGTCAGTCTTTCCTCCCCTTATTTGATAATAAGGGGAAAATTCTCATTTAGAAGGAATGCATTTAAATTTAAAATCTGCTTCTACATGTTCAAGGATTTGGTACTCCCATTTGAAGTGTTTGTACTCATCAGGAATTTAAAAATGCATGTTTTTCTGATCATAAAACTTTTGTTTGATCATTTGGCAAAATAATAATTGCTAACTTTTATTGAGCATCTCTCAATATTATTATAAATTGCTTTGTTTAATTCTCATAATAGTACTTTGAGATGGATTGCCCTTCATCTTGTAGGTGAGGAATTTGCAGCTCAGAGAGGTAGGTGATTTATCCAAGATCACACAGCTGGAAGAGGTGAACCTGGGATGTTAAAATAACTGTCTTGTGCCAGAAGGTCTGCTCCTACCCTCGGCGGTGTGCTGCATTTACCCAGGTCAATCCGTAATCCAAGGCTTCTCCAGTCCAGCTACTAATAGCGCCTTCCTGTGTGTGACCCCGTACAATTTGAACTTTTGGCACACGTACCAGACAAGTCTGGTAATTCATGTGCTTGTTCCTAATGTTACAAATAAATAATCTGTGGCCCAGCTGTGTAAGATGGTTTGACTAAATTCAAAAAGCTAAAAAGTAGCAAAGCCAGGTACTCAGGTTTTGTTACTTTCGGCTCCATGCTTAATCCATCCCTCAGGCTTCCTTGTTTACATATTTGGACATGTATAAGAATTAGGAAATTATTCATAAGCATATACACAAACACATGCCAGTTTTACCTAATCTTGCTGCCTTTAAAAGTAACATGAAAAGAGACCCTCAGGCTGGATTAAAACATATGCTAAAAAATAAGCATGAATTCTCATAACTGCTCCACCCTTCCTCGGGAGAGTGAGGGTTCATACTTGGAAGGTTGATTAATGTTGTTAAAAAGATGCTTAAAAGGCACTATCAATGTATGATTCCTTATGTATGATGAAAATGAGTTGATACTTTTTAACTTAAAATTTTAAAAAAGATGCAATTTTCTCTGCAGGTTAGATATACTCATTGTCAAGGTCATTCAAGACTCAAATTGCTCACAGTACAACCAGAATGCTTGCTCAGATTTATTCGTAGACTTACAGTCTGTGTTTGCTGGTGAAGAACACGGGCCGCATACAAATGACTTCACCTCTGCAGCACAGAATTTGGATCAGCCAAGTGAGAAGCCAACTAGTCCCTCCAAAACATGTTAATCTGCTTCCAGGATAGGACACCGACTGACTAAATATTTTGGTTACATCAGAATTTCACCACGTCAAGCATAACTTCAAATAAGGGGATTGTTAAAAGCTATTGATTTTATAGAACAGCTCAACATTTATTACAAGGAGCTTGGCTCTGTTTCTCTCTTGTTTGCACCTTCACTGAAGAATAATAGACACAACAAAATGTACATCTTTAAACTGTTCAATTTGATACGTTTAACATAAATATACAGGCATGAAACCATTACCACAATCAGGATAATAAACACAGTCACCCTCTAAAAGTCTCCTCGAGATCTTTTGTAATCACTCATTCCTGTCCTTCCCTGTCCTGTTCCTCATAACCAATGATCTGATTTCTGTCAATATAAATTAGTTCACATTTTCTGAAGCTTTTCACAAATAGAATCAAATAGCATGTGCACTTTTTTGTCTGACTTACTCATGTAGTGTAACTCTGTTGTCACATATGTTACAACATTCACATTGTCACATGCATCAGTAATTCATTTTCACTTATGACCAGTGTTGCATTATATGGATATACTGCAAGTTGTTCAGACATTCATGTATTGATGGATATTTGAGCTATTTCCAGTTTTTGTTTTTGTTTTTTTTAATAAGCAAAGCCACAATAAACAATTTTGTTTAAGTCTTCCTTTGGATATATGCTTTCTTTTCTTTTAGGTGGATGTGGAGAAAAGTGGCTGAATCACATGTTAGGCATATATTCTACTTTTTAAAAAGAAACTGCCAAAACATTTACCAGAGGAGTTGTTCTAGATTCCCACCAGCAGCAGATGAGATTTCTTCTTTGCCACATTCTCACCAACACTTGGTACGGTCTGTCTTGACTTTTAGCTGTTCTCTTAAAAAGTATAATGGCAACTTTTACTTTTTTTTTAAGCAAAGTGTCTGTCCAAATCTTATGCAAAATTTTAACTGGTTTGTTTTCTTATTGAGTTCCAAAAGATCTTTTTCTAGATACAAGTCCTTTAGCAGATGCATGCTTTCCAAATAGATTTTCTCTCAAGCTGTCTATTGGCTTTTCATTCTTTTAGTAATCCCTTATGAGAAGCAGCTGTGTTAATTTTGATGAAGTCCAGTTTGCCCATTTTCTCTCTCATGGGTTATGATTTGGGGAGAAATCTTTGCCTAACCCAAGGTCAAAAGATTTTCTCCATTTTTTTTTCAGAAGTTTTATAGTTTTAGGCTTTATATGTAGATACATCTTGGGAGATTATATGTTTCTAGGAATTTATCCATTTCTTCTAGATTTTCCAGTGTGTTGGCATATAATTTTTCATAATATTCTCTCACAATTTTTTGCATGTCTGTGGTATTGGTTGTTTTTTCTCTTCTGGCATTTCTGATTTTGTTTGAGTCTTTTTTTTTAATGGGTCTGACAAAAAGGTTTGTCAATGTTATGGATCTTTTCCTGGAAACAACTCTTGGTTCTGTTGATCTGTTCTATTGGGTTTTTTGTTGTGTTGTGTTGTGTTAGTTTCCATATTATTTATTTCTGCTCTAATCTTTATATTTCCTTCCTTCTGCTGGTTTTGGATTTTGTTTGTTTTTCTTTTTCTAGTTCTGTTAGGTGTAGTGTTAGGTTCTTTGAGGTATTCCTTACTTGAGCTAGGCTTGTATTGATCTAGACTTCCCTCTTAGAACATGTTTTGCTGTATCCCAATTAAACTGTTGTGTTTTCATTTTCATTTTCTCCAAGTTTTCTTTTTAGAAAAAATCTTCTTTGATTTCTTTGTTGACCCATTTATTGTTTAGTAGCATGTTACTTAACCTCCATGTTAAGTGTGTTCTTTTCAGATTTTTTCTTGTGGTTGATTTAGTTTCATAGTGTTGCAGCTGGACAAGATGCATGATATGACTTTGATCTTTTTGAATTTGTTGAGACTTGTTTTGTGGCCTACTATGTTATCTCTTCATGTTCCCTGTGCACTTTAAAATACTGTGTATTTGGGGCTCCTGGGTGGCTTAGTCGGTTAAGCGTCCGACTTTCGCTCAGGTCATGATCTCGCGGTTCGTGGGTTCGAGCCCCGCGTCGGGCTCTGTGCTGACTGTCAGCTCGGAGCCTGGAGCCTGTTTCAGTCTGTGACTCCCTCTCTCTCTGACCCTCCCCTGCTCACGCTGTCTCTCTCTCTCTCTCCTAGAAATAAATAAAACATTTAAAAAAAATAAAAAATAAAATAAAATACTGTGTATTCTAATCAGTTAGGTTGGAATGTTCCCAAAATATCTCTTCAGTCTATCATGTCTAATATATCATTCAAAGCCACTGTAACCCTGTTGATTTCCTATTTGCATGATCTATCCATTAATGTAAGTGGGGTGTTGAAGTCTCCTACTATTAGGTATTACTATGAATTCTTTTTTTTAAGTTTATCTATGCATTTTGAGAGAGAGAGAGAGAGAGAGAGAGAGAGAGAATCCCAAGCAGAATCCATGCTGTCAATGCAGAGCCTGATATAGGGCTCGAACTCATGAACTGTGAAATCATGACCTGAGCTGAGACCAAGAGTCAGATGCTTGAGTGACTGAGCCACCCAGATACCTCTCAATAATTTTTTTTTATGTTTGCTATTAGCTGCTTTATGTATTTGGGTGCCGCTCTATTGAGTGCCTAAATATTTGCATTGTGATATCTTCTTTATGGGTTGTTTCCTTTAGGATTATGTAGTGTGTTTCTTTTTCTCTTGTTACAGTCTTTGTTTTAAAGTCTTTTTTTTTTTTTTTTGGTCTAATATAAATATTGCTACCCTGGGTTGGTTTTTTGTTTTTTGTTTTTTTCTTCATTCCATTTGCTTGATAAATGCTTTTCCATCATCACTTTCAATCCATGTACCTTTAGGTATGAAATGAATCTCTTATAGGCAGTATATAGATGTATCTTACTTTTTTAAATCTATTTCATCACTTGATGGTTTCTGATTGGCACATTTAGTTTGTTTGCATTCAAAGTTATTATTGATAAGTATGTACTTATTGTCATTTTGTTTCATGTTTTATGGTTGTTTTTGTAGTTCTTCTCTGTTCCTTTCTTCTCTTGCTCTCTTCTCTCATAGTTCACTGGCTCTCTTTAGTGATATACTTGGATTCTTTTCTCTCTCTTTTTTTTTTACATATCTATTACTGGATTTGATTGTTAGTTTCAATAGGTTTATAACATTTTACATAGATATAGAAGTCTATAGTAAGTTGATGGTCTCCTAAGTTTGACCCTATTTTATTTATGTATGTGTCTATCTATCTATCTATCTATCTATCTATCTATCTATCTATCTATCTATCTATCATCTAAATAGAGAGAGAGAGAAAGGGGCAGAGGGAGAGAGAAAGGAAATCTTAAACAGGTACTACACCCAGTGGCTCAGTGTGGAGCCTGACATGGGGCTTGATCTCATGACTCTTGATTCATAATCTGAGCTGAAATCAAGAGTTTTTCACTTAACTGACTGAACCACCCAAGCACTCACCCCCATTTTAAAAGCACTGAATTTTTACTCCCTGACCACATTTTAGGTATACAGCATCATATTTTATGTGCTTTTATTTAGTGAAATCCTTGACTGATTATTACAGACATACTTAATTTCACTGCTTTTGTACTTCCTATTTTTCTTACTCCTGCTTATGGCCTTTCCTTTCCACTTAGAGTCCCCTTTAACATTCCTTGTAAGGCTGTTTTAGTGGTGATGACTTTCTTTAACCTTTCTCTGGGAAATTTTTTATCCCCTTCTGTTCAGAATGATAGCCTTGCTGGATAGAATACTCTTGGTTGCAGGGTTTTTTTTCCCCCTTTATTTTCTTTTAAATATATCATGCCACTTCCTTCTGGCCTGCAAAGTTTTTGCTGAAAAATCAGCTGATAGCCTTATGGGTTGCCCATGTACATAACTGTTCTCTTTTCTTTTGCTGCTTTAAAAATGCTTTCTTTATTACTACTTTTTTGCCATTTTAATTACTAGGTATCATGGCGTGGACCTTCTTGGGTTGATTTTGTTGGGGGCTCTTGTGCCTCCTAGACCAGGTTTCTGTTTCCTTCCCTATATTCATGAAGATGTCAGCTATTATTTCTTCAAATAAATCTTCTGTTCCCTGTTTTCCTTCTTCTCCTTCTGGGATCCCTATCATGTGAATGTTATAATGCCTGATGGCATTGCTTTGTCCTCTTAATCTATTTTCATTTTTTAGTTATTTTTTTTCTCTCCCATTCAGTTTTTTTTTTTTTTTTTTTTTTTTTAACATTACTCTGTCCTCAGGTCTCTGATTCATTCTTCTTCCTTTGGTCTACTATTTATTCCCTCTAATGTATTTTAAAATTTCAGTTATTTAGTTCTTCCTCTCTGATTGATTCTTTTTTTTTTTATGTTTTCTATCTCTTTGTTGAGGATCTCACTGACATTTTCCACTCTTTTCTTAAGTCCAGTGAGTATCTTTATGACCATTATTTTAAGTTCTCAATTATGTGTATTACCTATTTCTACTTTATTTAGCTTTCTGTTGTGATTTTGTCCTATTCTATATTAGGGATGTAATTCTCTGTCTCCTCATTTTGTCTAATTCTGTGTCTGTGTCTCCTGCTCTTGAATGCAGTGGCCTTATGTAGAAGAGGTCCCATGGTGCCTCACAGTGTAACATCCCCTGTTCATCAGAACCTGGCAGTTTGGGGATGTCCTCTGTGTGTGTTTCATGTGCCCTACTGTTGTTCTGAGCCATGTTTCAGTCCAGTCGTCTGCAATGGCTCTTTGTCTTTTGTGGGCAGGGTTTGGTCCTTAGGGTGTTGGTAAGCCACTCTAGAGCTGCCTAGGGCTTAAAGTGAGTGAGACCAAGTGTTTTCCAGAGGTGCAGTGGCACTGAACTACAAGGTTCTTTCCTTGTGTTGTCCCCTGAGAAGCTTTCATTGGTGGGCAGCGCCTGCAGTCAGACCAGATGTCCACCCCCGGCTCACTGAGGGGGCTGCAGTCAGACTGCTGTGTGTTCCCCTCTCCCTGCAACAGGGATCACTGTGGAGTGCTGCTGGCTCCTGCTGAGGCTGCTTGCATACTGCCAGGCTTGTGACGCAGCTTTGGATGGGCTTAGCCCAAGGCTGTATTGGGGGGCAGGTCTGTGGGAGAACATGGGGGCGGGGGTCATGATGTTAACAAGACCTGCACAAGTCTGTTGTGAGAGGGGACTGAGCTGGTTTAGAAAATTCCTGTGGCAGGACAGGGAGGGGACACAGCTGCAGAAGACCACGAGGGTGGGGCATGCAGTGTTAGCAAGGTTCCTGGGAATCTGCTGTGGGAGGAGACCTGGAGTGGAGGCTAGTCTTGAGGGCATGTGCCCACAGAAGAATGTGGGGGTAGGGCCTACTGTTAGCAAATTAGATGAAGACTGCTGGTGCTGAGCTGGTCCCCACGGGTCCCTGTGTCTAGGTGGAGGGGTGTGAGAGAGAAATTGTACCCACCAGCACCTTTGTTCTGGAGAAGTTTCTTAAAGATCCCAGCCCTCCATCACATGCTCTGATTAGTAAATAAATCTCCTTTCCATAGTCCCCAGAAGTTTCTCAAACTACTGTTTCTATGTTGTATCTCCAAGGGGTGGGTTGGGACTCAGTTTCCTATTGCCCTCCAGCCCTCCCAGAGATAAGCCCACTGATCTTTAAAGTTTTAGGTGTCAAGCCCCACTGATTGTAAGAACCTGTAAAGTTAGGCCCCTCTGGCTTTTAAAACCAAATGTTATGGGGATTCATCTTCCCAGTGCGTGTCACCCATGGCTGGGTGCTTGATATGAGGGTCTGTTTCTCTTCCTTGTATGCACCTGTGGTGTCTCTTTCTCCCAGGGACAGTCCCATGAGTCAGTTTGGTTCTTGACGGGATCTCCATCCTTCCTACCCTCTTTGATGTGGCCTCTTTACATTTAGCTGTGGAGAGTCTGTCTGCCAGTCTCCCAGGTTGTTTTCTGGGTTATTTATATTGATGTGGGTGTTAGTTGTATCCATTAGTCAAGGTGAGTCTGGGATCTTCCTTCTCCACAATCTTTTCCAAAGTTGGGCTACGATTTACCTATCTTGATATGAATATCACTGTCTCTGTGACTGTTGCTTTAACAAGACTCGAAGTCAAGTATTCTCCAAACTTATTTTACATTTTCAAAGGTGTCTTGGCTATTGTAATTTCTTTGCATTTCAATAAAAGATTTACTATCAATTCGTCAGCTTCTACAAAAAGCTTACTAGAATTTTTATAGTGGTTACTTTGAATCCATAGATTTGAAATAATTGATGTCTTAACAATAAAGAATCTTCTACCCTTTGAAAAAATATATTTAAGGCTTCTTTATTTTAGATCTTAATTTACTCTTAATATTTTGTATTTTTCAGTACACATGTCACTCACAACTTTGTCAGATTTATCTGTAATTATTTCACATAGTTTGACACCATGGTACATTACATTTTAAAATTTCAACTGCATAATCTTCTAATCTTTTTAGTAGATTCCATTAGGTTTTTTCACATAGACAGTAATTTAGTTTAGAAATAAAGGCAGTTTAACTTTTTGTTTCTTTTAATCTAGACATCTTTTATTCATTTCATTTATATTTCCTGCCTGACTGCACTTAGAATCTCCAATGTAATGTTGAATAAAATTGATAAAAAGTGAACATCTTTGCTTTACTCCTGACTTTACGGGAAAGTATTTGATCTTTCACCATTAAGTATGAAACTGTATGGTTTTCATAGATGCCTTTTATTAGAATGAGGAAGTTTCCTGATATTCTTAATTTGCTGAGAATAGATGTTAGATATTGTCAATTTTTTTTCCTGGATTAATTAACATAGTAAATTACATTGCTTGATTTTTGAATTTTTTTTTAAGTTTTATTTTTATTTTTATTATTTTTTTTTAATGCTTTATTTCTAGGAGAGAGAGAGAGAGACAGCGCGAGCAGGGGAGGGTCAGAGAGAGAGGGAGTCACAGACTGAAACAGGCTCCAGGCTCCGAGCTGGCAGCCAGCACAGAGCCCGACGCGGGGCTCGAACCCACGAACCGTGAGATCATGACCCAAGCAAAAGTTGGACGCTTAACCAACTAAGCCACCCAGGCGCCCCTCTTGATTTTTGAATGTTAAATCAGTCCTGCATTTTGATCTGTATTGGACTTCGTATACATTTTAAAAATCTTTTTTGGGGGCACCTGGATGGCTCAGTTAGGTAAGCATCTGACTTTGGCTCAGGTCATGATCTCGCAGTTTGTGGGTTCAAGACCTGTATCCAGCTCAGAGCTTTGAGCCTGCTTCAGATTCTGTGTCTCCCTTTCTCTCTGCCCCTCCTCAACTCACGTTCTGTCTTTTTCTCTCTCAAAAATAAATAAACATTAAAAAAATAAAATCTTTGGAAAATTTTCCTCTATGTTCATGACAGATATTGGTCTTTATAGGAACATTTCTTGAAATATATATGCCTGGTTTGTGTGTCAGATAATGTCAGCCTCATAGAATGTATTAGGAAGTATTTCTTCTTTTTTAATATTTGGAATGCTAGTGCAAAACATTAGACTTTATCAGTGAAACCACCTATACCTGGATTTCCTTTATGGGAAGGTTTTTAACCACAAATTCAATTTCTTCAATACCTTCAGGTTATCTGTCTCTTCATGAATGAGCTTTTGTAGTTTGTGATTTTAAGGGACTTGTCCATGTCATCAGAGTTTTCAAATGCATAGACATATGGTCTTTAATAACATTCTCTTTTAATATCTGTATAGTCTAAATTTATTTCAGCTCTCTGATTCATAATTCTTATAAATTCTGTCTTCTATCTTTCCTAATAAAATTCTAAAGGCTTATTAACTTTACTGATTTTTCTTGAAGATCCAGTATGAAATCTTGATGTAGGAGAAGAAATATTGAAGTATGTTGAGGGAGATAAAAGGATAAGTAGAATACTGATAGAGTCTTATAGCCTTAATTTACCTAAAATAAAAATATTTTTAAAATATCAGAAAATAAGAGCACCTTTTCAAGGAGCCTTAATCTTACTAATAAGTGGTAGCTGATGGTTACAGATAATGGATCCAGGAACCAGACTGCCTACATTTGTGTCTTGGCCCTGCTTATTATTAGCAATGTGAGCTGGGAAAATTTACTTGACCTCTCCATGCCTCAATTTTCTTATCTATAAAGCATTGGTAATAATAGCACCCATTGCAGAAGGTTGTTGTGTGTGAGTCAGTACAGATAGTATATGTGAAATGATTTGAAAACTTCTGACACATGATGAATACTATAGGAGTGATAGCTGTTACAATAAGATAAAAACATCCAGAAACGATTTGCTGCACTTCAGAACATTGTAGTATTTCATACTGCAGATAAACACTATGTTTTTCTCCTAAGGATGCAAACAAAAACCATTCAAAAAAATAAACTGGCCACAAAGTAAGAATTAATGCTTGAAGAGAATAAATTCAGATCCTACAATATACCCATCTTTCTCTTGGATACATATCTAGAATGCTCATGGGTATTGTTTAAAGTTAGAAACTCTCATATCTAGTGGGGTCTGAACATTGTTCTAACTATCTCTCTTAGGCTCACAAAAGCAGACATAATTTCAAATACTATGTCACTATGTTCTCTGTACTTATAAACCACCAACATGTCTCTCATATGTCAACATTTCAAAATCCACATTGCATTTCCAAGACTGTCACACCATCCAAAATAGGAAAGAAAGTCCATGCTCTATTTCTTGGCTCAAGCTGTGTAGTTCTCTGGTTCAAAAATCTCATTATACAAGACAAGAAAAATGAGGCTTCCCGAAGTGACATACTGATTGATAGGTGGACTCTTTCCCTTTCACAAATTAGAACTTATTAAATTCATGTTTTCCATGGAGCAAATATCCTTTTATAAATAATTAATGGAAATATAAAAATGGAATGCTCAGCAACTTCACAAAATTCAGAGCATCAACTAAGAAAGTAGTGAATATAATCAATGTTTTGGCATTTTCACAGCTCTCTGTATAATAGATGCCAGGCAAGATAAATAATAGATTCTCACATCTATAATCCCCAAAAGCAAAACATTCTGACTCTCTAGCATCCTGGTTAGTGTTGGGGAATGTCATATACCTTGGACTCTGGCCCTGTCCAGCAGGGGTCACATTGTACAACACACCAGCCATCATAAAAGCTCTTCTTCCTGAGTATTCTTACTACTCGAAGTTTAAAGCTATTCATTAAGAGTGAAAGTCAAATACCCAGGGGTTAGATGCCTTTCCTGACAGTACTTTCCATGTTTAGTAATCTCTTGGATTAAAGTGAACCATCCAACTGGCCCAGGAATTTGGAAATCTAAAGAGAAATATGGAAGCTGGATGGAAGCACATTAATTTAATAAATACAACTCTCCCTGCTCTCACTTAACTGCTGACACCTAAATCCACTCATTTATAAGCACAGATGAGGTCTACAGTGCAAATCTACCCAAGGAAGAAAACAGATAGACTTGTTCACACTAAAGCGTGACTATGAGACACCATTCCTCTATAATCTTGGGAAAGGGAAGCAGCCTCCATGAGCTTCTATAAACTTTTCTATCACTTACCAAAATGTAGTCATTTCTTCCCTGTTTCTGAGAAAAAGGCAGAATTTTTTTAATGGCTGGAAGAATATACCTCTTACATGTACACAATGGCTGAAGTCTGTCTCCTGAAACTCACATCTGACAGTTGCCTTAAGGCAAATACTTTGAGGATACGGTTCTCTTTTTAGTGGATCAGTGTTTTTACTCCTGGATGTTACTTTTTGAGAGAGAAAAGGGAGAGTAAAACTTGATGACTGATAGGCTAAGTCCTCAAAATTGGAAAGGTACATTCAGCCCAGGTGATTTGCTCAAACTCCCATCAAACGTACTTCATTGAAACCTGTTCCCTCTTTACCTGGAGATAACCTTCTTTAACTCTCTGTGGCCACAGACAAGGACTCAAAATACACCTGTTCTACCCCAAACATCAATTACATATTTTCCCAGAACTACATACATTATTATTTGTCCCTCACTTCTACGTAAATATTTTTATTTAGAAGCTGTCTTATCTCTATAGCAAGATAATAAAAACCCAGAGGTCTGGAGATATACCTTTACCATTTGCAGTGTATAAAGACAGCCTTATATTCATTTATTAGTGAATATGCATATTAATTGCTCTTTAATAGGCACTGAGTTAAGCCGAGATAATGAAAAATGTCATCGTAGGGCATCTTCTTTCCTGATCAGGGGCTCACAGTCAAATAACACAGCTCATAATACAGGCGATAAGTACCTATTATGTGTCAAGCTCTGCTCTAGGTGCTAGTGAGTTGACAGCGAACACAAGAGATAAAATCCTTGCTCTTGTGCAGCTCATATTGCAGTGAAAAGCTTTGAAAAATAAATTATACAGTATTTTAGAAAGTATTAATATCTATGGAGGAAAAAAAATGGAGGGCATAGGGTAAGCCAGAGGAATGCACATTTAAATAAAGCTAGAAAAAAGAAGCTTCTTTGATATGGTCACATTGAGAGAGGGCAAGCTAAAGGGGTCTATAGGTGAGGAGAGTTTTGGGAAAAGAAAACAATGAGTGCAAAAGCCCCAAGGCAGAAACAGGATTAGTACATTTGATGAAAGAAGAAGCCAGTGTGGCTGAGTCAGAGTGAGCCCAGGAAGAAAGCAGATCATGTATGGTCGTTAGTCATTACTAGTGACTTGTAGACTAAGATGGGGTTTCACTGGAATGATTTGAGCAGATGAGTAGCAAGATCTGCCTTTAGCTATGGAAGACTCATTTTAGACGCTCTGTTGAGCAGAAACTATAAGGCAAGGGTGAAAACATAAATTGTTTAGGAGACCCCTGCAATAATCCAGGCAAATGGGGATAAAAGCCAGGATTTGAATGAAATAGAGTTAGTGAGAAATGGTTAAATTCTGCATGTATTTTGTAGACCGAACCAATCTGATTTCAATATAGATAGGATGTGGAGTGTGAGAAAAAAAGAAGAGTCAAGGATGACTCTGAGTGTTTGTCCTGAGCCAGTAGAAAGATGATATTTCCATTTACTGAGATGACAAAACTTAAAAGCAGAGTAGGGTAATGGTGGGGGAAGATCAGAAGTTCAGATCTGGATTTATTATTCATCCTGGTGGAAATGTCAAGTAGGCAATTGGACAGGCTGAGTTCAGAGGAGAGGTCTGGGCTGAAGAGATACATTTAGAAGTCATTGGCATTTGGGTGGAATTTAAGGATGTGAATCTTGATGATATCATGGGAGTGAGAGTGCATAAAGAAGGACTTGTCCAACTCTAGGAGCTCTGTCGTGTGTGTGTGTGTGTGTATAATTCTTTTTAAATGTTCATTTATTATTTATTTTGACAGAGAGAGAAGGCAGGGGAGGGGCAGAGAGAGGGGAGACAGAGAATCCCAAGGAGGCTCCACACTATGAGTGTGGAGCCCCACGTGGTTCTGGAATTCACAGACTGTGAGATCATGACTTGAGCATAAACCAAGAGTTAGATGCTTAACCAACTGAGCCACCCAGGTGCCCCAACATATATATACGTTTCTAACATATATCTTATGTTTTAATCCATTGCAAACTAATATTTTGATAATAAAAGTAAATTACTAGAAAGGGGGAATGAAATAAAAAAAGGCATATATAAGATAAGGCTTCATTTTTATTATTAGACTTAAAAAAGTAAAGGTGCATTTTAATAATATAAGGAAAAAAAAACACAATCAAGAGAAAATAACCAAAACTACACATTGCTCGTTGAAATTATGCATTTGGTGATTAATAGGGCACTGTATTTGTAACTTTTTATCCTTTTACAATTATAATTAAATAGCATATTATGAAGTAGTGATTCCCCATTTTCAAAACCTGAACACACACTGCAGATATCAATATCTAACTTTTAAAAGTGATAAGTGAGCTTGCTTCTTGCTTGCTGATTTATTTACTTTAGGCTGGACTGATGACAAAAGCATTATTCAGGGTAATATATGTCTAGTTGTTCCTATGTTTTGTTTATATATTACTCATAGTAAAAAAGACAGGTTGATGGTAATGGGAAAAAATGTTAAAGCAATTTCTGAGTCTCAGAATATTCTTTTCTAACTTTTATACAAATGAAACAAAGGAATTCACATTTTCAACACTCATCTTCAATCCCTCATCAGTGGTCATTTTCATCAGTTTATCTGATAACATTTTGATGATTTAAATTCTTTCAATAGAAGAAATAGATTCAGATCTTGTGTAGTTTTCAGTTGACTAATCAAACTCAAAATGCCACATATTGCAATGTGATTCTTTTGTGCATACCCAGGACCCTGCTTGTATAAGTTGTGACTCATCACTTGAGTTCAATGATGCTCAAACTGTCCCCTATGAGACTATGAACAATGAGAAGAGTCTACTGACTGCAGATGTAGATGTAACACCAAAGTCACACTGTTGTTATTGTTTCTAGATGTGTTCTGTCAATATTTGTCTGTATCTTGTCATGAACTGGTAACAAACAGTGTGCAGATCAGCAAGGTCCACTCAGTGATCATGCTACAGTAATAGTGGTCTATGTGAGTAGGAGGGCACTGCACAACTCCAGAGAGCTCCAAGGATACAGCTATCTTTGTGAATGCGCCCTCTGGTGTTAATCAGTGTAGTACTCAATAAAACTAAGAACAAACACGGGTAGAGGCCATTGTTTAGAGCTCAAGTTGATGAGAACTCCATGAAGCAGAACAACATGTGCAGGATGAGTCAGACCAGGACACTATTGTGTCCTAAAAGGCAAGTAATCTACTAGGTCAAATGTGACTGATAGGACGAACTCAGGAGATGACTTCTAGAACTTGCTTCATGGTCAATGATGATCTAATCAAAGATGTATAGCAATGATTAGGAAGCTCAGAGAAGGGTACCACCAACCAGATGAGTTCCACACACAACACATTCTCCGAAAGAATTGATTTATATGGACTTTATGAACCTTTGCTATTTTGACAATGGAGGGATGGATAGCCTCCGAAAAGGAGGTAACATCATGTACAAGGCTGTAAAGACCCAGAATATAAACACAGCCTACTCAAATCCCAGATTTTGCAAATCACTGGGCACTGATCTCATTATGATGGCCCTAAGCAGGGAGGGTTTTCACTGCCAAGATGCCATTGACTCGCAGGTACCTTGCTTTGCTGATGTTTATAGTCTGAGCCTACAAGAGTGCTATTCTCCCCTTGCACCCAGCATGGAGCTTGGCACCAGGCATCTATAGAATTTATATCAACTTTCATGAGATGTGTTTTCTTTGGGGGGGGGTTGTTTCTGCTTTTACTTATCAGGACCAGGACAACTATTTGAAAAGAAATTAATTGGGAGAATACCTCTATGCAATAAGAGATGGCTCTGGGGAATCAGACTCTCTCCATCCAAGTGCTCCTCCCACCCACTAATCCTGCTGGAACATTCCCCCAGCCTGTGTGTAAGTGTCCATTGTCTCATCCTGCTGTGGCTCTGTCCTCTCAAAATGTCTAGCTGCTGCTGCTGCCTCTGCCACATGGAAAACCAAATCCAGAAAACATCTCACTGAGAGAGTCAGGTCCCCTTGCGCAGTAGAGATACACAGTGAAGGCCTTCATAGAAGAGTGCCCGTCTGAGGCTGCTGCCCTCCAGGATGGGGGTTCAAAGATGGGTTATAAAGAGCTGTGTGTGATTTTGCTGCCTCCCACTAGCAAGGAGCAAATTAGAGTGTCTGCTTTGGCAGGACCCAAGCATCACAGTGTTTCCTCAAGAGTCAATATCCATTTCCCTTTCCTTTTATCTTAGCAGAAGGAAGATGTAAGAGAATTTTGAAAATAAAACAAATTGACACCGAAGGGTGTAAGCAGGTGAGATGTCTGCTATGAGTGCTTCCTGGTCCTAGACGTGACCTCGGGGAGGTCACTGGGAGCTGTCGTGTGGAGCCATGTGACCCAGCACTGCCCCGTCTCTGCCCTTGACCTGTGAAAGATGTGGGCTGGACTCTGTGACCCTGAAGGTCCTTTGCAGCCTGGGCAGTGGTGACACCTCATTTCTGTGCTTTACATCATTATTTATGGGAGCGTGGGCTCGATTATCTTGACATTTAAATGCTGAGTAATTTTCTCAAAATACTCACCATCTCTGAGGGATGTGGGCAGTTGGTGGTGTGTTCTACACAGCAGTGTCAGTGAGAGGGCAACAACGTGGGGGGCCTGGATGGGGGGGCGGGGGCTGGGGGGTTTTTGAGGACTCCAAAGGCAAAAGTCAAGAGCTGCTTTAATCAACTCAAATGTTTTACAAGCCCCAAAGTGATAGAGGAAACTTGAGCTCCTTCCCTGGCTGAACCTGAAGAGAGAATAAGCAGGAGAGTGCTGAGAGGGAGCAGGGCCGGCAGGAGAGCCCCACTGAAAGGCCAGCACCTTGAATGAAGAAGGAGGGGAAGCAAATCTCTCTTTGGGTTGAGGCCTGAAGTTAAACACAAGCCCACCTGTTTGATTGGGGCGGGGGGTCTAGTCGTCAGGGAAAGTAGGAAACAGCTGTCCCACCAACAGCTGTCCCTGACCCTGCACCCAGCCCAAATCTGCTGAAACTAGTGGGAGAAGAGCCAGCCCCAAGGGTGACTGCCAGAAACGAAATCCTGAAGGGGCCGGGTCAGAGGGATGTGTCCTCATAGCAGCCATGGTCTGGCGGCAGGTGTGCTTAGTCAGCCATTGCATCATGGCGTCGGGGCCTGGAAGTGAAGTGGATTCCGGTGACACGGAGAGAGGATGGTGGTGTAGTGCCTAAGACCACCCTGCATCTGAATCAGGGGGAGGGACTTCAAAGAGTCAGAGTTCCAGTAAATCAACTGGGAACATGGAGGGAAAAGAGATGCCCTGAAGAATGTCTCACGTCGTTGTGGCCTGAAGAAACACTTATTACCCAAGCTTGGGAGTCCACCTTGAAGAGCTCAAGGAACCCTAATGGGAGTGGCTTCAAGAAAGAACAAATCTGTTCAGCTCTGGGCTCATTGTCAGATTTGTGTTTGTACTACAGGGACCAGCCAACCCTGGGGAACCAAAGTAGCATCTGGGGAGTCTTCCAGAGGTTCCTCTCATTTATCCAAATACATCTGCATAAGAGTCCTTGCCGGGAAATGGTTACCAGCATGTTCTGGTGACTTCAAAGGCTCTGATCTATTGTGAGGCCTCGTGTACTATTTGAAATGCCTTTGTAAATAAAGGTAAACAATAGGATAAATTAATTCCATTGTTTTCTTCCAAGTAGGTAAACACTTGATCTCACAGACATTTCCTAAGCAGCTCCTCCATACCAGGCACTAGATCAGACACTGGTGACATTAATGAACGAGATTCTGTGATGCCTGTAGAGACTTCAGTCAAGTGCAAGAGAGAGAGAAACGGATGTGAGGATGGTACTCAGTGTGCTTCAGGTTAACTGTGATGCTAGAGGGATCTGCACGGTACTGTGTGAGCTTCAAGGAGGTCGTACCCTGTCCTTGAGAAGGACAAGCATGAGGGAAGGGTGTACAGCGGAGGAATTGTGTGAGCTAGATCTGGAGGCAAGACGAAGATTTCACAGGTGCTGCACTGGGAAAACAGGGCATGGAGTTGGGAGGAAATTCCAAGTGTAGGGATTGGCATCTGCAAAGTACGGCCCAAAGTCTTAATATTTACCTGTTTGATTAATGAGAAGTAACCACCATGAGCTCAGACTGACCAACTGCCAATTGGCCAGGAACCAGTCTTCTATCTAGTTCCTCAGGAATGATAAAACAAAGAAGGAATGAATGAGAGCAGCGAGGCTCCAAGCCTAGAATCCACCTGTTTCTTCACTGTTGATGTTCCAGTCCATGAATCCTCCTTCCGGGCAGTAGGGGCAGAAATAGAAAAGTATAAATAACCAAGGACATCAAAAGCAGAAACATTTTCACGCTGAAGCAAATTATAGACTGATTACATTGCAGGGGATCAGAGTTGCTACTTTGCTTTTGGCAAATCTATAAGAGGAAATGAAACTCTTATGGATTGGAAAGATGAGAATAAGGGAAAAAAAAAAAAGCTTTGGCTTTTCTCAAGCCACAGAGCACACGGCTGAGAGTGAGAGGCTTGGCAGGAAATGAAGTTGGATGCACAAGCTAAAGCCAGATTAAGGCTGAATGTACTGTGCTAAGGAACACAGACTTTACTCTGCATGACTGAGAGCTTTTGAAGAATTTTAAGCAAGGAATTGGCATCACCATATTTTTGTTTCAGAAAGATTACCTTGGCTTCAGTGCAGTTGGATGGATATGAGGGCAAAGACTGAAATCAATAAAATGAGGCTGCTCAGTGTTGTTTCTATAATCCCAGCAAGGCACAACTGATAGTTCAAAAAAGGAACGGGGACCATGAAAGGCAAAATTTGGTGCCTGACCTGAAGTCTGGGGTGAGCATGAAGGAATCATGGGTGACTCAGAGGTTTCTGGATAGAGCAACTGGACACGAGCTGGTGTCCCCTGAGCTAGGGAACACAGGAGGAGGAGCTGGTCTGGTAAGGTGATATGCAGTGGACAAGAGTGGGCTGGCCATATTGATTTAAGAGAGCGACGGGGTACCCACGACGGAAGATGTCTGGAGTTGGACGCATGTGGCTGGTCCTCAGACGGGACATGTGGACTGAACCAAGAGATTTGGAAGACTTCAGAAGATGGGGTAGTGAGAACACCAGTTGAGGAGGAAATCATGTAAGACGCCAGTGCAAGGAAGATGGCAGAGGAGCACCCAAAATGGTGCCCAGAGGGCAAGGAGGAGGTAGGCCTGGGATTGTGGGCGTGGTTGAGAGTATCAAGGGCAGCAGCAAGGACAGGAAGGCTAGAGGTGAGAAGTGTTTCGGCAAAGCTATGGTTATCGCCGACCTTGGTGTGGGAAGTCTAAGCCAGGCTGGGACGACAGGAGAGGTGGACAAAGTGAACTGAATAGTGACCAGGAGGGGAGGGGGCGACTGTGAGGGAGGAAAGAGACGGAGCTGTGCTAGAGCAGGCTGCGGGGCTGCAGGGAGACGTGTGACTGCTGCGTCTCTTCGTCAAGTGGGAGACAGAGGTGTATATGGTCACGTTTGTGTGCCTCATTAGGGGAGCTGTGGACAGAGCCAAGTTCTGCAGGAGCACATTCCAGGGGGCAGGTAGGGAGACTTGGCTTCATGTGGGAGAGAAGGAAGAGAAGGATGGTCGTGTGCACCTGTAGAGGAGTTCGGCAATGGAGAGACAGAAGGCTGAGGGATGCCCAGCCTGACTTCCTTGAGATTTTAAATAAGTCACAAATGTACCAACAAATGAAAATGTTTCATTTCTCATGAACTTTTATCCTGATCTTATAAAGGATCATTAAATATCACAAAACCCTTTGCAATCTACTTTTTACCTAATTGGATCTGATGCGGCCTTGTCAAGAGTAGCAGGCTGGTAAGTAAAAGAGATATTTTAGGTATTTGGCCAAAGTAAAACTCCATACCCTAATAACAACCCAAAGCAAGCACAGGCACACACACACACGTGTGTGCACATGCATGCGTGCACACACACACACGCCTCTAAGTCACTGGCAGAAATTAGGGGAGCCATAATGAAGTGATAAGGACTATTGACCACTATCAAAAATTGATCAAAAATGAAACTGATGTAGCTCTCGAGCATGCTGAGCCCTAGACTACTATTCCCTCAAAATCTCTTCCCCCAGCAGGGAATCAGGAATAACGAAAATGATGAAACTTGGTACAAGGGTAATGAGGAAGGAGTCCAGCAGAGCCCCTCCCAAGCCGGAGGGGTATCTTGTCCATTCCCTCATTCCAGAGGCAACCAATATGAATGGGCTTTTTGATATTCATTCACTAAAGAATGAATAATTTATAAAACTAGTTTCCGGTAGTTCAGCCAAGTAATGATAAGGTCTACGTAGGTGAAGAGGTGGCCACAAATTTCAGAAATACTGGAGAGAAGATAGAGTAAATGGGGAAGGGGTGGCGCCAGGGATGAGGTCACAGTGTCACTGGGACAGGTTGAGTGAGATTATTTCCCTCATCTACTTTCCGATGATTCAGAGGCAACTTTGTTCAATAATAATTTGACAGGATTTGCATATTTGGATCCTTGTTCTTTGGGAACTCTGGGGCTCTGAGTATGTCCCAGGCATCAGAGGTGATCCTTTAGGGGAGGAATAATCCAGCCATCTCCATCTATCAGTTTCCCCAAGGGATCACTCCTGCCCCAGTCTTCTATGTGACAAAATAGAAGTCAGGTTTATTTTGTACTCAATCTTGAGAATTCTTGAAGGCATGCAAAGGAAAGTATTTGATAAAGACTAAGCTAATTATTGATTTGAGGAGTAGATTAATTGTATTTTATGTTGGGGCAAAATAAAGTTAGTTTTCATTATCTTTGGCTTTCGTTACTTGTGTTTCTATACAATATTCATTTGTAATGAATGTATATTTTTCATACAAATGTAAATCTTCTCTCTCAATTATTCTTTTTTTAAATGTTTATTTTTTATTTTAGAGAGAGACTGCAAGCAGGGGAGCAGCAGAGAGAGACGGAAAGAGAGAGAATCCCGAGTAGGCTCCTCACTGAGGGCAGACAGCCTGATATGGGGCTTGAACTCATGAACCATAAGATCGTGACCTGAGCTGAAGTCGGATGCTTAACCAACTGAGCCACCCAGGTGCCCAATCAATTATCCTTAAACAAAACTTAAAATTGATAAAGGGGTGGATATCTTTAAAGGAGTTCTCCTAGAATGAGTCAAGGACACTCTCTTTCCTGGAGAGCGATCTCCCCCATTCACACAAATGGGTTGCTGACAGTCAGCTCACATGGAAGATCTTGTCCCCATGGCCAGGTCCAGCACAGCCTGAATAGACTCCCAGACCCTTTCATAGGAATCTGGAGCTGTGGCTAGTGATTTCAATCCCAGTGTGGTCCAGTGTCTAGAACAGAGAAGCTGTAAACCTCAAAGCTGGAGGGGGGAGAGGGGATGCTGGCATTTTGTACCATCTCCACTAAGTCATAGGAAAAGCCAGCAAGGAGAAGATGAGAGAAGTACAGAGAAGCAGCATGAGAGAGAAAAGGGATGCCTCCGCCTTCACTTACTATATTCCTGGACCATATCTCCTTATTAGACAAGCTTTTAACTGCAAGTGCAGCACCTCCCCAGGATACAGATAAAATTCTTCCAACTCTACTCAGCTGCTCCCATAGGATTTCCCAATCCCTGGCACACATTTTCCTTAGAATCAGCAAGAGGTCCTTTAAACTCACTCCCTCACAATAGATTCAATATTAACCCAAATGAACTGAATTACCCAGCTTCATTCTGAGGAGCCTTCAAAGTTTTGGCAAAGTATATTTTGACAATGAAATAACTTCAGACTTTTTGGCAGAGCTCAATTTGGACCTGAATGTCTTTTGCAGAGTTTCAATTGGGTGTGTGTGTGCACCTGTGTGTGTGGACAGGTGCACACTGTGCATGCACATGCAAAGGCACCTGCAGGTCCCTACTGCATGTCATAGGACCCCCACCGACCTAGAGTTCACAGCTGCAATGTAAGTTGGGAAAATCAACGGACTCAATTGTCAAAACCCAGTCTGTCGACCTATTGTCATAGTTCAGCATATCAACCAAGTGTGTCTATTTCCTAAGTTGGGAAAATCGATGTTCTGGAGACATTTCCCAGCTTAGAATCATTGAAGTGGCCCAAATGTATGTTATATGGTCACAAAATGCAAGGATGTAGTAACGTTCCATATAAGGCCAGCATGAACCCTTCCAGTAATGGCAAGCTCATTATCTCACAAAGCAGCTCATTTCCTTAAGTGAGACAACACACTGCCTTCTAATAACATCTTCTGATTCATAATACTAGAAAAAGTTAAAAAATAAGGACCATAGGTTTTTGAGAATTAAAGTTAAGTGTTCCATCAAAAATTATTTCTGGGGCACAATCCAAAAACAGCAACTCCAACAGCATTGATTTAAAGATTACTTGTGTAATTTTTATTCAGAATGCTTCCTTCATAAGACTTAGAAGTTCTGTCTAATTGGTAGATCTCATGCCTATGTCTTTTTTTTAAGTCAATCAAAAACTAAATGGTTGTCTCAACCAAAAATTCTAAGAGTGACATTATAAAAATGTTTTCTAATGTATTTTATAGCAAGAGTATCATCTTAAATATGGGTTATGAATTCATTTTAATATGTTTGATATGATGAGGGAGTGGAGCCTCCAAAAATAAAAATGTCTGGCACTTAAGAGAAGAGAGTCCTTAAAATGCCTATATAGGAGGGAGGCTCTGTTCAACAACAATGTCCATACAAATTGGTGTGACCTTCAGAAGCCAGTGCTGAATGGGAAGAACAGAGCTATCAGGAGATTTTGACCTGAGTTTTCTTGTCTTGGCTAAGGGAAAAGTTCATGATCTCCAGAAAGAAGAAGCAAGGAGACCCCACTGTGTGGAGGCTGGTGAGGGCCCTACTGGGTCAGGGAAGCCCAGCAAGGTGGGTGGCAACTTGTCCCAAACTCTCATGCCTACAGCAGGAGTTAAGTCTGACTATTGTTGGGGGCGGGGGTTGGCATTTTCTTCAATTATTTATTTTTATATTGATATTTAAGAAAAATGCATCCATGCAACTCTTATTTATTTATTAGACCCACTATGTGCCATGTAACATGCTTGGTACTGCCCATTATATGTCCCCTCATAGAGTTTATAGCTGAGAGGATGTAGAGTATAAACAAGTAAACAAATATTCCTATCATTACAGAAGGTGGTGAGGGGTCTGAAGGCAATAAACCCAGTAAAGTAATAGGCCATGTCAGGGAAAACATCTCCAAGGAAGAGATACCTAAGCCTGAAAAATGAGGAGCAAATAGCTGTAAAGCATGGCATAGAGAGTAGCCTGGATAAGAGGGGCCATCTGGCGTGAGAACTGTGGCTCTCGAACCTAAAGAGAGGCCATGATTGGCAAGGCAGAGGGGTCAGATTATTGAAACCCTGACAAGAGATTAGAATTGTATTCTAAGTACAGAGGAGCCCATGTCTCTCTTCCACAACGCTTCCATAGTTGTCACTAAGCAAACATCTGTTGAATGGCGATTGCATTAATGAGATCAGTTTCTTGACCTTTACTAGCCAACCCCTGACCCCCTAAAATGGAAACCCACAAGGAATGAGAAAGACAAAACAAAACACTTGAACGTGGAAGGATCACGCTGGGCAGCAACGCAAAGCGTTGGGAATGCAGAATCAAACATTCAGACCATAGTAAGTAGCAGGTTTGACAAGACCAGGCCTTAATAATGACCGGCACTTTCTGAGTGGTTATTAGGTACTAGGCTCTGTTCTAAGGACTCCATACACATTCATCATACAATTTTCATCACAGCCTGAAAGAGGCCTGGGAAATAACTGCTGCTATCACTGCCTTTTCACAGGTGAGGAAACTGAGACACAAGCAGAATAAGTAGCTTTAAGGTTACAGAGCTGGAAAATGGTGGCTCGGGACTGGAGCCCAGTTTATGCCGGAGCATGTGCCCCCCACCAAGATGCAAGAGTTCTTTTAGTCACTACCTTCCAACAGCTACTTTGTAGACACATCTGTTATGTGAGGATAGCTTGCAAATTCGTATTTCAGTCAACTCCAACCTTTCTTCTTTTTTTTTTTAATGTTTTATTTATTTCTAGGAGAGAGACAGCATGAGCAGGGGAGGGTCAGAGAGAGGGAGTCACAGACTCTGAAACAGGCTCCAGGCTCTGAGCTGGCAGTCAGCACAGAGCCCGACGCGGGGCTCGAACCCACGAACCGTGAGATCATGACCCAAGCGAAAGTCGGACTACTTAACCGACTAAGCCACCCAGGCGCCCCAACTCCAACCTTTCATACCCAGGTGTGAGCCTAAGATGATACTCCCTGAATCAAAATATGTGACAAAAGAATTTGATAAAAGGATGTCCTATCTCTGCCTGATCCATCTGCCCAGAAACTCCAGCCGAGAAATAAATTTTGGCTATGGCATTAATCTACTCTAAGGAAAACTTCTGTTCCAAGTGCTATGCCTTGTTAGTCAGAGATTCACAAGAAAATGGCCTATTCCTCAGCGATGGGGACAATAACATCTTCTGGCTTCTCTTTAGGGCTGAGATTTTCACTAACGTGAATCACAATTGCTCCATGAAAACTGATAATTCAACTATCCTTATTAATGTATATTGGTACCTCAGCTTTTCTGAGAAACATAAAAATTTAACCCAGTTAATAAAAAGAAGCTGGCAACAGGGGCTCCTAGGGGTGGCTCAGTCGGTTGAGTGTTCGACTTCAGCTCAGGTCATGATCTCATGGTTCATGGGTTCGAGCCCCATGTCGGGCTCTGTGCTGACAGCTCAGAGTCTGGAGGCTGCTTTGGATTCTGTCTCTCCTTCTCTCTCTGCTCCTCCTCGACTCATACTCTGTCTCGCTGTCTCTCAAAAATAAATAAATGTGTGTGTGTGTGTGTGTGTGTGTGTGTGTGTGTATATAAAGAGAGAGAGAGAGAGAGGCAGGCAAGGGCAAAGATGCAGAGAGCCCACATCAACCATTTAAGCAAGGGGGATGCTGAGTGCATATGTCCAGGGAATGGAACAAGCCCCCACCCCCCACCCCCACCTCTTTCTCCTATATATCATCTCCTTAATAGTATCCTGAACTACAGATTGTATAGGACATAACACATAATCAATAGGACTCCAGGCTCCAGGACAATCTTTTGTTCTCCATAAAATATAGGAGCAAAATACATTTTTTCATCATACCAATCCATCTTCAATTCCCATCCCCTGCTCCATAATTAGTTTCATAAAATTACTGCCTGGGTGTAGACTGACTTTTGCCCATTTCATAGGATTCCAGAACAGCTGAGATTTGGTATAATGATTCTTAGTACAAAAATATATTTAGAAAATTCATTAATAAAGAATAAGGAAGTATAAAGATTGTAGGCTGCCTATGAATCATAACATTCCTGGGCAGCTGCAAGTTTCAAAACTCATTTCCCTGACTCGTTCTTATTAAAATTTACTTATTTTTCCTAGAAGTGGAGATTCTAAAGAGCAGCTTCTTAGATTTTCTACTCCAGTGAGATGCTAAGTCTTAAAAGTGAGAGAACATTTTATTCTGTACTGCTGCAGTCCAACTATTACCTTTTCTTGGGCAACTTTATTACATTTCATAATATTTTTTTAACTTTTTGAATGTTTATTTATTTGTTAGAGAGAGAGAGAGAGAGAGAGAGAGAGAGAGAGCACTAGCAGGGAAGGGGTGCAGAGAGAGGGACACACAGAATCTGAAGCAGGCTCCAGCCTCTGAGCTGTCAGCACAGAACGTGATGTGGGACTCAAACTCACAAACCATGAGATCATGACCTGAGCTGAAATTGGACACTTAACCAACTGAGCCACCCAGGCACCCCACAATTCATAATATTTTATCCTGGAAAACTTTAAGCATTTAAAAAAGTAGATTGTATACATCACTATACTGTATAACTACTTCCCTTATTTCCATCACCAGCCTGACCATTATTGTCTAAGTTGGTTCAAACTGCTACAACAAATTCCCATAGACCCGGTGGCTTAAAGAATAAACACTTATTTCTTTAAACTCTCTCATGTCTCTTCTTCTAAGGCATTAATCTCATTCATGAGGGCCCTGGCCTCATGACTTAATTACTTTCCAAAGGCCCCACCTCCTAATACCCTTACTCTAGGAGTTCAGATTTCAGCATATCAATGTTAGAGGAACACAAACATTTAGACCATAGTAAGTATAAGTTTGATCCTTTTATCTCATCACACCCTTATGCCCCTTCTGTATTATTGTGAAGCAAATTCCAGATACCCTATTATTTCATTCCTAAATATTTCATATTGTATCTCTAAAACATAGAGATTGTATTACTATGAAACATAACCACAATACCAGTAGCATCTCTAAAACATTAACAGTTCCTTAATATAATCAAATATTCTCAGTGTTTAAATTCCCAATGGCCTCATAGATGCCATACATTTTTTATAAAGTTTGTAAAATAAACAGATCTAAATTTGGATCCACATACTATGACTGGGTGATATAAACTTTAAATCTCTTTTACTCTTTAAGTTTCTCTTCTACCTCTTTCTCTTTCTTTGTCCTTATAATTATTTCTGGAATAAACTAAGTTATTTATCCTACAGAGTCACCGGGTCAGATTTTGTTGATTGTATCAACACACTCCTCTCTTCTCTGACTCTCTGGTAAGTTAGTGTTAGGATCCAAAGACCTACTCATAGGTTACTCAATAGTTACTCAATAGTAACCAGTACCGTTACTATTCCACAGATAGCAGTATGCTCTTCCATCAGGAAGAATATACCTGTTGGCTCTCTCGTCTGATACCAGCAGGCATCTAGTTCCATTAATTATGGCATTAGTCTTCGGGCATTAGCTGGGGAAAATATAAAGAGAAGTTTCCCTTCAGCTACTGTTTGGTTGCCCAGTCGGATAGTTGATATAGGAAAGACAGGATAAAGGTTTTACTCCTTTCCTTTCTTTATTTAAGGTGCTGATGCTACCAAAAATCCTTTTCAAGGAGAAAATAATGACTTCTGCTTGTAATTGCCATCTTGTTTCTTTCTTTTGCCTTTTTGCTTTTCCTGCCTAGGCTAGAAAGTCATTTTTTATCCTCATGAGGTCATGCAGTACGCTTTTGCTAAATTATTCCCCAATCCCTCCCCTTTTCTCTTGAATCCCTATGTTATTATTAAATGCTTGTATCACAGTCTTGTTTTCCCACATTAGTGTTAGAAATAAGAGATCACAGTGCATTTCCTTATTCTTTTAACTCTAAGACATTATAACATCATAAATATCACTAAAAGTGAGAGACTATGAAAGAATGTCATCTCTAAAATACTTGATGTAAACAGGACTAAAGAAAAAAAAGAAATAAACAGGACTGTAGGCTCTTTATCCATCTCCTGTTGCAGAGAGATTCATTCTAGTCTCTCTGTTTCGTTCATCTAAAACAAAGAAACTGCAGTACTCTTTGTCTTTAAAAGAAATAGAATTCATTGTATTTAATAGAACAGAATAGAGAATGATGGGACTACTATTTGCATTTTCTGTGGTAGCAGCGGCCCTATGTGTCGGCTGGCACTGCTGATCTCCCGGACTGCTGATCTTCCTCTGTTTCTAGGCAGCTACCCACAGTTGGTTATCCCATCGTCCAAGACGGGGCCAGAATGTGTGGCAGAGTGAACTCAAGGGAAATGTTTTACATAAACCCAATTTATAACTTCAGCCTTATCCTGTGGTTTGAAACTGTCACTACTATTTAAAATCTCAGTATCCTCATCTATAAAATGAGAAATACCACAAGCTTTCAAAGGTATTATCCGGATTAAATGAGATAATGTAGGTGCAATGCCTTTATGTATTTACCAAAAGCTGCCATTAAATAGCGGTGGTAAGCACTATTGTATTCTTAGCCTGTAAACAATTTTTGAAAAAGTAAGTTTCAGAAGCAGATAAAATATTCACCTCCTTTAGGTCCTTAAAATCTAATGAGTGTAATAATCACCTCCTTTATGAAATCAGATTCTAAAATCTTTCCTAAAGAGAACAATCACTAGGCTGCAAGATCCTCCCTCAGATGGTAAACTTCTGGTAGAGATATTCTTTTTATCTTTGAGTCCTAAACTTGTGACACCTGAAGCATGCACCGAGTCAGTGAATAGCTTTGAACTGAGGTGATCCAACCTTAATGACATTACAATGCCTCACTAAGTTACACTACTAGATAGGTATAAATTTGCTTTCCTTGGAAGAGTAAGGGAATTCTAGAAGATATTATATGGGGCCATACACTATGTCACACAGATAACACATGGTGCGTACTCAATGCCAGAGGTCACTCAGGGAGTTGGAGTTTGGCACTCATCTGCCTGTCCTCAACAGAGAGGAATGTTTCATCTGTCTTACCTCTAACTGCAAGGCCGTTAAATATGGCCAATTAGGTGACTCATCTCCCCAACCTTTCCACCAATCTAGAGCCAATTCATCTTGGTTATGCCTGGTATCCAGGGTATTTATTAATGGTGCCTCTTTCATTCTCAAAAATGCCCTAATTTGGTCATCTTAATGACAAGTTACTGGTGAGGCATGCCCTGGGTCTCGTTGGTACCCCCAAGAGATGTTGGTTGAAAAAAGGGCAAGTGCTTTGTTAACCCATCTAAGAAGAATCAGGTGTTCCTGTCTCTGTGCATTTTTTTCTCTTAGCTCTTCCTTGAATGGAATATCTTCTCCAAAAGACTTATTTCTGACATATTAATATTACTTTTGTTGTCCTTAAATAATTGATGGGTTTAAAAATATTAGTCAACCGAAACAGAGGGATATGGAGTGGAGGAAAACCAAATATTTTGGTGGAAAAAGCAAAAGCTGCATTAACGAGCATATAAACTTCACTAATGGGACTTACCAGCCTTTTTCACAAGAGTTTTCATATCTTTTGTGGCCACAACCAATAAATCCTTCTGATGTGATGGGTCCAACTGCATATTCAAGACTGATGCTAAGATTCTTATGGAAATTGGTGCCTTCATCAATTTGTGCTGACAGAAATGCAGTGGTTGATGCAGACGGCCTAGAAGCGAGAGTACAGAGTGAGGTGAGATGCAGCCAGTGCTGGGCAGGGAAGCTCTCTAAATGAACTGGCCTCAATGACAGCCACATGGAGGAAAGCCTATTGGCCTGTTTTTATCACTTCCAAGGGAGGTAGCTACGTGGCATAGCTACTCCTTAATGAAGGGTCAAGGAGACACTCAATCCAGTTAAGAACTAACTGCAGGTAATTTCATTTTACCACAAACATCACCCATGTTGACTAAAACTCTAATATTCAAAGTATGAGAAAATTGTTATAACTGACATAACATATAGTCCATTATTAGTGGGTCTCTTCTGGGAGTGACTTTTTTTTCCCCCAAAGGATACCTGACAACAACATCTGGAGGCATGTTTGAGGGCCATGGCTGAGACTCTGCCATGAAGTAGTCAGAGGCCAGACAGATATGCTTCTAAACATTCTATAACACAAAAAGACAGATCCCGCAACAAAGAATTATTCCATTCAGTGTCAATAGCATCAATAGCAGGGCACCTGGGTGGCTCAGTCAGTTAAGCAGCGGACTTCGACTCAGGTCATGATCTCATGGCTTGTGGGTTTGAGCCCTGCATCAGGCTCTGTGCTGACAGCTCAAAGCCTGGAGCCTCTCTATCCCTCCTCTACTTGCTCTCTCTCTCTCCCTCTCTCTCTCTCTCTCAAAAATTAATAAACAGTAAAAAAACAACAGCATCACTATTGAGAAACTCCGGTCTTTATTGATTAAAATATATAGTATTAGAGTGGGAACAATTCTTTTTTTTTTTTTTTTAATTTATTTCTAGGAGAGAGACAGCGTGAACAGGGGAGGGTTAGAGAGAGAGGGAGACACAGACTCTGAAATAGGCTCCAGGCTCTGAGCTGGCAATCAGCACAGAGCCCGATGCGGGGCTCGAACTAGAGTGGGAACAATTCTGTTCAATGACCACTTACTGAAAAACTAAGCAGCACAAAGTTTGTCTTAGGTTCTGAAAGGGATAGATATGACACAGGCCTGAGAGGTCCTCTTCTGGCAAATTTGTGGTTTAGAGATCTGGAAAGCCTCTTGTAAATAATTATGAAAATTCTTGATGCGCTGTTAAGAATACTCTTGCAAAAGATGGAATGAGGCTATAAGGGAAAAAAGGATTCTGCTCATGTCAAGAAGTCAGAATCCTGAGCCCAAGAAGTTAGGCACACACTGAACCACCTCTCATCCTGGGAGTTGATGGAATTCTGGGAGATGGAGTTTCTGCTTTCTTGGGAAGGGGTGGGGGAGATAGTTTTGCCTTTTCAACCATCAATGTTTTGTATATTCAGAAAATAAAATTTGCTTAAAAAGCAGAAAAGGGAAACCCTAAATATGAAAATGAATAGAAACAAAAGTATATCAAATACATAGAAGTATATCAAACTAGTAACAAAACTCACAAACAAAGTAACCATTTCAGGTGATTTGGAAAATGAAACTACATTCTTAGGGGGATATATATATATATTATATATATATATATAATATTTATATATAATTTATATATTAATTTTATATACTGCATAAAAATATATATAGGGAATTATATATAATTTTTAAAAGCACTTAAAAATCTTAAACAATGATCAGTAATTTTATTTCTGTTGGTAGAAACGTCAGCCTTCTTAATAAAACTCTTTTATGTGTTGGAGATAGAGGTTGCCCAGGAAACAAGAAAGTATGTTGTAGGATACAGAAAATTAGACAATGTTGATGCTATTAGGAATCAGATTTGCAGTGTAAGAGAAAAGAAAATGTAAAAATCAAAAAAGTTAATAAAGGGTGTATAAGGTGAATTTGAATTTGAGTATATAATATGAACACATGATCTTTAAAAATATCTTTCTTATTACTTTCCACCAAAAGAGCCTAGAAACCATGATACCCCAGTAGTGTTAAGAACAAAGGCATTATTTTATCAGAACCCAGCAGGGGAGCCAGGAACGGACCGGGAGAGAGAACTAAACTGAAGTGCCTGGGGTGATCTGGGACTACAGAGGGAAGGGATATCCAGAGAGAGCCTGAGTCACAGCCACTGTCAGAAGAGACAGAGCCAGAGGGAGGCAAGCCCTAGCTTCACCTGTCTCTGCCCTCCCGCCTTCCAATACCTCTCCTACTGGCTGACATTTCCTAGAGGCCACTTGGCAAGGAAGCCTGGGAAATTTGAGTCTACTGTACACTGCCCAGATCTGAGCAAAGGAAGGGTTGGGGAAAGCACATAATGAGCGCAATAATACTTGTAATGAAAAAATAACAAGAGTTGAGCATTATGAGAAGAATTTTAAAAGAGTCTGCCTCAATTAGAGAAGTAACTCTTACATCAATTCCTTACTCTGAAAATCAGTAGATATAAAGAAAGAATTATCCTGTGTTTGTAAGAGAATCTGTAGTTTATCCCCGGTTGCAAAGCTCTTCTTTACAAAAGAATGCCAACTAAATAATGAAGGAAACCAATAAAGTCGATCAACTGTCACTTTTGCCACATTCAGTGAATGTTAGATTCTGAAAAGATTCATGAGTAAATGTTAAAATCATTAGCTACGATGTTGGGAAACAGAATTTTTACACAGTTCCAAAACATCATACCACAGAATACTTGCTATTTGCAAAAGGGAAAATATCCTTTGACAATGGAGTGATACTGATATTATGGTAATAACCATATGATAATCACCACCTTAATCAAGTGATCACACTAAGCACTACCGATAATAACAGCACAGCCTGCCTCTGCCTCCTTGAAATAATGTAAGATGAAATGCAAAACACTGGCTTTGAAATATTATTGCCTAAAATATTTAACCTACATCCTAAAACCTTTAGGCATTTACAATTTATAGGAAATATAGGGAGAGAGTAAAACAAGTTAATAACTTGTTAGATAATTACATCCTACAAGAAAAATTAGAACCATGACAAATTGAAAAATATGGAAGAGACATATCTTAATAAAAAGCATGAACACAGATTGGATCCTGGCTTTCAAATAGTTGTTGAATAATGTCATGTATTCCTGTTAATTCTCATATGTGAGATAATAGTAACGTATCTATATAAAGTAATATCTTTAGGGGCTTCTGGGTGGCTCAGTTGGTTAAGCATCTGACTTCGGTTCAGATCAAGATCCTGCCATTCCTGAGTTCGAGTCCTGAGTCGGTCTCTGTTGACAGCTCAGAGCCAGGAGCCTGCCTCAGATTCTGTGTCTCCCTCTCCCTCTGCTCCTCCCCTATTCACACTGTATCTCTCTCTCAAATAAAGAAACATGAAAAAAATTATAAAATAAAATATTTATTCTTAATATTATGTTTATGGGAGATTATGTTGAAATATACAAGGGTGATTATGTTGAAATATATAAGGGTGAATCATCATGATATCTGCAACTTCCTTTCAGGTACATGAATATACATATGTAAATATATGTGCATACAAATGTACATACATATACATATATGTAAACATATGTCTATATGTGTGTGAGGCAAATTGTAAATAATTATTGAATATAAGCAGTGGGTATATGACTTTCCATTGTAAACCTTTTCAGCTTTTCTTTGTTTGAAGCTATCATAGTGAAAACATGCAAAACTCAACATGTTAATATTTATAAAGGACACTGTAATCACTAGCACATATTTAGGCTTTTATAATCAACATAATATTTTAAAACCTTGCTAATGAGTAGCTAACCCTCAGACTGTGAACTTACTTGCCAAAGTTACAGGGTAAACTGATCTCCCAGCAGAGACATCATCAATGGAAAGCCTGTTCTTTGTGTTACTTACACTTTAACACGGTAAAATACTGCCCTTCAATTAGAAGCTTCTCCTCTTACGGGCGCTAGGGCGGTTCAGTCGGTTAAGCGTCTGACTCTTGGTTTTGGCTCATCAGCTCAGGTCATAATCTCACTGGTAAGTGGGTTCAAGCCCCACATCCAGCTCCTCACTGACAGTGTGGAGCCTGTTTTGGGATTCTCTCTCTCTGCCCCTCCTCCACTCACATTGAGCACATGTGTGTGCACACACTCTCTCTCTCAAAATAAATAACTAAACTAGAAAAAACAACCTTAAAAAAAAGCTGCCCCTGTTAGAGACTTTTTGTCTGCTCACATCAGTGAGATTGTTCTGCAGAAAAGAACAACCACTTCTGCATCTCTCTGTTGTTCAATTGTAAACTGTTAGGAGTTTAAATATTGATTTTTTTCTAGGAACTAGTTTGAGGACTATTTCTAGCAAACACGCAAAAACAGTTCATTTTAGTCTTTGCATGATAGTAAATAATCACTCCAAAATTCTTGGATAGAATATGCCCCAGGGCATATTCTAGGCTATATTTTTGAGTCTTCAGCTATTTCATGGATTCCCACTCCTACTAGATTCTCTGTAAATACTGAATGAGTGTCTGAAGCAGTATGAATTGAGGAATGAGTTTGCTAACCCTATTTATTTATTTATTTATGTATTTATTTATTTATTTATTTATTTATCATCTTACCAGATAGGCAATTATTTGTAATTATCTTTTATTTTGTAATAATTTATTATTTTAATATGCAAGTGAACCCATTTTTCTTTCCTGCTTTGACTCTTTAAAATTGAAATAATTATATTTGGTAGCTCTTCTATTTTTCAATCATGCTATCTTAAAATATAATTTGACTTTATAAGCAAATATGTTACTTTATAGATACATACATGAGATGTGAGAAAGCACTTATACGTGTATCAAAATGCTTAAATAGGGGTACCTGGGTGGCTCAGTCAGTTAAACCTCGAACTCTTTATTTCAGCTCAGGTCATGATCTCATGGTTTGTCAAGTTCAAGCCCTGTGTCAAGCTCTGTATTGACAGCATAGAGACTTCTTGGGATTCTCTCTCCCCCTCTCTCTGCCACTCCCCTGCTCATGCTCTCTCTCTCTCTCTCATAAAATAAAAAAACAAAATGTAAAAAAATAAAATGCTTAAATAGTAACTATCAAACTAGATGTTTATTCCTCATTATCTTTTTTTATTGAAGTATAATGGACCTACTATATTCTATTTGTTTCATGTGTACAACATAGTGACATTTGTTTACATTGCAAACTGATCACCACAATAAATCTAGTTACCATGTGTCACCATACAAAGGTAACTTTGTATTGACTATATTGACAATATATTGACATATATTGACTGTATACCCTGTGCTATATATTACTAAACTAGAATTTTTATAATAAGCAAAACTATCTTTCAAAAATAAGAATAAAGCAAAAAAATTCCTATTAAAAAAACTAAGATATTACTTCCAAATACTGTCAACTAATGTAATTTCTTTGCTTTTTTAAAAATGTTTGTTTATTTTTGAGAGAGAGAGACAGTATGAAAAGGGGAGGGACAGAGAGGGAAGGAGACACAGAATCGGAAGCAGGCTCCAGGATCCGAGTTGTCGCCACAGAGGATGATGCGGGGCTCGAACTCACGAACTCTGAAATCATGACCTAAGCCGAAGTTGGATGTTTAACCAACTGAGCCACCCAGCATCCTCAACTAAGGGAATTTCTAAAGGATGAGTGAAAACAATCTCAAAAGGAATATGACATTCAACAAAAAATGGTGAGTTAAAAAACTGTAAATATGTGTGTAGTCTAAACAAACACCGACCATATAAAAACGCTAAAATAATTCCACAAGGTATTAAAAATTCAAAAAAAAGCTAAAATACTAAACAATAATTTGATACTAATTTGGGAGATATGATTGAAGGCAACATTTTAAATTTATGTTGTTTAAAGTGATTACAATTTACTGACAAGATGTAGACTTGGGTAAGTTAATAATGACTATTAAAAATGAGGAATAGTCATCCAAAATAAAAATAGCAGAGAAAAAATGAAATGAGAAAATAATTCATTCAAATAAAAAGCATTCACTAAACACCTAAACAAAAGTTTAAAAAATGATTAGATGAAGTAGAAAATAAATCATTAGAAATACATGTGTTATATACACCCATAAAAATAGTAAAACAAATTTAAAAGTACTGAATCCAGTTAAAAGACATAAATTATTAGACAATAAAACATACAGAAATGAAAATGTTGAAAGTAGCCAAATTTCAAAGAATGAAATATAAAAGTTGACGTAGTATATTAATATCATATAAATATACCATTTGACAAAAAGTATTAATAGAATTCAACAGGGTGACTTCAGAATGATGAAATCTCAGTTCACTGGGAGGATATAAAAATTCTAGATTTTTATGCATAAGATACAGTCTTCAAATCTAAAAAGCAAAAATCAAGAGGACTATATGAGGAAATTATTAGAGGAGGTTGTGACAAAACCCTAAATTTGGAATAATTAGCAGAATAAAAACTAATATAGTGGACTTCAGTATATTTAACAACATTGACCTAATGAATAAATGCTGAATATTTAACAATGCTGTCCACCAACATTCAAATAGCCACAAAGCCTATAACAATATATATATTTTTAAAAAGATAACATTATAAGTAATCAGTCTGTTCTCTGATAAATACATTAAACAAAAATAAATAATATAAAGATGACCAGAAAATGCCCCATTTATTTTTTTTACATTATAAATAATTCATGAGTTAAAGAATATTAAATTAACAAGGTAATTAGAAAGTTTTTTAAGTTTACTTATTTATTTTTGAGTCTGAGAGAGAGCTCAGGTAAGCAGGGGAGGGGCAGAGAAAGAGGGAGAGTATCCCAAGCAGGCTCTGCGCTGTCAGCCCAGAGCCCTAGAGGGACTTGATCTCACAAACCATGAGATCATGACCTGTGCTGAAATCAAGCATTGGTTGCTTAACCAACTGAGCTACCCTGGTGCCTCAGAAAAAATTTTAAACTGAGTTACTGTGACTACACATCATGTGAAACCTTGTGGAATGAAAACAAAGCAGTATTTTGAGGAAAAATGATAGCCTTAAATTCCTCCTTTGAGAAGAGAGTGAATGAATTAATGAGCTAAGAATTCATCTAAAAAATGTAGAAAAGGAACAGCAAATAAACCCAAAAAAACAAAATGAAAATAATTTGACAGGACCAAAAGTATTTATTCGAAAACACTAATGCATTGACAAACTACTAACAAGACAGATGAGGAAACAAAGAAAGGTACAAAAACAATATTAGAGAGAAGAGACATATCTAAAATCCAGAAAATATTTTTAAAAGAGAAAGAGGAGGGGTGCCTGGGTGGCTCAGTCGGTTAGACGTCGGACTTCAGCCCAGGTCATGATCTCGGGGTTTGTGGGTTTGAGCCCTGCGTCAGGCTCTGGGCTGACTGCCAGCTCAGAGCCTGGAGCTTGTTTTGGATTCTGTGTCTCCCTCTCTCTCTGACCCCCCTTCCCCCTCCACTCACACACACACACACTCTCTCTCTCTCTCTCAGAAATAAAACATTATTAAAAATTAAAGAAAAAGATAAAGAGGATACCATGAACAATTTAGAGACATTCCATGACGACTAGGAAATACTGGTAGTATAAAATCTCTTCCTTTCACCAGTGATCCATCATCATTCCTCCCATATACTTAACAGTACCTCTAGCTCTGGGCTACACATCATCCAACACTATGTTTTGTCTTTAGATCCTTGATTTCTCATTTGACTTCAGAACACGGTGTGAAGCATGGTGCAGTATTCGTCACATTAACACCGGCATATGAAGTCCTTGGAATCACTTGCAAACACTTGCTTCAGGGACAAATTAGCCTTTAAGAGTCCTTAGAGCAAAGCCTGAGATTTTTGGAAAGAGCTAAGAAGCATGTTTAAACAAGTAGGATCAGGGGCACCTGGGTGGTTAAGTGTCCAACTCTTGGATTCTGCTCAAGTCATGTGAACCCCCATCGGGCTCAGTGCTGACAGAGCAGAGCCTGCTTGGGATTCTCTCTCCCTCTCTCTCTGCCCCCCTCCCTTCAAAATAAATAAATAAACTTAAAAAAAAAAAAAAAAAAAAAGGCAAGTAGGACCAGACTATACACAGTCTTCGGAAACTGTTTTCACATAAATTATCATTTAGAGAAATGTTCATGGTACTAAATTAGGATTTTGAGCATAACATTAACAACTGTATCACAGTTGGGATTGTTTACACGGTCTGTATACACAGCGTGTTTGTGCATTACATATATGTATGATTCCTCTGTTATGCTCTTTTATGGCATTCTACACTTCTTCAAGGATCCAACAATCATGATTTGTATTTGTTCATGGTATTTGGCTGTCAGGTTGCTTTTTTTTTTTTAAGGTCAGTATGCCCAAGGAAAGCAGAGTGTTGACGAAATACAGAATTGCATTTGTTTTGACCACTATTTTATACCTTATGCCTAGAACAGTGCCTGATTCAAGGTGCATACTTTGAGTATTCAAAGTAAATTTCTAAAAGTGCATGTGCTAGGTTAAAATAGATTATGAATATTTAAGTTGTTAGATATTGTAAAATTGCCTTCTAAAGGGTTTATTCCAAGTTAAAATTTAGTAATACAGAATGAGTGAGTCATGTTTTAATTTTTATGTGAACTTTCTGTTCATATACTTTTTTTTACCCTATCTAATTCTTCTTGCATGAAGATTAGAATTGGTCCTTTCAAACTATATTTTTAATTAATTAGCAAAAGTGGTTCATAATACTCTCTTTTCATCTTTTTAATGCCTGTAGGATTTGCACAACTATTTCCTCATCTTGGTAATTCCTGCCTTCTCTTTATCCCTTAATTCTTTCCTAATTAATCTGGTCTACAGTTTATCCATTTCACTGATCTTTTCAAAAAATCCATTTTTATTTTTATGTTTTTCTATTTTCTATTCAGTTGATTGGATTCCCTCTTCCTGTGATACAATCTGGAAGCTCTTGTCCGGTGATAAGCTGGACAGTTGTAGGCCTCATCTTGTTTGTTTTCCATTTCTCAGAGATTATATCTTTGTACTGCCTACTGTCCAATAGCTAAGAATAATTTTTTTATATATTTTGTACAGGAATTTAGTTATTAAAGGTAGAAAAATAATGATTCCCTGTTAATCCATCATGGGAAGAAGTGGGAATCTTTTGTTTGTTTTGCTCTTATTGATTTTTTTCATGTTTATTTATTTATTTTGAGAGGGGAGGGAGAGGGATTGAGAGAAGGAGGAGCAGAGAGTGAGAATGAAAGAGAATTCCAGTGTGTGCTATCAGCTCAGAGACTGATGTGGGGCTCGATCTCACAAACCCTAAGATCATGACCTGAGCTGCAATTAAGAATAGGATGCTTAACCTACTGAGCCACCCAGGCATTCCTGTTTGGCCTGTAATTAAGAAAATCATAACTTTTCTTCTTCTGAGTGAAAATTATATTAGTAGATTTACTAAAGTTGAAATATCTTAGCATTGCTGATGTCTTAGTTTCTCAATTTATATGACTTTAAGGACCTGTTAAATAATATTCAAATGAACTGCCAAGTAATATTTTATTTACATATTTTCATCTATATTCAAATTTTATTGTTCTAAGCTTTCTTTTGTTCATCCATTTTGTATATCAAAAGTTCATCCAAGATCTATTTAATAAAATGAGAATTTGCTTATCTGTTTTTCATGCATGGAGCAAATTTAAGCATATGTTTATGATATTTCATAGCACTCAACCTTGAAAATATCAGGGCTTCATTTATTTTTAAGGAATATGTTTTTTGACAAACATTGCAATTAAAAAAAAACAGAATAATATGGGTTTTGTATCACTTCTTGGGTTAATTTATGGTTTATATTTTCCTAAAAAAACATTGATTTTATCCATATTTTCCAGCATATTGGTATGATATCATATAAATATGTAAAAGTAGTATGATTCCATTTAAATTTGCAACTGTAATAATTAATAATTTTGTAAGCATTTTTTAATGTTTTATTTTATTTTTTGAGAGAGAGACAGAGACAGAGCGTGAGGGAAGGGCAGAGAGGGTAGAAAGACACAGAATCTGAAGCAGGCTCCAGGCTCTGAGCTGTCACCACAGAGCCTGATGGGAGGCTCACACTCACCAACTGTGGGATTATGCATGGCCTGAGCTGAAGTCGGATGCTTAACCAATTTAGCCACCTAGGTGCCTCAATAATTTTGTAATTTTTTAACTGTACTTGTTATCAACTTGTATTCCACCTTTAGCAAATTGCTTGGCATACTATTTTTATAAATTTTAGCTCCTCTTAGTTTGTAAGGATGTTCCACAAAGAAAATATATCAACTTACATTTTATGTGATACAAATATTTTATAAAGTTTTAAATTTTAATGTAGTTAAATACATCAGCCTCAGCCTTCAAAATTTTTCTTATTGTTTATATGCTTATAAAGTTCATGTTCCTTGAAAGATAAGTTAATAATCATGTATACATTTTACAGCTTATACTTTTTAAAACACTTTACATATCTAAAATTAATTTTGGTGCACTATAAAGTTTAATAATTTGTGGGGAATTTTCCCCCTAAATCGATCTCTTTTAATATAATATGTTGAATAATTTTCATAATGTTTGTGACTTCATAGTTTAGTGGGTCAAAATGATCACCTAGAAAAAAATTTTTATGTAGATTTGGTCATATTTCCAAATATATGCCTGATGAATGGATAACTGAATACTTTTATGGATTTCTACTGATAGCTTTACTATTATTTTCCAAAGCTCAATATTCCATCAAATGAGGAATACAAGCTTCTCAATGTCTTTCCCTATATTAAGAATTCAAAAAATAAGAGAAATTTATAGGACATCTCTTCTATTTTCCTTCTACCCCCAAAAAAACCTCTAGAAATGAGAATTTGAATAAGTAGTGGCTGAATTCTCAGTCTCCATTTCCCACTTAAAGTCTTGATTTTGCAAGCATAATGCCCCAAATAGAATCATTATAGCCATAATGTATTTATGAGCTTATCTTCTTTATGACTTGAATTGTGGAGAGATTTTTGCCTCTTCATAATAGAGACTGATAGCAATGACCCCATCATATTCCTCATGTCACTCCACCCAAAGCTTTGCCCATGCCATCTTCAGAGCAGCAGCATATTATCTTACAAGGTCAAGGCACTGTTGCAAATCGCAAGATTTCATTCTTTGTTCATCGAGTAATATTCCTTTATATATTTTTTAAAAATATATATGTTATATACATATATATAACATCTATATATATATATGTTACACACACACGCCACATATCCTTTATCAATTAATCAGGTGTTGGACATTTGGGCTCTTTCCACAATTTGGTTATTGTTGATAGCGCTACTATAAACATTGGGGTGTATGTGCCCCTTTGAATCAGCCTTTTCGTACCCTTTGGATAAATACCTGGCAGTGCAATTGCTGGATCATAGAGTAGTTCTATTTTTAACTTTTTGAGGAAACTCCACACTGTTTTTAAGAGTGGCTGCACCAGTTTGCATTCCCACCTACAGTGTAAAAGTGTTCCCCTTTCTCCTCATCCTCACTAACATCTGTTGTTTCCTGAGTTGTTAATTTTAGCCATTCGGACAGGTGGATAGAACTAAAGCATATTATGCTAAGTGAAAGAAGTCAGTCAGAGAAAGACAAATATCATATGATTTAACTCATATGTGGAATTTAAGAAACAAAACCAATGAACATAGGGGAAGGGAAGTAAAAATAAAATAAGATGAAAACAGAGAGGGAGGCAAACCATAAGAGACCCTTAACTATGGAGAACAAAGCCAAGAGTTTATGGATGGGAGGTGGGTGAGGGGATGGGCTAAATGGGTGTTGGGCATTAGAGAGAGCATTTGTTGGGATGAGCACTGGGTATTATATGTCAGCGATGAATCACTGAGCTCTACTCCTGAAGCCAATACTATACTACATGTCAACTAATATGATTCCAAATAGAAATAGAAGATCAATAAACCGATACTACCAGAAGTAAATGATGTAGCCTCCCCTTCAGCATCACTAGCCAGTAGACTGAAAAAAAAAAAAAAAAAAGAGGTATCATTTACTGATTGGAATAATTGTAGTTGCTTTCAGGTACATATTTTAAATTTTTCAGATACAAAATAGAAGGCACACACAACAAAATTGTAAAAGATCACATGGACACTAAAGGGAAGAGTAAGCTTCAACCTACTCTTTTCAGATTAAATTCCCTGTTTTTCTTCTAATCCAAATTGTCATTCCTTGACTGACTGAGAGGATCTATTGGATGAAGATAGTTTATATAAAACCTCCACAGCCTTCTAGAGGATTATTTATATTCCACAGAAAGGACAGACTTAAGTATGCATCTTACCTCTGGTTTTGCAAGTCTATCTTGCACTCTCATGATATGTTAAGGCAAATGCACATGTATGTTCTTGAGCTTCTAAATAATTATGTAAAGGATCTTTCAAACTGAGTTCACATTATTTGACTATAAAGGAAAATTAAGACTCCTTAGGATGTCAATTACATTGTCTGATATTGGCATCCTGGAGATTTATGAAGACTGGATGGAATTTGACCATATTTGGTCAAATGCCTTCATATTTCATTCCTGTTCTGCCATCATTGTCAAAGCCTTGTGGTATCTGAATGCACAAAACCTGTTTATTTTGTAGACCGGTGAGCTGTTTAGTCAGTTGCCAAGTTTCATGGAACAAATGACATTCCACACACTCCTTAAAGTGATAAAGCATCAGAACTCACATTGATATCATCTCCGCTCTGGATCCAGAAATGCTTGTCTTATGAGGCAGCATTTCCAACGATATGTTTACATCATATAACTGGCATCATACCAAACAGCAACAAAAACACTCTAGGTTGTTGTAATTTCCCAAGGGGAAAATGGTGGTCATTGCCTAGTCCTGCTCACAGCACATATTAAAATCAGAAGAAGGAAGACTGGTTAGGTTGGCCAGAGTCAAGACTCCCAAATATGAAATGAGGTTATATATTTGGACCTTCATCCTTATACTCTATCTTTTCACTGCTTTTATGGTACACCATAAACCCAGACTCTGATATGGTAACTTAATCTCAATTCTAGATCATGTTCTTTGCTGCTAGTACGGTTCAACCTTATCTGGTCCTGACTGTGGACTCTACAGTAGACTAATCTCTTTACCCTACAAACCAATCATATTATATCTAGTATGTTCCATAAAAGTTAATCAGAATACTATTTTCCCTTCAACAGAATCTCTTATAAACAATAAAATAGCACAAAGATTGATTTGATCAATATTTTGAGTTAGAATGAGCCATCAGAGAACTCCACACTGCTATCGGTCTTGTCATTTTCATTAATCTTCAGGAAGATAAATCATATTAACTAAATATGTTGTTCTAAATTGGATGGTATTATAAACTATGGAGAAAGGACACAAAGAAGATAATTGCAAATGGCTGGGTAGCACTGGTAAACAAAGCACACAGGATTCATCTCAGAAAAGAGTTTATCTGTTTATTTTGGCTGCACTTTATTTCTTTTTTCTTTTCTCTGTATTTATTTAAATTCAAATTAGTTAACATACAGTGTAGTCTTGGTTTCAGGAGTAGAACCCAGTGATTCATCACTTACATAGATCACCCAGTCTCACCTCAATAAGTGCCCTCCTTAATGTCCTTCACCCATTTAGCCTGCCCCCCTCTCACCTCCCCTCCAGCAACCCTCAGTTTGTTCTCTGTATTTAAGAGTCTCTTATTGGGGGTCCTTGGGTGGCTCAGTCAGTTGAGTGGCCAGCTTGGGCTCAGGTCATGATCTCACGGTTTGTGGGTTCAAGCCCCATGTCGGGCTCTGAGCTGACAGCTCGGAGCCTGAAGCCTGCTTCAGAATCTGTCTGTCTGTCTGTCTGTCTCTCTGCCCTTCCCCTGCTCATGCTCTGTCTCTCTCAAAAATAAATTTTAAAAAATTAGAAACAAAAGAGTCTCTTGCAGTTTGCCTCTGTCTCTGTTTTTATCTTATTTTTCCTTCCCTTTCCCTGTTATGTATCTGTTATGTTTCTTAAATTCCACATGTGAGTGGATAGGATATTTGGCTTCACTTTAAAGAGAAATAACACAAATATAGAAGACCCAGAAACTGTCACTGGTGAATCTACGATTTGTACAAACTGCAAAAGGGAAGCCACAACTTGGAAGAGAAAAGCTGAGCTGAATCCACTAAGTCCATCAAATGATGCTGGTGTGAACAACTCAAGTAGCAGTGCTAGATACACTTTTCTTGCTCAAGTTCACTCCTCTGGGTCCTAGGAAACAGTATGTCACCTTACCAGTCACTATCTGCATGACTTTGGGGAAGGCACTCAAATTCTCTAAGTTGCAGATGCCATATCTGCACAATGAGGATCATAATAATTTCTACTTTCTAGGGTTAAGAATTAGATTTAAAAATGCACATAAAAAGCCTGGGAAAATACTTGTTGTTTAGTAGGTATTTGATACGTGTTCACAATTTTTAAAAAAATTTTTTTTTTCATTTTTCACTGGGCCTCACAGATTGTACATGGTACTGCTTAAAGGTGGAAAAAAAGTATTATTAAAAATGATAAGATAAATGTATAAGGAAAATAAGGTCTAAGTCTGTCAATCAAGGTCTAAAACTAAACATTTAATTAGCAGGAAGGAGTGAAGAGGCCATGTCATAGGCAAAGAGGATTAGAAAAATAAGTTTGAATACCTGACCTCTAAAAGTTCACCATCTAGAGAAAAATACAATTAAGTGTAAAAGGGTGCATTGATTTCAACAACAAAGACACATGTTGAGTGTTATGAAACTCCAAGGAAAAATATCACTTAATCTGTATTGAGGAATTAGAAAAGCCTTCCAAGAGGAAATAACATTTCAATAGTCGCTTTAAAGATGAGGGGGAGGTTTGCAAGTGGAGAATAATACTGCAGCATCCTAAAGGTGGGGAACAATGTTTTGGAGGCCACACAGTTGAAAAAAAAAAAAAAAGCATGGGGTGAGTAGTTTGATAGATCTGAAGCAGAGAGAACTAGAGCCAGGAGTAGAAGAAGGAAGAGAGGGAAAAGATTCAGCTGAGAGAAAGAGAAGTCCAGTTTGCCAATAGCATGGGGTGGCATGCTGGAAGTTTAGTCATTGTCTTGAGGATGATGGTGACTTGGAGGGCACTACCCAAGGGGAAGACGAGTCTTCAGAATTCAGAATGCAACCATAGAATACAACTGCGAGGAATCTGTGACAGCATAGATGAGGTGGGTGTTTATCCTGGTCAAGAGACTCCCCGAAGGAAGAAAAGCTCCACAGAAAATATATAAAGGTTCAGTCGAGGGGGCATACACAGTTCATTGAGCTATGCTCTGAGGAAAGAGTAAGGGCATACAAATGATGATCCTAGAGTTCATTGTGCTGAATGGCCACTTGAGAGTCTGTCCAGATAAGAAGCCTCCTATTGTTATAAAAGGCTGACTCCCTGATCCACTGATCAAGAACAGTTTGTATGGACTTTTCCAAAGACTCACAAAGCCATGTCCACTATGGGCTAGGAGGAAAGATAGAAAGTGTAGCTGAATTACCCTTCAGAGGTAAAAGAAGCTATTGAGAAGGGGCTATGGAAAGGGAATCCAGAGCCAGTAAGAAGTACTGCTTTTATTACCCGCAGGAAGAGGGTTTTTTTTTTCGTTGTTGTTGTTGTTTGTTTGCTTTCTTGAAAAATGTCTGATGCAGCACCTATGTGTCTCAGTTAGTCTCGGGTCTGACTCTTGATCTGAGCTTGGGTTCTGATCTCAAAGTCATTAGTTCAAGCTCAGCATTCAAAAATGTCTGGGAAGGGTCCATGGGGAAAAGGATAAACCCATCTATCAAGGACACGCTTGGAAGGACTAACTTTGGAAATGGCAGGCGAACAAAAATGGGCTCTACAGATAATAATACTTGAGATTGAACTCCAACTCCATTATTTGGTGACTGTATAATTTTGAATGTATTATTTAAGTTATTTTAGGCTCCAGTTCCTCAACAGTAATGTGGAGATTATGGTCCTCATATCAGAAGGCTGTTGTGAGACTGAAGCATGATAAAATATATCAAGCATGTAGCACATAATAGATGCATCATGTCCAGTCCAGACACATTAAATCCTCTCTCTCACCTCCACCCTTGACTAACTCTAGCAGCCTGGAGGTATCAAACACACCTATCTGGATAACTTTATCCCAGCTCTTTACAGCATTCAAAAGCACGGGAGAAGGGACTGAAGGATCCAGGCCTCGGACATGAAGAAGACCATCAAAACTTCCTCTGGCTCTCTCATTTGCCCTTTTGGAAGCTTTTGTTTTTTATCATTATTTCCAATATCTTTAGGAAGAAGTTGGTGATTGCTTTAGTGCAAGTGCTTTTCTGATAAGCTGTTAATTCCAGGGGGCTCACCTTAATTAATATGGCTTTAAAGGACCAACAGTATAGTATAGATTCAAAAATTACTCTCTGTTTCATTAAAACAGAATTCATAATTGATAGCTTCAGTCTTGCCTGATAGCCTTTGACCATCATTTCCTCAAAGGGAAGTTCAAGCAAATATATGAATTAATTTGCTTTAGTCAACAGGTATTGGGAATTTGCAACATCCTTTAAGTCACTGGAAGAACAAAATTCACTACTATTATTTCCTGAGCTGCAGACTATACTATCAATAAGATATGACTAATTCTTTATCTCCACTGTACCTCCACTATGCCCTAATTTCCCATCAGCTTTTTACCCTAGTATTCTTTAAAAAATGCATATCACCTAAATTTTCAGAGTTTATCTAATATCTCCTAGAACACAAGCATGCAACATTATGAAGAATCATAAATTATTAAAATTAAACTATGGTCATGTCTTGATGTACTCACTGAATGTGTAATAAGAGTGCTCTCTCTCTCTCGTCATTGTTAAGGGACTGAAAATGGTATAATGCAAAGAGTTGATGAGAGTCACGTGAGGCTAACTTGAATAAGTCACTTCACCCTCCAGTGCCTCAGCTTACCCATTTATAAAACTAGGGTGATGGTTGCCCCTGGCAACACCTTGAATTGTTGAGAACATATTTTTTAAATGTTATTGAAAATTATAACACACAATGTAAAAGTCTGCTGGAATTATTGGTATTGGAAATGGTGCAATTTATGTTGAATTTTAAACTGTCAGTTTATCAAAGACTTGTTTTCAGCATTGAGTTCACTAATGCCTGACTCTCTCTAAAAATAACTAGCAATTTCAGTAAATTGTGAAAGGGGAACATTTGCACGGCTTCCTGTCAGTAAAGACCATTTATGTGCTTGAAAGAAATGCCATTTAGATATGACAAATATAAACCCTGAAATTCTCTATGACTAACCTTGCTTAGCAGAGAGAAAATTCCCATAGAAACCTACCATGTCAACAGGATCTCCTGGCTCAAGAAAGGCTTTATTATGATAGGTGAAGTTGAAGACAGTTCATAAGTCTCACTAAGATTTTTAAGCTGTTTTTTTCCAAGTCCAATGATTACCACCTTCTATTTTACAAACATATGATGATGACTCCCCAAACTATTTATCTCTAACCCACATGACTCTGTTGAGATTAAGCTCCATTCATTTAACAGCCAATCAGACATTCTATGTTCAACATATCCATGACTAAACTCCAGCCTCCACATTAAGCGTGGGCCTTTCCCATTCTTCACTTGGTCATGACTGGTTTCCTTTTGCACAATTCAAAGTCTATTCAATCAACTGAACCAAGGTTCTGTGCCATCGGGGGTCTGATTGCCCTGTATACACAAAACATCCTTCTTTTACGTCTCTTGTGTGTTTAGCTCTGTTTCTAATTCCAGATGTGCTTAAAGCAACCTTACTCCATCCATACTCCAATAAGTAGTAGCTAAAGAGTATGGAGTAGGGAAATGCAAATGAGGCCAGCAATATTTTTTGCTGGATTCTAGGACTTAGAATTAATGTTTGACATGTCCAGAGATGTTGAATTTGATTACCTTTCCTGGTGTTGAGAGAAGAGATTTAAATTTTCAAATGCTGACTCATTGTTTACTAGCTTATGACCTGGAGAAGGTCATTTGGCATATCTGACTTCGTATCTGCTATAATCAACCAACCAAACAAATGAACAATCCATCTATGTCAGTTTCCCCACTCAGTTCCAGGACTCAAATCAAATTCACTATAATGAGTAGTGCCAAATACCATAAAAACCTTCTAAGCTGCCTCCTCTCAACTATTTTTCCCCACTTCAGCCATTATCTCCAGAACGAAGGGATCGTTTTAAAGATCTGTTGCATGCCACTCCTTTTCCAGGTACTCATCAGTAATTTCCCATTATTGAGACTAAAATCCAGATCTGGGGAAGGCCCACCAGACCTTCTCACTTCTTGGACATTAATGCTATTGTTCACTGTCCCATATGAGCCCTGACTTTCTCTCCATCCTCTGGGTATAAACATTCTCTTCAAAGGTGCTTTGATCAGGTACCTTTTCTACCTGGAACACCATGTGTATTTGAATGGATGGTTTCTTCTCAACAATCAAGGTTTCATAGTAAATACATTCTTCTAGAGGGAACTTCTCTGATCATCCAGTGTAAAATAGGTGCCAGTCAATGTTTGTTTCTAAGAGGGTATAGACTTTGTCTATTTTGTAGACTGTGGTACCCACAAAGACTAGAATGGTATGTAATACATAAAAATCACTTTTCAATAAATACTGGTTGGATTATTTAATCAATCAATCAGTGTAATACCACCATGCTTATTTTCTTCACTGTCTCCACCATAGAGTCTATTAATATCAACCCTTCATTTGTTTAAGTTGTTGATCATCTCTGCAAGAAAGTAGAAAGCTTGTCAGTTTTGACCACTGTATTTCCGGTACCCAGAACAGGGCTTGGAACTCCAGGTGCCAGATTCATATGATTACTACATGTCTCACGGAACTCAGCATAATACTATATGCACAGAGCAGGCTCAGATGTTGGTAAGTCTGTTGTGATGTGAATTCCCTTGTTTTCCACTAAAACAATAAAATTATTAACTGGAGGGGTTATCTCTACCCTAAGGCCACAGAGAAGCTGACCTGATCCTCTGTCTCAGCACTTACCACAAAGTATTTGTATACATATATACTTATTTATATATATAAATTTATTTATATATATAATTAAATGATATATTAAATTATATATATGTATTTGAGTACCTTATAACCCCCACATCAGGACTCTAAGATTACTTAGTTACAAACACCTATCTGACACATATGTGTAACCTCAGTTTTAAACATGGCTGTCAGCACCATGATCAGTATATGTTTTTGTTTATTTGCCTTGCTCACTTATTTATTTAAAGGAACTGTCTGGTCCTTCAGTTTTGTGTATTAATTTTAAGTTTCAAAAGGATATTACATTTAGATATAGAGGATACTCTATTTTAAATAAATAACTTTATTTTTGTTTTTCTCCCAACTCATTAGCAATTTGTTTTTATGATATAGTATATTTGTTTATAAAGACAGATAGATAAATAGATGGTAGGTAGATAGATAGGTAGATAGATAGATAGATAGATAGATAGATAATAGATAGATAAATGAACTAAAGTGGCAGATATTTGTATACTGCTGTCTTTGGCTTTTATATTTTTATTTTTTTAATCAATGTTGTACTAGCTTCATAAAACAGTCTGGGCTGCTCTCCATCTTATTCTAGGTCTTTCCCAGATACTGATGTTCTGATCATTTGTTCTGTGGGAATTTTACATTTGCAAAGGTGTCATGTGATCATCCACAAAATCTTCAATATCTGCTGTGCTTTCTCATGGTTTTAAAAGCCTGTTCTTGGGGACGGTTAAGCATCCAACTGCGGCTCAGGTCATGATCTCACAGTTAATGGGTTCAAGCCCTGCATCGGGCTCTGTGCTGACAGCTAGCTCATAGCCTGGAGCCTGACTTCAGATTCTGTAACTCCCTCCTTTTCTGACCCTCCCCTGCTCATGCTGTCTCTATCTTTCTCTCAAAAATAAATAAAACATTAAAAATGTTTTTTTTTAAATAAATGGAAGCCTATTCTTTTTATTTACAAATATTGGTGGAGTTCAGTCTTCCACTTTGTTTTTTCTTCATTGAGGTAAATTTTACATAAAGTTCTTTTTTTCTTAAATTTATTAATTTTGAAATGGGGGGGGTGTGCAGAGAGAGGGAGAGACAGAATTCCAGGCAGGTTCTGAACCATCAGCACAGAGCCCAATGTGGGGCTTGAACTCATGAACCATGAGATCATGACCTGGACCAAGAGCAAGAGTTGGACGCTTAACCAACTGAGCCACGCAGGTGCATCCCTAAATTGTACATAAAGTTTTTGGTTAAAGATATACTCTTTTTATTAAGGTATAATGTTAATACACTGAAATCTGCATTTGCTAGTGGGTGGTTCTGCAAATTTTGAGAAATGCATACAGCTGTGTAGCCACCATGACCAGAACACAGCATAGTCCCAGCCTCCCCAAGGAACTCCTCTGCCCAGGGTAGTCAAGTCATCACCTAGTCCCCAGTTCTGACCAACCACTGGTCTGTTGTCTGTATCTGTAGTTATGCATTTTCCAGAAAGTCAAATGAATGGAATCATACAATATGCAGTCCCTTACCCAGGCTTTGTACCTTTGCTTAAGTAAAGGTACTTAGGCAAAATCTGTTAAAATTTATTCATGTTTATTGTGTGTATCAATTCATTTCTTCTTATCTTCTGAGTAGTATTCCACTGTATGGATTTATTCCATTGTGTTTATTTACTCACCAATTGCAGCAGGCAGGTTAATGACTCCCTAAAAAGACCATGCACCTCATCCTTAAAACCTGGATATGTTACCTTACCTGGCAAAAAGAAACTTTGCAGATGTAATTAAATTTGCAGGCCTTGAGATGGGAAGGTAATCCTGGCACAGATACAATGACATGAATCAGAGAGACGGCAGTGTCCGAAGGATCTGCTGCCCTGTTTCTGGTTCTGGAATGCAGCGTTCACATGCAAGAGCCAGAGAGGAGCCTCTAGCGGCTACAGCAAGAAAACTAGGCCTCAGTCTTATACCACATGGGAGAGGGTTCTGCCAACACCCAACTAAGGAAATCCATCCTCCCCTAGAACCTCCAAAGAGGAATACAGCCTTGCCAATGCTTTGAATTGTACCTGGAGAGACAGGTAAGTAGAATTCTGTCCTCCAGAAACATAAGATAATCAGCCTATGTTGTTTTCAGCCACTAAAACTGTGACAATTTGTTGCAGCATCCATAGAAAATGAAAGGACCAGCTGAAGGACATTTGGGTTGTTTCCTGTTTGAGGGAATAGAGGGAAAAAGTTTATTAACCATGGGGTGCAGGTTTTGATGTAAACGTAAGTTTCCATTTCCTTTGAGTTCCTTTCATTTCTGGGTTGTATGATAAGTGCGTAAGTGTTAGAAATTGTAAAACTGGGGCGCCTGGGTGGCTTAGTCGGTTAAGCGTCCGACTTTCGCTTGGGTCATGATCTCGCGGTTCGTGGGTTCGAGCCCCGCGTCGGGCTCTGTGCTGACTGCCAGCTCAGAGCCTGGAGCCTGTTTCAGTCTGTGACTCCCTCTCTCTCTGACCCTCCCCTGCTCATGCTGTCTCTCTCTCCTAGAAATAAATAAAACATTTTTAAAAAAATTGTAAAACTGCTTGTCATATGTCATTTTTCATTTTTACTTTCTCTCAATCAATGTATGAGGGTTTCCACTGGCCTGAATTTTGAGCATCCCTTGGTATTTATAGGGCATTCTTCGTTTGTTTGTCTGATAAGTATTTGGTGGTATCTCATTATGGTTTTAATTTGCATCCCTAATGGTTAATGATTTCGACTCAGTAAAGTATTTGTTCAAATCTTTTGCCAAACTTTTATGGGGTTATTTTCTTATTATTGGATTTAGAGTGTTTTTCATATAGTCTAGTGTGTTGGTTTCCTAGCGCTGTGTTTATTACCATGAACGTGATGACAACACCCATTTATTATTACACAGTTTCTGTGTGTCAAAAATCTGGCAAACTGGGTTCTCTACTCAGTGTCTCACAAGCTAATTCAAGGTGTCAGCTGCTGCATTCTCATTTGGTCTCATCTGGCCTCATCTGGAGCTCAGGATCCTCGTCCAAACTGAGTCGGTTGTTGGCAGAATTAGTTTCTTGCTGCTGTCGGTGGGGCCAACATCCTGGTTCTTTGCTGGCTCTTGGCTGGGGACGCTCTCATCTAATAAAGGCCATTCTGAAGTCCCAGCAACGTAGCATTCTAACAATCTGGCCGCTTACTCAGAATCCCTCTCCATTCTCTATGATGGGTTCCTAGCACTAAAATGATCATCTTATCACATTCCCCTTATCATGTCATCTAATCAAGGGACTATCCCATATATTAAAAGGTATTAAAAGGCTCAGCTCATAGTCAAGGGGAGAAGATTATATAATGCTTGTGTACAAAGGGACCAAAAGGCTGGAGACCAGCTTAGAATTCTGCCTACTGCATCTGGATGGATAGAAGTCCATGGGCAGATACATGTTTTACAAATGTTTCCTCTCAGTCCTTCACTTTTCATTCTCTTTTTAAAAATATTTTGAAGACTAGAAGTATTTAATAATGAAAGACCCAAAGTTTTCATCATTTTCCTTTTATATATATCATATTTTTGGTATTTTATCTAAGAAAGCTTGGCCTAACCCAAGCCCTAATGATTTTCTCTCATTTTCTTCTGGAAGCTTTATAGTTTTACATTTTCCATTTGAATATATGCTCTATCTTGAATTAATTTTTGCGTGTACTACTCGAGTATGGGTCAAAGCTTTGTGGGGTTTTTTTTGCGTATTAATATATAATTACTTAGTACCATTTGTGGAAAACACTGCCCTTTGTCGAGTTCCCTTTGCACCCTTGTTAAATATCATATAAATATCTGTGTGTGTGTGTGTGTGTGTGTGTGTGTGTGTGTGTGTGTGTGTCTATGTTTGCACTTTGCCACTGTTTTGGACTACTGTAGCCTTATGTCAAGTTTCAAAATCAGACAGAGTCAAACCTTTATTTGTTACGCTTCAAAATACTGTGACTCTTTGCATTTGTATTATATTTATTTATATTTATAAGACAAAATATATTTGTCCTGCTAGATCAATTTTAGAATCAGGTTGCTAGTTTCAACCTAAAAGAAAAAATCTTGCTGGGGTTTTGATTGGGACTGTGTTGAATTTACAGATAAGTATGAGGACACATTAATAGTAATGAGCTTTCCCATAAATGATTAGGACACAGCTCACCATCTATTCAGGTATTCTTTTTTATATATTTCCAGGGTTTTATAGTTATCAGCATATAACCCCTGTACATATTTTTAAAGATATAAACTCAAGTATATCATGTTTATTTGTGCTACTGTATAAGATATTTTTAAAATTCAGTATTTGATTGCTCATTACTAGGACATAGAATGATCTACAGGCTAACTTTATGTCCTGAAACTTCGTATTTATTAGTTCTAGTAGATCTTTGGGATTTTTCTAAATAGATAATCATGTCTATGGAAATTTTATTAATCTATTTAATCTTCACTATTGGTTTAATTTCATACATTCTTTACTGTTTCAGTTATTTCCCTTGAGTTTATAACATATCATCAATTAATTACAATAATTCCACATAATATGGTATTATTCTACATAATTATAAGAACCTTACAATCTAATGATTCCCTCTTTTGTGCTGTTTTTATCATATAGTTTACTTCTGAATATGCTAGAAACCCAAAATACATTCCTATTATTTTTATTTTGGAGACATTTACTGTTAAAACAAGTACAAACAAGAAAAAAATATTTACTTTTAATTATTTCTAGAGCTTTGTAATTTTTTTTGTAGGTCCAGCTTCCTAGGTATTATCATATTTTTGTGCCTGAAGAATTTTTTAAATATTTCTTCTAGTGTAAGTGTGTTGATCAAGAATTATATCTTTTTTAAAAAAATGTTTTTTTTCTTTTTTGAGAGAGAGAGCATGAGCAGGGGAGAGAGAGAGAGGGAGACAGAACAGAAGCAGGCTCCAGGGTCTGAGCTGTCAGTACAGAGACCAATGTGGAAGTGGAACTCACAATCTGCAAGATGATGACCTGAGCCGAAGTTGGTGGCGTAACCAACTAAGCCACCCCAGGTAGACCTTAAGATTTTATTGACTGATTGATTGATTTTTGATTTTTTTAAAATGTTTTAAAAAATAAATAAAATGTTTTATTCACTTTTGAGAGAGACAGAGGCAGAGTGAGAGCAGGGGAGGGGTAAGGGGCAGAGAGAGAGAGAGAGAGAGATCGAGACAGAACCTGAAGCAGGCTCCAGGCTCCAACCTGTCATCCTGGAGCCTGATGCATTGCTCTAACTCATGAAGCTTAAGATCATGACCTGAGCTGAAGTTGGACCCTTAACCAACTGAGCCACCCAGGTGTCCCTCTCTTTTTTAAAATCTTCCCTGTGAAAGATATTTTCACTGAATGTAGAATTCTGTATTGGTCTTTTCCTTCTCAGTACTTTGAAGACACCAATTCTTGTCTTCTGGTTTGCATAATTTCTGATGAAAACTCTGTCATAGTTCTACCTTTGCTCTTCTGTGTATTTTATTTATGTATTCCATATTATTTATTATTATGTTTTTGGTCAAGCTTCCTTAAAGATTGCCTCTTGTTTTTCAGCAGTTTGAAAATGATGTGTGTGTATGTGTATGGGTGTGTGTGTGGGGGGGTTGATTTTATCCCACTTGTATTCTCTGAGTTTTCTAGATCTCTAGTTTATGTTTTATGTTATTTTTTGGAAAATTATCAGTCATTTTCTCTTTAAATAATTCATGTGTCTCATTATGTCTCTTCACATTCTAGGATTCAAATTACATGTGTGATACTTAGACCTTCTGATGTTATCCTACGGTGCTTAGATGTTCTGACTTGTTTTTATTTTTCTACTTCCTTTTCTCATTATGTTTCAGTTAATTTTGATTGACCTATTCATTGATTTATTTTTTTTATTCTATTCCTTAGGGTGATTGAGTCTACTGATGAGTCAATTGAATGAATACTTCATTTCTGTTACTGTATTTTAACTCTAACCTCCAATCTAATCTCCTTTTATAGTTTTCATCTCTCTAATGAAATTCCCCATGTGTTCCTGCATGTTTTCCACAAGACTTTTTAATATATTCATTATAATAATTTGTAATTCCCTGTCTCATAGTTCCAATATCTGGTGCTTATTTGAGTCTGGTTCTGTTGACTATTTTCCTTCTTAACAGTGGGTTTGTGATCTTTCCCCTGACTTTTTTTGTGTGTGATGGATGCTTTCTGTTGGAAAGCCAGACACAGCATATAGGACAGGAGACCTTGAGGTAAATGGCATTTGATGCCTGACATATGAACACATCTTATTCTGCTTGGCTGTTAATTAAAAGTGTTTGTGTCTTCCAGGCCTGAATGGCAAGGTATGCTTTCTATTATCCCATGCCCCGTGATTAATATTTTTCATGATTTCTAGGTGAAAATCCATGAGGAAGAACCTATGAATGGTTGAAAACTTCCTTTGTGTACAGAGCCCCAGGAGCCTTACATTATCCTACACTTAGGCTTTAACAATTCATTGAACATATTAGCTGAATTTTTCTTTCCTACTTGAATGGAGAACCAGTCTTCCTCCTCTGCTTTGCAAATGTTAGTCATTTCCTGTTCCATCTCACCTGAATATGCCTGCCTTTCTTTAGATGCTTACTTTGCTGTCTCATCTCTTTGAATTTTATAAATTTATGATTTCTTTGAATATGACCTGGTTTGCCTTGTGATGGGAGCAATAATCTTTCCAACACTCTGCATCCTAAGTGAAAGCCACAAGTTCACAATTTTCTTAAGATAAGAATAATGCGGGGCGCCTGGGTGGCTTAGTCGGTTAAGTGTCCGACTTTCACTTAGGTCATGATCTCGCGGTTTGTGGGTTCGAGCCCCACGTCGGGCTCTGAGCTGACTGCCAGCTCTGAGCCTGGAGCCTGTTTCAGTCTGTGACTCCCTCTCTCTCTGACCCTCCCCTGCTCACGCTGTCTCTCTCTCTCTCCTAGAAATAAATAAAACATTTAAAAAAATTGGAATAAAGATAAGAATAATGCACATTTGTATATGTACTAATCAAACCAATGTAGACATCAATGAAAACCTTAGTTGTAATAAATGAACTCATCTTAAGTGTTTCTAGAAACTGTAATGTGTCCAAGCAATCAAAGAATTACAAAGAAGAGTCAAAATCCAATCCTGCTTTTAAAAAGCTTACAATCTATTGGGAGAGATTAGAATAATAAGGAGAAAAGTACAAAAATGCTTTGTCTGATTCTTTCTGCGATTCTCTTCTATCACCTTTAAACAGTAACAATAAAATGAGTTTTCTGCTATCAAAGATTGAAATTTGGGGCTTAATCTCATAGGAATTCAGACAGTCATCTCTGAGAGGCATTAAGGAGCTAGATCTTGTCTTAATAAATCACTGAAACAACCAATGATACAAAACTTTAAAGAGTAGATTAAGAGAATTTCGTAAATTTGGCTCAAAAACAATGCTGAAAATGATAGCTGGACTCTTACTGGTTTTCTTTGATGGTATTTGAATATATTTTCAGCAATTAATTACTACTTTTCTTTGATCATGCCAAGATGGAGAAAAGGATTAAAAGGGAGGTACTAGTAGATAGGAAAAAGGAATGTCTGAGATCATACGAACACAAGGGACAGTTCATAGTCAAATATATATGGAAATAAAGAGTTTTAAATCTTCTGCGAAACCAATCTTAATCTTGGGTTATATAATATGGGATAAGGACAAATTTGGTTTTTGAAGCAGAGAAGAGAATAGAATCAACCAGATGTTCAGACAAATTGCTGAGGCCCCACAGCAGTTTTACTTAACGCCACCCGATCATCCGCTTTAGACAATTTAAGATCGAGAGCAAGCACAGTCAGACTGACAAATACATTTGCTCAAGACCTCCTCCGTTATAATTCCATTAATATCTCTGGGCCCAGAGCCAGAGAGAAACATCTGGTAGGGATTATATTTTTATAGAGATAAACTTGCAGATGTTCCAAATTATTTTTAAGAAAATTTATCTATGTAATATTGTGATAACCAAGATGGAAAAATTGCAAAAATGAGATCAAGAATTATGTATCATAGAAGTATTTTGGAAAGGGCTTTTATATTTTAATATAATGAAATCAATACATTCACACATTAAAAAATAAATCCATAAAGAGGTCACTTAAAATATTCACCCCAATTCTTTACACTCCCACCCCCTCCATTTAATTTCTCTTACAACTGTCCTTGTTTTAATAATGTTGATAGCTCTCACAATTCGAAAGAGTTATACTCACAGCTCTATTTCTTACGCTTGAAGCTTAAATAGTTATGTTTAAATTTTGGCTCCCTATGTAAAATAGGGAAATATTAGTTTATTCAATATTATTCCTTCTCCCTCCACTCATCTTATTTATGTTACTAATTTAAACATTCCAGTTTTTATTCCACAGTTAAAAATAAAAGTCTTAAACTTACATTTCTTCATCTATTATATAATTAGCTATTAGACTGTATCTAATACCTAATCACCACATAGAACAAGGAAAGGAAAGTCCCACTCACTGGCTATTGTCAGACCTACTATTATTTCTACATGCTTGCATTTATAACATTTGAATTCTGCTTCCTAACTATTATAAAGACACCCAAGCATTAGCTATGGGAGAATAATAAAACTGTAAAATGAGGAAGATAATTTGAAATATTATAATTTAAAAAAAAAATTTAATGTTTTATTTATTTTTAGGAGAGAGAGAGACAGCGTGAGCAGGGAAGGGTCAGAGAGAGAGGGAGTCACAGACTGAAACAGGCTCCAGGCTCTGAGCTGGCAGTCAGCACAGAACCCGAAGCGGGGCTCGAACCCACCAACCACGAGATCATGACCTAAGTGAAAGTCGGACGCTTAACCGACTAAGCCACCCAGGCGTCCCATGAAATATTATAATTTTTCAACATTATATGCTGCACATTCGGTAGTGATTGATTCCTAGAGAAGGACATGTCAGCCTATCTATCCTTAAACTCTTCGAACTCAAAGATTTCAGGCTTCACGGTCAAAAGATGCTCTATCTTTCTTTACTACAGATTAATAAAATATATGACATAATTCTGTTTTCTTCCTAATTGGATGATTTTCTTATATCATGTGCTAAGTTACTATTTAAATAAACTGTCCTTTATGAGGTGACTGGGGTCAGTTGACGGAGCATGTAACTCTTGATCTCAGGGTCATGAATTCAAGCCCCATGCTGGGTGTGGAGATTACTTAAATAAATTGTCCTTTATATTTTTAATTATGATCATTCAAATTTGCCATTCATCTCTTTATGGATCCTGAGATCTCCATTGCCCAAGAGGAAAGAAAAATTTCAGCTCAGAATACAAGTTAGTATTTTATTTATTTATTTGTTTATTTAGTTAGTTATTTAGTTAGTTCGTTCATGGAGTAAAAAACGGCTGACTGTGAGAATTTCATAGCCCAAATCCTTACTTTATGAGAGTAGAAAAAGAAATGCATAAGAAGAAATGGGAGCTCCAAAATAGGGCTCTCTGCTTAAACACGGACTCAAGAAGGTGCAGAAGTCCTTCCACCACACCGTGGAAGACCCAGACAGGTCAGAAGAGCATACAGACTGAAAGATGCGCAGCAATGGGATTGGCAGAGAAAGAGTGTTGACCACATAACAGAAAACCACAGCCAGAATGGGCTTCAACAGCCTACTCTAGAACATATCTCAAACCGGTTTACACGAACTGCATCCATCAGCAATGACCGGGGCCAAACCCAAAGACCAAATATGATGAGGTAGCTCAGTGAAAGGTCATTGAGAACACATTGGATACCAAGTTGATCTGAGTTAATTAACAAAAAGTAGTAATAGTAAAATTTAAGTGCATATAGGAAGATTTAAAAAGTATAATGTGACTTGACCCAATGATGTTTATAGCGCAAAATGATTAAAATATATACTTTTTTTTTTATGTTTTATTTATTTCTAGGAGAGAGAGAGAGACAGTGTGAGCAGGGGAGGGTCAGAGAGAGAGGGAGTGACAGACTGAAACAGGCTCCAGGCTCTGAGCTGGCAGTCAGCACAGAGCCCGACGCGGGGCTCGAACCCACGAACCGCGAGATCATGACCTAAGCGAAAGTCGGACGCTTAACCGACTAAGCCACCCAGGCGCCCCAATATATACTTTTTTAAAAGCATATATACCAACATAGTCCATATCTAAACCATAAAGTATGAATATACTTCAGAAATTAAAATCTTAGCTAGTGTGTTATGTAAATATAAAAGCATTAAATAAGAAGTCAGTACTTACTTAATACTAAATACTCCACATATTTAGAAATGGAACACACTTCTAAGGAACCATGATGAAAATAGTAATTTAAACTGAATAACAGAATAATAAAAACATCAAACTTTGTGCCATATAGCTAGCAGGGGTCAGTGGGAAATTTGTAAATTTAATGCTTATATTAAAAAAGAGAAAAGATTTCTAAAATTTACTTAACTTCTTATTTTAAGAAGCTAGCAAAAGAACAAATTAAAGCTAAAGGCAGAGAAACGAATTAAGAGAAGTGGCAATTAATGAAATAGAAGAAAACAACAATATATAAAGTATATTGATAAACCTCAGCAAGACAGATAAGGATAAATAGAAGTGAAAAAATATAAATTATCAATGACAAGAAAGAAAGGGGGTTATAAATATAATTGTAGCCATAATTATAAAAAGACCTTAAAAAGATAGTAAGAGACTATTATAAATAATTTTATGCCAATAAATTTTATACTTCAGATAAAATAGACAAGCAAATTAGTGAACAACATACACAAAGCAATGGAAAATATAAATACACTAGATGTATTAAAAATCTTGAATTAATAGTAACTTTATCATAAAGAAAAATCAAGGCCCTGATGTCCTGGTTAAAATCTATCAAATGCTTAGGTTAGAAGTAATACCAAATACTTAAAGACAAAAGTATCCCAAGAAATATACAAAAGTCTTTCATCCTAATAAGAAAATTTACTAAGTCAACAGATAAAAGGAAAAAAAATAAAAAATTAACTGTATTTCCATATTTAAGCATCAAGTGGAAAATGAATTTTAATACAATTTAAACATCATAAAGACAGGCAAAACCTCTAACGAAAACTATACAATGTTACTCCAAGACACTGAAGAAGACTGAACTAAGTTGAGGGATATACTGTTTACATAAATTAAAAAACTCAATATTGTTAAGGTGTCTATAGATTTAACAAAATCTCAGTTGGCTTTCTGGTACAAACTGACTATTCTAAAATGTCTATGCAAATGCAAAGCATTTACACTGGACAAAACAGTATATACAAAGAAGAGCTAACTTGGAGGACTTACTCTCTAATTTTAAAACATATTACAAAGTTATAGCATCAAGACAATGTGATATAGGTGAAAGATAGATCAAAGGATCAGTGGAACAGAACAGAGTCCACAAAAAGACACATGCATATGTGATTAAATGATTTTCAAGAGATGGAGCTACCAGAGCAATTAAATTGGAAAATGCAAGTTTTAGGGGCGCCTGGGTGGCTTAGTCGGTTAAGCGTCTGACTTTCGCTTAGGTCATGATCTCGTGGTTGGTGGGTTCGAGCCCTGCGTCGGGCTCTGTGCTGACTGCCAGCTCAGAGCCTGGAGCCTGTTTCAGTCTGTGACTCCCTCTCTCTCTGACCCTCCCCTGCTCACGCTGTATCTCTCTCTCTCTCTCTCTTAGAAATAAATAAAAACATTTAAAAAAAAAAAAGGAAAATGCAAGTTTTTTCACAATCTTCTATTGAAATAACTTGATAAATTTATGGAAAAAAATTTCCAGCTTCTCCCTAACACTATGCACAACCATTAATTTGATATGAAGATAGATCTAAATGCAAAAGGTAATGCTATAATACTCCTAAAAGAAAAAGTAGATTATCTTCCCAACTTGGGGTAGGTAAAGATTTCTGAGATACTACACAAAAAAAGACCAGATGGAAAGTTAAATAATGGTGGACTGGACATCATTAAAGTTTAAAACTTCTTCATAAAAAACAAAATTGTTGTGATAATCAAATGTTATAATGGATGTGGAAACAGTTTAAAGGACATAAATGGCAAAAAAATTATTTGCCTGTAATGAACAGTCTTTCTACATCCTGGCATTTGGAGTTATTCAATCAACAAACCCTTACTAGTACCTACTATGTCTAAGCACTAGGCTAGGCTCTAGGAATAAAGCATTGAGCAAGTCATGGTCCTTACCCTCAAAGAATGTGCTATCTAGTAACTTACATTGACAACTAACTAGATGTTAAGGGGAGCTGTTCCACAGTAAGTAAAAGATACAGTTGCTTTTAGTTGAAGGTTACATAAATCTGTCTTAGGACTCAGGGACTAGCATCTAAACCCAGTCCTAGAGGTCAAGGGGAAATTAACCGGTGATGAACTAAATGGTGGTGCTTGGGAAGCGGGGTAGTGCAGGGAGGTTGAAGTAGAGAAGAGATGTTTCAGGCAGAAAGAACAAAAATCTGTACGAAGGTTCTGGGGAGAGAAAAAGCTGGGACATAGTATGGAAATCAAGTGACCTTTAGGATGATTGAGCATACAGAGTGCCTGGGTGGCTCAGTCGGTTAGGTGTCTGACTTCTGCTCAGGTCACGATCTCATGGTTCATGGGTTTGAGCCCCATGTCAGGCTTTGTGCTAACAGCTAGCTCAGAGCCTGGAGACTGCTTCAGATTCTGTGTCTCCCTCTCTCTGACCCTCCCCTGCTCACACTGTCTCTCTCTCTTTCTCAGAAATTAAAAAAAAAAAAAAAAAAAAAACCACACACACACACATAAAAGAAAAAGATGATTGAGCACATAGCACAAGAATGGGGTGGAGCAGGAGAAGAAAGGTGAGGAATAAAGCTACATACAAAAGCAGGGATTTTATTTTTGTAAACTGTGTTTAGAAGAATAGATTTTATTCCGGAGGCAATGGGAAGAGGGTCAAGTGTTTTGTTTGCTTGCTTTTGTTGGGGAATGCCTGGACACACTAGGAACCCTCTAGCTGCAGTGTATACACTGGGTTGTGTGTGTCGACTGGGTCGTGGGAAACTAAACTGGAACTGAAGAAACCCACAAGGAAACTGAAAAGTACAGACGACAGATAAGCATAACCTGAATGAAGCAGCAGCAGCTGGTAGTCTGGAAAGAAATGGGTAGAATAGGTTTGAGAGAGATTTGATAGAACTTGGTTCTAGATGTGGAGCCCTGGGAAGGATGCGGAGTCAGAGATGTTCTCCATGATTCTGTCTTTTGGGCTGGAGAAGCTGTCCCACCTTCCTCTGTGTTGCAAAAGGGTCATAAAAGACGAGTAGTCAGAAGTGTCCATGAGTTTGAACAAGAAGGACATCTCTGGGGAAGTAGTGAAAAGATTGCCAGTGTTGCCATGTCCAGGGGACAAGAGGCGAGTTCCAGTAGTTTACAGAGTCAATAGGAGAATAGGCCACTAATTTTGAAGACTTTTTTTTTTTTTTAAATAAACTTAACTATGAAAAGAGAGAGAAAAGGCTGCTGCTGAGAGAAACAACACAGATTTTTTTTAAGGTGAGATTTGAACATGTTTAAATATAGTGTAATGTGGGGCTCAGTCGGTTAGGCAGCCAACATTGGCTAAGGTCATAATCTCACAGTTAGTAAGTTTGAGTTCCACATCGGGCTCTGTGCCGACAGCTCAGAGCCTGGAGCCTGCTTCAGATTCTGTGTCTCCCTGTCTCTCTGCCCCTCCTCTGCTAGCACTCTGTATCTCTCTCTCTCAAAAATAAATAATAAACATTAAAAAAAATTTAATATATTGTACTATATAGATTTGTCAAATCACCATTGTACACCTGAAACTAATACCACGCTGTATGTTAACTATACTGGAATTAAATTAAAAAATGAAAGAGAGAAAGAGAAAGAAAGAGAGAAAGAAAGAAAGAAAGAAAGAAAGAAAGAAAGAAAGAAAGAAAGAAAGAAAAGAAGAAAGAAAGAAACTACAGTTACAAAGAGGAAAGGAATAATCTGCTCGTGATTTTCTAAGGACTGTGTGCAGAAGATAAGGAGAGATTAAGACAATAGGTAATTGAAACCCACATGAAGGTGGGTTAACCAGCTTAACCTTGAAGAAAGGACATCTTTCCAGTTTATTCAAAGGATGTTCACATGTATGGAGGACAGCAGTTGAAGGAGTTTCTTCTACATCCTGTGTGTGTGTGTGTGTGTGTGTATAATAAGAAATGAAGACACCTTATGACTATCTTGGATGAGAATTAATGAATTAATAGGAGGAAATTTTGAAATTGATTATATTAAAAAATGTGAAGGGCAACCAGAAGCATAGAAATTTGCTAGGAGTCCTTGGGGCCCTAGCTCATGTTGGTGACCTTGCATAAGCACGGCATTAAACTACATGGCTGTGTGTTGGGGTTCAGTTGTTTTCAGGGACATAAGCTAATGTATAAAGAAGTTGGACCGCTGCTTCAATTTAGTGATTTTTCGAGTGTGACAGCATAGGGAGGAAAGCTGAGGCCATTGGCAAGGGTGATTGACGTGAAAGACCCTGGCGCGTAAGGTGGATACAGAAGAAAACAAAACCTGGCAGTAGCTGAAAGGTAAAGAACAGAAATGGGAGTTTGTACACTTAGATCTTTTTTTTTTAATGTTTTATTTATTTCTAGGAGAGAGAGAGAGAGAGAGAGACAGCGCGAGCAGGGGAGGGTCAGAGAGAGAGGGAGTCACAGACTGAAACAGGCTCCAGGCTCTGAGCTGGCAGTCAGCACAGAGCCCGACGCGGGGCTCGAACCCACGAACCGCGAGATCATGACCTAAGCGAAAGTCGGACGCTTAACCGACTAAGCCACCCAGGCGCCCCTGTACACTTAGATCTTGATAAGATCATAGAATTCAGTTACTCAGTGAGAGTCACTGATGAGGCACTAAGAAAGAGAGGAAGTTCTAGTTAGAAAGTAGCAAGTTTAAACATAAAATCTTAGATGTTGGATAGTTGCTAGGAGTGTTGAGTTCTGAAAGCACATAATTGAAGTGGAGTGACACACAGTGCAAGGTTTAGACACAGTGCAATAAAGTCAAGGTTTAGAATGGCCATCAGAGTGGAAACGGAAATGACTCATCATCGCTTGAGTGGGAATGAAGAGTCAAGTATGGGCGGATAAATAGTGGCGAAGAACGCAAAAGAAATAATGCGCTGAGGTTATTACGAGGGGAGAGAAACTGTGCAAGGTCACAAACACCCAGAAGACGCAGCGAATTTCAGAATTACAAATCCTGCTGCCTTGAGCCCAGGGCAGGGGAGGAAGAGGGGTCAGGAGAACAAGCTGCAGAGGTCTTGTATTCACATTTTACTACGGGGCACTCAGGAACGTGTATTTATTTCCCAACAGACTAGGAGATACATAGAGGGATGTTTACCAACATATTTGTCTTACCTTTGTGGATTTAAGGAGCAGGTTATATGACAAGAGGCAAATCAAATGGCACTGTCATTCTATCTTAACTGAATAAGTCATAGAAAACTGTAAATAGTAGTTATTACCATTACCAAAATTTGCTCTGTCTCCAGAAACCTTCTAGAAGCTAGAAACTTGATGAGGAGGTGACTTTAAAAAGAATAAAGATGTTTGTATCAAGAAAAAAAAAACCCACAAAAGAGCTGCTGGTGGAGAGAGACAGAGATGGTCCATAATTAATATGAACATCAATCTTTTTGAAATGTCAGGATGAAAGCCTATTCTTGCTGAAATAATTTGATTCAATGTCTCTTAAAATAGCACAAAAGGAAAGAGAAAGGGGCATCAGCAAGGAAGAGGTTGGTAAAAATAATAGTACCTGGTGTCTTCGCACATTTCCTTGGTGCACAAAGTCCTGGGGTTGATGTCACTTGCTGGGCCACACTGCTCCCGGTCCCCAGCCATTAGGAGACGCAGCTACACATTTGAGCATTTGACATGTCTGCAGACAATGGGAAGTTCCTTGATTTATACTACAATTTATAAGTGAAGTCATGTTGCAAAGGAATTTTAGCCTAGGGTGTAATCGTTCCTCATCATACATCCTAGAAACACCCCTCCCAAATGGCGATACTGTATTCTACAACACCAATATGGCAACAAAGCATTGTCGTTCCCTTGTATTAAGTGGCTCTCTGGGGCAAGCATGCACTTTAAATGTTTCACGTCTGTCAGTTCTTACATCAGCCCCATGTGGTAGACATAATTCCCATCTTGGAGAGAGGAAAAGAGAAACTCGGGAAGGTTAAGAGTTAAATAATACATTTTGGATAAAAGCCGTTATCCCTGTGAATGCCCCCTGATGACCTTTCTGCCATGTCACCCTGCCTTCTGAACAAGTCTCTCTGGTCACTGGTACTTCCTCAGAAAAGGTCTGGAAAAGACATGATAAATTACACCCTGTTGCTGCTTCCAGCTCAGTAGCTCCATGGCGATCAGGGATCCGACCCAAGACCCCAGGAGAGTACAATGAATCCATGTCATCCTTTATGTCCACACCTGGATGCTCGTCTCTGCGGGAAAGTACCCAAAGCAAAGCACAGATTTTTGTCCTTCCCTAAATGCTGAAAGGGGCTCCGTCTCTCTGAGAGAGGACCAAACCTATCCTGGTGATGATCTAAATTTATGCATTTTTTGGGGCGCCTGGGTGGCTTAGTCGGTTAAGCGTCCGACTTTCGCTTGGGTCATGATCTCGCGGTTCGTGGGTTCGAGCCCCGCGTCGGGCTCTGTGCTGACTGCCAGCTCAGAGCCTGGAGCTTGTTTCAGTCTGTGACTCCCTCTCTCTCTGACCCTCCCTTGCTCACTCTGTCTCTCTCTCTCTCCTAGAAATAAATAAAACATTAAAAAAAATAAATAAATAAATTTATGCATTTTTTCACCCAACGTGCATTTACTGAGCATCCCCTACGGAGTATATTTTTGTGATGGGTATTTGGCATATATAAATCAATAAAGGTGCTCCTATGCCCCCATGAGCTCACAGATCAGTGAGGGCAAAGCCATGAGGGTGAATGATTACACGGCAGCATGGCAAAAGGGCAAAAACAGAATGACGCAAACTCGAAGGAAGTGGGCAAAGAGAGAGATGCAAAAATAAGCAACGATGTCACATTCTTGACGGATGATGCAGACCACATTCAGTCTTACACTCACTGCCTCCAGGGACATTTTGTTTTGTCAGAGGTCTGACCACCTTAGCCGTATTGAAAAGAGACAGAATCAGGGCCTGGAAGTTTAATTCAGTTTTTCAGCCATAATTCAAGCCAGGACCAAAGAACAACTAAATAAAAATAGAAGGTTTACTTTCCAAAAAAGGCTGATTGATATATTTTTAATGATAAAAATGTGTTTCTACTAAAAACTGTGACTGTAAGACCAAAATATACTGGTTTATTGTTGGTTTCCGGACATCAATCTTTTCTTCCCAGATATCTAATGATATTTTTATCTAGAGATTCATTTTATCAATTAGTTGTGCTCAATGTGGGCAACCGAAATCCTGGCAAGTATGGGCGCGGGTGGCTCATTCCATTATGCATATGACTCTTGATTTGGGCTCAGCTCATGATCTCACAGGTTCATGAGGCCTAGCCCCTCACTGGGCTCTGCATTGACAGCAGGGAGCCTGCTCGGGATCCTCTCTGTCCCTCCCTCCCCATCTCTCTGCCCCTCCCCCACTCTCTCTTGCCCTCAAAATAAATAAATAAACTTAAAAAGTAAAAAGAAAGAAAGAAATCCTGGCCAGGAGAAGTAAAGCAGTTTTCTTCCCTTATTTTCTTCATGAAAATACAAAGTCTGGTAGCAAGCTGTGGTTAGTACTGGTTCAGGGGCTCGTCAAAGTCTCTATTACTCTGCTTTTTCCTCCTGGACCGTGCTGAGAGCTGCTGCGGTTCCAGAGCTCCTGCTGTATTAATGGAGAGCTGAGCTGATGTGTGTTCTAGGCAGGCTAGTCAAGGAAAAGTGGCATGAGTTAAATCTGCCTTTCTTTTCCGGAAGCCATGCCCCCAAACCTCTGTTTACATCAAAGAGACCACTGCTGTGCTGGAGCAGATGTCACATGTGTTACATCTCAAAGGCAACACCACTACTGTGCCGTCATCCCATCTGCAAGGGAGGGTAGGACATTTTTATATATGTACGATATATATAATGTATTATATATTATGGTTCCATTGTTGCTCTCCCCTTGTAGGGCTCCGTTAATAAGATGGATGAATGACTATTGAGGATGCAAATTTTAACCTCAGCCAGAATCTTCAACACTTATTTTTTAAAATTTTTAAAAATTTTTTATGTCTTTATTTTTTATTTTGAGAGGGAGACAGAGAGTGAGCGGGGGAGGGTCAGAGACAGAGGGAGACATAATGGGAAGCAGGCTCCAGGCTCTGAGCTGTCAGCACAGAGCCCGATGCCGGGCTCGAATCCACAGACTGAGAGATTATGACCTGAGCCAAAGTCGGACGCTTAACCAACTGGTTCACCCAGGTGCCCCAAAACTTATTTTTAGAAAGCAGTATTGCTTTGGCACTTAAGGAAAACTTTTATAAATCACTCTATATTAATAACTTCTAATTCAGCAGGAAGAGAAACAAGAAGTGTGCTCAGTTATACTGTCGTACCACAGAAATATTTATAGCTCTAAAAAAAAGACTTGCACGGGCGCCTGGGTGGCTTAGTCAGTTAAGCGTCCGACTTTCGCTTGGGTCATGATCTCCCGGTTCGTGAGTTCGAGCCCCGCGTCGGGCTCTGTGCTGACTGCCAGCTCGGAGCCTGGAGCCTGTTTCAGTCTGTGACTCCCTCTCTCTGACCCTCCCCTGCTCATGCTGTCTCTATCTCTCTCCTAGAAATAAATAAAAATTTAAAAAAGAAAAAATAAAGACTTGCAGATGGGAAGTCCTTAACGTATTGCTAGTTCATTTGTATCAACGGATTGAATCTATAATACCTGGGTTCATTTTTGTTCTAACCATTGCTGAATAACTTCATATTAATATGTTTAAGCACTGGTTCATAAACTGTGTGTCTTTCCCGGAAGGGAAATGAGAAGTGTTAAAAGGAAGAGCCTAACATTTTTCTGCTTTAATATCTTGAAGCTTAGAGAAAGAGAAAATATAGCATGAAGCAAAAATGCAATCTGATGTGAAGTTGAACAATTCCAGCTAGCAAAGCAGTTGGCTGATTCAAAATAGTACCCTTCTTAAAAGACAAAACAGGTATCTGTGTGTGTGTGTATATGTATATATGTGGGTGTGCATATATATACATAGTTAACATGTGCATGCTTGCACATATGTGTATTTAACATCACAAACACATATTTTCTTCTGGAACAGGCTCACATATTTTACGTTGTTTTGTTTGCTTTACTGTTTCCAAGGAATAAGACCAGTCCCTGGAGTAAATCCTGCCTTCCATGCAGAAAAAAAAAAAATTACAAAGACTTCTCCTCCATGAAAGGAATGTATTAGTTGATCAACTTATTTCACTTGAAAATGCTTGACCAATGTATTCAGCTCTCTGCCATCTTTGTAAACGCTCAGCAATTCTACCAGTTGGATTTACTAATTTCTGAGTCACTACTATATCCCGGACAAATGTTATTGGACATATTAAAATACATTAGCAAATCAAGTGGTCTTGTCAAATGAATAACTAATTTATGATAGGAGAAAACATTTATTTACATCTATAATGAGTCAGGACCTCTGCAGGACCCTGGAGATACTGATAAGATCTTACTCATCCCTGTCTTTAATACTGTAAACAGCAGTCAGGCAATTACACAACCATGCTATGAATTCCATGATAGAAGCATGTGATCTCTAAAATGTTTTTCTGCTATATTAGTTGCATAGAGAAAGCTGGCAGGAAATATCTATAACCAAACCCAATATTTTTATTTTACACTGGTAAATAAATATACAAATACACTTATCTGTTTTGTAAGAAGGCAATACTCCAGCAGTTACTCAAGTGGATGGCAATTATTATTTTTCCTAAACTAAGCACCCTTTCCTATGCCTTAGTAAATACTTATGTGAATTAAACTTATACTCTTTTTTTAAATTTATTTTATTTTATTTGAGAGATATAGTGAGGGAAAGGGTGGGTGGGTGAAGAGAGAGAGAGAGGGATTGAGATCCCAAACAGGCTCCATGCTCAGCGTGGACTTTGGGATCATGACCTGAGCTGATATCAAGAGTCAGATGCTCAACCAACTGAGCCACTCAGGTGCCCCGCTCATGCGTTTTTTTAAAGGCTTTGGATTCTTATTATTTCTTGGAAAATCTTTTTAAAATAGTGTTTTGCAGAGATATCCTTAATAAATCAACACAGTCTGCTGATTCCTAAAAGCTGAGAGCTGAAAATTATGTTGATTATAACAAAAACAATACAAGTAAAAATATTTTATTTTTCTGACTTTGGAAATGTAACTATACCCTTTATAAAGTTGATATTCAGTGTGCGTGTGTTTATGTGTGTGGCGGGGAGTGGATCATATCTATGTGAAGGCTATGGGAAGGTAAAGGTTTTCATTTTCTGTTAATTTGTTTTTAAAATTTATTTTAAAATTTTGGTATAAATGAGATGCAAAAGCTGTTGATTGTCTTTGTGCCTCTTATGTAGGAAGAACTGGGAGCTTCTTCCTTGTGCGGGTACCAAATTTTAAACAGGTGTTTAAAGTCCTTACAAATTCTTCAGACTTTTTTTTTTTTTAATTTTTTTTTTAAATTTATTTCTAGGAGAGAGAGAGAGACAGTGTGAGCAGGGGAGGGTCAGAGAGAGAGAGGGAGTCACAGACTCTGAAACAGGCTCCAGGCTCTGAGCTGGCAGTCAGCACAGAGCCCGACACGGGGTTCGAACCCACGAACCGGGAGATCATGACCTAAGCGAAAGTCGGACACTTAACCGACTAAGCCACCCAGGCGCTCCTGTTTAGACTTTTTGATTCAAGCTATTTGCTTTTCTATTTAAAGGGAGACAGTATCCCCAGTGGATACAAGCATAAGCTTTGGAGATGGACAGGAGCAGGACTGGGCTGGATGATCTGAGCAGAGTGCTCATCTGTAAAATGAAACTTTAACAGTTGTTTCATTAGGGTAGTGTGAGAATTTAAATATTTAATGTATGTGAAGTGCCCATCCCACTATGTAGGAAATGTCCCATGACTAGAAGCTATCATTATTATCATCTAGCTATTTAAAGCACTTTTGCAGTTATTCACATCACACTAATTGAGACTGCTTAATTCATATTAGCCGAGGCATAGTATAAGTTAATTCCTTTCCTGTATGAGAGGGCAGAGACCATTGAAACAGGCCCCATTTCAACAATGTTATTAATATGTGTTCACATGTCAAGTGACTGATATCCTTATCCAAGACACTCACAACTCAGAAAAGGATCAGTTCAACAGGTAGAACTGCCAAGATATTAAATGGGTTATTTAGGACCAAATACGTTGGCCAAATATTATCAAAATATTCAATATGTTCCTTCAGAAGAGAATTGAAACATTTATGAAACTATGTTTCCTGTCAAGCTGTTTAAAGCATATTTTTGCTTTCTACGATGGATTTGAAATTAAAAAAAAAAAAGAGAGAGAATATTCATGAATAAACTTAATAAGAATAAAGCATAACCTCAAAAAGGAAAAGTACAAACTACAGTTGGAAGTTTTAAAAGAACACCTGAATAAATGAACAAACGCATTCCACTCCGAAAAGAAAGTTAAATACCAGAAAGGTATCAATTCTGCATATTTAAAATGCACTAAGTCCAACAAAAACACCAAGAGTACTTTTTACTAACTAAAAAACTGCATAATTCACCTAAAAATACGTACATTGAAAAGAATGAGAAAGAAATCATCTTAAAAATATATTAAAATACAGCATAAAGTTGAAATAATTACATTACCAAATTAATCTGTAAATATTTTTTTAATGTTTTGTTTATTTTTGAAAAAGAGAGACAGAGCATGAGTAGGGGAGGGGCAGGGAGAGAGGGAGACACAGAATCTGAAACAAGCTCTGTGCTGACAGCTCAGAGCCCTACATGGGACTTGAACTCACAAACGGTGAGGTCATGACCTGAGCCAAAGTCAGACATTTAACTGACTGAGCCACCCGGGTGCCCCAAATTAATCTGAATATCTTGATGGAGAAGGATAAGTATTCTGACAGTAGATCATTTCTTGCACTAAAATTTCCTATGGAATTAAAGTAATACCAAAAATCAATGAGAAACAGAAAAATTTATCAAATTATAGCTGAATAACAATGGAGACTTAAATTCATTTAGTGTCATGTGACACCATTTACCAGCATAAATTATTATTTTTTTATGTTTATTTATTTATTTTGAGACAGAGACAGAGAAAGTGAGTGGGGGAGGGGAAGAAAGAAGGGGGAGCAAGAATCCCAAGAAGGCAACACGCTGTCATCAGAGCAGAGCCCACGTGGGGCTCAAACTCATGACGTAAGCTGAAATCAAGAGTCAGATGATTAACTGACTGAACCACCCAGTTGCACCTCTCAGCATAAATTATTAATGATTTAAAAACTACACATGTTAAAAAGAAGGCTATACCAGAACACATAACCAAACAAAACAAACAAAATCTCTAAAAGGAAAGAGAAAAAAGTAATTTATAAACCTGACTTAAAATTGGAACCCTGTGTGGATCACTGCTTCCCATCCTCTACTGGGTTGTGCCCATTTGTTCAGATTTCTCCTATACATGAAAATGGATCTTTTGTGCTTCTTATTTATGTTATTGTGTGCATCTCTTAATGGATATTAGATATTCTCAAGGTGAATTCAGAAAAGGGAAAATAAGGACATGATAACCTTATCATAGGTGGGATGCATGTTGTCTGTAACTACTTCCTAGAACCTAGCACAATCCTATACACAATAGGCATTCATTCAGATTTGCTGAATATATGAATAATTGGATGAGAACAAGAACACCAGTGGCAAGTCATAGTAGCTTTTAAAGAATCAAGAAACAGAACAGTATGGCTGGAAAAAAAGAGTTGAGAATTCATTTAGTTGAGTCTTTTAATTTGCAGATGAAGAAACTGAAGCCCAGAATAATCAAATGCCTTACTCTAGGTCACATTGTTTCTAAGGAACAGAGGGTAAATAAGTGAAAATTAATACTTCCCTCTAATATTGTTTATCCATCTACCAGAACATCCAAATTAAAACTGAAGTTGTGATGGTAGACCTGATCATTCAAGAAAGATGCTTTTTCTTCGCATTTTTAAAATTTAGACATTCCATAAACTTAAGGAGAGAGGAAAACTGAGGTAAATTCATTCTTTTTTTTTTTTTTAGCACAATTAACTTTATTTTTCAAGGGTTCATATTGTAAGCATTAAACCACAAGTGGGCTTGGAGTCTGTAAGCCCAGACTCACATATTTAAGAACATAAAAGCAAACTGTGATCCATGAATGTGGATGAAATGGATGAAAACTAAAGGCTCACAGTTAATCACATTCTAGTTTTTAAATTTCTACAGCCTGGTAGTCAGAAGTCATAGGTCATGTACGTCTTTCTGGATGTCCCACAATGTCTCTGAGCTGAGCAAACTCATCATCATTCAGCTTCTGGTTGATAACACTAGTTAATCCCCAAGCATTCAGGATAGATGGAAGGCTCAGGAAGATATACATTCCCTTCATCAGTTTTGACTCTGGAGGAGTCATAGATAGATTTTTCAAAACGGATTCAATGAGATCAATCACACTTAATCCAAGAGCCCAGCTTGAGGACTTCACAGGCACTTTCGACCACCATCTTATGCCCATCTTTCCAATTTTCACTGTCATTGTCTGCTCCCATTTCTGGATTTAGTTTCTGGAGACAAAATACCTCCCACGTCCACTCTATGCCACAGACTCGTGCTTGGGTTGTCATGTTCTCCCAAAATCCATCCATGGCAGTTGCTGGGATGAATGCCAAATTTTACACCCATAAAATAGCAAAATCTAACAGAATCTGGATTAAACCCACTTCCAATCACACCGTGCTTGGATAGTCCACTTAATTTCCAGGTAACATATGTGAAAATATCCACTGGGTTGGAAACCACAATTATGACACAATCCGGACTGCAATTGACTTAGGGAGGAATAATGAACTTGAAGACATCCACATTCCTCTGCACCAGACTGAGGGGCTCTCTCCCAGCTGCTGGCAGACTCCTGCAGTTACCACCACAGTATTAGAACTGGAGGTCACAGAGTCATCACTATCTGCCACAATTTTAGGTGTCTAAAGAAATAAGCTCCCATGTTGCAGATCCATTATTTCTCCTTAGAGTTTATCTTCCAGAGCATCCACTAACACAGGTCATCCACCAGAAACTTTCCCAGAATGCCAGTGACATGCACCACACCAACTTGTGCAACACCCACTACAGTAATTCTATTGTTTTGGACAATTGCTCTTCTTCTGCAACTGGTGCAATCAGATATTCCTTACGAGTTGCCATTGTGCCCAGGAGAGAGATGTGAGAGTCATATGAGGAAGACAATAAGGAAAATACTTTCTACTTATCGACCAGAAAGACTGTGGCAAGTTTCCTGAACACTCTAACATTGTTAGCTTTCAGTACAAGGCCTAGAAATGCAACCGCTTTACCAATTTTAAGGTCAGTTGGTAGCAGAGTTGGGCATGGGTTCAGCTTTTCTGAGTCCATGTGTAATGCTCTTTCCACCATACTCTTATACTAACTAAAACATTTCTTAGTAAAACACAAAAGTGCTGGGGAGAGAAAACAGGAGCCAATAGCATTAAATTTTAAGAATAGGTAAGACAAAAAAACCTTATATTTAAATAAATGTATTAAAATTAATACTCCAAGAATATATGTAAAACAGGATGTATTTATTCAATCAGTATCTATTTGTTCAGCATACATTTATTAATTACCTACCATATGAAGACACAATACAAGATTTAGAAGATGTAATGATGAATAGATCAGAAGTTGTTCCTGCCCTCATGGAGTTTTGAGTTTAAGGACTAAGGTCAACAATGAGATTGAGATAACAGAATCTGGAGATTGGATCACTCTGGAATAAAAATGTGAACACTTACCTGGACCATTCTGGTTAACTGGAAATTAAGTGAGAAACTGAAATTTTATAGAAATATAAGCAAAAATTGGAGCACCTGGGTGACTAAGTCAGTTAAGTGTCCAACTTTGGGTCAGCTCATGATCTCGTGGTCCATGAGGTTAAGCCCCATTGTTGGGTTCTGTGCTGACAGCTCAGAACCTGAGGCCTGCTTCAGATTCTGTGTCTCCCTCTCTCTCTCTCCTTTCCCTGTTCATGCTCTATTTCTCTCTCTCTCTCTCTCTCTCAAAAATAAGCATTAAAAAAGAAATATAAGTCAAAAATAATCTCTAAGGAAAGCTAATTTTAGGTGAATAGCCTCTTAAGTTTATTTCTCAATTTTTATGAAGAAAACCCTACACCTTACCAAACACAAATCCAAACCAGTCTTCAATCTCTATATCGACCACCAGCCCTCATTAAAATGTACATGAAGCTGTCCCCAGTGACTTCTACTGGAGAGAATCAATCTGAAATAAATATGAGATCTTCAAGGGAAGTAAAAGTAGAAACTTTTAGGAATCTTTGAGGAATAATAAGTACTTCACATTTGCCAAGTAAAGATCCAGTTCTGTATACATGCCTACACTTTTCAGAGAGTTTTCAGACCAATCATATCATTAAGGCTCTGGGATTTGAATCGTAACACATTTGATATCACTCTGGAGTGGCGATGAAAGCATTGGCTTTCCCAAATGGATCTACTGAAAACAAAATTCTTCTGCACAAGAGACGTAGAGTCAGATGGCCCTGCAATCCGGCAGCCCTGGTTTCATGGGCAACATAAACAGAACAGAGACGAGAGCCAAACACAGATATCACCTCCTGGTGGTACTTGGTTAAGATGAGTCCTGGGGGTGCCTGGAAATTCCTATACTTTCTTTTCCTTGAACTCTCTATTTTCTTAAACCGGAGAAGGAAGAAAGCAGAGCTATGGGGAACTGAGTTACAAAAGGCAGCAGGATCAGCCTGAGATGACAAGGTATCTCTAAAGCAGCAAAAAGGTCAGAAGCAAGGGTGACCAGGATAAAGCTCTTACAGAAAGCCAGAGCCCAAGGAAAACTTAGGAAGGATGACCATTCTAGGACCCCAAGCCCCGCTGTGCTATGACATGGACTGTTGGTGGTTTGTAAGTTTGACTGTGCCAGGCACCATGCTTACTGCTTTGTGCTACTATCTGTTTAAGCCCTCACAGGTCAATGAGTTTCCATCTCTTCTGCCCCTGACAATTTATCCCAGGCTGACGTGTCCAGGTACCTGTTCTACCCTTGGCCCCTAGATGTGTCTCCACAGCACAGACCTCCTTTTCTATCATCTACCTAAATCTTTATGGAGTTGTTTTCATATTTAAGTAAAATGACTTCTCCCTTTGTGAGTTCATCTTTCCTACTTATGGGTTTTCCAAAAGTGCAGCTGAAATCCAAATGCCTCTTTATTAAACAAGAGGGGAAATATGGTATTTACCCCGAGGGGCACTTTTTACAAAAGGACTACTGCACACATCAGTGAATATAAAACTGGAAATCACCTTGGAAGGAGGTCAAGGTCTTGGCTAATCTTCCACTTTTTCTGCCCTGCTTGGTAATCATCAAAGATCTAGTACATGGTCTCCACAAGGCAGCCAGTAAAGAAAACTCAGAGGCAGGAACTATGATGTCAGATGACCGAGAAATCTATGATTCCTGGCCTGGTTGCTTCTTCACAGTTTCTACAGGGGTGTAAGTCTGCCTTACTCATCAGTCAATCCGGACGTGTGATAGCAATTGCTCATCCAGTCACTAAAATCAGGAAGAGGTGGAGAAGTCAGCTACAAGGAAACGTTGATATTGACTGTTAACACTGTAAGGTTGTTTAGCATCACAGCAGACATGACAAAGAAAAGGGAGTTTAGAACAAAAAGTCCCTAAATAGCGAAAAGGACACAGAGGACATATTTCCAGCTCTCCTCTCTCAGCTGGTTCTTCGGAGTACTTTAGCCATTTTCTTGATTACAAAGGCCACCTCGGATTAAAACAGAGAAAGGAAGAGGCGCCTGGGTGGCTTAGTCGGTTAAGCGTCTGACTTTCGCTTGGGTCATGATCTCGCGGTTCGTGGGTTCGAGCCCGACGGTTCGAGCCCCGCGTCGGGCTCTGTGCTGACTGCGAGCTCAGAGCCTGGAGCCTGTTTCGGATTCTGTGCCTCCCTCTCTCTCTGACCCTCCCCTGCTCATGCTGTTTCTCTCTCCTAGAAATAAATAAAACAAAAAATAAAAATAAATAAATAAATAAATAAATAACAGAGAAAGGAAAACATGAGCCTGTTGTTATGACAGCATCACACCTGCATGTTTGTGTTAGGTACACATCTGCGTGTGTGACTGTCCCTGGGCATATGTGCATGTCAATGCATGACTGTGCACAAACACAGCAAGTGCTCGAAACAAGGTCTGTGGGTTCTCATGTAGCAGCTGTAATAACAAGAACACCTCAGCCACACACTTGTTGGCCTCATATTAAATTTAAGATTCCTCGCTTTACATCCAACTTTTATGACTTCTTCTTTTATGAAGCTCCTCCCCCCCCCAACCTTTCCTGCTTCAAGGATCCGGAATCTTTACCTCCTAAAATATAAGCTTTGGATGGTCCTTTTCCTTCCTCCAAATAGTCTTCCCATCCACCTGGAGGAGTTGCCAAGGTCTTTAGACAAAGGGAAACTTTTTCTAAAATACCTGGAGAAGGTTGAAGTGAGCAGACACGGATACCTGGATTTCTTGGCCGTTGTACAGACGGCCTCTTGGTCTTCCCCGCAGCTTTTCAAAGCAAGTTCCCTGCTTCTATAGAAGTCCCACCTTGCCTTACCCACTTTGAAGCATCCATATTAACAAGCCTCTATCTGACATCGCGCTGCCCTGAAGACATTACGGCTCCTGGTACTTTTAGTTAAGAATCCCAGTCTCTAACAAGGAGATCCACACTCAGCAACATCTGGAAAGAGAAACTGAGAAAGAATGGCAACAAATTGCTCCACGCTGATGGCAGAGAGGAGAATTACTATTAATGGGAAATCATTGAATTTTGGCTTCAGTTCAGCCTGAAACATTAAGCATCTTCTAATGTTTCTCTCTGTGGTAGTAAATTGACTGAAAATTGTGATTTTTTTTAGTGGAAGATGTGATGAACCATTCAGCAACAGCCTCAGCTCTTCAGCTGACATTTTCTCTTCTACTGTTTATTTGTTATTTTAATACTCAGAGCTTTAGAAATACAACTCCTCTTTTTTTAAATTTTATTTTAATTCCAGTCATTTAACACAGTGTCTTATTGGTTTCAGGTGTACAATATAGTGATTCAATAATCACACACATCACCCAGTGCTCATCATAACAAGTGCACTTCCCCATTGTCTATTTCACCCATCCCCCCTCCCCTCCCCTCTGATAACCATCAGTTTGTTCTCTCTAGTTAAGAGCCTATTTCAGGGTGTCTGGGTGGCTCAGTTGGTTCAGTGTCCGACTCTTGATTTCCACTTATGAGGTCATGAGATTGAGCACCACACTGGGCTACATGCTGAGCATGGAACATGCTTGGGATTCTCTCTCTCCCTCTCTCTTCTCCTCTCTCCCTCTCTCTTCTCTCTGTACCTCCCCCACTCCCTCTCTCTCAAAATAAATACATTAAAAAAAGAGTCTGTTTCTTGGTGTGCCTGCGTAGCTCAGTCAGTTGAGTGCCCAACTCTTGATTTCAGCTCAGGTCATGATCCCAGGGTCATGGGATCAACCCTCACATCAGATTCTCTCTCTCATAAGCCCTGCTTAAGTTTCTCTCTCTTCTGCCCCTCCCCCTGCACTCGCTTGCTCTCTCTCTCTCAAATAAAAAAATAAGAGTCTGTTTCTTGGTTTGCCTCTCTTTTTTCCGTTGGCTTATTTGTGTTATTTCTTAAATTCCATTTATGAATGAAATCATATGGTATTTGTCTTTCCCTGTCTGACCTATTTTGCTTAGCATAATACTCTTTTGCTCCATCTATGTTATTTCAAATAGCAAGATTTCATTCTTTTCTATGATTAATATTCCAATGTGTGTGTGTGTGTGTGTGTGTGTGTGTGTGTGTGTGTGTGTGTGTGTGTGTACCACATCTTCTTTATCCATTCATCAATCAATGGACACTTGGGCTGTTTTCCATATTTGTTGTTATAAACATAGGGGTGCGTGTGTCCCTTTGAATGAGGAAACACAACTCCTCTTAATCAAATTTTCCCTGTAAAATTTGCTAAGAATCCAAGGTAAGTGAATCATTATTCAGTGTCACTTTTTTCAAAGTTTCAATTTAACTTTATACTAGTTTTGAAAAGTGACATGATGTTTATTGGTGTGTCTCAGCTTATTGGTTGTCACATGAAATGGTCTAATTTTTTCCAAACTCTGGTTCCCAACTGTGCTGTGTTACTCTCTTTTCCTGATGGACAATATTTCCCTTAGTGACATCTTGGTCTGACTTCTTCTTGATTTTCCAGTCACCTTAAGTCATTGAAGGAGCCATATTGAGGCACACAAGACATCATTTGAAGTGATAATCTCAATCTTCGCTGAACTGTATTTAGCATGAGGGAAGCAGACTCATGGTGCATGGTGTACATGTAGGTGAGAAGAGGGGGTTTATAATCTCTGCCTTTAAACATTTGGGGATTATTTGGAGGAAGAGACAGAAGACTTGGACTCTATAATTTCAAAAGCTAGGTCTCTCTCAGTGAGAGATGTTTCCAGGAGACAGATTTAAACTCAATATATGGAAATTCTGCCTACAAATTAGTTGTCCAAAAATAGAAAGGCTGACTTATAAAGTTGCACATATTCCTACATCAGTTAAAAGGTTGCTCAGGGAAGAATCCTTTGTTATTCCATTTACTCCTATCCAGTCACTCACAACCATCAGCCCAGCCAGCATCTCATCCATTAGGCAATCCTGCCAAACCTACCATAGATTTATGTCCCTGTTATGACCAAACTCATACAACCACCATCACTTATTGCCTTGAGTCCTAGAGTAGCGCCTTACCCAGAACAGCCTCCTGACTTGTAACTTCCACACTTGCCTTCCTACATCTTCCTAAAACAGCCAGATTGGTGTTTTTAAAATGCGAATTACATTATGTCTGTCCCTATCTGTAAAGCCTCTGTGATCTCTCATGGCATTTCAACAAAATCCACATTTCTTACCACGACCACCAAGACCTACAGTGGTCTTATTCCTGCTGACCGCTTTCTGAGTGTATCCATTTTACTCGCCTCTGAGGCTGGTCCTCACCGGCCTCGCCAGTCACAGGTCTCCTTGCTGAGTCCTGAATGTGCCAAGCAAATCATTTCAGGTCCTTTGTACCTGCCATTCCCTTTGTCTGGAAAACCAGTGTGCACATGGTCCACTCCTTGTTATGGACTGTGGGGCTCAAATGTCACCTCTTCAGAGCGACTTTCTCTGCTGCCTCATCTAAGATGCCCACACTACTCTCTTGATCTCTCTGAATCGCATCACTCTATCACATATTGTTTTAAAATAGCACTTAGTAGAATTGACTTATCCCCTTGTTCAGAAAAACAATTATTAAGTGCTTATTCTGTTTCAGATGCTTTTTGAGGCAGTGGGAGAAGGTGAACACAAGAGCAAAATCCATGCCCTCACAGAGCTCATGTTGTGGTCAACATTCTCCCTTGCAGTCTGAATTATGTTCACTTACCGTTTATCACCTGCCTCCTTCCGCTAGATCCCTACAAGGCAGTGATCTTGGAAGCCTTTTTGTTGCTGAAAGAGTACCACTAAATAACCGTGGCCCAATAAGTATTTGAAAGAATGAATAAATAGATTTTTAAATGCATTCAAATTCATTAGATTAATGAATTCTATCCATCAAAGCACGTAGTTTCCTTCTCGTCTTAACCCAATGTCAAAGCTGAGAGGTTTTACAGAAAACCTGGTCCCATGCTATTTGAGGTATGGGAAGAACAGCAGTATCTGAGGCCTAGTTACAAGCACGGAGTCTCAGGCTCCACTGCAGCAGAAATCCGCATTGGATAAGATCCCAGGTAATTCCTCTGCACAGAATCTGAGAAGCACTAAGATAGTCCATTTACCTTATGTCAAAGATAGTAAACCGAGGCTGAGGGACGACCTGGACTGCCCGGGGAATAAGATCATATTCTAACTTGATTCTTCTTTCCTTTAAACCATGAAGCTTCCCAGGTATTTGTTTGTAGCTCAGTAAGGGCCAGCGACCAAAAATTTGAGACCTGCGCAGTGACTCCGATGGTGAGTATTTTCAGACGCATGGACCTCAGGACCCCTGATGTCTAGCTGCAAATGTGCCTGCAGCCCTCACATCCTACTCTGTGGAGCACCTCCCCCACCAAGTGATTTCTGGAGGGGAGTGCTATCTCTCAGAGGTCATTCCTTTGTGTGCATGCAGATCCTGTTTCCTCAATACCAAAAATTATTTTTATCATTTTATTCTCGACAGTCAGGAAGTTCTCATCTGAAACCTTTTTTTTGTTGTTGTTGTTTTAAGGGAGGGTTGTTTTCAGCTCATCTTACAAGAGAGAATCAAATGTTCTCTCTGCATTATTTCTGTGCACACGCGATCTCTGCGTGTCTGGAATTGCAGCTACATTTCACCCCTTTGCCGGCAGAGCCTGGCTTACGCTCTCTGGGCTGTTGTTTTCCTCACCACAGCCCCTCAGCCGCTGCAATGCAGTAGAAGTTGTTTCTGTGAGTGAGCAGCTTCTGACCTGCCCCATTCCTACTGGATTTTCGGGCTTCCTCTGCAGAGAAGCTGCTAGTGACGCTGTTCCATTACTAACGTCTCCAGGAGACATCCTGCAAAGAGCATTCCTTGGGTTTAAGGATTAGCAGGGAAAAGAGAACTTCCAAAGGTTCTATTTTATCTCTCATAGGCAAACATCTGCATTTGGAGCCTTTAGCCGTGGCCCTGCCTGAAGATGGTCCTGCCCCCCTGTGTGGCACAGCACCGATGCCCCTTATCTAACATCAAACCTCCGCCTGAAAAGAGCAAGACGAATCTACAATTATAAAATGAAACGTCGGTCTAAATTCTCACCTTGAAAAAGATAAAACTGGTTCTTCTCTCATGCAGACGGATATGAAATACTGCAGTTAATACTGACCCAGTAGTACAAATAATGAAAAGACATAATTTGCTTTTCTTTACTTTTAGAGGCATAGCAGGGGTTTGGGAGCCAGATGGATTTGGGTTTGGATCACAGTTCTGCTGCCCTATCAGCACTGTGACCTTGCGTGTAATACTTAATCTCTCCTAACCAAGGATTTTGTATCACAATAAGGGATTAATCCACCCCCAAGGGACATGTTAAAGCCTCCTGAGCTTCCTGGGATGTGGTGCCATCAATAGACAGTAGATGCTTTTGCTGCTGTGATTAGCAGTGGCAGCCCTTAATGGTGCAGGTAATGGTGTTGGTGGCATATAAATATGCCATGTGCAGCCACTCAGATAAGTGGCTGTGGACCAGGCATTTAAATTGATTTAAAACATGTCCAAGTATATACACAATGGATGTGGATAATCAGTCAGCAGGGAATGGTAATTAGCAAATTCCTGAACCATGGCTCTGCCTACAAGACCAAGAGACTCAGAGGCCACATCAGGAAGTGACAGTATTGGCTGAAGTGGTCCTCATCTGAGCAGGACAGGGTCCACGCCGGGGTGGTGGCCTGGGCAGGACCTCAATATATCGGCAGACACGAAACAGGATTGAAATTCTGAATCAGGATCTCTGGGGTTAGAACTCTGCTATCTGAGCCTTCCCCTGTGATTTCTGTGCACACAAACTTTTGAGAATCTCTGGTCAAAAAGCCTCCCAGGGCATAGTCCATTCGGACAGCACTAATCCAAGAGAAGGAGGCCTTGGGCAAAACAAATAATTACATGTATGAGACAACTAAACAGCATGAGTCAAAGGATTTCCCCACAATCTTATCCGTCTTTTATATGTAACCCACTCTCCATTTCTTGGCAACTTACACAGCATTAAGGACTTCCTGAAATGTGCAGAAATTGCCTAGCCTTTTTATGATTGACTTTGTTTTCCCATTTTGTGAAATTCTAGTACATTTTATGTGGCATGCAAAACAGATACAATTAATATGAGAAAGGCGGACAGGAATTTACTTTCTCAACTCTACATTTTTAGTCACCACATAATTGTCTATCAGTCAGTTACCAAGTATTTACTAAGCACCAACACCGGCCAACTGCCTAGGGAAGGATAAGGTCCAACATCATTTTACACAGACTTTACAATCTGGTATAGAAGAAGGAAATGCAAGGAAAAAGTAAATACTAAAAGAGTTACTATTGAAAATGAAAATAATGATAGAATAGCAACAACATCCATTCACTGAATGCCTCCTATAAATGAGAAACCACGCTACATGTTTATATAAATTATACCTGATACTTGTAACAGCAATACAAGAGAGGAACCATCTCCTTGTGTTACATAAGAAACTGAGGCTCAGAGAGGTTAAGAAGCTTGTTTAAGATCATATGGCAAAACACTGGAAAGGCTGAAGTCCATACTTCTAAAAAAGACATTATATTTTTAAAATTGGGAGAATGGAAAAGAATTCTCAATGATACCAATATATTGCCAGGTCATTTCGTCCATGCTGTCATGGGGGGATGAGGTTGAGAACTTGGTCAAGGGCATGAAGCTAACAAGAACTCAGGTATCTTTACTATAAGCTGTGAACCCCAGTGTCATACTCATCTATTCAGTACGAGACAATCATAGCTCAGCAACTTTCTGTCCTCTTCCTCACCCCCTTTCCATCTTCCTCGCCTCCCTGCCTTCCTCCCACATCAGTCAACAAGCCTCAAAATAGAATATATTTAAACCAAGGATTCTTGAATATGTTTGGTCTATGGACCATGTCATCCAGCAAAAGTGTTATGCTTTTTCATGCAGCTCTGCATCTGCATAGGCAGGTCACTGCCTAGAATGCTGGTCATGCCCATCTTGGGTAGGTAGACCTCATTTCATGACATGTGTCCAAATATGTGTCTCTAGATGGAATTATTTACCAATACACTTATGCCAAGTTAATCATTCTTCCATCTGTGCCTTCACAGCTCCTGTTACTTTGCTTCATTAATACACTAGATTTTAAACTCCTTGAGGGTAAAAACTATTTTTGATTCATTCTTTATGCTCTTAGGACCAAGAATTAACAGGTGTTCAAAAGTCTAGGTGGGTGGCTGACGGAAAGAGGGGCATAGTTTTGCCTCAGTCTTTAGAGGACCTCAGAAAGCCCCAGCAGTATAGAAACAATCTTCTCCTACTGAACAGTCAGCATAGACAGCCATTTCCAGACCTGGAGACACAATGGGACGAGATTATGGTGATGGGAGAACACTGTCAGAATCTCCAAGGGAGCACAAGGGACAGTTGACATTACTATAATTAATTAAAAGATTTTATGGATTGTGACCATGGCAGGGAACACTTTTGCCATTAGAAAATAGATATATTACAGGTTTACTGGATAGAATTCCTCAGAAAGCTAGCATGCTTTCAAATATCCCAACCTTTTTCTATTAACTTCAGTATAAAAGCTCCCAAGCCTCTCTTGACATTCTCTCCCCAGCACACTCACATTACATAGACCATCCCCCATTCTCACAGATCCTTCTTGGTTTTCTCCTCTTTAATAGAAGCTGCTCTCAGAATGGAATGTTTTATCAATTATTAGTAACTTAGCATGGACTGGAATAACTCACTCCTGAATAACTCTCAAGACTTATTTGACATCAGTCAGTAACAACATGGCATGAACTTAAAGTAACTTAGAATAAATCCCTGAGGAGTTGCCATCCTGGAAAACAGGGCTTTGGTCTCTAAGAAAGGAATCAGGGCTCATAAAAGGAAGGATGGTGGGGAAGCTCTCCATGGAGTGTCTCAAAATATCAGAAGTGGGCAGTCACCTGGCCCAATATTATTGTTCTCTTTGAAACTCTTGATGATTATGATGCCCAAGGCACTGTACTAGCATAATTTATGATCCTCACAATAATCCTCTAAGGCAACTCATCCTATTGATCATGTTTGTCTCAACTTTAGGGTTTCTTGACCCCCTCCTCAATTGTACTAGCACCCTCCCCAAATGTCTTGTATTATTTCTCAATAGTATTTATCATAATTTTACTTATATAATTATATATTTAGCTATACAGTATCTTCCTAAGAAGATTTTAGGCTAAGAAGATATTAGACACTAGATTCGAAGTCCATTAAGATAATGATCATATCTGCTTTATTTTTATCTATGGCTCTATGCCTAGCAACTAGCATAATGCCTGCCTCATAAGAGGTATCCAGTGAAAAGCTTTGATTCATCAATGATTGAAATGAAGAAATATCATATAACTGTTACTAAACCCACTTTACAAAGGAAGTGAAGGTCAAGGTCAAGTTTTAACAGCTTGAAAGTAGTTGGACCAGTTCTCCCAGGGGTGCCTGAATCCCAAACCCATGCACTTTTGACTACTCACTGCCCTTCTTTCAGCTTCAGGTAGGAACATACTTGTTAATGGGGTATCCATTGTGCATCCACCTTCTTTCTCCTAATCCTCCCACACAAATATATAGACAAATGTTTTTTGAAGTATGCGTTAGAACCTTACTCATAAGCTTTGTGTAGGCCCACTGCTATGATAAGATCAAGAGGTCTTCTAAAAGAAAGCCAAATTTATAACTATATTATTTTCTCTGTTGTTTTTCTGAATAAGGAATGACAACTGGACTTAAAAATAAAAAGAAATCAAGATAAGAATAGTTCTAGAAAACAGCCATCCAGGAGGCACTTTACAAGCAGAAAACCATTTTGTGGCTTGAAGATAAAGCATGGGGCATATATGCAGTAACTGCAGGAAGAATTCTGGAGGGTTCAGAAGAAAACATGGACACTCCATAGAGGCTCTGGGCTTGGGGAATGAGAGCTTGGGCCAGGGCATCAGATGACACTAGTGAGCCCCAGATCCTCCTATGTCATGACGATAAAACCCGCTGAACAAAGTTGTCCTGAGAACTGAATGATATGCTATATTTGGAAAGTGCTTATAAAAGCCTTCATAAATGTGACAAGTTGAAAGCTGACAAAACGAAGACTGGGAAATGGCCATCATATTTTCTTGAACTGTCCAAACTCACAAGAAGCTCATGACATGTTTGAAGAGAGAGGGCTTATAAAGAATCCTGACATTTTAGTATGTGGGACCAATAAAGCCGTACAGTATTTTAATCTAAGAATCATTTTAGGCTCAGTTACTGCAGACTTTGCCTGCTGTAGAAAATAACGCTCACAGAATCTATCAGCCCCCTAGTTAGCTCCAAGAGCAAGTTAAAAAGCCATTGGTATCATTTGCAGCACAAACTTAGATTTAAGCAATTTATAGGCGGAAGAGGGTGTCTAATTTGCACATAACTGATGGCAGAAAAATGAAAGATAAGTTCATAACATTTCAGCTGACTCTGCAGTACAGCTTGCCTTTTTATTTTGATTTCCTTCAAAATTAAAAGCAACAGAAATATGAGCACAATGATTTCACTGCCTGTGGACGTGATTCTTTGCCCTGGACTCAAAGCTCTGCACTACCTGGCGCTCACCAACCTCCCAGGACTGCAGTTTCACCTGTGAGGGGTTCACTGATGGAATTACCTATACATGGTACCTTTTGCATCTCCAGCTCATGGTGTCCCTCTTATCCATACACTCATGAATTCATTTATTCTTTCATTCAAATAAGTAACTTTCTGGTATCGGGAGATGCTGATGGACAGGACAGTCGTGGGCACCTACATCAGGAACTATATAGCCTAACATTCAACTGCTATAAACATAGCCAAGTGTACTTCTCCCCAGTTTCCATCGGTTGATATCCTGCCCCTCTTTTCCAAATATTACTTATTTTCACATGTCTTTTTTAAACTCGCCAATGGGGTGCAGCTCTCCTACCTGCCTGTACTTCCTCCTTACATTTCATAGCTACTACTGTCTATTAAGTGCTCTATGGCTAGTGCTGGACTCAGTGCTGTAGACAGGTTATTAGATTTAATTTTCAAAATAACATTATGAAGTAGATAAGGTCATGAAACCCAAGCTGACCAAGGATGAGACCGAAGCTTAGAGATGCACTCTGCCCAGGGTCACTCCATTCCAAGTGCTGGAGCCCGTCTTCAGAGCCAGGCAGCCTGACCCCACAGCCTGGGCACCCCATCATTATGGCTCTCTGCACCAACATTTTATCAGCATCATTCTGGTCTCCCCACACCCTCTGGCCCTAGGCTGAGAGTCTCCCGAAGGTAGCATTTATCTCATTCCCTTCTCATCCTTCCCTGCCTGTCCCACACCACCTTCCTGCCCAGTGGGACTAGATAGTGAGTCAATATTTGCCAGATTTAATTAAATTCTACAGATACCCAATTTAAATTCCATGATCTATTCTTAAACCATCTAGATGACCTTTTGAGTTCTCATAACACATCAGCTCACTTTGTACTTCAATATTTCGTGGTTTCATTTGCATAAACTCCTTGGTGTTTCTATCTCCAGATATTTTATCATGCTAGAAAGCTAGCTGTGGTTGCTTTTATTTGTGCATCTGCAGTTACAGAAAGTGAGGAAGGAGTCTGACTTGTCCAGGAGGCTGAAAAATATTTCAAAGAATAGATGAGTCTATGAAAAAGGCTTCTTGGTTTTTCCAGGAGGGTATGACACAGGAAATGCTTTGAGCAGAGGTCTCTGCAGACTCAGCTTTTTCAGCGAGAGGTCATTAGATGGCAGCCTCCATCACCACCATCAGAAGGCCTCAGTGGCAGAATGCAACCTGCCCAGCCATGACTTCCCTCCTGGCAATTCTCACCACAAATCCTTTATAGAAGTATATGGTACTTTTAAGTCTGGTTGCAGGAGAGTGATTTGAACATTGATCTTATATAATAAATCCTGGTCTCCAATCAATGCCTTCACTGAGACTGAAAAGACACAGCTCCCAATAACTATGTAGTCTACACAGACTTCAAGAAACTATTTCCCCTGGGAGAAGACAGGCACAAGTACTAGTACAAGTGGGTACAAGCAATACCACTGTCGTGAATCATGAAGAAGTCAACCTTTTATCCATAATTCTGGTGGAACTATAAATTTCCTGGATCTCTGGAATGAAATTCTTAAAGAAACTAAAACTATGTGGTTACTTTCTGTATGAAATTATTTTGTTACTGGCAATATGAATAGGTAGATAGATGTTAACAGTGTGAATGTGAGCTTAAACTGTATTATCTATACTATCACAGGCTTCGAGGCCAAAGGAATGAGCAATAGCACTGAGGCACTGCCTCCCAGGTTGCCAGTATCAAGCTCCCATCTTATTCACTTCTGGCAAGGAGTGGACGCTTGGGAATTATGTAAGATCTGTGAGAGAAACACAGGTGAAGCCATTAATACAGGGCAAGGTGATAAATACTCTAGTAGATGAAGAAACGCCCAATGCTAAGAAAATGAATGAATACAATTTTGTACAGTCATACACTAGGATATGACATTACATTGAGATGCATGAATACTCCAACACAACAACACAAAGAATCTCACAGACAAAATATTGAGTGAACTCAGTGACAAACAAAAGAATACACCTAACTGAATGATTCCATTTATAGGAAGTTCGAGAATAGGTAAAATTAATCTAGAGAGGATGGGAAAGGATGTACCTCAAGGAAGGGATATTGAACCATTAGATCTGCTGATGAATAACTATACTATTTCGTACTTCAATATTTTTGTACATGGTATTTCCTGCCTATAATGTGGCCCTCTCCTTTGTCTGCCTGGTGGAAATCGACTCATTCTTAAGGACTTTAGCTCTGGGAAGACATTCATAAGACCCTTCCTTGCCCTCTACAAAATACCCCTCGAAACAGATTACCAAAAACTGCTAACAGTTTTTCATGGACAGGATGGAACCAAAGTCTGAGTACAATGAATAATAAAGAGGTTTACTTTTCACTACTTTTTTGTTAAATAGATTACCTATGTAAAATAGAATTTAGGCAGAAAATAAATAAAAGTAAAGTTAAGTGCCTGAACTACCAGTTTACTATAAATTAGGAATAAAGGGGCAGACACCCTAAACCCCTAGGAGTTTCCTTCCTTTCACCTACCCCAATCCAGAGACCACTTTTTCTTTCTTAAGAAGACACTGAGCAAGGGGAGCCTGGGTGGCTTAGTCGGTTAACCATCTGACTTTCGCTTAGGTCATGATCTCGTGGTTCGTGGGCTCGAGCCTCGTGTCGGGCTCTGTGCTGACTGCCAGCTCAGAGCCTGGAGCCTATTTCAGAGTCTGTATCTCCCTCTCTCTCTGACCCTCCCCTGCTCACGCTGTCTCTCTCTCACTCTCTCTCCTAGAAATAAATAAAAATATTAAAAAAAAAGAAGAAGAAGAAGAAGACACTGAGCAAAGCTAAATTAAGCTTTGGCAAGTAAATTAAGTATGGCAAGTAAAGAGGGAGTTAAAATCTGTAGGTTGATCATAGTAAGGCTCTCATACAAAGTTACAGTAAAGTTCTTACAGGTGAGCAGAGACTATAAAATACAAAACTCAAAAAGGACAGAATTCACTTATTACCCAGGTAAAAACAATAATAGGTCAAATCTTCCCAGACTGACTCTCCCCTATGTGCATTCTGTGGTCCCTCGTGTCTACACTGTGGGATAAGGCATCCCTCTTTGATGAAACCAGGGAAATTGCTCTAAAATAATAGGCTTTTCACCTTGAAAGCAGAGGATCTGACTTTGGAGAGCTAGGGATTTTTTTCTGAAATAGGATACACAATTGATTATGCATAGCATAAATTTAATGTTACCATAAACTACAAACCACAGCTAAGATATTGTCTTCTGGATTCCTCCATTCTAATCTTCTTTTTTTTTAATGTTTTATTTATTTCTGAGAGAGAGAGAGACACTATGTGAGCAGGGAAGTGTCAGAGAGAGAGGATACAGAATCTGAAACAGGCTCCAGGCTCTAAGCTGTCAGCACAGAGCCCAATGCGGGCCTTGAACCCCTGAACCATGAGATCATGACCTGAGCCGAAGTTGGAGCTTAACTGACTGAGCCACACAGGCACCCCTCCTCTATTCTAATCTTAAACTGCTCTCATAGCAAAACAGGTGAACTGTTTTCATTCAACCCTGAAACATATTTATTTTGCATTTACTCTGTGTAGTATGTAAAAATAATAAATGGTTCTAGTTTCATCACATGTATATTCTAATAAATTATGAACAGGAGGAAAGTAAAACAAACAAGTAAGGGATTTCATATGAAAGGGTTGTGGTTCAAGCCACATATCTATTATATTTTGTAACATGATACTAAGCAAGTCACCGTGTCTCTCTAACTCTTAGTTTCCTCATCATAATATTGGATCAACAAGAGTGAAGAACAGGTTTTCAGGAATACCCAAAGCAATGAGATTACAGCATGTATTATACAATAGACTCTTAATGTAGAACTTGACTCTCTTTTATACGTTTTCTTCTTATGATATGCTAGCATATGTATTAATCATAAAACCATTACTTTCCACTTAACCAACCAATGAACCTATAGAACATAATCATATTAAGGAGTCAATATGATGTAATTGTTCAGTTTGGGCGGAAAATAATACGATTAAATCTTCTCAGTTACTTACTGTTTGTTTTTAGGAAAATTATCTGATCTCTATGGGTTTATTTTATCCCCCTTTTTAGAAATTAGGGGGATAAAACCATCTTCTCTTAAGGGATGATGTGAGGATAGCCTAGGCTACACCCTGCTTAAGAAGTCACTGAGTAAAAGTTTGTTCTGCCGTTTCCTTCCCTTAAAAATTGGTGTGTTTTGCATTTTTAAAAATAATTTTCTGAAATCCATTGAGATAACTGGAGACACCTCAGAATAGAAAGCCATCAAGAAAGACATCTGAACTGAGGGGATAAAAAGGAAGGAAAGCTCAAAGCTTGATTCTGTTTTCTGAAGGAGAACCACCCTTGATAAACCCTGGCTAAAAACACAGGCAACTGGTCATTTGCCAAATGTTACCTTGTAATTACCCAGCCCTCAACACATTATGGGATTCCTCTTAATATGTGGCCTTCCTCATCCTTTTTTCCAGTGGACTTTTTCAGCAAAGACCAGGCGCTGCTCCAGCACCCACCTACACAGCAGCTGCTCAGTGTCAGGAAATGAATACACAGACTTCTTGACAGTTTGATCCCATCACTGCATTTAAGCTTCAAACCAACTCTCAAGTTTTTTTGGTATTCTTTGACTGACCCAGCCATTCATGCCTAAGTGTCTACTGTAGAGAAACTCCTGAGCATGTACGCCAGGAAATATGCTAAAAAAGTTCACGCCCAGGGCTGAATTGTGTCCCCTCTAAATTCACGTGTCGAAGCCCTAACCCCCCAGTATCTCAGAATGGGATCTTATTTTGAAATAGAGTTGTTACAGATGTAGTTGGCTTTGTGAAGATAGGGTTATACCGAAGTAAGGTAGACCCTTGAAACAGGAAGATTGGTATTCCTATAAGAAAAACACCACATAGACAAACACACACACAGGGAGAGCACCGTGTCAGGACTAGTGATGCTACCATAAGCCAAGCAGCCACCAGAGGCTGGGGGAGGGGCCTGAAACAGATCCCTTTCCTTGTGCTTCAGACGGATAGCGACCTTGTTGACACCTTAAGTTTGAACCTCTGGCCTCTAGAATGGTGACATGGTAAATTTCTATCATTCTAAGCCACCCAGTGGTGCTATTTTGTAGCATATCAATATAGGCTGATACTCAGTATGCACTGGTTCAGCTGATGAGCTGTCAAAACACTGAGCTAGTTTTCCTCAAGTTAGTATATGGATGCTTATGCCACTGCTCTGAGTCTTTTAGGCACCCTTGGCCACCCAGCCCACCCTAACTCCTTTCTTGGGACCGAGGTCTTCCCTCCTTGATACAAAAGTAAAAGTTTAAGGCCTCGTGAACTCAGCAAACTACATATTTAAAGCTTCAACCACCTACTTAGCTTGGTTTACTCTCCCATTGCAAGAGGCTGAATGTGCTGAAGGATACACACATTCTCCTCAGCTCACCACTTCCTCATTGCACCTTAAGACAAGGCCACATTCTCTTTGCATTGTAAGGATTTTACCTCTAAGCTCTCTGGAGAACAAGATGTTTACATATTAACTATCATAACAATGTAATAAATATCCCAAATCTATACAATTCTCTCTAGTTCCTAGTTCCCATCAAAAAGGAGATCCTGAAGTTAAGGGTGAGTTAAACTCACATACCCACTGTTTTAGACCTAAGGATCTAATAAAATATTCCTAATTGTGTCCATTCAATGACTTCCCATCTCAAGTGGCATTTTCCATCTCTTGTTTCTGCAGCCTCACAGAGGAGCCATTCCCGCACAGAATTCTTTTAGCAAATAGCATAGGACATACATGCTTCCCCTGTCTCCAGACATCCACAGAAAGCACAGATGGAGTTGCTGCCTCTGTTAGGCTGGGGCAGCCTAACAGAGAAAACTGTGATGTTGCCTGACACATGAATAAAATGTCACAAGCTATACCTTCATTGTGGGTAGCCCTCTCACGAACTGATGTGATCCTGTGTTCTCACCACACTAGATCTATCAACAGCTCACTATGCTGTAAGGGGAAACTGCTTTGTAGACATGTCATCATATGAAGTCACTACTGCCTAGTTCAAATAGTCATCCATGCAGGCTTGTGATAACACCTGTGTAGGAAGGATGTGGACATAAACTACAGCTTTAATAGGAGCCCTGACTTTCTAGAAAGATTATATTTCAGAACCCGTATTCATGCATTTCAGTTGCCATGGGCACAGGCAGCTGTGTGGGTATGAAGCAGCAGCTTTTAAGTTACACAGTCAAAGGAGACTTTTGATTAAAGCAGATCTCAGCTTGCTTAATGAGTACTGATAGATCCTAAATCCAATACGCCAACTCTTTGAGGGAATTGTCAATGTAGTTTATTTGTTTCCAATGGCATTTCTTAAGTCACATTTGTTGCATGAATGGATGAATGAACGAACGAATAAATTAATGAATGAATAGTTCAATTAATGAGTATAGATTGAAGGACGACTGTATATGGTAGCATTTTGCCAATAGGCAGAGATACAAAAATGAATAAATTATGGTTTCCCCCCTCAAAGATCTCACTCTTCAGTGAAGAAGGAAGGTATACCTAAGGTAATTTTTTAAATAGACAAGTTTTATGTCCTACAAGAGAAACCATTCCTGGGAGAAGAAGGTAGTGCCAGACAAGGCTATAATGCAGGCAGTGATGCTGAAGCTTAGTCCTAGTGGATGAGTGGGCTTTGCTCCAATACATTTGAAGATCAAGAGCATTCCTGGAAGAAGGAAGAGTATGTAGAAAACCTAGTCATGAAAGAGCAAAATCTCCCGGGAATGCAAGGAATATTTCTCATTCAGACAGACAGTTCTAGCATTACTCAAGTACCAATCTGTAATGCAATCTTAATCATCCGAAACATGGCCACAGATCTGCAAATGCTCCTCAACATGGGCACAAACTATGACAAAGTCAATGCACTTGATTTCTTTGTGAAATGGTGACACCATCTTCAGAGCAAAATCCTAGTTAGTTAGGTAAATGCTTCTTGTGACATCAAGTTTACTCATTTGACAAACACAGTTTTCAACAATCTTTTGGGGACATACATGAGGAAAAACATAAGCTGAGAATAAGAAAAGTAACCAGAAAAATGCAGAAACCTAGTAATCATCTTACTAGCCTTTCTCTTCCTCCAGTGAGAACATACCCAGCTCCCAGAGCATATTACAGGAAGGTATAACGCCTGATTTTCTAATGATCCTCCTGACTAGGAGATTGGTTAAGATTCCAAGTCTGTAGTTTGTTAAAGTAAGGTAACAGGCAATGACTCCATACTTTTTCATCAAAACCACCTAACCATTAAAAAGCCTGGCTTCTTCAGGGTGTAGTTTTTACTCCTTTTTAAATGTGCTGAAAGGCCCACTGGAAAGCTGAGAGATTAGTATATTTTCACTTTCCTCATGATTAGTGAAGCAGACATTGGCTTCCTTATCCTTTGATTCTTTTGTGTGATGAACAAAGTCACTACATTGCTCAGAAGACAGTTCATATAGTTGAAATACATATTTTATTTAGACATACTGAGGCAGAAATATTATTACACCAAGCTTTAAATTGAAAATCAAGTGAAGGCATTAAGCAGGATTTTAAAGAGATGAAACTACACTCTGAAATACTTGAAAAGCCTGCTCTTCTAAGGACAGGGGCTGGGAGTTAGGCTAATGGAAGGTTTTGGCTCTCCTTACACGTTTCTGCAAAGATGCAGAAAAGCGCAAACATATGCAATATTAATCACATATAACAAATCCATGACATCTAGTATCTGGCTTACATCCAAAGAAAAACAGAACTGTATCTCAACTCCACTACCTGTTAAAATTCTAACACATCTGAGAGTTTGCCTTATTCTGAATCAGGGCTTAATCTCTAGAAATGGATTTATCTATCTAGCTTTTGGATACCTTTGAAATTCAAATGAGGTAAGTCTGTGTAAAAGCATGAGCCTCATTCCATGAATTTTTCTTTCCAATAGGAGTCTTTAAAGACCAAAGATGACACCTGGGAAAACTACTGCCATGAGTCTTTGCTCTCCCAGTTTTAGAGGGCTCTTGTGAGATTAGCGGTCATATACGGTAAGTGCTGGCACATACGTAAATGGTCGGTCAAAGTCATTGTTGTTATTCTATGCATTTAAAGCTCCAGGAAGCAATTCCCATCTTAAATTGTCTTTCTAGAGGAGGAGATCATTAGAGAGCATTTCTGCTTTAAAAATAGGTACCAAAGCTCTTCTTCAGTTAAAAACCTGACTCATTTCTCGAGTTACCAATATAATGCCCTCATAGGTTTTTCGATTTCTGCAATGACAAGACCTTCTGCTTAGAAGCAGATCTAGTATGAAGTTTTCTCTTCCAGTGCTCTCACTTATAATGTCCCCTTGAGGTTCTGGAAGAGTCAAATAGTGTATTTCAATCAGTTATGTGATTTTATGAAATGTGTGGAATAAATGTGCTTTAGCAGCAGACAGTTAAGACCATTGGCTTTCCAATATATTTAATCTGACACATTCCCCCTCCTGTCAGGCACAGAGTACCTAACCAAAAGGTATGGAGTACCTAGCTGAAAGGAAAACTGAACTTGAAATATATTGTTTGGTTTTAAAGAAATATACTGACGTAGCTCACAACTACTTCCATGCATAGTTAAGTCTTTGATAGTCATTTTGTATAGGGATGTCTTCCAGGTATGCTACTGCCACCAATTGTGGCAAATGACCTCACATCTTGACATGAAGGTAAAGGGCAGAGGTTGAAGGCTGATAGGAATAGGTCCTATAGTACTTGGTGCTAGAGTTAATGGGTAATAGAAAAGAGACAAAGTTTGAAAGGAACAGAGCTGAAAATTCTTCCAAATCCTATAAGTTAATATGAAAGATGATAGAAATTTTCCTAAATTTAATGATGACCCCCAAAATGTAAATACCATTACCAAAATTATTATTGATCAATATTTTTAAATTCAATTAACCAGGATAGACAAAAAGCTGAATAACCTTTTTATTCTCTCTATAGATAATAGTGTAAAATATCATCATAGAAAAATATTATCAAATACAGCTTAACCAAATAAACACAGAAAAAAATATTATAGGGGTAAGAAAAGTAGTTAATAAAAATATGATAGTTCTCAACTTTAAAAAGTTTTTGTGGGGGCGCCTGGGTGGCTTAGTCGGTTGAGCGTCCGACTTTTGCTTAGGTCATGATCTCGCGGTTCGTGGGTTCGAGCCCCGCGTCGGGCTCTGTGCTGACTGCCAGCTCAGAGCCTGGAGCCTGTTTCAGTCTGTGACTCCCTCTCTCTCTCACCCTCCCCTGCTCACGCTGTCTCTCTCTCTCCCTCCTAGAAATAAATAAAACATTAAAAAAAATTTTAAAAAGTTTTTGTGTGTTGAAAATTTTCATTTGTATATTTTCCATCTAAATTAATATTTACTTTTATATCTCATTTTGTCTTTTCTTCTAAAACGAAAATCCCCCCAAATAGATGTTTGAAGTCCCATAAAATTTGCATCAATCCCCCCTTGACATTCACTCAGATCCTGAACTGACTATATATATAGTACTTCTGGTGTTCCAAGTAGCAATGAATCATCCTCTTGACCTCCAGCATTTAATCAGTAGATAAAAGACACTAGGAACAAAACGGAGATCAAATATCACTTTTATTAATGGACACCTAATGACTATCTTGGGCTCCAAAGCCTGCAACAGAGACCTAAGGCCAATCTGGGTGGACTATTTTGTCCCACATGGGAGGCAATGAGATATGACGCATCCACCAGTCACAGAGTAGGTAGAAAATATTTTATGTCTTCCTCAAATTGGAAAGCCTGTTCCATGGGTTCATTTCACAGAAACTAGAACCATCTGCTCAATGTACCTGGGCATACTGAGTTCAAAGGGGACAAGAAATAATAGGAAATCCAACATCCACATTGCCTTTACAGTGAAATCACTGCAGTGGCTTAAAAAATGCTCTCCAAAGTACATAAGGATGTACCCAATTAAATTAGCTTCAGCCTTTTTTTTTTGGAATGTGTGCCTGGTGGGGGAGTGCTGGAGAAGAGCAGAACTAGTGTTTCTTCAAATACTCCCTCTCCATGAATGTTCCTTCCTATGAAAAAAATGAGTAAATTGTAATAAAGATCTATCATTGAAAAGGGTCTTAAGACTGACTTAATTAAAGACTCAAATTCTTTGAACTGATACCAAAACATAGGAAAAGCCAATGTGTATGTATTAACTTTATTGCAGAGTATACCTGTTAACTTAAGTTCTTTGGGTGTTGGCTAAATCTTGGAACAAACATGTATGTTCTGCTGCCTTATGAAAATTTTCAGAAAGCTGATAGTTAACCCAAAGATATAAAACAATCATTCTGTAACAAATACATAACCTAAGTCTGCTACTGAAGTTTAGTTTGCTTCAGGGTCTTATGCCATTCCAGGAATTTATTTGTGTAGGTGTACTTCTGCAGTATGAAAAGAAGCATATTTTGATGTACTTGTAATGTCAAGGAGAAATAATCTATAACTTCCAAACAAAAGAACTATAAAAACTTAACATGCATCTTATTATAAGTAAAGAGAGAATCTCACTGAGGCCACCTCAGGGAAGCAGACGAACCAGATATGGAATCAGGGAGTGGGAACCTATTGAGGGATGTAGGTAACATAGTGAACAACGGATAATGCAGGTGTTCTAAGCATAATTATGCTGCCAGATAGCCTTATGATCTTTAAAAAGTGAACTGTATTTTCTCTGGACCTCCACACCCTCAAGCACACTTGTGCATGCACACAGACAGAGAGAGAAAAAATGAACTCATCCAGCTGTTAAGATCAGTGACATAGTACAGGACTGAATTATTGATGCAGTGCTTCCCAAAGAGCACACTTCTTGATTCCAGTACATGAGAAAAGTTCTGAAGAAGAGCTTTCCATAGTCAAATACTTTTAGAAAATGTTGCATATTTTCCCCATTGATATATTCAGTGTGCATTAGTCTAGTGTTAGTTAGTCTAAGATGTACCACAGTAATATAATCGTTTTATCTTTGTTTAGCATAATGCTTGAAAAATATATTTGTGAAAACCTTTTAGCGCAATATCAATGACATGTAATTTGGGAATGTCCTCTAAGGCAACATTTGAGAGTTGCAAACAAATTATTTAGAGAGACCTACAGCACAGTACTGCACTTAGATAATACAATCAGAATCCTGCTTTGAACTGTCCGCTTGTGATAGTGCTGAATTTGTTATTTGAAACTCCAATGGCCAGACACACAAGAATCCTTTGATATAAAACATGAAGTGACGCAGGAGGGGTGTTGGAGGAGGGAAGACTACGTTGATCTTTAATAATATTTTTCTTAATGTAAAAAAAACTTTTTTCAAGCTTTTATTTAAATTCTAGCTTGTTGACATACAGTGTAATATTAGTTTCAGGAGAATTTAATGATTCATCACTTACATACAACACTCAGTGCTCAACACAAGGGCCCTCCTTAATTCCAAACATCCATTTAGCCCATTCACCACCCACCTCCCTCCGTCAACCTTCAGTTTGTTCTCTATAGTTAAGAGTTTCTTATGGTTTGCTTCTCTCTCTTTTTGCCCCCTTTCTCCTATGTTCATCTGTTTTGTCTCTTAAATTGAAATCAGATGGTATTTGTATTTCCCTGAATGACTTACTTCATTTAAAATAATATAACCTAGCTCCATCCACATGGGTGCAAATGACAAAATTTCTTTCTTTTTGATGGCTGAATAATATTCCATTATATCTATATATACACACACACACATACACACAACTTCTTTATCCATTCATCAGTTAATGGACATTTGGGCACTTTTCATAATTTGGCTAATAATTTGTTGATAATGCTGCTATAAACATTGGGGTGCATGTGCCACTTTGAATCAGCATTTTTGTAGCCTTTGGGTAAATACCTTGTAGTGTAATTGCTGGGTCACTTTTGAGGAACCTCCATTCTGCTTCCTGAGTGGCTGTACCAGTTTGCATTCTTAGCAAAAGGGTGAGAGGATTCCCCTTTTTCCATAACATCTGTTGTTCCTTGTGTTGTTAATTTCAGCCATTCTGACAGGCATGGATGGTATTTCATCATGGCTTTGATTTGTATTTCCCTGATGATGAGAGATGTTGAACATCTTTTCATGTGTCTGTTGGTCATCTGGATGTCTTCTTTGGAAAAATGTCCACTCATGTCTTCTGCCCATTTCTTAACCAGATTATTTGTTTTTTGGGGGTGTTGAATTTGATAAATTCTTCATGGGTTTTTAAGTAGCAGGAAATCATGTGGGATTGGAGATTCATGAATTTAAATATAAGTTTGTCACCATGCTAGGACCTCATTTGAGAAAAGGGAACATATAGCAAAAAAAGAAAGCCACAAGTTCTGTGAACTATGTTCAATGAGAGATACAAAAGAATATAAATTTATGGCCTTTATTTTTTTTTTAAATTAATGTTTATTTATTTGAGTGAGAGAGAGAGGAGGGAAAGAACAGATGCACAAGTAGGGGAGGGACGGAGAGAGACAGAGGGAGAGAGAGAATCCCAAGCAGGCTCTGCAGTGTCAGCACAGAGCCTGATGTGGGGCTTCAACTCACAAACTGTGAGATCGTGACCTGAGCCAAAATCAAGAGTCAGATGTTTAACCGGCTGAGCCACTCAGACACCCCTATGATCTTTATACTAAAAGGGCTTAGATTCCATTTGGGAAAAATCATGCACATATATGTAACCAAAAAAAAAAAAAAAGCATTAAAGTAGATTAAAAAGATAAGGCAGAGGCTGTGGAGCTGTAGGTATTTGCATAAGGGATAAATTCCCCTGTGTGGTCAGGGAAAGCTACATGAAGGATTGGTGGTTCAGGTCTTCTCTATCTCTCTTTTTTAAGTTGGTTTATTTATTATGCAAAAGAGAAAGCATGAGCAGGGGAGGGGCAGAGAGAGAGGGAGAGAAAGAGAATCCCAAGCAGGCTTTGTTTGGGCTATCAGCACAGAGCCTGACATGGGGCTGGATCCCATGAACTGTGAGATCATGACCTGAGCTGATATCAAAGTCAGACACTCAGCAAACTGTGCCACCCAGGTGCCCCCTAAGAATGATTATGTTGAGCATGGAAGGGTGGATGGATGGATGCATTGATGGGTGAATAAAAGAATAAACATCAGTAATGATAATGAGAATAGTTTAAGATAGGGAAATGATCATGTATCAGAATATCCTCAGGTAGAAATACCAACAATAATACCTGATAATGAGAAATTTAAAGCAAAAGCTATCAGGCCCCAGATATATACAGATATATATATACAGATAGATAAATAGATAGATAGATAGATAGATAGATAGATATGTGCATATATATATATATATGTTTTTAAAGGCAAGGAAATAAAGATCCATACCTGTCCCTAAAAGTTTAAATGCTTCTGGAAAATAAATCAAGTTATTTCATTTCAGTAAACAACTATAGCCCAAGTCCTTGGATGGTAGGTAAGTGCTTAGGGCATAACAAAAAGAAAAGAAGAAGGAAAAAAGAAAAGAAGAGAAGAAAAGAAAAGAGAAAAGCCATATTCCCTGAACCACAAGAGCTTCAAGATATATTGATATGGAAGAGGAAGGAATAGATATATAAACAAATAACTCAAATAAAATAAGGCAGCAATTTAATCTTTAGTGTAAGCCAAACACCAAATTATAGAGTGCAAAGGAGAGAGTTAAAATTTGACTGTGATATTCTATAAAGATTATATAAAGGAAGTGACATTTAAGCCAAGTCTCTATGAATAAATTACATCAAATGAGACAGAGAAATAAGAATTTCAGAAAGTCCAGACCAAAAAGCAAAGGAATGGAAATGTGAGCAGAAATTGGATGATTAATAAATGTTAAATAGCAAATGTGTGTATGAGGTACAAGTGGCAGTGAATGAGACTGACAATATTCTTTAGGCAAAACTGTGAAGGGTCTTGAATGCCATATTCGCAAAGGATTCATGCATTATTAACTATATGGTTAAGTATTTTAAAACAAAACTTTTCCAGCCATTCTCTTGAATTAGGCAGGGGCCACTCAGGAGGCATCCAGAGAAGACAAGACCAGAAGAAAATAAGAGAGAACTTGCTTCCAAATTCTATGTTCCAACTTAATTGGAATATCCCTGCTCCGTGTCTCATTTCATGTTCAGCTTTCACTTAGGGTTTGGTTTAAGCAAAAAGACCTATAAGTTTTTAAAATGTTTACTACCCTTGGGGTGCCTGGGTGGCTCAGTTGGTTAAGCATCTGATTTCAGTTTAGGTTATGATCTCATGGTTCATGAGTTTGAGCCCCATGTCAGGCTCTATGCTGACAGCTCAGAGCCTGGGGATCCTCTCTCTCCCTCTCTCTCTCTCTCTCTTTCTCTCATCTCTCAAAAATAAATAAACATTAAATTTTATAAAAAATAAAATATTTACTACCCAAAGATTTGAAAACCTAACTCTGGCTGTCAAGTACAAGATACTTTAGAAAGACAAGGATACTTTAGGAAGATACAGTAACAATTTAGGAAGATATGCTTAACCTTTTATTAGAAAAATTAAAAGTAGTAGAAAATGGAAAACTGAAAAAATATTTCTGAATTTTTATAAGCAGGAACTGTCTGCATACTGAATGTTGACATTGAGATACAAAGTGAGTGGACATACAATGATGACTCCAAGGTTTATGTTCAAGGACCTAGAAATATGAGAGTATCATTCACTGAGATAAGGATCAAAAGCTGAAGATAAGAAAAGCGATGGGACCTGTTCCATTTTATATATGTTGATTTTATATATAGGCTTGCAGCTAGATAAAGAGATACAGTTAGGTATTTCTGGAGACAAATATGGGTTAGAGATATATATTTGGGTGTTCCGCTGCTAAACAGTGGATATATGCCTCATATGTAAACACCCAAGGAAAAATTGTTAACAATAAGTGAGATATTAAAAGGTTTTCCTTTTACATTAGCTAGGCATTTAATTTAGCAGTAACTATGCTAAGAGTTTTATATGCATTATTTTATTTAATTGCATATGAGTTCTATGAGTAAAGAGCATCACTATTGAGGAGAATAATGTAGAAATTAATATCTGAGTTGGAACTCTCTATATTCAAATCCTGCCTTGGCTGTTTACTATCTGCGCCATTTGGGGCAAATTATTTAACTTCTGTGTGTTTCCATGTTCTTATCTATAAAATGAGGGTAATACTTACTCCCTAGCGCTGTGATGAGAGCGATATACACTTAATGCATATAAAATGTTTACCACAGTTTCCACACCTGGTAAGTGTTCAATACATGTGAGCAATTATTTTCCACCCCATTTTACAGATAACTGAAGATAAGTCAGAAAGATTAAGTAACAACTAATGACACACTGCTAAATAAATCGGTCATCTATTCCGAAGCCCACTTTTAAACTTTTAAACATTTTAAACTGTGTCCTAGCCTGACTCATGTGCAGAAGGAAAAAAGGTCAGGATGGGGGGCGCCTGGGTGGCTTAGTCGGTTAAGCGTCTGACTTTCGCTTAGGTCATGATCTTGCGGTTCATGGGTTCGAGCCCTGCGTCAGGCTCTGTGCTGACTGCCAGCTCAGAGCCTGGAGCCTGTTTCAGAGTCTGTATCTCCCTCTCTCTCTGACCCTCCCCTGTTCACTCTGTCTCTCTCTCTCCTAGAATAAATAAAAATATTAAAAAAAAAAAAGTCAGGATGGTAACCTTGGGAAATGCCTACATTTAACAGTGAGAAGAAACCAGAGCAATAGGTCAAATAGATTTAGAAGGCAAGGTCAGTCTACCAGGAAAGGCCGGGGAGGATGGTGTTGCTAAATTTTTGGAGGAAAGGGGTAGCCAGTAATTTCAAAACCTTCAGAGAATTTTGAAAGGAAATGCAATACAAGACTGTGAGATTCAACAAACAATCCCTGAAATAGTTAAGAGAGAATTGACCAGAATGATTAGAAAAAATCCTAAGCAGAACCATTTAAGAAATGAATGCAAGGGAGGGAAATGAATGTAGTGTAGAAGTATGAATGGAGAATGTCAATGTAACATACAACTTAAGGGAAAGCTTAGAGCAAGTTTTTATAGAGTGGGGAAACCCTGGCCATATTTTTAGGTAGAGACAGGAACTGGTAAGGGGAGAAAGGGTGAAGATATCAGGAAGGGGCTGATCAATGAATGCATCATGACGAAGGACGAGGTAGGAATCCATGGGGAAGGGAACCCATGGCACATTTTAGCCTTTGAAAAGACAGACTATGGTTACAAGAGAAAATGGAAGACATCTAAGGGAAGCATGTGGAATTTAGTCCATAAAGGCTTCAGAATTTTTGCATGAAGAAAGGAATTCATTTGTAAGCACTGAGAGAGGGATTGTGTGGACCTTGAGGAAGAATTAAAAATTTCTTCACAGGAATAAGAGAAAGATTACTGGGCAACCATGATGGCCCTGCTGAATTTAGAGCAAAGCAGCTGATTAAGCAGCTTGTACAAGGAAGTGAAAGAGAGAATGAATCTCCTATCCACAGAGTAAGTTAAAAGGAGGCCAAAAGATATAAACCACTCACACAAAAAGAAATGGTGCTTATAAGTCAATACATATCTCATATAAGGAAGAGAGAGAAAATGCAAACAAGCATTTGGATAAAACAATACATAAACGTATGCAACAGGCTGTACAATATTTGTCACGGAGCTGCCTACCGGCATTATGATATCATTTTTGGACATCTTAGTCACAGGACATATATGTGGCAATTTAAAAGAATAAGACTCCAGTTCTGACTGTCACTAATAACTCATTAGTGGCCTAACCTGATCAAAATTTGTTTCTTCTCGGGGCGCCTGGGTGGCTTAGTCGGTTAAGCGTCCGACTTTCGCTTAGGTCATGATCTTGCGGTTCGTGGGTTCGAGCCCCGCGTCGGGCTCTGTGCTGACTGCCAGCTCAGAGCCTGGAGCCTGTTTCAGTCTGTGACTCCCTCTCTCTCTGACCCTCCCCTTCTCACGCTGTCTCTCTCTCTCTCTCCTAGAAATAAATTTTAAAAATATATATTTAAAAAAAACAAAAACAAAAACAAAATTTGTTTCTTCCCTCTGGGCTTCAATATCCTCACCTACAAAATGAGGCTGACCTGGAAGCTCTCTAAATGTTACTCAGTTTTAAGATTGCAGGACTCTATATTATACATAATATTCACTGCCTTCCCTCTCCACCTGCCATGCCTACAGGGATCTGTTCTTTGAACAGGATAAAACTCTTAAGCTGACATTAAAGGGATGTATTAGAACTCTCAGGATATAGGCATGTCTCACTGACCCAAGGGCAGGTATGCAGCTAAGGCTCAAAAGGGAGCTGCTTCATTCTTATCTCTCTCTGCAGCTTTCTGTGCTACTTAATCTGCATGGAGGACGATGAACACACCACAGCTCTGAGGGTTAAGGGATCACTTCGAATGATAAACTTGGATCTTTGCGGCTTATTCCAACTGGCTTCAATTCTAGTTCAAAATTCATTCTAGTTCAAAATATTCTGGACAGGGGCGCCTGGGTGGCTTAGTCGGTTAAGCGTCCGACTTTCGCTTAGGTCATGATCTCGCGGTTCGTGGGTTCGAGCCCCGCGTCGGGCTCTGTGCTGACCGCCGGCTCAGAGTCTGGAGCCTGTTTCAGTCTGTGACTCCCTCTCTCTCTGACCCTCCCCTGCTCACGCTGTCTCTCTCTCTCTCCTAAAAATAAATAAAAAACATTAAAAACAACAAAATATTCTGGACAAAGAGGTAATTTCACTACACACACACACACACACACACACACACACACACACACACACACACTTCTGGAGGCCCACATATGAATCAAGAACAGTAGTTCTAAGCTATGCAAGAATTTACTATAAAGGCTTAGATCAAATGGTGGCAATGTATAAGCATGATCAAAGGGAAGAAAGGTCCTCAAATATTTTTGTCTCAAGATCAGCAAATTGTTATATTGAAACCAAAAATATGACATCCCAGAAAGTTATGTGCACTGACTTCATCACTGCTCCCCTTAATGAGATCCATATCTCTAATTATTTTCCCCACCTGGTCCAGGAACACCCTCTTTTAATCACCTGTGGTTTCTATTCTTTCCTTTTGTATTCTCAAGGCGATAGGAGAAGCATGCGAATGGACTGTTTAGCAGATTGTAGGTACTTAATATATTAATACTTGATGAAAAAAAATGTGGCAGGCTAAATCTCGACCTCTAATGTCCAAGATGGTTTTACTCAAGAGAAAGCATGAGGGGGTACCTGGGTGGCTCAGTCGGTTGAGCGACCGACTCTTCATTTCAGCTCAGGTTATGATCTCTCAGTTTGTGGGTTCAAGTCCCACATCAGGCTCTGTGCTGACAGTGTAGAGTCTTCTTGGGATTCTCTGTCTCTCTCTCTCTCTCTCTCTCTCTTTGAACTTTCTGCATGCTCGGTCTCTCTCTCTCTCTCTCTCTCTCTCTCTCTCTTTGAACTTTCTGCATGCTCGGTCTCTCTCTCTCTCTCTCTCTCTCTCTCTCTCTCTCCCTCTCTCAAAATAAATAAATAAACTTTTTAAAGAAGGAGAAAGCATAAGAACCCTTTTCTGAGTTAGAATAAATTGCCAATATATGGTGACATGCTACCTGGGTCACATGGGTCATACTGGGGTTAGTGCTTTAACTAGAATTCTGAAAGGGATTCTTGTGCGAGCCCACCAAATGATAGCCATGGATACTTCGCAAACACACCTGAAGCTGAATTTATGACATGATTTCATGTTTATGTCTTTTACCAGCCTTACTACCCTACCCATAGGAAAATAAGTCAATTCATAGGTCTAATGATTTCAGTTTCATTAGGAAATATTTTTCACAATGGCATTAATGAGTGATTTCACTTGTTAACTGTGCCTCTCTTCATAAAGCCGATGCCAGACATAAACAAATGCATTTGTAAGTGTTTGCTCAAACCTCAATCATTCATATATCCATCAAATAAATGTGCACTCACTTCCATTTGGATTTGCAGCCACAAATTCCATTTACTCAAAGAGATATAAAGTTCTTTTATCAACACAAATAAATCAGAAATGTCCACTCATAGAAATGCTATTTTTAAGAACTATGTGATATGTGTAAAACTAAAAAATGCCAAAATAAAAATGGAAAAGAGATATTGAAAGAGCACATCCATTTTTATAGTAAAGGAAGAAGTAATTAGGAAAAGAATTGGTTTTTGCAAAATGAATATTGCTTCAAAATATAATTACAAACCCCTTGCTAATAACCACTGGAGAATTTACATAGAAGACTGATTATGTTTCATAAATGATCACATGGCTCTTCATTATCGATAGAAAATTCTGTTTTTATAAGCCATTGTCTACCTGTAGCATGAAAGCACATTATTAAAAGTCTCCATTGTCATCCCAATAATGTAAAAATTCACTAACACACCTGTATTTAAATCTAGTTTCTGGCCCAATATAATTATACTAGAATGATACTGACATATAAATATATAAATATACAAATATTAGAAATCATTTAATAGCATTTAAAGGCAGTAAAGTTATTATTTGCAATTTGATTTTTTTCTCTACTGTTGCTAAGAAACTTCTGTAGTAAAAGTCAAATATCTTGAATTCTCAGAATTAATTCATACTTATATATGAATAAAAATAAATCTCCCCAACCATAACACCAAATACATTTTGATGGGTCCTCCTATGCTTAAAAACAATTCAATATCCTTATTGTGGTGTGATTTGGTCCTCAACTAGCTTTCCTGTTTATCTCTCTCTAAACTCTGAGCATCCTTCTGCCTCTCTGTCTCTGCTCAGGCCATTCCCTCTACCTAGAATGCCTTTTCTCACATCTTCACCCATTGAAATACTATCTCTACTTTCAAGTTCATACAAATGCCTTTCCCTCTGTGAAACCTACCCAGAACTCTCTGGGAAAAGTGTTTCGGTTCCCTGACTCTCTCCATGGTGTTCTATGTTTCTATGATTGATCCATTCCTCCTCAGTCTGCCACTTTTCAGCCTCATGAATTTCCCTCTGCCTCAGGTAGTTATCTGAGTCCTTGGCTATCTCTGTGCTCAGTTAAATCTTGGAGGCAGGCACTGTCTTTCCTTCCTTCTTAACATATCAATTTTCTTAACAGATTCTGATCCACTTTAGGTATGAACTAAGTATTTGTTGGATGAGCAAATAAAACTTAGTACTTGAAAACTCATCCACATAGTGGTGAATTAGAAGATGATTCTTTAATTTTTTCTGTATTTTCAGGATATTCCACAATGTATGTATGATTTTTAATCAGATTAAAATCATTTTTAATACCCAGCAATTCTGAAACGAATTCTGTTCATCACAAAACAAGACCCTAATACATCTAAACATGCTGAACTTCCATCAGTACAGACTCATTTAAACACTTGAACTTAACTTGGCCAAAAAACCCACCATCAAGTCTTTGGACATAAACACAGGAGTTTATGCTATACTATGAGAAAAAAGAAATGTGCAATAGAAGGCCTAAGACAAATATAATCATTTTTAATACTGTGAACATATAGGCAAAAAATAAGATTCATTACAATGCTTTCTTATAACGGAAACTACTCACCTGCTATTACTAAGTTTTAGATTAGAAATCTATAGTCTGAGGGTCTGCTCAGGTTCATTGCTTTAACTGTCTATATAGCTATCTGTATCTAACTCTAGCTAGCTAGCAATCTAGTTATGATGACACCTGGAGGAAATTTTTTAACCTGGAAAATTATGTAACAAATAAAATACTAAAAATCGAATTTTATACACCCTCCGGAATGAAATGTATAGTTTATTATGCAATGTGACAAAAATGAATAACTTAATGGGTTTTGTATTATATCCTTCATCACTAAGACTCTAACAAGCATGCTTAAATATTTCTTTTATTTATTTACTTATTTATTTATTTATTTATTTATTTATTTTTTATTTTTAGAGAGATAGAGACAGTGCAAGCAGGGGAATGGCAGACAGAGAGGGAGAGAGAGAATCCCAAGCAGCTCCATGCTGCCAATGCAGAGCCAGGCCAGAGCTCAAACTCACGAAACTGCAAGATCATGACATGAGCCAAAACCAAGAGTCAGACATTTAACCAATTGAGCTACCCAGGCACCCCGAGGCTTAAAGATTGATTTTTTAAAAAAAAAATTTAATGTTTAATGTCTGTTTATTTTTAAGAGAGAAAGACAGAGTATGAGCAGAGGAGGATCAGATAGAGGGAGACACAGAATCTGAGGCAGGCTTCAGGCTCTGAGCTGACAGCACAGAGCCCGATGCGATGCTTGAATCCATGGACCATGAGATCGTGACATAAGCTGAAGTCAGACGCCCAACCGACTGAGACACCTAGGTGCCCCCCACCCACTGGCTTAAAGATTTGAAGGCAGCAACTTAGACTTTTTAGGGGCTCGTGTAAAAATATCTGGACACCCCCAGGTATATTCTACAAACATGTATTCAATATTCCAATTTTATCCTTTGAAAACTGAATGCTTAATCTTTTGTACACAGTCTATGAAAAATAAAGCTAAACACGATTTCTTAGGCTATTGAAGTTCTACTTCAAACACCTGATTTCTTTCACTGCTCCGTAGAGGGATGGCTGAGTGATGCCGCATCATCCCTCCTGCTTGTCTGCTCCTGTCAGCTATGTTCTCCATACTGTGATCATTTTTTTCAGTCTTCAAGTAAGAAGGGAAAAAAAAGCCTTAATTCCCCTTTTTTGTTCAGAAAGCAAAGCCCTGTCAGGGTCCAGAAGGAAAGTAAATCTTGATTTGGGCAGTGACATGACAGTTGCAGAAAATATGACCGCCCAGGGCATTACTGTTTAATCATGCCTGTCTAAAACCATGTGTGCTACGTACGAACACCAATAAATGAAAGCTGAGATTCAGTTAACATGCTTCGGATGCCTCCTCTTTAGATGTCCATTTGGGTCACTAGTATCCAAAGACAGGGATTAGTAAGAGAGGGCAAGATGGTGGAGAAGTAAGGAGCTCCGTACTTGCACTCGCGCCCATACATCACACAGAAAAGATCTGAAGCCATTGGAAATCTTACAAAACCTGGGAGACAAAGGACGCAGAATCCACTGAGAGCCTTCTAACGTCAGTGCGAACTGGGGAAGGTAAAATCGGGCCGGGATCGGAGACTCCAGGGTGGGAGATGATCCCCCTCTACCCTCTACAGAGTGAGAGGGGAAAAGGAGAGAGTCCGAAACAGAAAAACCTCCACTCGGAGGGGGAAAAACCTCCGCTCGGTGCATAGAAAGACCGTACTTGCCAAATACCTGCACACCAGGTCCCCTCGCGCCAACTGGTCCTGGGGGGGCTGAGCACACAAATTGCTGCTTTGTGCGGGCTCCTGGAGGCTGGACTTCAGAGTGGTGGCGCGCCTGCCACCATTGTAGTTCCTGGGCGGCTGGGGCCCCTGAAAGAGCCACGCGGACCCCGGGCGTCTGCGCTCCTGGTGGGCTGGGACTCGAGAGGGAAGTCAAAGAGCTAAAAACTGGGAAATTTGCCTGAGTTCGTGTTTCGGGTGACGAGCCATAGAGGGACCCGGTTTTCCTCACTCCAGCGGGCTTGGGGAACGCGCACCCGGCAGGCAAGCCCCCGCGCATGCGCGCCAGCCTGACCCAGAAAAGGAAGCAGCGATTCTGACTCCGCCCCCAGATCTCCGCAGGGGGCCTGGAATTGCCCGAGGGGTTTGCCTGGGAAGCTGTGTCTAAGGAAATTTCAGCGGGGCGCGCGGACTGGGATTTGGAGATTGGAACTGCCCTGGGTTGAAGAGTGCAACCAACTTCGGCTGTGCCCCCAGTACGGGGAGTTTACACCCCCAAAAGAGCAAGGTGCAGCGCTTGGTTCAAGAAGGGACTGGAGCACCTTCACTCTCCTCCCCACAACCGCCAAGGCAGAACCCCCGCCTGAGGCACTGGGTCACGCCACGCCCATCCCTGCCTGAGAGCTGCCCTCCTCCCTTTTTTTTTCTTTTTCCTTTTTTTTCCCTTTTTTTGTTTTTTTCCTTTTTTTTCCCTTTCTTTTTTTCCCCCTTTTTTTCTCTTTCTTTTTTTTCTTCTTTCTCTTTTCTCTCTTTTTTCCCCAGAACACTGACCTGATTAACTCTGGTCGCCAGCTTGCTTAAACAATCACAACGAGTCCATTCTGTAAATGTAAATTCTACACCTACCGACATTTTCAGCTATTTCTCTCAGGAGTAATTAGACTATATAGTTTCTCTGGATAATTCCAGCACCCTTTTCTCACCTATCCAACCATATTCTACCCTTTACCTCTTTGAAAAAAGCTTCTTATCCCTTCTGCCTGTTCATTCTATTTCCAATTCTACCTCATCCTGCCCAGCCTTCTCTCTTTTTCTCTATGCTCTTCAACCAGCACTGCATACACATGGCTATTTAACTGTAGCTGGGAAATCCAGGTATATGCTTTAAACCGTTCTTTGTCCATCGGTTTTCTTCTTTTTTACTTTTCTTTTCCCCTTTTTGACCCTTTTATGTATTTTATACTCCATATTATTCGCCCTCCCTGCTCCATCTTTTCTCTTAACTTTTTCGTTTTCCCTCTTGCTTTGCATGTTAGTTGAATTAGCCTGTGCATTTGTGTGCTCCTGCTCCCTGTGTGTTTGTCTGTCTGTTTTCTTTTCCAGGGCTACCTCAAGAAACAAGCTAGAGTACACAAGGTGGAGAGTCCCAAATATCACTACGAATAGGAAAATAAAATAACCAAGGTCCCAACAAGAGAGACCGAGGGATACCATTCAAAAAACGATCTCTGAAAGGATAGGCCCTGGAAAGTCAAAGAGCCTTCTTGGATATAGCAGCGCTCATAGAAACAGAGAGCATAAAAGGTCTTTAAAACCAACAAGAGCCGGAAAGGTAACTAAAATGACAAAATGAAAGAGCTCTCCTCCAAAGAAACTCCAAAAAGAAATGACAGCTAATGAACTGCTCAAAACAGATATCAGCAGCATAACTGAACAAGATTTTAGAAGAATAATGGTAAAATTAATAGCAGGGCTTGAAAAAAACATAGGGGACATCAAAGAAACTATGGCTACAGACAGAATGGAAATTAAGAATAGGCATGAAGAATTAAAAAATGCGATAAATGAGATACATAATAAATTAGAGGCCTCCAATGCACGGATGGAAGAGGCAGAAAGGAGAATAAGTGATTTAGAAGACACCATTATAGAAAAACAAGAAGCTGACAAAAAAAGAGACAAACTGATCCAGGAACAGGAAAGAAGAATTTGAGAGCTCAGCGATACGGTCAAATGCAACAATATCCGTATCATAGGAATCCCAGAAGAGGAAGAGAGAGGGAAAGGTGCTAAAGGAGTCCTGGAACAAATTATAGCAGAGAACTTCCCCGACTTGAGGAAGGAAGTAAATGTGGAAATACAAGAGGATCAGAGGACTCCCCTCAGACGTAACTTGAATTGATCTTCTGCATGACATATCATCGTAAAAATGGCAAAATACAAGGACAAGGAGAGAATTTTGAAAGCAGCTAGGGAGAAAAGGGCCCTCACATACAAAGGGAAACCTATCAGAGAGGTGACAGACCTATCTACTGAAACGTGGTAGGCCAGTAAGGAATGGCAGAAGATCTTCAATGTGATGAACAGTAAAAATATGCAGCCAAGAATCCTCTATCCAGCAAGTATGTCATTCAAAATAGAAGGAGAGAGGGGCGCCTGGTTGGCGTAGTTGGTTAAGCGTCCAACTTTCGCTCGGGTCATGATCTCGCGGTTCGTGGGTTCGAGCCCCGCGTTGGGCTCTGTGCTGACTGCCAGCTCAGAGCCTGGATCCTCTTTCAGTCTGTGACTCCCTCTCTCTCTGACCCTCCCCTGCTCACGCTGTGTCTCTCTCTCTCACCTAGAAATAAATAAAACATTTAAAAAAAAAAAAATAGAAGGAGAGATAAAAACCTTTCCAAATAAACAGAAATTGAAAGAATTTGTCACCACGAAGCCAGCCCTACAAGAAATCCTGAGGGGGACGCTCTGAAGGAAAGGTTGCAAGGAACAAAGATACCAGAGACACCACCACAAACATGAACCCTACAAAAGATACAAAGACTCTAAACCCACATATTTCAATAATAACACTGAATGTAAATGGGCTGAATGCTCCAATCAAAAGACATAGGGTAGCAGAATGGATTAAAAAACAAAATCCATCTATATGCTGTCTACAAGAAACTCATTTTAGACTGGAAGATACCTTCAGATTAAAAGTAAGGGGATGGAGAAATATATATCATGCTACAGGAAATCAAAAGAAAGCCGGAGTAGCTATACTTATATCAGACAAACTGGATTTTAAATTAAAGACAATCACAAGAGACGAAGAAGGGCACTACATAATAATTACAGGTTCCATCCATCAGGAAGAACTAACAATCATAAATGTCTATGCACCGAATATGGGAGCACCTAAATATCTAAAACAATTAATCACAAACAGAAACAAGCTTATAGATAAGAATGTGCTAATAGCAGGGGACTTTAATACTCCGCTTACAGCAATGGATAGGTCAACCAGACAGAAAATCACTAAAGAAATAATGGACTTGAAAGACACATTGAACCAGATGGACCTGACGGATATATTTAGAACTTTACATCCTGAGGCCAAGGAATTTACTTTCTTCTCAAGTGCGCATGGCACATTCTGCAAGATAGATCACATACTGGGACATAAAGCAGCCCTCAAGAAATATAAAAGAATAGAGATCATACCATGCACACTGTCAGATCACAATGCTTTGAAACTTGAAATCAATTACAGGAAGAAGTCTGGAAAACTTCCAAAAACATGGAGGTTAAAGAACACCCTTCTAAAGAATGAATGGGCCAATCAGGCAATTAGAGATGAAATTTAAAAATATATGGAAACAAATGAAAATGAAAACACAACAATTCAAAATCTATGGGATGTGGCCAAGGCAGTCCTAAGAGGAAAGTACATTGCTCTCCTGGCCTATTTCAAGAGATTAGAAAAAAGGCAAGTCCAAAATACAACAGCTCACCTAAAGGAACTAGAGGCAGAGCAACAAGAATGCCCTAAACCCATAAGAAGAGAAATAGTAAAAATTAGAGCAGAAATAAACAACATAGAGACCAAAGAAACAATTGAACAGATCCATGAAACCAAGAGTTGTTTTTTTGCAAAAGTAAACAAAATGGACAAACGTCTAGCCAGACTTATCCAAAAGAAAAGAGAGAGCACCCAAGTAGACAAAATAATGAATGAAAATGGACTCATTACAACCAACCCCTCAGAAATACAAGCAATTATCAGGGAATACTATGAAAAATTACATGCCAACAAATTGGACAACTGAGAAGAAATGGACAAATTCCTAAACACACACTCACTACCAAAATTCACATGGGAAGAAATAGAAAACCTGAACAGATCCATAACGAGTGAAAAAATTGAATCAGTGGTCAAAAATCTCCCAACAAATAAGAGCCCTGGACCTGATGGCTTCCCTGGGGAATTCTACCAGACATTTAAAACAGAATTAATCCCAATTCTTCTCAAGCTAGTCCAAAAATAGAAAGCGAAGGAAAACTCCTGGACTCATTTTATGAAACCAGCATCACTCTGATTCTCAAGCCAGACAGAGATCCAGCAAAAAAAGAGAACTACAGGCCAATATCCTTGATGAATACGGATGCAAAAATTCTCAACAAGATCCTTGCAAATCGAATCCAGCAGCATATCAAAAGAATCATCCACCAAGATCAAGTGGGATTCATTCCTGGGTTACAGGGCTGGTTCAACATTCGCAAATCAATCAATGTGATACATCATGTCAATAAAAGAAAAGATAAAAACCATATGATCCTGTCAATAGATGCAGAAAAAGCATTTGACAAAATACAGCATCCCTTCTTAATAAAGACTCTCGAGAAAGTTGGGATAGAAGGAACCTACTTAAATATCATCAAAGCCATCTATGAGAAGCCTTCAGCTAACATCATCCTCAACGGGGAAAAACTCAGAGCTTTCCCCCTGAAATCAGGAACACGACAGGGATGCCCACTCTCACCACTGCTGTTTAACATAGTGCTGGAAGTCCTAGCATCAGCCATCAGACACCAAAAGGAAATCAAAGGCATCAGAATTGGCAAAGAGGAAGTCAAACTTTCACTCTTCGCAGATGACATGATACTCTACATAGAAAACCCGACAGACTCCACCAGAAGCCTACTAGAACTGATCCAAGAATTCAGCCAAGTTGCAGGGTACAAAATCAATGTACAGAAATCGGTTGCATTTTTATACACCAACAATGAAGCAACAGAAAGAGAAATCAAGAAACTGATCCCATTCACAATTGCACAAAAAACCATAAAATACCTCGGAATAAACCTAACCAAGGATACAAGAGATCTGTATGATGAAAACTATAGAAAACTTATGAAGGAAATTGAAGAAGACACAAAGAAATGGAAAAACATTCCATGCTCATGGATAGGAAGAATAAATATAGTTAAGATGTCATTACTACCTAAAGCACTCTACACATTCAATGCAGTTCCAATCAAAATTGCACCAGCATACTTCTCAAAGCTAGAACAAACTATCCAAAAATTTGTATGGAACCACAAAAGACCCCGAATAGCCAAAGTAATCCTGAAAAATAAAACCAAAACGGGAGGGATCACCATCCCAGACTTTAGCCTCTACTACAAAGCTGTCATCATCAAGACAGTATGGTATTGGCACAAAAACAGACACATAGACCAATGGAACAGAATTGAGAACTCAGAAGTGGACCCAAAAGTATACAGCCAACTGATCTTTGACAAAGCAGGAAAGAATATCCAATGGAAAAAAGACAGCCTTTTTAACAGATGGTGTTGGGAGAACTGGACAGCAACATGCAGAAGAATGAAACTAGATCATTTTCTCACACCATGCACAAAAATAAACTCAAAATGGATCAAGGACCTGAACGTGAGACAGGAAACTATCAACACCCTAGAGGAGAAAGCAGGAAACAACCTCCTTGACCTCCACTGCAGCAACTTCTTACCTGACACATCCCCAAAAGCAAGAGAATCAAGAGCAAAAATAAACGATTGGGACCTCATCAAGATTAAAAGCTTCTGCACAACAAAGGAAACAACCCAGAAAATTAATAGACAACCAATGGAATGGGAAAAGAGAGTTGCAAATGACATATCAGAGAAAGGGTTAATATCCAGAATCTATAAGGAACTCACCAAACTACACGCCTGAAAAACAAACAACCCAGTGAAGAAATGGGCAGAAGATATGAACAGACACTTCTCCAAAGAGAACATCCAGATGGCCAACAGACACATGAAACGATGCTCAGCATCCCTCCTCATCAGGGAAATACACATCAAAACCACACTGAGATACCACCTCACGCCAGTCAGAGTGGCTAAAATGAGCAAATCAGAGAACTCTAGATGCTGGCGAGGATGTGGAGAAACGGGCACCCTCCTACACTGTTGGTGGGAATGTAAACTGGTACAACCCCTCTGGAAAACAGTGTGGAGTTTCCTCAGGAAACTAACAATAGAACTCCCCTATGACCCAGCAATAGCACTGCTGGGAATTTACCCAAGGGATACAGAAATGCTGATGCATAGGAGCACATGTACCCCAATGTTCATAGCAGCACTCTCCACAATAGCTAAAACATGGAAAGAGCCTAAGTGTCCATCAGCAGATGAATGGATCAAGAAGATGTGGTTTATCTATACCATGGAATACTACATGGCAATGAGAAACAATGAAATCTGGCCATGTGTAGCAACATGGATGGACCTTGAGGGGGTTATGCTGAGCGAAATAAGTCAGGCAGAGAAGGACAAATATCATATGTGTGCATGTATAGGAGGATTAGGAGGAACTTGATGGAGGAACAAGGGGGAGAAGGGCAGAAATGGTGGGGGAAAGGGAGAGAGGCAAACCATGAGAGACTCTTGAATGCTGACAAAAACTGAGGACTGATGGATGTGGGGGAGAGGGGGGATGGGCATGGAGGAGGACACTTGTGGGGATGAGCACTGAGTGTTATGTGGAAACTAATTTGACAATAAACTATTTGTAAAAAAAAAAAAAAGACAGGGATTAGTAGCAATGAATATAATAATATTCTCCAGTTTCACTCTGGTTTGGGGTAACTGAGATACTCCAAGATAAGAAGAAGAGTACCCACTTCGATAGAAACATTTTCATCCAGTAAGGGTGAGTATTTGGCAGAAGGGTTAGGTAGGATAAAGAGTTGAGTTTGCTTTTGTGTCCTTAGAGTTAAAATGATCCGTGACCTACTTTCTCAGATTCTGATAATTCCAAGATGTGGACACTAATCATTAAAGTCTGAACTTAGCTTTTATGGAAATCTTCCATAAATACAGTAGGAAATGTCTTCATTAAGCACTGCAGATTATACAATTTGAATGTCAGCCATCATCACCACTCACCGTGGGCCTGACTGGAAGGACCTCTTTGAACTGATTAGGTTGGTTGTGAATTCAACCTTCATTAGAATGTGATGTGAGTGCATTGTCTCTAGTTGTTCATTACACCACATCTAGTCTGGGAGCAAAGGAAGGTACCACATATGTTTTCTTGAAGTAATTATTATGAAAATTATAACATGCATCTTTTGATATAACACCAGGATGATAAAAACTCTCCAAATTATAGATTCATACTAATTCCATCTTATTGTGCATCACATCAGCAATGCTTTGTACTTAACAAGTACTCAGTGATCATTTGCTAGATAAATGGATGCATAGATTGCAACCGTGTCAAGATAGGTATAAAAACGACAAAAACCTACAAGAGAACTTGAAAAAGTGAAACAATTATTGTGTTACAAAAGTGCCTTTATAGGGGATTTTTAAGTTAAAAATATCTTTCTATATCATAGCAATGATACTTCAATAATAACCACAATTTAAGTTGAAATATAATTCAGTTCATCAAGGATTGGTCAGCTAAGCATATTCTTAATACTATAGAATATACAAGAATACCTATGCCAAGGTTTCTGTCCTTAAATACCACATTGTGTCCTGGAGGATAGAACATACAAAACAGAGAAGTTTCTGAACAGATCATGACTTAATGGAACTCCCAAATGAGCAATACACAGAAGCCCTAGAAGCAAAAAGAACTCCCGCTCATACTTGAGGAAAATCTATAGAGCTTTAAACATTCCAGAGTGAAGCCTTTGTTTTGCCGGCTATGGCAATTAGAAGCTGGAGCTGAAATCAATGTGTACCACCGGAGCAATCTCCAGCTTGGGGCTGCAGTCACTCACAGCCATCAATTTCACATTGCCTCGCAGTGTGGTTCACCTCACTCTATGCCCTCAGATCCTCAGTAGCTCCAAGATGGCAAGCACAGCCATTGCTTCCTTGAACATTACCCAAGGATCATTACTGTGCTCTAAATCTGCAAGAACCCCGGGAAGGGAAAAGTCACATAAAGGCTCTCTGGCAACTAGCAGCCACTGCTGAAGTGTCCCTGCTATCCCCTGCACACACCTCAATCTTATTTCAAGCAACAGACAGGTTCTTACTCTTAATCCTAATATTCAAAACTCTCCACATGTAGGGTGTCCTGAACAAGCTTCTGGTTTCATCTCTTGCAACACCATCCTCTCCCCGACTTCCCTTCCATAAATTCAGCCCTATCAGTCTAGTTGACATTCTCCAAATATACTCAAAACTCTTTATTAGCCCATGGAAGTCTTTCCTTCTTCACGTGCATCCTTTAAAGTCCCTTAAGTACCACCTGCTCCCTACCATGGATCCAAACTAACTTCCCATTCTCCCTCCTCCAACCTATTATATGTTAATTACAGAATATTAAGTATTTTTCTAGGTATGTCTCACTTATTAGTTTTCAGAAATTCACTCACATTTTGTCCAACACCACACACAAAGACAGAAATAAGTCAGGCTAACATAGCATTGTATAAAAAAAGAAAAGAAAAGTGTCTATCTGAATACGTGAACTAGGCACCAGTAGTCAGGTATGGTCCACAAGGTCAAGATATTTATTTATAACCGTAAGTGGAAGGAGGTCATTAATTTGATTTTGAAATGATAATAAAAGGATTAATTGAGAATAGGAGGAGCTACATTCTGAAGCTTCTGGGATGAGACTTGTCAAGATCATATTACTTGGGTACTAACAATGGATGATAAAGAACAAAAATATGGTCTGAACTCAATTTCTAATGCTTCACCAAGAGCAAAGGTGGCCTGGACTAGCATGTCTGCATTTTGACTTCAGAGTGTGTGTACTATGCTGACCACCTTGGTAACATGTCAGTTTTGCATGTCAACTCTTCTGTGACAGGAAAGCCACAGGGTTGCAAACGACTCTCTGTATTGGGTTTCTCTTCCATTATCTGAGAATTTTTAATAAAATCTCATTAAAGGATAAAGCCTTGTCTCTGCAGACCAACGAGGAGTTAATGGAGGAGTGAATGCCCCCACGGGAGAGCAGGGTTTCCTAAGAGAAGGAAAGAATCTTGAGCACAGGGAAAGAACTCTTTAGACATCACCAGGAGACACTTTAAGGAGTTTAATGTTTGACACATTTATATTGACCTTGTGATATAATCTGGGTTAAAGAACAATGCCAAAAAAGCTCTGAGTTAGGTAAGCAATTTACCAAGTGTAATATTTCTATTCCCTTCAATAAAACAAATTATTTAAAAATACATACTTCCATGGATCAGTGACTGTATTTGATAAGTCCTGGTGATTTTAGGTCTGGAACCCAATAACTATCTCAAAATTTCCCAATCCTATATATGCTGTGTCAAGATGACTTTAAAATCCGCATAATGAAAGGCATTGGACTTGATCTCTAAAGTCCCTTTCCACTTTGGTGTTCAAAGGCTATATTTTCCTTGGTAAGGTCGAACTGATGCTTGTGAGGACGCTAGTGAAGTCTGGGATTAGAGAAAAAGGTGGAGGATTTTTTGCCCTGAGCAAGAGAAGAAACAGCCTGTTTGCAGTTTAATTCAGGTCAAAACTTGAAAGAGTTTCCGGTCGGTTTCCATATTGTGTTCCAGATTCAAAATAAGTGATGCCCCTTGTGTTCAAGAAACTGCATTCTAATAAGGGAAGCACAAACAATAAATCCAACACAACATGAAAATGTGATGGTAGTGTTTAATGCAAAATAACCTTGCAAGGCAAAAAAGGTAGACTTGCTTGGGTAATCAGGACATTTTTTAGGGACAACTAGATGTCACTTTACACTAGAAGTTGGCTAAAAGTTAGTCAGACAAGGAGACAGTCAAGGACAATCCAAGCAACTGTCACTGAACAAGCAAAGGCGTGAAAGAAAAAAAAAAAAAACCACAGTGTATTCAGGAAAATAATAACACTTCTCTAATCCTAAAGAGTATAAAGGAAAATGACTAACTGTCAATGAAGTAGAGGAAGTAGGTATGACTTTCCTCTAACCATATAAAGGAAGGGGGTCATTTATAAAACGAGGTGACAAATTATACAGAGCCTTATGACTAATTCAAAATTCAGCCATGGTGGCTGTATTCTCCTGCTTAGCAGAGGACCTGTCACTATGTAAATACTCAGTGAATTATTTTTATATATAAATGAATAAACGACATACAATGACACTTGAGCTATTTGGTATTTGTTTTCCATTGCACTTAGAAGGCTGAATAGAAAGCAGATGCCAGATTAGCTCTTTGGTAAAGTCCACTTCCTAGAATGTCATTCCTCAGTCCAAACAACCCAGGCCTCAGCCATTATCACTTAGTCAGTCCATCACTGTTGATCCATCACTATAGATCAAAGGATCTGGGGAGAAACACTGGGCTTTCGTGAATAACACATTCCTACTACCATAGAAGAGAGACTTCAAATTACTAACTTCATTGTCCGGCAATTGACTAAAAATAATGTAACAAACAAACAAACCCATAAATACGTGAATACATAAAATGATGACATCATTAGAACATTACTAATTCCCTTTGGGCAAAGACAGTTCTAGCAATAGGTAAAGATATCAAAACAGCATAGAAGAAGATATGTAGTAACAGTGAGTACGAGACTGTATTGGATTGATGACAAAATTCTGAGAGATGCCACATATTTACCTTCAGGGAGGTCTGGATATTTCCATGCCAGGGACCATGCTGAGCAAGATAAATATCCTAGAGCTGAGCCATTTGAGATTCACTTTATGATGTGACAGTTTGATATATTTTATATCATTACACCAAATTCACTATTTCCTAATTTAATTTTATGACTATTGCTATTCTGAACTGAAAATGTTTTCCCCATTTTAACAAGTAGTTCTGTTCTTTATTGACTAGAAAACTGTAGCAAAATTAATGTCCTACTGTTCTGTAGCCTCTGCAGAATTTTTTCAGATTTCATGGAACCCAAAAGTTGCACAGTTTAAAGTACGTTTTGAAGGGAGGACAGATGGGAGACAAGCAGCCACATGTTGTTTTGGACTAAAAACCAAAATAATAATGGAAAAGGGCTTAGAAAAGTGGGAAAAGATCAAGTCAGTCATGCATTTGAATGTCAATTCAAGGAATTTGGCCATTTTGAAGAATCTTATGAGGTAAACCTTATATAATAGTGGATTTATGGTTATCTTTATAAACTAATTCTAATATATTTTAGCTTAAATGTGATCTCTCTTTTAGATGATGAAGGAAGTAACTATCGGCTCACACTATGAAAGCTTGCTGTCAACATAGTTTTTCTTAATACAAAATCCTTTCTGGATCTCAGGACTTGGAAGCCATTATATTTCTTGCAATTTTATGCCTTTTTATTTATAAAACAAATCTGTATTTGCAATGAGAAGTGATTACCAAATATTCATTTTTCATTGTGAGCCTACTGTCCTTTTCTCAAATGTAAAACAAAGAAATTTTACCTCTGAAAACAACCATGCTCTGTCTCTAAAACAATTAAACAGACTGAAGGATTATATAACCAAGCACTCAGTGACTATATAAGTATATGCATATACACACGTAAGTGTGCACACAAACACAGAGTTAAGTCTAGTCAGGAGTGAGAAACCGTATCTCTTAATTTAACTGAGAAAATGTAATAAAAGTAATTTACCAGGTATAAAAAAATCGACTAGATAACTGTTTCTACTAGAGTATTCCACCACTCTGACTTATCTTTTGTGTCCATAAATTACTTTATTCTGCACATCTTACCCCACAATTAAAAACATCAAAATCTGATTCCTACTTCAGAGAGTTGCGCTGGTATTCATGTACAGTCTTATCATCACCTTTATACATTTAAAGTTTGGCAGAAAGACATTTTACTTAAATTCATATTACACTTCAGGGCGCCTGGGTGGCTTAGTCGGTTAAGCGTCCGACTTTCGCTTAGGTCATGATCTCGCGGTTCGTGGGCTCGAGCCCCGCATCGGGCTCTGTGCTGATTGCCAGCTCAGAGCCTGGAGCCTGTTTCAGTCTGTGACTCCCTCTCTCTCTGACCCTCCCCTGCTCACGCTGTCTCTCTCTCTCTCCTAGAAATAAATAAAACATTGAAAAAAAAAAGAAGCAAATTCATATTACACTTTAATTAGATTTCTTACTTTGGGGTTCTTCCTGACTCAATTCCATTTAATTGAGTATCTATCATGTGCAAAACAACAGGGTCATTTCTGAGGAAGGGGACAATCAAATTGGAGAGAAATTCTATATCCAGGTAAAACCCAAAGAAGTATTTTTTTTATTGTGTTAGGCTACTCAATCCTATCCCGTCTGAAAGAATTGCTCACTACGAAAATTAGTGTTTCTGGCTTTTAACATAAAACTGTCTATGATATATCACACAGAGAAGGGGGCCGTATGTTATTTTCCAAGCAGAAAACACACAGCCCCATATCAATGTGAGCCTCCTGGCTTATAGCTGGCCTCCAGCCACCTATATATGCCACCCTCAATATATACCAAAACCTATTTTCTATCTCAGTACATGCTACCCAGAATATCCTACTTCTTTTTGAAGCACCCAAATTGCATTTAAAAATTCCACCACATCTCTTGTTCAAAAGATTAATTTAAACTAAGAATCTATTTTCTCAGTCACTTAAAGGTACTAACTGCCTGTTGAGATACACTGCTCTAGTAACAGCTCTTGGCAAATAGTATTTCATCCATTCCCACACGCAAGGAGATTGTAAACTGGAAGGAAGTGCAAAGCACTGGGTATCAGATCTAGTTCCCATATTTAGGCATATAATGCTGAGTAAGTTATTTAATCTTCACATGTCTTGGAATTCTTATCTTTAAAATGTGTATTATATATATACCTCAACATAATAAAGGCAGTATATGGCAAACCCACAGCTAACACCATAATCCATGATGAAACCTGAAAGCTTTTCTTGTAATATCAGGAACAAAACAGGGATAACCACTCATGTCAATTATATCCAACTCAGTATTAGAAGTCCTAGCCAGAGAAATTAGGCAAGAAAAGAAAATAAAAGGAATCCAGATTGAAAAGGAAGAAGTATAATTGTCACTTTTTGCAAATATCATGAGATTATATGTAAAAACAAAAACAAAAGCAAAAACACCACAAAACCTTGAAGACTACATTAAGAAAACTTTGTTAGGGCTAAAAAACAAAGTCAGTAAAGTTGTAGGATACAAAATTAATATTCAAAGTCTATTGCATTTCTAACATTAATAACAAACCACCAGAAAAAGAAGTTAAGAAAACAATCCCATTCACAATGGCATCAAGAAAGTAAATATCTTATAATAAATTTAACCAGAGAGTGAAAAATCTTACAATAAAAACTATAAGACATTGATATAAGAAACTGAAGAAGACACAGCTTAAATGGAAAGATATTCCATGTTCATGAGTTCGAAGGAAATAATATTGTTAAAATGCCCATACTACCTCAAACAATCTATAGATTCCGTTCAATCCCTATTAAATTCCAATGGCATTTTTCACAGAAGAGAATAATCAATCTTAAAATTAGTATGGAACCACAAAACACCCCAAATAGCCAAAGCAATCTTGAGAAAGATGAACAAAGCTGGAAGCATCAAATGCCCTGGTTTCAAACTATATTACAAAGCTATAGTAATCAAAACAGTATGCTATTGGCATAAAAACAAACACACAGATAAATGGAACAGAAGACAAAGCCCAGAAATAAACTCATGAGTACGTAGTCAACTACTTCATGACAAAGGAACTAAAAGTATATATGGTGGGAAAATGATGGTCTCTTCAACAAATGATGCTGGGAAAAGTGGACAGTTATATGCAAAAGAACGAATATGGACCACTGTCTCACACTATACATAAAAGCTAACTTTGTTAGTGGGAATGTAAACTGTTGCAGCCCCTCTGGAAAACAGTGTGGAGGTTCCTCAAAAAATTAACAGTAGAACTCCCCCATGACCCAGCAATAGCACTGCTAGGGATTTACCCAAGGGATACAGTAGTGCAGATGCATAGGGGCACATGTACCCCAATGTTCGTAGCAGCACTTTCAACGGTGGCCAAATCATGGAAAGAGCATCAATGTCCATCAACTGATGAATGGATCAGGAAGATGTGGTTTATCTATACAATGGAATACTACATGGCAATGAGAAAGAATGATATCTGGCCATTTGTAGCAATGTGGATGGAACTCGAGGGTGTTATGTTGAGCGAAATAAGTCAGGCGGAGAAGAACAGATACCACATGTTTTCACTTATAAGTGGAACAGGAGAAACTTAACAGAGGACCACAGGGGAGGAGAATGGAAGAAAATAGTTGGGGAGAAGGAGGAAAACCATGTGAGACTCTTTAATACCGAGAACAAACTGAAGGCTGATAGGGATGGAGGAGAGGGGAAGGGGACTGATGGGCATGGAGGAGGGCACTTGTGGGGATGAGCAACATGACAATAAACTATAAAAAATAATAAAATAAAATAAAATAAAATAAAATAAAATAAAATAATAAAATAAAATAAAATCTAACTCCTAACGGATTAAAGACTCAAATGTGAGACCTGAAACCATAAAACCATAAAAATCTTAGGGAAAAAGATGTCAATAAACTTAACATCACTCTTGGTGATGGTTTTTGGAATTTGGCACCAATACGAGCAAAAATAAACTAGTGGGACTAAATTTAATAAGTTTCTGCATGGCAAAGGAAACCATCACAAAGGCAACTTTTTCAAAAGGAAGAAAATAATCACAAATTATATATTTGATAAGGGGTTAATACCCAAAATAAATAACTCCTAGAACTTAATAGCAAAAAATACAAAGAATGCAATTTTAAAGTGGGCAGAGAATTTAAATAGACATTTTACCAAAGAAGACATAACAAGGCCAAGTGGTCCATGAAAAGTACTCAACATCACTAATCATCAGAGAAATGTAAATCAAAACCACAATGAGTTATCACTTCACATCTGTTAGAATGGCTATTATCAAAAAGATAAAAATTGGCGTGTCTGGGTGTCTCAGTCAGTTAAGCATCCAATTTCACTTAATCAGGTCATGATCTTATGGTTTCTGAGTTTGAACCCCACATCAGGCTCTGTGCTGACAGCTCAGAGCCTGGAGCCTGCTTCGGATTCTGTGTCTCCTCTTCTCTCTCTCTCTCGCCCCCACTTATGCTCTCTCTCTCTCAAAAATAAATAAAACACTTATCAAATCCACCAAAGAGCTGCTAGAACTGATACATGAATTCAGCAAAGTCACAGGATACAAAATCAATGTACAGAAATCAGTTACATTTCTCTATACCAATAATGAAACAACAGAAAGAAAAATAAAGAAATTGATCCCACTTACAATTACACCAATAGCCATAAAATATCTAGGAATAAACCTAAGCAAATATATAAAAGATGTATACTGAAAACTACAGAAAACTTATGAAAGTAATTGAAGAAGTTACAGAAAAACGTAAAAACATTCCATGCTCACGGATTAGAAGAACAAATATTCTTAAAATGCCAATACTGCTCAAAGAAATCTACACACTCAATGCAATCCTAATTAAAACTGCACCAGCATTCTTCTCAGAGCTAGAACAAACAATCCTAAAATTTGTAAGAAACCACAAAAGACTCCAAATAGCCAAAGTAATGTTGAAAAAGAAAACCAAAGTAGGAAGCATCACAACCCCAGACTTTAGCCTCTACTACAAAGCTATAATCATCAAGACAGTATGGTATTGGCACAAAAACACACACATAGAACAATGGAATAGAATAGACAACCCAGAATTGGACCTAGAAATGTATGGCCAACTAATCTTTGACCAAGCAGGAAAGAGTATCCAATGGAAATAAGACAGCCTCTTTGGCAAATGGTGCTGGAAGAACTGGACAGCAACATGCAGAAAAATGAAACTGGAGCACTTTCTTATGCCATACACAAAAATAAACTCAAAATGGATAAAAGAAAGGAAATCATCAAAACCCTAGAAGAGAAAACAGGCAACAACCTCTTTGACCTCAGCCATAGCAACTTCTTACTCAACATGTCTCCAAAGACAAGGGAGATTAAAAAAATAATAATAATAACTATTGGACTATTGGAGCTCATCAAGATAAAAAGCTTCTGCATATCTAAGGAAACAATCAACAAAACTAAAAGACAATCGATGGGAGAAGATACTTGCAAATGACATATCAGATAAAGGGTTAGTATCCAATATCTATAAAGAACTTATCGAAATCAACCACACCCCAAAAATAATAAGCCAGTGAGGAAATGGGCAGAAGACATGAATAGACACTCTTCTGAAGAAGACATCTAGATGGCCAACAGACACAAGAAAAGATGCTCAACGTCGCTCATCATCAGGGAACTACAAATCAAAAACATATTGAGATACCACCTCACACCAGTCAGAGTGGCTAAAATTAACAATTTAGGAAACACAACAGATGTTAGTGAGGATGTAGAGAAAGGGGGACCCTCCTGCACTATTGGTGGGATTGCAAACTGGTGCAGCCACTCTGGAAAACAGTGTGGAGGTTCATCAAAAAATTAAAAATAGAATTACTTTATGCCCAGCAATAACACTGCTAGGAATTTATCTAAAGAATACAGGAATGCTGATTCATAGGGGCATATGTACCCCAATGTTTATAGCAGCACTATCAATAATAGCCAAATGATGGAAAGAGCCCAAATGTCCATCAACTGATGAAGTGCTAGAGAAGATGTGGTTTATATATACAATGGAATACTACTTGGCAATGAGAAAGAATGAAATCTTGCCATTTGCAACACACAGACAGAACTAGGGGGTATTACACTAAATGAAATGTGTCAGTCAGAGAAAGAGAGATATCATATGTTTTCACTCATATGTAAAATTTGAGGGACTTAATGAAGGACCATGGGGGAAGGGAAGGGGAAAAATAGTTTCAAAAAAAGAGGGAGGCAAACCATAAGAGACTCTTAAATACAGAGAACTGAGGGTTGATGGGGGTAATGGAGGGGGAAATGGGTAATGGGCATTGATGAGAGCACTTAGGATGGGCACTGGGTGTTATATGTAAGCAATGAACCATGGGAATCTACTCCCAAAATCAAGAGCACACTGTATACACTGTATGTTAGCTAATTTGACAATAAATTATATTTAGAATGAATGAATGAATGAATAAATAAATAAGTAAATAAATAATGCATTTTTTAAAAAGAAATAAACAGTAACAAGTATTGGGAAGAGTATAGAAAAACAGGAACCTTTATGCATTGTTAGTGGGAATGTTAATTGGTGTAGCCACTATGGAAAATAGTATGGATGTTCTTCAAAAAATTAAAAATAGGACACTATATGATTTAGCAATTCGACTGCTGAGTATTTTTCCAAAACAACCACTAACTTAAAAATATATATGCACTACCATGTTCACTGGTGCCTTATTTAGAATAACCAAGACATGGAAGTAATCTAAGTGTCCACTGATAAATGAATAAAGAAAATATGGTACATATATAAAATGGAATATTATTCAGCCATAAAATGGGAGGAAATCTTGCCGTATGTGACAATGTAGACAGAACATGAAGAAGTTAGGCTAAGTAAAGTAAGTCAGAGAAAGAAAAATACCATATGATTTCACCTATGTGTTGAATTTAAAATAAAAATGAGATCATAAATACACAAAGAACAAGTTTGGTGACTAGGAAGCAAATGGGGGTAAGGGTATATAGCTCCAATTACAAAGTCAGTAAGTCATGGGGATGTAATGTACAGCATAATAACTATAGTTAATAATACTCTATTGCATATTTTAAAGTTTTTAACAGAGTAGATCTGAAAAGTTCTCATCACAGGAAAAAAACTGAAGCTGTGTATAGTGACAAATGTTAACTAGATATTGTAGTGATCATTTTGCAATATGTACAAATATTGAATCATTATGTTGTGTACCTGAAACTAATATAAAATGTCAATTTTACTCAATTTAAAAGAGTAAAGAAATCCTAACTTGCAGATACCTCACATTCAAATTCCAGATCTTGCATATGACTTTGAGTAAGTTATTTAACCTTTCTAAGACTTCTTTTCCAAAGTCTTTAAAATAGAAAGAAATTTGATAATCATCTGTTAATGCCATTATAGATACATTTATACAAATAAACTTATCTATGTAGTCCTAGACATACAATATGTGCTCAATAAAGAGCTATTAAAGTCTTTGTAAAAGAACAAGATGCATTAGCAGACATTTTATCTCATTAAATATTTTATAATTTCATAAATAAATTTTCACTCTATATCCCACAGTGCCTTAAAAGCTATCTACATGTTAGAAATTCTAGGCATACATCCTGAGTGAATAGAAATAATGTCAATGCCATCCAGATGGCCAACAGACACATGAAACGATGCTCAGCATCACTCCTCATCAGGGAAATACAAATCAAAACCACACTGAGATACCACCTCACGCCAGTCAGAGTGGCTAAAATGAGCCAATCAGAGAACTCTAGATGCTGGCGAGGATGTGGAGAAACGGGCACCCTTCTACACTGTTGGTGGGAATGTAAACTGGTACAGCCCCTCTGGAAAACAGTGTGGAGGCTCCTCAAAAAATTAACACTAGAACTCCCCTATGACCCAACAATAGCACTGCTAGGAATTTGCCCAAGGGATACAGAAATGCTGATGCATAGTTTCTCTCCTAGAAATTAATAAATAAATAAATAAATAAATAATTCTTTCAACAACTAGGGAAGGCAGAAGAGGACCCCGCCCCCAACATAAGAACTGTACCCCCATGGGGCACCTGGGTGGCTTAGTCGGGTAAGTGGTCCACCTCTTGATTTCAGCTTGGGTCATGATCTCACAGTTCATGAGTTCAAGCCTCACATCAGGCTCCATGCTGACAGTGTAGAGAGTGTTTGGGATTATCTCTTCCTCCCTTTCTGCCCCCTCCCACTTGCACTCTGTAAATAAATAACTTAAGTTGAAAAAAGAAGAAATGAACTGTAGCCCCAGAAAATACTTTGATTTAATTATGGTAAGACCCTAAATAAAAAATCCAATCATACCATGTTACACTTTTGACCTATAGAACTGAGCTAAATAATGGTGGTGTTTCAAGCCACTAGATTTGTGGTAATTGGTTGAATTTCTACGCAGCACTAGAAAACTAATTTAAGGTCAATAGAGAATTAAATCGTACATGTAAAAAGTCACTGTAATTAATTAAAAGCTTTGCAAATGCCCTTTGTGTATTAGTCAGCGTACTTCAGAGAAACACAATCAATAGAAATTTTAAATAGTTATCATACGGTATCGGCTCACACGATTATGGAGTTTGAGGAGTCCCATGATCTGCTGTCTGCAATCTAGAGACTGCGAAAGGCCTTTAGTGCAGTTGATGGTATAGATTCCAGTCCAAGTCTAAAGACCTGAGTCAATCAAGAGTAGTGATGGCAGGAGGTCAATGTTCCAGCTCAAGCAAGTAGGTGGAGGGCAAATCCGACCTTCCTCTACCTTTCTCTTCCATTCAGGTTCTTAACAAGTTGGATGTTCATTGCATTGGAGAGGTACATTTCTTTACTAGGTCCGCCAATGCAAACGCTAATTTCCCTAGAAACATCCTCACAGACACACCCAGAGGTAGCATTTAACCAGATAGCTGAGCATCTTGTGATCCAATCAAGTTGACACATAAAATTAACCATCACATTTCATTTTTGCTATTCCCGTGTTTTCTTTTAATAGTAATTTCCTATGTTTCTCTGATTTCCAGGGTTGTTGTTGATGTTGGCTTTCGCTTTTAAGGTTTTTCCCTGCCTTAAGGAATGATTGACAAATAAAATTGCAGTATATTTAAAGTATAAAACATGATGATTTGATATATGTATATACGGTGGAATGATTACCATGGTCAAGTGAATTAATAGATCTATCACCTCACATATTTAATTTATTTTTTATGAGAACGCTTAAGACCTACTCTTAGAAATTCTCAAGTATACAACACAGTATTATTAATGCAATGCATATACTGTGCATTAAATCCTCAGAACTTCTTACAACTGACAGTTTGTAACCTTTGACCTCTAAAATCAGGAACAAGACAAGGATGTCCACTCTTGCCCTTACTATTCAGTATAGTACGAAAAGTCCTAGCCAGAACCAAGAGGCAAGAAAAAAAAAAAAATAGAAGCCATCCAACTAGAAAGAAGTAAATTGCTCTCTTCTATATATGTTTACATATATAAAGAATCCACCAAAAACTGTTAGCACTAAAAATTCAGTGAAGTTGCAGGATACAATCTCTACACACAAAAATCAGTTGCATTTTTGTACACTAACAAGGGACTATATGAAAAAGAAATTATGAAAATCCCATTTACAATATCATTGATAATAATAAAATACTTAGGAAGAAACTTAATCAAGGAGGTGAAAGATCAGTAAACATTGATGTAAGACTGAAAACTGTAAGACACTGATGAACAATACCGAGGAAGACACGAATAAATAGAAAGGTATCCTGTGGTTGGTTGCCGGGTTTTAACACAAGAAACACCTTTAAGAAAGTCACCATTTGCCAGCCCTCTTTACCTGAAAAAAGTCTGTTAACTGTCCTCTCAGGAGAAACTGACACTTTATCAAGCTTCCCACTGTGTTGCTTACATCCATACACCTGCAGCAAGGTGAGCTCCCGGGACTTCTTTTAAGGGCGTTTTATGGCTGCTGCTCCCCTTAAGATTCTGCATTCTCCCATATCTAATTACTCTGTAGGTAAGACCTGTTCATTCATCAGTACCTCCACACTGGCTCTGGGCCTGCCTATACCTCTGCTGCCTACTCTTTGGCCTTGTGGGGTTACAAATCCCAGGCTGCTCCATCACTCGTCTTCTCCTTTGGCTCTCTGGGGGCTCCTCACTGTATGTGACTATAGTAGCCCGGAGGCTTCATTCCAGAATCTCGTTCAACCAACGAGGACATAAGCAGAAATGCCTGGTCTAATTTTGAGCTCAAAACACAAAGACTGGTTCTTTGCCGAGTACCATTTCATGTATACTTTTCTCCCTAGAAAAACCCATCAAAAAGGATGGCTCTCAAGAAGAGAGAAAAACAAGATCTGCTGCTTTGCCTAACACTCATACCCCTCTCTCTCTCCATATATATATATGTTCCATTTCTTACATCATCTGTATCTCAAGCTTTCTCCGAAAATAAATAATCTTTCTTTATTAAAATATTTCACATTTCCTTCTGTGATTTTTCAGTAATTAGCATAATGAAAGACTTAATTTTTGCCTGTGGTAATACAACACATACAATTACTTTTAAAACTGAAAACTTCCCCTGAATGTCATTAATAACAGTGTTCTTGGTTGCAAAGCAATTTGGGGTTATAAATCCTGTCAGAATGTTTTTGTCTGTATTCTGACTCAACTAAGTATGCAGAGCATACAGTAGTCGGGAGCTCATACTCTGAAAATAAACCACCTCAGTTTTGTGTTTCAGCTCTGAGTTACCAGCCATGACCTTGTGCAAGCTGTTTAATTCCCTAAGCCTCATATTTTCCATCTGTAAAATCCATTCATTCATTACACATACTTATTGAATTCCTACCATTTTCATTGTCATTATAATTACCATCATTCTGTTCAGACTCACATGAGGTACATACTTCTGTCCCTGGGTTTGACTAAAATGGTTATGGAACATCCGGTTGGTAGGGGTAAAACATAAATAGCAAAGCCACAGCTCAGGTGGTAAGAGTAAGGTCAACCTGAGAGCAGAGTGCCTCCTTTCAGTATTACCACAGCCCTCTGCTTATCAGCGTGGGAGCATTTTTCAAAATGTTTAGTGTTTGTGAATTTCTGCCCCCTCCTCCTTGACATGAAGTCAGGGGCTGTATTATTCATCTCTTTATTTCCAGCTCTCAGTAAATACTATGCACAATTATGGTAGAGTTTAATGAATGGTTTTTAAATGAGCAAATGAATGGATGAATAATGAAGTGTATAAAGTGAGAGCTAGGAAAAACAATTAGACAAAATAAGAAAACAATCAGAGAAAAAAAAATGTCAACCTGGAGGATATGCTCCGCCCTCTAGCCAACCACAGCATATTTGTAAAACAGAACTCATCCAGGAGGGAGTTGACAGGAGAGACACCTGTGTTTGAATTCTGTGCTGTAAAGTTTGGTGCAGTAGTAATCAAAGGTCAGAAATGATAAACCAGGAGTAACAAGGATGCCAGAACTCTGAGGGAATTAATTCAGAAAACTGTATTTTTTATCAACAATATAAAAAGCAACAGGTGTTGGGGTGCCTGGGTGGCTCAGTCAGTTAAGTGTCCAACTCTTGGTTTCAGCTTGGGTCATGATCTTATGGGTCATCGAAGCTGTTAGTATGGAGCCCACTTGGGATTCTCTTTCTTCCTCTCTCTTTGCCCCTCCTCCACTTTCAGGAGTGCTCTCTCTCTCTCTCTCTCTCTCTCTCAAAATAAATAAATAAACTTTGAAAAAAATAAACAGGTGTTGGCTAGGATGCAGAGAATGGGGAACCCTCCAATCCTTTGCCTTTGGTGGGAATGCAAAGTAGTGCAACCGCTCTGGAAAGCACTATGGAGCTTCCTCAAAAGTTTAAAAACAAAACTCCCCTATGATCCCACAATTGCACTAGTAGGTATCTACCCCAAATATAAAAATACTCACTAAAAGGGATATGGGCACCTCAATGTGTATAGCAGCATTATCTACAATAGCCACGCTGTGGAAATAGCTCAAGTGTTCATAAGCTGATGAATGGATAAAGAAGATATTGTGCATATATACAATGGAATATCGCCATCCATAAAAAAGAATGAAATCTTGCCATTTGAAGTGGATGGAGCTAGAGAATATTATGCTAAGCAAAGTAAGTCAGTCAGAGAAAGAGAAATGTCATATGATTTTACTAATACGTGAAATTTAAGAAACAAAACAAATAAGTGAACATAGGGAAAGAAATAGAAAGGAGGCAAACCTAGAGAACAAACTGATGGTCATCAGAGGGGAGGGGAGGAAGGGGGATATAGATGAAATAGATGACAGGGATTAAGGAGTGCAGGTGTTGTGATGAGCACCAGGTATTGTATGGATGTGCTGAATCACTAAATTATACATCTGAAACTCATAAAAGAAAAGAAAGATGGAAAAGAAAGAAAGAGAGAGAGAGAGAGAGAGGAGGGGGGAGGGAGGAAGGGAGGGAGGAAGGGAGGGAGAAAGGAAGGAAGGAAGGATGGAAGAAGAAACTTGAGTTTTTATTTTATTTTTGTAATATAATTTATTGTCAAACTGGCTTCCATACAACACCCAGCTCATCCCAACAAGTGCCCTCCTCAATGCCCATCATTCACTTTCCCCTCTCCCCCACCCCCATCAACCTTCAGTTTGTTCTCTGTTTTTAAGAGTCTCTTATAGTTTGCCTCCCTCCCTCTCTGTTTGTAGCTTTTTTCCCCTTCCTTCCCCCATGGTCTTCTGTTAAGTTTCTCAAGATCCGCATGTGAGTGAAAACATATGTAATTATAGACAGAGAGAAGCTCCTGCCCTTTGAACATATTCGCACTGACACTAGGAAATGACCCTCCTTGTTGAGTGAGTGAAAGACAAAAGCAGGAAAATATGACAACGACATAGAACCAAGTCAAACGATGCAGAGACAGATTTCCCCAAGAAGATAGAACTCTAGACAATCAAAGCTAAGCTTAATCAGGGGCGCCTGGGTGGCTTAGTCGGTTAAGCGTCCGACTTTCGCTTAGGTCATGATCTCGCGGTTCGTGGGTTCGAGCCCCGTGTCGGCTCTGTGCTGACTGCCAGCTCAGAGCCTGGAGCCTGTTTCAGAGTCTGTGACTCCCTCTCTCTCTGACCCTCCCCTGCTCACGCTGTCTTTCTCTCTCTCTCTCTCTCTCTCTCTCTCTCTCTCCTAGAAATAAATAAAACATTAAAAAAAAATTTTTTTTTAAAAAGCTAAGCTTCATCAGTAGTTTTGTAAATCGAACTGAGCATTTGGTTTATGGCCACATCACTCCAATCTCTGCCTCCGTCTCCAAATTGTCTTCTTTTCTACATATTCTTCTCTTCCCTAGTGTAATAGGAACTGACTGAACACAGCACAAGAGAACTTTTTGAGTGAGATAATGAATATGTTCTAAAAGTGGATTATGAATATGGTTGCAGAACCCTACATTTACTAAATATCAATGAATTATACTGTTAAATAGGTGAATTTTATAAGTTATACTTCTATGGAATTTACAAATTAGATTTAAAATTAAGAACTTCATTTTGTTAAGAGACATTAAAAATCAAACTGCAAACAACGGAATCAGAGATCATATGTCTATCAAAGGACTTATAATCAGAATATATTTTTAATGTATTTTTAAAACTCCTAAAATCAGGGAAAAACCCCTGGTAAGTGATTTTCTAAGGCATAATTAACATCCAATGCTATCTTAGTTTCAGGCAGCAGGTGATTTTTGTAATGGATAAAAGGAGAGTACTTTGCAAAAGGGAATGTCTGAATAGCCAATAAATATATGAAGAGCTGTTGAACTTCTTCGGTTATCAGGAAATTACAGGTAAAAGCACACTGCAATATCATTACACTCCCATAATAGTGACTAAAATGAAAATGATAGTCGATACCAACCATCAGCAAGGATATGAATCATAGGAACTCTCATATATGTGAATAAATTGGTACATTTTGGAAAATCATTTTGGACTACCTAATAAGCTAAACAACAGTACCCATGACACAGCAACTCTACTTCTAGTTGATATATACCTTATAGAAATGCATATGTATGCTCACCCAAAGACTGAGAATATTCACAGAAACACTATTAATAGTACCAAATGAATGACCGTACAAATATATGGATAATACTATGCATACAATGGAATGAATGAAAATTAATGTATTATTTCTTCATGCAAAGAGTCTTACGTGGTGATCTATTGAAGCCATGAGAAGAGCCTGTGGAATGTTGATATTCATTTCACAGTATGAGTTGTGGTTAAATGGGTGTGTTTACTTTGTGATAATTCACCAAGATGTAGAATTATGACTTGTATATATAACTGTGCATATGCCATGCTTTACTAATGAAGTTCAGTTGGAAAAGAATGTGTGGTGGCCAAACAACAATGGTGTAAATCACACACACGCTCTCTTATCTCTGACACCTGACCTACTACCTTACCCTGTCACTGTATCCTCCAATGCTATTCTTTTTTCTTTTTTTGTCAAGTGTATTCATTTTGAGACACAGAGAAAAAGAGAGAAGGGGGAAGGGGCAGAGAGAGAGTCCCAGGCAGGCTCTACACTCTCTGTACTGTCAGCATGGAACTCAAGGCAGGACTAGAACCCACAAACCATGATATCATGATCTGAGCCCAAATCAAGAATCAGCTGCTTAACCCACTGAGCCACCTAGGCAGCCCTCCAAAACTACTCTTAATACAGTCAAATCAGCTTCTAAAATGTACGTTCATAATTCAAAGGAATCATGTTCTTTGTAATATTTGGTAATATGTTATTGTGGTTGGGTTCATTTATTTTTTCTTGATTCCATCTTAGAATTGTTTTCTATTCATAACCTAAAGGGAAATACCTTAATCTAACAATTAATTCTAAATCATAACATAAAGGTATGCATATAAGTAAATTCTATTAAATGTTAATCCCTGAGACTTTATCATCCAATCTTTTCCTTAAATCTTACAGGTAATATTTCAATTTTGACATTTTTTCTTTATATGCTGATCATAGTATGTCTTGATACTCTCTTTCATTCACTGTGTATACCTTATGGTCTGAGTGGTATAGGTCTTACAAGAAAATAACAAATTTCAACTTTCAAATGTCTGTTTCGGCGGTTTAGTATACATTTCGCTCAGGTTCACTAAAATTCTAAATTTAAAATTTTTAATGTTTCTTATTTATTTCCAAAAGAAAGAGAGAGACAGCATGAGCAGGGAAGGGTCAGAGAGAGAGGGAGACACAGAATCTGAAACAGGCTCCAGGGTCTGAGCTGGCTGTCAGCACAGAGCCTGACAGGGGGCTACAACCCATGAATCATGAGATCATGACCTGAGCCAAAGTCGGACACTCAACCGACTGAGCCACCCAAGCCCTCCATAAATTTAAAGGTTTATAAAAAAATTTCCTACATTATATGAGATGTCAACACCAATTTTTTTTAACCTGGAAAAAATAAAACTGAATTCTAACTGTTTAACATGGATATTCATATAATTAAACAATCTAAACTTGGGTATTCATATAATTAATAATCTAAACAACTATGTATCCTGTCTCCTATTAAAATAAGAGTTAATTATTTTAGTCCCTTTAGTTAAAGTGAAAATATGATATATTGCTTTTATGGTTCTTTCACATAATTAAGCAAAGATATTACCTATTTTGACACCTAGAAATACTCTTTAGCTTTGTTCTACATTGATTTTACATTAGAGATTGCACATTCCACCTCTATAAGCCTTTGATCCAAACTAATTGAATTATGACTCAAAATTAGAGGTCATACTATTTTACCAGGATTTCTTATAAGTGAATAGCTATTAGAGAAGAGAAAGCAATGGAGTAGCAAATCTAGTTAGATATTTTGTCACATAAACTTTTTTTTAAATTTTTTTTTTCTAGGAGAGAGAGAGAGAGAGAGAGAGAGAAAGCATGAGCAGGGGAGGGTCATAGAGAGAGGGAGTCACAGACTCTGAAACAGGCTCCAGGCTCCGAGCTGGCAGTCAGCACAGAGCCCGACGCGGGGCTCGAGCCCACGAACCGCGAGATCATGACCTAAGCGAAAGTCGGACGCTTAACTGACTAAGCCACCCAGGCGCCCCTTGTCACATAAACTTTTAACAACACGTGAAAAATACTTTCCACTCAAACTCACAATTCTTGCCTTGAATCCAGGCTAACACGGTGGGAGCGGTCTCTCATAACATCTGCAACTCTCTGTTGCACTTGGCCCTTTTCATGTCAGTAACTGTGAGCACGCTGAGGGCTCCCATGTGTAATTTATCTTTTTATGCTTAGCACCCAACAAGGTGTATAGCATATACACCTTTTCCCTCCTGGGAAAAACACAGAGTTAATTCTCTATACAGCCCTCTAAATTTTGTCCTCTGACACAAGTTGCTTCTTCCAGACTCTCCTTGAGAGACAAATTGGGGGGCACAGCCTTGCCTTGGTACATTCCCCTTAAAAACTCAAAGGGACATAGGTCAGTTAGAAAATTCTGAGTGTTTCTCTAAAGTTGCCTCTCTAAAGCTCTCCTCTCCTGTATTGGTAAGGAAGAGGGTGGCAGAAACACACAATGTATCAACTCTCTTACTCAAAAAAGCCTTCTCATCCAAAAAAGTTCCCCTTCTCAACTTAAGGGATTTAATAACTGAATTGTACCTTTAGGGAGATATTAAGATCTCAAAATTGAGATCTCAAATTTTAGGACTTCTTTGGCCAGCTGATATATTATCTTTGCTTTGTATTATCTTTAGCCCCAAATAAAATACACAGAATTCCATTTTGTTATCCTATTTTATATCGATGCAACACTAGTCTCTCTCTTCCTGCCAGCCAGAGAGGACCATCAACTTCTCCCTGAGCCAGACTATTAATGATAAGTATTTGGGATGAAAACATGCCTTTCAGAACTGCTCCCATGCACATTCCAATCAACTCTTAGGTAAGCTTAATCTACTTCTCAATGACACTGGACCCAATTAAGCCTCCATAATAGTCTTAGATACCTCTGGGATGATAAAAACATAAGGAGAAAGCCATCCTGCAGTAGACATAAACCCAACCAAAAGTGGATGTAAATGGAATCAGCTTGTGACTGTCCAAACTCTATATTTAGCACCACACATAATGGGGGGCATAGAGTAGACACTCAGTACAATGTAGTTCTCTTCTCTCTGAACTTCATTTTTCAACCGAAGAAAACAATGTAAAAAATTTGCCCATTTTCTCAATTACTCTGGAGAGAAAAACGATGAGATAATGCATTATGCAAGAGCACCGTATATACTCTGTACATATATTCCACCCAGAAATATTTCATGAAATGAATTATGTGATAGAATGGATTCAGAGTTCACTTTGAAAACAGGATGAAATCCGTATTTATTTCAATCATGTGAAGAATGCACAGACAATAATATTCACGTTTCATGCTGGAAAAATAAGACTAAAGTGGTTAAGAGCCCTTACCCAAAGTCACACAAATCAGAGGTAGAAGGGTTAGTCAGTTCTTTACAGGTCTCCTCAGTCCAGCACTAGATAAAACATTGAGAGGAGCATGATGAGATGTCCTATATTCCAACATTAGGGAAAAGACTAGTAGTTACAGTTGATTCCCTGGTGATCCACTCTCTTTCTGATAAACATCGCTATCCATCAAGGCACTCATGAGCATAACTCATGACTGGTAGACAACCATGCAATCTGTTTTCATCAAAGAAAGAAAGAAGATTGCCAGAGATTTGTACATAACTTAGTACAGCAAGGCATTTAACTAGGTCTTTGCAGCAATGCCATTTTACTTATAAACAGTTTAGAGGAGAAATATTTATGGCCCTTCAACCTCTCCACTGGCCCTGAAAGAAATTGGATTTCCAACGAAACGCATTTACAAGGAGAGAGCTATTCATTCTAATAAAACCATATGGTAAGTGCATTAAGTAGGAAAAAAAAATGTCTTTTGATGAACAGAGACATTATACCCACAGAAATGGCAGCAGCCTCAGTGAAAGTTAAGCGTGGCTGCTTCTGGTCTCACTTGAATTTTTTCCAGCTCTTACAGCATGGGACTACTATAATAGGCTGCTTCAGAGACGAACACATGCAATTAAGCAATAGACTCAATTTCAGCCTTGATACTTGGGGCATAAGGTGATTTATGAACAAGAAAAATGACTCAACCCCTTAAAAGGAACTTAAACTTCTAATATATATAGCTCTAGTACCAAATTAACAAGAAAAGGATACCAAAAAGTATGGAATATGATATTTACCTTTGAGAAATATTTGATCTATTTAGAAAGAAAAGGCCAGCATATGCTATGTACAGCATTACAAATTCAAGCGCAATTGGAAGTTAAAAACAGAATGTCAACTATTAGAATTCAGATGAACTTTCTTATGGCACGGCAGTGAGATCTGTGAAAAGAATATAAATTCAAAAAAGTTTGGAGGAAATATGGACTGAGCTTAGAAATTTATTTGTGAGAACGAGGAAGATATTAATGACTACACCCTTGCTCCTGACTTAAGAGAGTTAATGAATGGTGGTGACATTCACTGAGACATGGAAAACTGAATAAGAATTGGGAGGAAATACGAGTTAACGTAGATGTGCTGAGTTTCAATGTTCTACAGGTCATTCAAAAACATCCAACAGCGGTCTGATAACATATATGAAGTCCATTGGGCATATATATGCTGAAGGAGAAGAGCTCACAGCTGCTAGGGAATTAAGGTTAGCTCTGAATATTTAAACCTTTGCTTTTTAGTTTTCAGATTATATGAGTTAATCTCTTGTGACTGCACCAAGCTTTAACCTTGTTTTTAAAGAAAGATGTGTTATATTTCACAATCTGTAGAAGAAATATAGCAATAATTCATATGTTGCTTAAGGAAAGGCATTCTGAATTATACCTAATTGTCCAATCATCTGTAACTGTCTCCTCAAATTCATTTTTAGTGCTGTCTGGCAACACTTCGGGAATAAAGTTCCTAAAGCGAATAAAAGTTGGCCAGGTAGCATATAAATCTAGGCTTTCCAATTTGGAGAAGCCAAAGAAATATTTGGCAAGACTTCAATTTATTGTGCCTGCTGCTTTATGGGCTGTCATCTCTGGACCTGGGGTTGCTCATCCAAGTACAGATCAGGTATAGGACCAGAGTATAGGTAGTGATATTTCTGCTGGGTGAGCCACAAACAGGACCAGAAGAAAAGAATATAAATAAAACAAAAAGACAAACAACAACAACAAACCACACGCACAGATGTCAGCCTTCAGAGACTAGGTTTTAAATGGTTATGGAGGGGCTCAGTCAGTTAAGCGTCCGACTTCGGCTCAGGTCATGATCTCATGGTTCATGGGTTCGAGCCCCGCGTCAGGCTCTGTGCTGACAGCCAGCTAAGAGTCTGGAGCCTGTTTCGGATTCTGCATCTCCCTGTCTCTGTGACCCTCCCCTGCTCATGCTGTCTCTCTCTCTCTCTCTCTCTCAGAAATAAAAAAATATATATAAACAAATAAAAAATAAAAAAATTAAATGGTCATGGAAAGGTCCAACTAAGCTTAGATAAGATGGGGCAAAGAAATCATACATAAGGCAGAAAATGGGACTATGAGAATACATGACAAGAAGCAGTTGCTTCTTTATCTTATACAAAAGTCCTCCAATTTCCCTAGGTGCTAGAAGCCAAACCAATTTCCTTGCTAATCAGCAAAATGAAAGAGCAAGTCTATATAGAGTATGAAGATAATTTAAGAGAAAATTCCACTTTTTCTCTACAAATATAAGGAGCTGATGAACTAAACCAAGCAGAATGAGTGGGGGTGGTGGTATGAAGTATCTTGAGAAACACTAACATATGAGACATGGACAGAGAATAAGATGCCTGCAAACATATTCCAGAAGGAGATAACAGGACTTAACTGAAATTAAAATAATAAACTGCTGGTTAGTAAGAAGTCTTAGGGGACTGGATCTAATTTATGGATAAGAGTGTTACATTATGAAAATATTATTTGTATATAATTAATGCAACAAGACCATAATTCAGTGCATGATGTACAAAAAGGTGAGATTGGAGGACTGTGGGTACAGAAAAGTACTCAAAAGGAGAAGATGAATCTCCATTATTTCAAAAGTAAAGAAGAAAAACAGAAGTTCCTCCACCTCTGGGGATGTCAGGCTTTTTTTTTTTCTTGGAGAGAGAGAGATTGAGAGGAGCAGAGGGAGATGAGAGAGAATCCCAAGGAGGCTCCATGCTCAGGTGAGCCCAACTGAGTTTGATCCCACGACCCTAGGTTTATGACCTGAGCCAAAATCAAGAGTCAGATGCTCAACTGACTGAACCATGCAAGTGCCCCCAGAGAAACATTTTTTAACTTGAGTGCTTGGATATAATAACAAAGCTTAAACAGGCAGTGTTTATGATAATATGCAAAACCCATGGATTCCTGCCAAATGAAAAGTCAGATGCTAACTCAATGAATCTGAAGTGTTGGTACCAAGAGAAATGGGAGATATCTGTACTACAACTGGGAGGTGAGAAAGAATATTTGACCACAACCAGGATTCATGAAGACTGTATGAGTTATGCTGGGAGTAAGAATGGAACTTTATTTCTCTCCTAATGGAGAAATAAGGAAGCCATGGATCAATGCAGAATGTTCAGCTATGGGTCAATATGTTTTTCTATGAGGTCCTCTATAAGCCAATAAGGCAACATATCCCTGAGCTCTGGGGAAGAGCATGGAATCATTGAATTTGGATACCCACTTCTGTCCCCGCTCAGTAATACCATGTAGACTAGGAAAAAAAAAAAAGGGATAAAGTGACCTGGTGGGCAAAAGTGGCATTTAAAATATTTCTTAGCTTATAAGTCATGGATCCCAACCAATCAGAAGAGGCCAAAAATAATGCACATAAGCCATGAATAACTGCTACAACCATACCAGTGAGGACCAGCGAAATTTCAACCTGGTGAGTTTCATTTGCTCCTCAAGGTCTGCTTCTAAGAAAGCTAAGCAAACCCTGCTGCCATATTATTTCTCTATTACTATCCTTGTAGACCTCATGTTAATGGGATTGTTAGCAGTAGAGTTCTTCCCAGCTCAATGACAATAACTCTGCTGCCAAGTCCTGCCAGATACATCTCTGAAACTTTTGATCATTTTTTATATTTTTATTCGCATTGACTTCTCCACTGTCATTACTTTCTTGGACTTTTCTATCCATACCCAGCTGATTTGTCTATGTACATTTCTTACTTCTTCCATCCTTCCTTCACACTGTCACCACAAAAGAGTGCTAAAATTATTAGTGATCTGCATAAAAATAATGACTCACTTCATAAAAATGAAAGGCATGCTTCTCTTCATGGGACTCAAAACTTATTTAAAAATTGGTTCCAACCTTCTTTTTCACCTGCAACCCTTCCTGCTACTTCATTCTCCATCACCCCAATGCTCCATCATCTTTTCCAGTTTGAGGGCTGAATAACTCCTAGCTCTCCAAAGAGCACTTTGCTTATGCATTGATGTAATTTTGATGTCGGCTTGTGTTTCTTTGCCCTTAGATATTTTGAAAGCTTCATGACGGTTCTAAATTATTCACTTCCTCTTTCTGTAACAAGATCATACCTTCCTGCCACACTGACATCAGGCTTGGCTGTGTGATTTGTTCGACCAATGAACGTGAGCAGAAGTAGTATTTCTTTGCAGAAGGTTTAAGAATCATGACATAACTCTGACACCACTCTTTTCCTTTTGCAATGAGACTAGTATGTCCTTAGAGGCTGCCCCTCAGCTTAGATGACAGAATAAAATTGTGTGGGACAGAGCCGCAGTGGACTCTCACAACATGAAGAATAGGCTGGATTAATTTTGTAAGTTACTCAGCAAAAGCAGACTGATGCAGAGATCTCATTAAATAAGGTCCAAATATAATTGCGAGATCTGTGGCGATTCAAAGTGCTCTCTAGGTTCTTGTGCCTTCCTTCCTCCTGCATAGTCCTCTCTGCATTCACTTCAATGACTATTACCTGGATTCTGTCCCATGTAAAATCTAGACCTCAAGTCGAGCCCCTTCATAGTTCTCCGTAGTCCATGAGGGTGGTAACATTCAGGAAAATTTGGATGGCTGAGACTGGATTACATCTCACAGTATACAGCTTTCTGTTGATACCCTCTTAGCTCCTCAGACTCCACAGCCTTCCAAAACCTTGCTGCAACTCGGGATTCTCTCCACCATCCACAATGCTTCCCTAGAACAGTAAGTCAGCACCATGCTCCTATGGCATCTCTGTCTTGGCATAGCCCCTCAGAGCAGCCTGTTTTCTCCCAGATCTATTTCCATCAACTGTTTAAACCAAAATTTCATTTGCTCTGAAATTATATTTTAATAGTATCACCACTAAAGTCCTACCCTAGGAGATCATATCTAACATAGTATCAGACTTTTCCATCGTAAAAGCACTTTCAAGTCCATTATCTTATCATATCATCTCTGTTTGCCCTCAATCACTATGAAGGTAAGTGCCATGACTTCTATATTACATGGAGTCTCAGCACAGTACCCACCACATGGTGGGCACTCGGTCAATATCTGTGGGCGAGTGAAGATTAAATGAAAGCATGAACACAGCTATTAAGTGACAAGTCAAGGATCATATCTTCTAAGGGACAGAACTGGGATTTCAGGTCACGTCTCAGATTCCAGTGGCTATGGCCTTATTACGCTGTGCTTCTCCCATGGACTTCCAGCGCTTTCACTACAGAGGGGTGCAAACAGAGGTAGAGAGAACACAGTCTAATGATTTCAAAGAGAGGGCCAAATACCAGACAAGTATTGGACCTTTAAAAGCTTTTAATGTTTTTTCCAATCTGCAATTTTAACAAGAAATCTAAGAATATTCTGAGATTTGCTATAGGTATCTATAAAATGGAATTTTTCCTCTACAGTGTGTTTTGTTTACCTATATGAAACTGTGTGAATGCAGATCATATAAATTCAGCATATCTGTGTATTCCAAAGGGATGTCAAAGTCATAAATTCTACCGGCAAACACTTTCTTCCTCAATCTTCAATGAGAGATAACAAGTTGTTTCTATCTGTTAAATAATTCATCCTCTTCAGTGTTTACAAGTTACAAACATAAGAGGATTTACACTTTGATAATCACACTAAACTCGACATTTTGAAAGCCTAGACCCAGTTTTTATAAACGAATAGGCTTATTATTTCCTAGCTGCTGTTGTCACAGAAGGAATAGAATCGTCATTCTCTCCTAGAAACATAATTTGGAGCCATACAAGCTGTGTGTAGATTTTAGCTCACCTACATATTGATTGTTAGCCCTGGAGCAAGGCATAAAGTCTCAGGCTTGTGATCTCTAAATTAGTATTAATAATACACATAAGTGAGTGGTGAGGACAAAATGAAATAAGACAGTGGCTCTCAAACTCATTTTATCGAGATTCAAGGGTAAGGAGAGGCCAAGCCAGAGAAGCCACAGACCCCGCCCCATCTTCCACTGCTCAGAGCGGAGAAAGCTAGATTTAAACTTTGCCGATCCCAAATGTGAGCCCCGAAATTCTCAGTTCAATTATTTGTTGACCACATCATTGGTTGTTCCCAGTATGAACATTCCCTTGCAATTGTCCAACATTGTAGAGATAGGTATCTCATTTCTAACCTTTACATGATACCAGAAAATTATCTTTCCTTTTGGATGCTGAAAGACTGAGACCCTAAAAGATAAGTGACTTGCCATGGTTTCAAAGATGAGGCAGCATTCGCTCCCAACTGGGGAGGTGTGCTCTTCCTGTAGCTCTGGGCAGCCTTCACAATCCCGTTTTCTCTAATACAAAAGATACCATCTTTAATTTGAAAACTGTTTGCCTTTTCAGATGACCTATGTTCTCACAATAAACAAGCCAGATACTCATTTTTCTTCAAAGAATGAAATTTCAGCCTTATCTTAAGGAGAAGGTGAAAGCATCAATTCAAAATCTGATATGACTTAGAGCATAGCCCATGTTTCTGTTTCTAAGGCCACAAAGAACACACTGTCCCCAGAGTATGCAGATAGTCATCCCAGCCCCACCAGAGCACATGAGGAGGGACAACTGTTCCTAGATGGAAACAATGAATGTACTAGCAACAAGTATCCCCTGATATTCTTGTTGACACTAACATTCTTCTCATTTAAGAGGAGCAACTATCTGGATTATCTTTATAAGTTAACATATTCTGTCCATCTCACTCATAATCCCAAATGCCTTTCACTGGGTATATTGAGACATTTTTCCTATATTCACCAAATTCCTTAATTCATCCAATTTATTAAACGAGCAGTAAGTACTCATCCCATGCTGGACAAGGGGCTAGGCACTGTGAATACCAAATTTATAAGAATCTGTTCCTGCCATCAAGGCATTTGTAATTTTGCTAGAAAGAAGTAACTTGCATAAATACAAAACAGAATGAGAGAAGCACATGAGAGAAGTACAAAGAATTTTAAGAATTCAGTGAATAAAGACTACTTTGACCCAGGTAATCAGCAGCAGTTTCTGGGGTGAGACAGTCTGGTGCTGCAAGTTCGTTAAGTACATGGACTCTCACTTGGTGAAAAAGAGGATGGGGAAGGGGGCTATTCATGTTGGAAAGAATGATAAAGAAAGGAAACAGTCCTAAAAGGAAAAAAATATCAGATTATAGAAGTTTGGGAGTCTAGATTTCATTTTAGCTCCATTTTCATTAGCTATATCATCCAGGCTGTATCATCTTGGACAAGTTATTTGATTTTCCTTTATCTTAATTCAATTAATGATTTTTTGAATAGAAATTAGTATAGATGTCATTAGAAGAATATGAATCTTCGAATGTTGTTTTGCATGAGTTTTGGAGTCTAGTTTCAAAGGTCCCTGACAATACTTGTTAATTTAGACACATTCATGGGCATAATTTATAGTTCAAAAATTGGCTGATATGAATAAACTGATAAATTCATATCATATTTATTTTAGATAAATAAAAATTTATTTAATAAATTTATTTAACTTTAATAAACAATAAACTTTAATAAATAAATTTATTTAACTAATTACAATTTAGTTGGATAATATACAGTACAATACAGTGGTTCCAGGAGTAGAATTCGGTGATGCATCACTTACATACAACATCCAGTGCTCATCACAAGTGCTCTCCTTAATGCCCATCACCCATCTAGCCCATCTCCCACCCACTTCCCTCCATCAACCCTCAGTTTGTTGTCTATAGTTAAGAGCTTTTCATCCCCCCTTCCCATATGTTCATCTGTTTTGTTTCTTAAATTCCATATGAGTGAAATCACATGGTATTTATCTTTCTCTGACTGACTTACTTCACTTAGCATGATGCATTCTAGCTCCCTCCATGCCATTGCAAAAGGCAAAAGTTAGCTCTTTATGACGGCTGAGTAATATTCCACGGTGTATTTATACCATGTCTTCTTTATTCATCCATCAGTTCATGGACATTTGGGCTCTCTCCATATTCAGCTATTGTTAATAATGCTGCTGCTATAAACATTGGGGTGTGCGTAACACTTCAAAACTGTATTTTTGTAACCTTTGGGTAAATTACTAACAGTGCAATTTCTAGATCATAGGGCGGTTCTATTTTTAGTTTTTGGAGGAACCTCCATACTTTTCTCCAGGGTGGCTGCACTAGTTTTCATTCCCACCAGCGATGTAAAAGGGTTCCCTTTTCTCTGCAGCCTCACAACACTTGTTGTTCCTTGTGTTGTTAATTTTCGCCATCTGAAAGGTGTGAGGTACTAGCTCAGTGTGGTTTTGATTTCTATTTCCCTGCTGATGCGTGATGTTGAGCATCTTTTCAGTCTCTGTTAGCCATATTGATGTCTTTGAAAAAGTGTCTTCATCTCTTCTGCCCATTTCTTCACTGGGTTGTTTGTATTCTGTGTGTTGAGTTTGATGCATTCTTTATAAATTGTGGATACTAATCCTTTATCAGATATGTTGTTTGCAAATATCTTCTCCCATTCCCTAGGCTGCTTTTTAGTTTTGCTGATTGTTTACTTTGCTGTGCAGAAGCTTTTTATCTTCATGAAGTCCCAATAGTTCATATTTGCTTTTGTTTCTCTTGCCTTCAGAGACATGTCTAGTAAGTAACAAGTTGCTCCAGCCAAGGTCAAAGAGGTTGCTCCCCTCCCTGTGTTATCTTCTAGGATCTTGATGGTTTCCTTCTTCACATTTAGGTATTTCATTAATTTTAGATTTATTTTTGTGTATGGATTAAGAAAGTGGTCCATTCTCCTGCAAGTTGCTATCTAGTTTTCCCAACACTATTTGTTGAAGATACTGTCTTTTCCCATTGGATATTCTTTCTTGCTTTGTCAAAGATGAGTTGACACTATAGTTGTAGGTCCCTTTATGGGTTTTCTATTCTGTTCCATTGATCTCTGTGTCTGTTTTTCGTGCCAGTACCATAGTGTCTTGATGACTACAGCTTTGTAATATGCCTTGAAATCCAGCATTATGATGTCTCCAGTTTTTTTTTTTTTTTCACAACTGCTTTGGCTATTCAGGGTCATCTGTGGTTCCAAACAAATTTTAAGATTGTTTGTTCTAGCTCTGCAAAGAATGCTGGCGTTATTTTGATAGGAATTGCATCAAATGTACATAGACATCTTAACAATGTTTGTTCTTCCTATCCATGAGCATGGAATGTTTTTCCAATTCTTTGTGCCTTCTTTAAAGTCTGTATTTTAGTGACCATTTAAAAATTGGTGTTCCACACTGAAGCCAACTATTATAAATGACTACAGAAAAAACTACACTAGTTACCATGAAAACAATGAATTAAATGAGAGTTCAAAACTTCAAAGGCTTGTATTTACATAATATCGTCCCTTTCATTGCTCTAATAGTCTATGGAGGAGAATAAAGTTTTTCTACCTCTTTTAATGTATGTGATCCATGTTCCCATATTAGGAGGAAGTATTACTTGCACTTTCACAGTGAAAATTAAATGATAAAAATTAGTAGTAAAATCAAATAAAAGTTCCTTTGTGGAAATTAACAGTCTGGTTTTGAGGCATATATGAATATTCAAACAGTCAAGAATAGCCAAGATGGTTTGAAGAACAATGTCTGAGAATTTAAAGGATATCAAGATTTGTTATAAAACTACAAAACTTAATACATGTGTTGATGTAAAGATGGACAAATAGACCACTGGTATACTTGCAGCATGAGCTTTAAAATCTCTTTTCCTGTCTCCATACTTTCTCACCCACCACCAGCGATGTGGTGGTATAGCACAATAATTAATACTGGGAATCTTATTTCAGAGCTGTGTTCTAATTACTGTATTAGACTACCAGAGAGAACTAGAATGCTCTCACAGTCCTATCTAAGTCTTGCTTGTGACCCAGCAATGTAACTCTACTTCACACTCTCAAAGATACTTTTCAAATTAGAATAGAATTGTTCTTATGTAATGTGAAACAATACAATATAAAACCTCTTACTTTGATGTAGATGATATGACCCATGCAGTAAGGCGATGTGTGGTAAGAGAGGAATCATAATATCATTATATAGCTAATCAAAGAGTCAGTTTTAGCTTCCAGATTTTAATTCTTAAATAGGTAGGATTCTTTCTTTTCTTTCTTTTCTTTCTTTCTTTCTTGCTTGCTTGCTTGCTTTCCTTCCTTCCTTCCATCTGTCCTTCCTTCTTTCCTTCCCACTTTTCCTGCTCTCTCTATAATACAGTAAAATGGTCAGAATGCTCACTTTTTATCTTGAGAAAATAACCTCTTGGTGTCCCCAAGGTCATCTCAAGTCTTCCCTATGGGCATCATCAACTCTCCTCCCTACATAAATTTATATAGCAAAAACACTTCATTTTAAGACAAACTACTATTTCTAATATCTTCATCCAGAACAGGAGGTTTACTGAAACAAAAATGAGCTTCTGGAATATCTTGGGAACGAATTATGGGTAAAGATTTTAAAAGAAAACATAAATGATCTACTAAGGATTTTGAAGAAAAGAAATAAAAACTTGGCTATCCCTTCAAGCAGCAAGAAGAGAAATTTTTCCACCACAATGATTTAATTCAATTGTAGCATCTGGTTTCTTCTGAAATGCATAACTAAACTTGAGAGTAAGAATAGAAGGAGGATGTGGAATTGGGAGAAAGAGTCAATCAGGGTTATGCCAATACATTTGAAAACCTGCTATCACAACAGCACTGTGTCCACAAGTCAACTATAAGCAATGAGCAGTGGTGATAGAAGTGACTAGTATCAAGTCCAAACAGATCCATATTATGTCCTCGTTATTCCACATGAGGCGCTCTACATGCTGGCCAGCCACAAATACTCACTGTTCACATGTGCCTCAGACCATTTGCTCCATATGCTTTTTCTGTCTGAAATCCTCATATTTCTCTTTTACATTCATATAAATACCAGGCCCAGACTCAAGTAACTACTCTATTTATTTAATTTTAAAATAATTAACCTATTCACATGGATCAAAGCTTAACAGTGTTCTATTTCTGTTCCCCAGCCACCACTTACCTCCACAGAAGCAACCAAGAGAGTTATTTCCCTGTGTGTTCTTCAGTCAAGAGGGATATTTTGTAAATATGTGTTTATGTTCATATTTTACACAGTTTATTGTTTGTTACCATGAGCAGGTTATTAAGCTTTCCACAGCAGCGTTCTCATTTATAAAATGGGAGAAAATTTATATACTAGAATCCTAGGGTTATTTTGAGGACTAAATAAGTGAAAGTGTGTGTGTGTGTGTGTGTGTGTGTGTGTATTATTTAGAATAGTATCCAGCATATAGCAAGCTCTATATAAGAATTAAGTATTACCATCTTCATCTTCATCATCTTAATCTTAAATTTATATCTCTATGAAAAACTAGGATTTAACTACTGTATCTGCTGGCTCTATAATAATCCAATATATTTTTTGTACACCATTTATTTGAAGATGTCCTCTCACAGGGGATTTAAAGTCTTTACTAGTTTCTCTATTACAATTGATAACCTCAAAAATTTTGTGCATTTGTCAAACTACCTCCTTAGCAGGAACTCTTAGGAGCAGGGTCAATGGCAATGTTTTAAAGGCCTTTCATAGAAATTTATGGACAAAAGCACAACATGAGTTGATGCAAAAACTTCTTCTCCAACTTCAAACCACCAGAAACAGATTTTCTTAATTGCTCAAATTATTAAAAAAGGGAATTTTCTAGGTCACAGGAATGAAAAAGACACACTTAAATGTAAAGGTGACTACTGCTTGAATATATGGATTTCACTGGAGGACTGGAATCTGAAGCACACATTAGGGATTAGAGTTTTAACTGCCACACGGAAGCTGGAAATAGGTCAAAGACCCCACATGTTCAAGGAATCTACCAGTAGACATAATCTGAACTGAAAATTACCTACCCATTTCCCTAGATCACAGAAAAGAAGAAAGTTGCTTATTCCAGGCTATGATTAGAAAGAGAATCAACTACTAGAAATCAGAAATGTAGTTTTGCTCTCAAGTTTATATTATATTAGCTGAATATTTCAAAAAATCTGGAAAAAGAAAATTAAAGCTGGAGGCATCACGATCCCAGACTTCAAGCTGTATTACAAAGCTGTCATCATCAAGACAGTATGGTACTGGCACAAAAACAGACACTCAGATCAATGGAACAGAATAGAGAACCCAGAAATGGACCCACAAACTCTAGCCAACTAATCTGTGACAAAGCAGGAAAGAATATCCAATGGAATAAAGACAGTCTCTTCAGCAAGTGGTACTGGGAAAACTGGACACTGACATGCAGAAAAATGAACCTGGACCACTTTCTTACACTACACAAAAATAAATTCAAAATGGATGAAAGACTTAAATATAAGACAGGAAGCCATCAAAATCCTCACGGAGAAAGCAAGCAAAAACCTTGACCTTGGCTGCAGCAACTTCTTACTCAGCATGTCTCCAGAGGCAAAGGAAAACAAAAGCAACAATGAACTATTGGGACCTCATCAAAATTAAAAGCTTCTGCACAGTGAAGGAAACAATCAGCAAAACCTAAATGGCATCCAACAGAATGGGAGAAAATATTTGCAAAAGACATATCAGGTAAAGGGTTAGTATCCAATATCTGTAGAGAACTTATCAAATTCAATTCCCAAAAAACAAATAATCCAGTGAAAAAATGGGCAAGGAGACATAAAAAGACACTTCTCCGAAGAAGACATCCAGATGGCCAACTGACACATGAAAAAAATGCTCAACATCACTCATCATCAGGGAAATACAAATAGAAACCACAGTGAGATACCACCTCACATCTGTCAGAATGGTTAACATTAACAACTCAGGCAACAACAGATGTTGGCGAGCATGATGCAGAGAAAGAGGATCTTTTTTGCACTGCTGGTGGGAATGCAAACTGTGGTAGCCACTCTGGAAAACAGTATGGAGCTTCCTCAAAAAATTAAACATAGAACTACCCTATGAGCCAGCAATTCCACTACTAGGTATTTACCCAAGGGATACAGGTGTGCTGTTTCAAAGTGACACATGCACCCCAATGTCTATAGCAGTGCTATTGACAACAGCCAAAGTATAGAAAGAGCCCAAATGTCCATCAGTGGATGAATGGGTAAAGAAGATGTGGTATATATACACAATGGAGTATTACTCGGAAATCAAAAAGAATGAAATCTTGTCATTTGCAACTATGTGGATGGAACTAGAGAGTATCATGTTAAGCAAAATTAATCAGTCAGAGAAAGACAAATATCATATGACTTCACTCATATGAGGACTTTAAGATACAAAACAGATGAACATAAGGGAAGGGAAGCAAAAATAATATAAAAACCAGGAGAGGAACAAAACATAGGAGACTTTTAAATAATGGAGAACAAACAGAGGTTTACTGAGGGGTTGTGAGGGGGGCAATGGGTTAAATGGGTAAAAGGTATTAAGGAATCTACTCCTGAAATCACTGTTGCACTATATGCTAACTAACTTGGATGCATATTTAAAAAAAATTAAAAAAGAAAATGTAAATTTTAAAAAATTAAAAGAAAAAAAAACAATAAAAAAAAGAACCTAGCCTAAAAGCTGATTAACTGGAGAATCCCATGAAACTTGTGCAGAGTCATCTGTGAGATCTTTTAATCAAGAGGCTTTTAATGACCAAAGCATATGTGGAAACTCTATGAAGCATCTGCAATGTTAGTTAGGAAAAAGCATAACGCCAAGAAATGGAAGGATTCTCATTGTAGAAATGGAAACAACAAAATTTTATAGTAAGTATATGTGAAATGTTCAAGGTAATAAAGAATATGTAAAAAGCCAAGTAAAAGGTCATAAAACAAAAGAACTCAAGTAAAAACATAATTCAAAAATAAACTCATTAGGAGAATTAAATAGTACAGGGAAAGAATCACAAATTTGGAAGACATACCTGAAAAAAAAACAAAAACAAAACCATAGTATTCAAAGTTAAAGAGGGAGAAAATTCGAGAAACAAGTTAAGAGCATGAAAAATGGATATAATTTATAACATAACTTTAAAATGAATTCCAGGGTTGCCTGGGTGGCTCAGTTGATTAAGTATCTGCCTCTTGATTTCAGCTCAGGTCACAATCTCATGGTTGTGGGATCAAACCGTGCATAGAGCTCTGTGTTCTGTGTGGATCTTCCTTAAGTTTCTCACTCTGTCTCCCTTTGCTCTGCCCCTGCTTGCACACAGGTGCTCTGTCTCCCTAAAAAAATAATTTATTAATAAAGTAAAATAAATTAGTTCCAGAAATAGAGCAAATGGGAAAGAGGTAATATGCAGAAATTTGAAGACATAATAGTTGTAACTGAAGGAAGACCTAAGTCTTCAGCTTTAAGAGGCAGAGTACAAACAGTATAACTCACACAAATACACCTCTATGTATATTTAGTGAAATGTCAAATATTATGGATAAATAGAACATTTTTAAAGGTAAGAAAGAGTAAGAAATGTTTACCCGTAAAAGAACAACAATCAGGAAGACAATAAGATATAGCATCAGCAACCATTAATGTAAAGAATATTTAAAAGATACTTTAATATACTGAGAGAAAATAACTACAGTCATCTTTACACATACACATACACACATGTATACATGTACATATATACACGCAGACAAAATTAAGAACAAATTTTTAAAAATTGTGTCACCAAGACTAATAGAATTTTTATTCAGATTCTACTGAAATAATCAATAAAGGCTATATTTCAAAAATAAAGGAAAAAGGAATATAAGAAGCAATGATGTACAAAGATATAAGTAAAATTATGTTTTAAATTTTTAAATTTCACTAAATAAAAATTCAGTGAAATTCATTATGACTGTATGTGTAAAAATGTATTGTGGGGGCACATGGGTGGCTGAGCATCAGACTCTTGATTCTCTTGGTTTGTGAGATTGAGCCCTGTGTCAGGCTCCACACTGATAGCACGGAACCTGATTGGGATTCTCTATCTCCCTCTCTCTCTGCCGCTCCCCTGCTCACTAGCATGCTCTCTCTCTCAAAATAAAGAAAGAAACTTAAAATTATATGTATATAGTGTGTGTGTATGTGTGTGTGTGTGTGTGTGTGTGTGTGTGTGTGTACAGAGAGGGAGAGAGAGACAAAGACAGAGACAGAGAGAGGGAGGAAATTAAAGGAAAACAGAAGACTTCCAGTTTCCAATTCTGCATGTAAGGGGCTTAGATGCTACCACTCCATCCTAACAAGTAAAAAGCTGAATAGCTTGAAAAGTCAACAACTCTTCTTGGACACAAAAGAAAAGGCGGACACAGGGCAAACCACTGCCACTAAGACTGCAGAAGGCAAATCCAGGGAGCCATGGCTTACCAAATAGAGGCACAGGAGTGAAAGCCACTCTGAGACCAGTTCCAGGGTAGGAAAACCTGAACTGTAATTGATAAATTGCTGGAGGCTCAGTGTAGACAACTCTGGGGGTTAAAAACCTCCAGGAGAACCCAGCCCTATGGAGGACCCACAATATTGTGAGATTTAAATCTCGGACTTTTTTTAAAAATTTATTTTATTTATTTTTGAGAGAGACAGAGACAGAGAGAGCATGAGTAGGGGAAGGGCAGAGAAAGAGGGGAAAGAGGATCCAAAGCTGGCTCTGTGCTGACAGCAGTGAGTCGGATGCGGCACTCAGACTCTCTGTGAGTTCACAACTTGAGCCAAAGTCGGATGCTCAACTGACTGAGCCATCCAGGTGCCCCCAGGACCATTTTGAAATATATCACAGTCCTCTGTTCTTAACAGTCCTTGCCCTCAAGAGAAACTCACTAACCAGAGCCTAACCTGCCGGGGTTCCATCAGAGGCTAACTGATCTGGGGGTAGGGAAATGGCCAACTCCAGCCCTCTGTAACTTTCCATATGGAAAAGAAAAATCTCCAAGTCCAGCTCACTCTAATCATCCTGTCAACTTAAGGAGGAGAGGAAAAAAATTGCGAAATGTGTTAAATTTACAATACAGAGGAATAGGCTCATTAAAAGACTGAGACCTACTCTTAAGATTATAAAACACTTGCTCTACTCCCACACCTCAGCACCACATTGTGAAAAACCTACTTAACAGCAGTTACTTTTAACCAGTATATCACAAGAGACTACCAAGAAAAAAAATTAACAAGGCATACAAAAAGGCAAAGAACAAAGTTTGAAGAGACAGAGCAAGCATCAGTACAGGCATGGGATTATGATGTTTGGAATTATCCGACTAAGAACTTAAAACAACCCTGATTAATATGCTAAGGGCTCAAATGGATAAAGTAGACAGCATGCAAGAACAGATGAGCAATGTAAATAGAAGACTGAAAAATCCTAAGAACCAAAAAAAAAAAAAAAATGCTACAGATAGAAAACACTGTAACAGAAATGAAGAATGCCTTTGATTGGCTTAATGGTAGACTGGTTACAGCGAGGAAAGAATTTTTGAACTTGAGAATACATCAATAGAAATTTCAAAAACTATAAAGCAAAGAGAATAATGACAAAAAAAAAGGAACCCAATATCCAAAGCCTGTGGAATAATTACAAGAGGTGTAATATGTGTAACAGAAATATCAGAAGGAGAGGAATATTTGAGACAATAATGACTGAGAATTTCCCCAAATTAATGTCAGGCACCAAGTCATAGATTCAGAAAGCTCAGAAAACACCAAGCAGAACAAATGCCAAACAAAAACTACACACATGTATACCATTTTTAAACTACACAAAGATAAAAGAAAATCTTGGAAGAAGCTAAAGAGGGGGGGAAATTCACAGAATAACATAAATCAAAATTATATCTAACTTCTCCTCAAAAACCATACAAGCAAGAAGAGTGGAGTGGAGTGAAATACTTAAAACATTGAGAGGGAGAGAAACACACACACACACACACACACACACACAAAACAACAACAAACCAACCAACCTAAATTCTGTACTCTTCACAGTTATCCCACAAAAGTGCAGAAGCAATAAAGACTTTGTCATACAAACAATAATTGAGAGGATTTGTTGCTAGCAGATCAACCTTGCAAGAAATGTTAAAAGTTTTAAGAGAGTAGGAAAATGATGTAGGTTCAGAAACTCAGATCTACATAAAGAAAAGAAGACCATCAAATAAGAAATAAGTGAAAGTAAAACAAAAATGTGTATTTTTCTTATTCTTAATTGGTCTAACAGATAACAGCTTGTTCAAAATGATAAAAGCAACAATATATTTGGCTATATATATTGATTTTTTAAATATAAAAAACATATATAATTTTTATAATTTTTGCCTTGAGTGGAACCACCATAGGCTTGGAGAGAGTTCCCAGTGAGAATGGACTCAATGGACCCAAGAGTCTCTCAACCCAGCAAAATCAGTTGCACATGATTAAAGAGGATGGGGGAACACCTCTGATAGATAGAAATCTAATAGGTCTCATCTGTCTGGGCAGAGAAGAGCCAAGGGGAGACAGCTGTTGATATAATATGCCCCCTCCCTTCCCTTCTACATGCCAGTTAATAATATACATGAGGGAAATTTTATTCTCTATCAGACAAATTTGATGTTTTACATAACTTTTTAGATTTGTGTTTGCAAATATTTAACACGGTATAGGGGAGGAAGTACACTACTTAAAACAACCCGTACCATTCTTTCCCCAACTTCCTGTCAGAGAATAAGGCTGCAGATAAGGGCTGCCACTACTTTAATCCTTGACTGGCTAATGGAGAATATATATATCTCCTTATGTATGCCTATATATAAGTGAAATGATATAAGGGGCAAGAGAGAAGAACCGGGGTTATTTGGTTATTGCCAAGGTACTCACTCTACCTGCAAAGTGGTACAGTATTATCTGAAAGTGGATTTGGATTAGATGTAATGTGTATTACAAACTCCAGGGCTACCCCCGAAAAATGTAAAAGAAGTATAACAGATATCCTAATAAAAAAAAGAAATCATATAAAGTGCACAATTAAAACCACAAAAAGCAGGAAATACTGAAGACAAAACTAGGAACAGGAGCTCCTGGGTGGCTTGATTAAATGTTCGACTTCAGCTCAGGTCATGATCTCATAGTGTGTGGGTTCAAGCCCTGCATGAGGCTCTCTGCTGACAACTCAGAGTCTGGAGCCTGCTTCAAATTCTGTGTCTCCCTCTCTCTCTGCCTCTCCTCTGCTTGCTCTCTGTTTCTCAAAACTAAATAAACATTAAAATAGGAACAAAAAATATGGGCAAAAAGTGAAACAAAGAAATAGTAACAAATATGGTAGATATTAATCCAGCTAGATCAATAATCACTTAGAACATCAATGGTCAAAGTGTACCAATTAAAAGACAGAGATTGTTAGAGTGGATCAAAAACATGACCCAACTAAACACTGTCCACAAGAAATTCATTTTAAACATAAGGACATATATCAATTAAAAATAAGTGATTGGAGAAAACTACACCACACTAACATCAGTCAGAATAAAGTAGGAATAGCTATATTAATTTCAGATACAGCAGACTTCAAAACAAGAAAATTTGTAAGGGATAAAGAAGGACATTACACAATGATAAAGAGGTCAATCCTTCACTAAACCACAGCAAGCCTTAATATGTATCCACCTAATCACACTACATAATGCAAAAATAATAGAACTTCTAGGAGAAATAGACCCACTATCATAGTTGAAGACTTCAACACTCCTCTATCAGAAATAGACAAATCTAGTAGAGATAAAATCAAAAAGGACATAGTTTAACTCAAGAAAATCATCAATTAACTGGATATAATCAACATTTATAGATCACTTCTTCTAATAACATAAAAATAAACATTCTTCTCAGGCTCACATGGAACACTCACCAAGATAGACTACATTCTGGGTGCAAAACACACCTTACCACATTTAAAAGAACAGAAATCATACGATGCCTGCTCTAATTCTGCAGTGGACTCAAAATAAATCAATAATAGAAAGATAACTGGAAAATCCCCAAATACATGAAGATTAAACAACACACTTCTAAATGACGCATAGGTCAATGAAACTGTGTCATGAGAATTTTTATATATATATACATTTTTTCATGGAAATGAAAACACAATTTATCAAAATTGGTGGGATTCAGCAAAAGCAGTTTAGAAAGAAATTTATAGCATTGAATACATACATTGAAAAAGAAAAAGATTAAAAAATCAATCATCAAAGTTTCCACCTTAGGAAACTAGAAAGAAAAAGAATAAATTAAATCCAACCTAGGCAAAAGAAAATAAGAAGAATTAGAGCAGAAATCAATTAAATTGTAAACTGAAAATTATTAGAGAAAAATCGATTAAACCAAAAGGTGGTTCTTTGAAAAGATCAATAAAATTGATAAACTGCTAGCCAAAATATCTAAGAAAAAAAGAAAGAGGATAGAAATCACTAATATGAGAAATTAAAGAGGAGTTATCACTACAGACCATGTGGACATTAAAAGGTTAATAAAGAATATTATGAAAAACCCTATACCTACAAATTTTGTAATCTAGATGAAATATGCCAATTCCTTGAAAGATACAAGAAGAAACAGACATCTAAATAGGCCAATGTCTATTTCAGAAATTGAATCAATTAATAATCTTCCAAATCAGAAACAACTAGGTTTAGACGAATTCAGTGAATTCTAACATTTAAGGAAGAAGTTATACCAATTTTCTTAAACTTTTTTCAGAGGACAGAAGTGGAAAAGACAAAACCTTTCTAACTCATTCTATGAGGCCATCATTATTCTAATATCAAAACCTAACAAAGACATTGCAGGAAAAGAAAATGACCAACATCTCTCATGAACACAGATTTAAAACCTTCAACAAAATGTTAACCAATCAAATCTAACAATGTATGAAAAGAATCATTATACGATGACCAAGTAGAAATTATCTCAGATAGATAAGGCTGGTTCAACATTTTAAAATCAAGTGATAAAATCTATCACATCAACAAGCTACAAAAGAAAACAATCACAGAACTGCATCAATAGATGCATAAAAAGTAAAACAAAATCCAAAACCTATTCATGATAAAAACTCTCAGCAAACTAGGAATAGAGGAGAACTTCCTCACTTGACAAAGGATATCTAACCAAAAAAAAAAAAAAAAAAAAAAAAAATATATATATATATATATATATATATATATATGGCAAACATCATACTTCCTGGTAAGAAATTCAAAAAATTCAAAGATTTCCTAGTAACATCAGGAATAAGACAAAAATGTTCCCTCTCACCATGCTTTTTCAGCCACATACTGGAAGTCCTAGGTAACATAGTAAGGCATGAAAAGGAAATAAAAGTTATACGGATTGGAAATGAAAAAAATAAAACTGTCTTTGTTTACAGATGATATGATCATCTATCTGCGTTGAAAATCTGAAAGAATCAACAAAAGAATTCCTGGAACTTAAAAGTGATTACAGCAAGGTTGCAGGATACAAAGTGAATATACAAAAGTCTGTCACTCTCTTATATACCAGCAATAAGCAAGTGGAATTTCAAATTAAAAACATAATACCATTTACATTAGCATCCAAAAAGTGAAATACTTAGGTATAAATCTAATGAAATCTAAACTAGATATTTATGAGGAAAACTACAAAGCTCTGATGAACAAAATCAAAGAAGAATTAAATAACTATTCAATGTTCATGGATAAGAAGATAAGAAGACTCAGTATTGTTATGATGGGTTCTTCCCAACTTAATATGTAGATTCAATACACGACCAAACTTCAAGATTTACTCTGAAGCTAGGTAACCAAAACACTGTAGCATCAGCAAAAGAATAAACAAATAGATCTGTGAAAACCTGAGGGCCCGGAAATGGACTCACCTAATGTCAATCGACTGATCTTTAACAAATAAGCAAAGACAATACAATGGAACAAAGGTACTTCATATAAACACCTGGATATCCTCATGTAAAAACAAAAATAATAATCTAGACATACAAAATGTACTCATAATGGATTACTCACAAAAATGGATCATAAACCTAAATGTAAAATGAGGAAGTATAAAACTCTTAGAAGATAAGATAGGAGATAACTGAAGAACTTGGAAATGGTGATGACTTTTTTTAGATAAAACACCAAAGGCATGATATATAAAAAAATAATGGATGAGCTGGACTTCATTAAAATTAAAGACTTCTGCTCTGCAAAAGACAATGTCAAGAGAATGAGAAGACAAGCCATAGCTTGAGAGAAAACATTTCAAAACAAAGACTTTTTCTCTGACCCTCCTCTGCTCACGCTGTCTCTCTCTCTCTCTCCTAGAAATAAATAAAAAACATTAAAAAAAATAAATAAGTCAAAGATCTTAGCAGGAATCCCATCAAAGAAGATATATGGATGGCAAATAGGAATATAAAAAAAAGAAATATTAAAAAAAACACATCATATGTTATCAGGGAAATGTAAATTGAAATGATGAGATACCACTACACACAGATATTAGAACAGCAAAAATCTGGAAAGCTAAATACCACCAAATGCTGCCAAGGATGTGAAACAATGAGAACATAAACATCGCTGGTGAGAAAGCAAAATGGTAAGGTCACTTTGGAATATAATTCAGTGGTTTCTTACGAAACTAAACATACTCTTACTATGTGATCCAGCAATTGTGCTTTTTGGGATTTATCCAAAGGAATTGAAGATTTATAGCCACACAAAAATCTGCCCATGGATGTTTACAGAAGATCTATTCATAATAGTCAAAATTTGGAAGCAACTAACATATCTTTCAGTTAGTGAATAGATAAATAAACACTGTGATATGGTCATACAATGGAATATTATTTAGTGCTAAAAAGAAATGAGCTATCAAACTATTAAAAAATGGTGAAAATTTAAATGTATATTACTGAGTGAAAGAAGCTAATCTGAAAACACTACATCCTGTACGATTCCACTTATGATATTCTGAAAAAGGCAAAACTGTAGAGACAGTAAATAGATCTGTGGTTTCCAAGAGATGGGGAATAGGGGTGAATAGGTAAAGCACAATGGATTTAAAAAACATGTTGTTTTTTTGGAGGGAGGCAAGATGGCGGAGAAGTAAGGAGCTCCGTACTTGCACTCGCGCCCATACATCACACAGAAAAGATCTGAAGCCATTGGAAACCATACAAAACCTGAGAGACTGGGAGAAAAAAGGACGCAGAATCCACTGAGAAAGCCTTCTAACGTGAGTGCGAACCGGGAAGGTAAAATCGGGCCGGGATCGGAGCCTCCAGGGTGGGAGGCGATCCCCCTCTACCCTCTACGGGGAGTGAGAGGGGAAAAGGAGAGTCCGAGACAGAAAAATCTCCGCTCGGTGCATAGAAAGACCGTACTTGCCAAATACCTGCACACCGGGTCCCCTCGCGACAACTGGTCCTGGGGGAGGCTGAGCACACAAACTGCTTCTTTGTGCCGCTCCTGGAGGTTGGGTTTTAAAGCGGCGCGGGTGCGCCTGCCGCCATTGTAGCTCCAGGGCGGCTGGGACCCCTGAGGGAGACGCGGAGACACCGGGCATCCGCGCTCCTGGCTGGCTGGAACTCGAGAGGGAAGGCAAAAAGCTAAAAACTGGAAATTTGCCTGTGAGTTCGTGTTTCGGGTGACGAGCCATAGAGAGACCCGGTTTTCCTCACTCCAGCGGCGGCGCGCCTGCCGCCATTGTAGCTCCAGGGCGGCTGGGACCCCTGAAGGAGACGCGCAGACACCGGGCGTCCGCGCTCCTGGCTGGCTGGAACTCGAGAGGGAAGGCAAAAAGCTAAAAACTGGGAAATTTGCCTGTGAGTTCGTGTTTCGGGTGACGAGCCATAGAGAGACCCGGTTTTCCTCACTCCAGCGGGCTCAGGCTGCGCGGACGCTGCAGGCAAGCCCCCGCGCATGCGCACCAGAGCCGACCAGAGAAGAAAGCAGCGATCCTGACTCCGCCCCCAGAGCTCAGCAGGGAGCCTGGAATAGCCCGAGGGGGTTGTCTGGGAAGCTGTGTCTAAGGCAACTTCAGCGGGGCGCGGACTGGGATTTGGAGATTGGAACTGGCCTGGGACGAAGAGTGCAACCAACTTCGGCTGCGTCCCCGGAACGGGGAGTTGACACGCCAAAAAAAAAAAAAAAAAGCGAGCTGCAGCGCGGGGTTCAAGAAGGGACTGGAGCACCGTCACTCTCCTTCCCACAATCGCCAAGGCAGAACCCCCGCCTGAGGCATCGGATCACGCCACGCCCATCCCTGCCTGAGAGGTGCCATCCTCCCCTTTTTTTTTTTTTCTTTTTCCCTTTTTTTTCCTTTTTTTTTCTTCTTTCTTTTTTTTCCCTTTCTTTTCTCTTTTTTTTTCTTCTTTTTTCTCTTTTCTCGCTTTTTTCCCCAAAACACTGACCTGATTAACTCTGGTCGCCAGCTTGCTTAAACAATCACAAGTCCATTCTGTAAATGTAAATTCTATACCTACCGACTTTTTCAGCTATTTCTCTCAGGAGTAATTAGACTATATAGTTTCTCTGGATAATTCCAGCATCCTTCTCTCACCTATCCAACCACATTCTACCCTTTACCTCTTTGAAAAAAGTTTCTTATCCCTTCTGCCTGTTCATTCTATTTCCAAATCTGCCTTGTCTCACCCTGCCTTCTCTTTTTCTCTATGCTCTTCAACCAGCACTGCATACACACGGCTATTTAACTGTAGCTGGGAAATCCAGATATATGCTTTAAACCGTTCTTTGTCCATCGGTTTTCTTCTTTTTTCCTTTTCTTTTCCCCTTTTTGACCCTTTTATGTATTTTATGCTCCCTATTCGCCCTCCCTCCTCCGTCTTTTCTATTAACTTTTTCGTTTTCCCTCTCACTTTGCATGTTAGTTGAATCAGCCTGTGCGTTTGTGTGCTCCTGCTCCCTGTGTGTTTGTCTGTCTGTTTTCTTTTCCAGGGCTACCTCAAGAAACAAGCTAGAGTACACAAGGTGAAGAGTCCCAAATATCACTACGAATAGGAAAATAAAATAACTAAGGTCCCAACAAGAGTGACCGAGGGATACCATTCAAAAAACAATCTCTGAAAGGATAGGCCATGGAAAGTCAAAGAGTTTCTTGGATATAGCAGTGCTCATAGAAACAGAGAGCATAACAGGTCTTTAAAACCAACAAGAGCCGGAAAGCTAACTAAAATGACGAAACGAAAGAACTCTCCTCCAAAGAAACTCCAAGAAGAAATGACAGCTAATGAACTGCTCAAAACAGATATCAGCATAAGTGAACAAGATTTTAGAATAATAATGGTGAAATTAATAGCAGGGCTTGAAAAAAACATAGGCGACATCAAAGAAACTATGGCTACAGACAGAATGGAAAATAAAAATAGGCATGAAGAATTAAAAAATGCGATAAATGAGATCCATAATAAATTAGAGGCCTCCAATGCACGGCTTGAAGAGGCAGAAAGGAGAATAAGTGATTTAGAAGACACCATTCTAGAAAATCAAGAAGCTGACAAAAAAAGAGACAAACTGATCCAGGAACAGGAAAGAAGAATTCGAGAGCTCAGCGACACAGTCAAACGCAACAATAACCGTATCATAGGAATCCCAGAAGAGGAAGAGAGAGGGAAAGGTGCTGAAGGAGTCCTGGAACAAATTATAGCAGAGAACTTCTCCGACCTGGGGAAGGAAGTCAATGTGGAAATACAAGAGGCTCAGAGGACTCCTCTCAGACGTAACTTGAATCGATCTTCTGCACGACATATCATCGTAAAAATGGCAAAATACAAGGACAAAGAGAGAATTTTGAAAGCAGCTAGGGAGAAAAGGGCCCTCACATACAAAGGGAAACCCATCAGAGTGGTGACAGACCTATCTACTGAAACGTGGCAGGCCAGAAAGGAATGGCAGGAGATCTTCAATGTGACGAACAGTAAAAATATGCAGCCAAGAATCCTCTATCCAGCAAGCCTGTCATTCAAAATAGAAGGAGAGATAAAAACCTTTCCAAACAAACAGAAATTGAAAGAATATGTCACCGCGAAGCCAGCCCTACAAGAAATCCTGAGGGGGATGCTCTGAAGGAAAGGTTGCAAGGAACAAAGATTCCAGAGACACCACCACAAACATGAACCCTACAAAAGATACAAAGACTCTAAACCCACATATTTCAATAATAACACTGAATGTAAATGGGCTGAATGCTCCAATCAAAAGATATAGGGTAGCAGAATGGATTAAAAACAAAATCCATCTATATGCTGTCTACAAGAAACTCATTTTAGACGGGAAGATACCTTCAGATTAAAAGTAAGGGGATGGAGAAATATATATCATGCTACAGGAAATCAAAAGAAAGCCGGAGTAGCGATACTTATATCAGACAAACTGGACTTTAAATTAAAGACAATCACAAGAGATGAAGAAGGGCACTACATAATAATTACAGGGTCCATCCATCAGGAAGAACTAACAATCATAAATGTCTACGCACCGAATATGGGAGCACCTAAATATCTAAAACAATTAATCACAAACAGAAACAAGCTTATAGATAAGAATGTGCTAATAGCAGGGGACTTTAATACTCCGCTTACAGCAATGGATAGGTCAACCAGACAGAAAATCAGTAAAGAAATAATGGACTTGAAAGATACATTGGACCAGATGGACCTGACGGATATATTTAGAACTTTACATCCTGAGGCCAGGGAATTTACTTTCTTCTCAAGTGCGCATGGCACATTCTCCAAGATAGATCACATACTGGGACATAAAGCAGCCCTCAAGAAATATAAAAGAATAGAGATCATACCATGCACACTGTCAGATCACAATGCTTTGAAACTTGAAATCAATTACAGGAAGAAGTCTGGAAAACCTCCAAAAACATGGAGGTTAAAGAACACCTTCTAAAGAATGAATGGGCCAATCAGGCAATTAGAGATGAAATTAAAAAATATATGGAAACAAATGAAAATGAAAACACAACAATTCAAAATCTATGGGATGCGGCAAAGGCAGTCCTAAGAGGAAAGTACATTGCTCTCCAGGCCTATTTCAAGAGATTAGAAAAAGCGCAAGTCCAAAATCTAACAGCTCACCTAAAGGAACTAGAGGCAGAGCAACAAGAATGCCCTAAACCCAGTAGAAGAAGAGAAATAGTAAAATTAGAGCAGAAATAAACAACATAGAGACCAAAGAAACAATTGAACAGATCCATGAAACCAAGAGTTGTTTTTTTGCAAAAGTAAACAAAATGGACAAACGTCTAGCCAGACTTATCCAAACGAAAAGAGAGAGCACCCAAGTAGACAAAATAATGAATGAAAATGAACTTATTACAACCAACCCCTCAGAAATACAAGCAATTATCAGGGAATACTATGAAAAATTATATGCCAATAAATTGGACAACTTAGAAGAAATGGACAAATTCCTAAACACACACTCACTACCAAAATTCACACGGGAAGAAAGAAAACCTGAACAGACCCATAACAAGTGAAGAAATTGAATCAGTGATCAAAAATCTCCCAACAAATAAGAGCCCTGGACCTGATGGCTTCCCTGGGGAATTCTACCAGACATTTAAACAGAATTAATCCCAATTCTTCTCAAGCTATTCCAAAAAATAGAAACCGAAGGAAAACTCCTGGACTCATTTTATGAAGCCAGCATCACTCTGATTCCCAAGCCAGACAGAGATCCAGCAAAAAAAGAGAACTACAGGCCAATATCCTTGATGAATACGGATGCAAAAATTCTCAACAAGATCCTTGCAAATCGAATCCAGCAGCATATAAAAAGAATCATCCACCAAGATCAAGTGGGATTCATTCCTGGGTTACAGGGCTGGTTCAACATTCGCAAATCAATCAATGTGATACATCATATTAATAAAAGAAAAGATAAAAACCATATGATCCTGTCAATAGATGCAGAAAAAGCATTTGACAAAATACAGCATCCCTTCTAATAAAGACTCTCGAGAAAGTTGGGATAGAAGGAACCTACTTAAACATCATCAAAGCCATCTATGAGAAGCCTTCAGCTAACATCATCCTCAACGGGGAAAAACTCAGAGCTTTCCCCCTGAGATCAGGAACACGACAGGGATGCCCACTCTCACCACTGCTGTTTAACATAGTGCTGGAAGTCCTAGCATCAGCCATCAGACACCAAAAGGAAATCAAAGGCATCAGAATTGGCAAAGAGGAAGTCAAACTTTCACTCTTTGCAGATGACATGATACTCTACATAGAAAACCCGACAGACTCCACCAGAAGCCTACTAGAACTGATCCAAGAATTCAGCCAAGTTGCAGGGTACAAAATCAACGTACAGAAATCGGTTGCATTTTTATACACCAACAATGAAGCAACAGAAAGAGAAATCAAGAAACTGATCCCATTCACAATTGCACAAAAAACCATAAAATACCTCGGAATAAACCTAACCAAGGATACAAGAGATCTGTATGATGAAAACTATAGAAAACTTATGAAGGAAATTGAAGAAGACACAAAGAAGTGGAAAAACATTCCATGCTCATGGATAGGAAGAATAAATATAGTTAAGATGTCATTGCTACCTAAGGCACTCTACACATTCAATGCAATTCCAATCAAAATTTCACCAGCATACTTCTCAAAACTAGAACAAACTATCCAAAAATTTGTATGGAACCACAAAAGACCCCGAATAGCCAAAGTAATCCTGAAAAATAAAACCAAAACGGGAGGGATCACCATCCCAGACTTTAGCCTCTACTACAAAGCTGTCATCATCAAGACAGTATGGTATTGGCACAAAAACAGACACATAGACCAATGGAACAGAATTGAGAACTCAGAAGTGGACCCAAAAGTATACAGCCAACTAATCTTTGACAAAGCAGGAAAGAATATCCGATGGAAAAAAGACAGCCTTTTTAACAGATGGTGTTGGGAGAACTGGACAGCAACATGCAGAAGAATGAAACTAGATCATTTTCTCACACCATGCACAAAAATAAACTCAAAATGGATAAAGGACCTGAACGTGAGACAGGAAACTATCAACACCCTAGAGGAGAAAGCAGGAAACAACCTCCTTGACCTCCACCGCAGCAACTTCTTACTTGACACATCCCCAAAAGCAAGGGAATCAAGAGCAAAAATAAACTGTTGGGACCTCCTCAAGATTAAAAGCTTCTGCACAGCCAAGGAAACAACCCAGAAAATTAATAGGCAACCAACGGAATGGGAAAAGATAGTTGCAAATGACATATCAGATAAAGGGTTAATATCCAGAATCTACAAGGAACTCACCAAACTACACGCCCGAAAAACAAACAACCCAGTGAAGAAATGGGCAGAAGATATGAACAGACACTTCTCCAAAGAGGACATCCAGATGGCCAACAGACACATGAAACGATGCTCAGCATCGCTCCTCATCAGGGAAATACAAATCAAAACCACACTGAGATACCACCTCACGCCAGTCAGAGTGGCTAAAATGAGCAAATCAGAGAACTCTAGATGCTGGCGAGGATGTGGAGAAACGGGCACCCTCCTGCACTGTTGGTGGGAATGTAAACTGGTACATGTAGTGGGAATGTAAATCTGGCCATGTGTAGCAACATGGATGGACCTTGAGGGTGTTATGCTGAGCGAAATAAGTCAGGCAGAGAAAGACAAATATCATATGTGTGCACGTATAGGAGGATTAGGAGGAGCTTAACAGAGGATCAAGGGGGAGAAGAAGGGCAGAAATGGTGGGGGAAAGGGGGAGAGGCAAACCATGAGAGACTCTTGAATGCTGACAAAAACTGAGGACTGGTGGATGTGGAGGGGAGGAGGGGTGGGCATGGAGGAGGGCACTTGTGGGGATGAGCACTGGGTGTTATGTGGAAACTAATTTGACAATAAACTATTTGTAAAAAAAAAATAAATAAATAAATAAAATTACAAGCTGTAAAAAAAAAAAAAACACATGTTTTTTTAATGTTTTATTTTCAAGAGAGACAGAGACAGATACAGAGCATGAGCAGGGGAGGAGCAGAGAGCTAAGGAGACACAGAACCTGAAGCAGGCTCCAGGCTCTGAACTGTTAGCACACAGCCTGATGCAGGGCTTGAACTCATGAACCGTGAGATCATGACCTGAGCCGAAGTAGGATACTTAACCAACTGCACTCCCCAAAGGCTTTTTATTTTATTTTATTTTTAATAGTTTATTGTCAAGTTGGTTTACATATAACACCCAGTACTCATCCCCACAAGTGCCCTCCTCTATGCCCATCACCCACCTCCCCTCAGCCCTCAGTTTGTTCTCAGCATTCAAGAGTCTCTCATGGTTTGCCTCCCTCCCTCTCCCCCACTATTTTTCCCCTTCTTCTCACACTTCATCCTCCGTTAACTTCCTCCCAGAGGCTTTTTAAAGCAGTGAAATTACCCTGTGATAGAATAACAATGGACATGCATCATTATATATTTGTCAAAACCCCTAGAATGTACAATACCAGGAGTGAACACTAAGGTAAATTATGGAATTTGGTTGATTATGACATGTCAATATAGGTTCACCAATTGTAACAAGTGTTTTACTCTGGGGAATATTGAAAATGGGGGAAGTCATATATGTGGAGTAGTGGGGGAGGGGGACAGTGGGTATTTGGGAAGTCTCTGTACCTTCCACTCAATTTTCACTTGTCAGCCTGCTCTGAAAAACTGCTCTAAAAGAACTGAGTCTTAAAATATATATAATAAATTAAAACATAAAATGAAGGATTATTTATGGGCATTACATGTGTGGGGATAGAGGAAATTATGGAGATGGAATCTTCTGAGAAATATGAAAGTGTGCTGAGTTTCCTAGATGGTTCCAGACAAAAGTATACACACACAAGAATGTATTTCATTACATATGTATCATTAAGATTTTGATTATAATATGAAATTATGTCTATTTGACAGAGTAATCACTAGCTGAATAGAAACAGTACCTCTATTTAAACTGCCAAGCTTGTAAAAGAAAAGGGAATAGTATAAAAAGTCTATTATTCCCAAATAAAATAAGAATGGAAAAAGAAACAAGGTATGAGACACACAGAAATTACAAACATGTGCAAATATGCCAGTAATTTATAATAAATATAAATAGGTTAAATGTATCAATTAAAAGAAAAACTGTCAACTTTAGGTAGAATTAACTAGCCAATAGTAGACCACTGTTCTTTCCTAGACCAATTTAAAGACAGGTTAAAAAAAAATTTAGAAATCCTCTGCCCGAAGACAGCTGAGGCAATAGTAATTGGAGAAGCTATATGACTTCCAAGAATAACCTCTGAAAAAGTCAAATGACCTTTACACAGGGTTCATGAAACACACACAGAAAGGAAAGTACAGGATATACCAAGAAAGGAACTTGCTGACTGTTAAAGATACAAATGAACCAAAGATGGCCTCTGGCTATTGGCCCCTACACTATTTATTTCTTCACTACAGGCTGAGATCCATCAGCTCAAAAGTCTAATTGCTCCAAACTCATTTTTTTACACATCCAATAATTTTAATAGCTGAAGCAATCAAAATTTTAGTCATTTAGAGCTAGCCTGCTTTGAATATCCCATCACACTTCCCTAGACAGTTAATACCCACTGACAGCTCAGGGCCTTTGGATTATAAGGTCCCAAGCTAACCTTTGGAGCTTTCTGGCCCAGAGATTCCCCACCTACTGCTCAGCCTTCTCTCCAAGTCTTCTGTCCCCTGGGAGTTCCCTTGCCTTCCTCCTCTTCTGGATAGTGACTCTTTGCTATAAGCCTCTGGACTTCCCATCTAATGTCATCCTGTCCAGGGCCACCAGTGAAGGCTGTTATGTGTCACTATCTCTTATGGCCATACCTTTTGAATTGATTAGCCCCAGATTAAAACTCTTAAACTCCCTACACAGATGACTGACTCCAGGCTTTTAGCTAAAAACTCAGGAAATTATAGTGAATCACTGGTAGGCTCAGCCTTACTAGGGCTCACATTGAGACAGTCTCTGATTAAATTAAAGCAATAATCTAACACTATCTACTAGTTCAAAGAAGGGTGAACCCATTTTAGAAGAAAAATAACCTCTAAATAGCTTCAATATACAACTTATATCATTCAATAAGAAATTAATAGACATGCCCAGCAATCATACAATGGAAAGAAATAGAGGCCATAAAATTTGGCAAGAAAGAATTCAAATTTTCACTATTTTCAGATGACACGATAAGCTATATAGAAATCCCAAAAGCCTCCACTAAAAAAATTGCTCAAACTAAGGCATGAATTCAGCAACATTGAAAGGTATAAAAGCAAAGTGCAGCAATCTGTTGCATTTCTACACACCAATAATGAGGAAGCAGAAAAAGAAATCAAGGAATAGATCACATTTACAATTGCACCACAAACAATAAGATACCTAGGAATAACCCTAACTAAAGAGGGAAAAGATGTGTACTCTGAAAACTATAGAAGACTTAAGAAAGATATTGAAGAGAACACAAAGAAATGGAAAAACATCCCATGCTCATGGACTGGAAGAACAAACATTGTTGAACTGTCTATACTACCCAAAGCAATCTACACATTTAATGTAATCCTTATCAAAATACCACTAGCATTGTTCACAGAGATAGAACAAACAATCTTAAAATTTGTATAGAACCAAAGATCCTGAATAGCCAATGCAACTGTGAGAAAAAAAAACAGAAACAAACAAAACAACAACAGAAACAAACACTGGACATCACATTTCCAGATTTCAAGCTATATTACAAAGCTGAAGTCATCAAGACAGCATGGTACTGGCACAAAAACAGACACATAGATAAATAAAACAGAATAGAAAACCCAGAAATGACCCATAACTGTATGGTGAACTCATCTTTGACAAAGCAAGAAAGAATATTCAAAGGAGGGGCGGCTGAGTGGCTCAGTCAGGTAAGCGTCCAACTTCAGCTCAGGTCATGATCTCATGGTTTGTGAGTTTGAGCCCTGTGTCGGGCTCTGTGCTGACAGCTAAGAGCCCAGAGCCTGCTTCGGAATCTGTGTCTCCCCCTTTCTCTGCTCCTCTTCTGCTCATTTTCTGTCTTCCAAAAATAAATAAATGTTAAAAAAATTGGGGGAAAAAAAAGGATATCCAATGGAAAAAAACAGTCTCTTCAGCAAATGGTGTTGGGAAAACTGGATAGTGACATGCAGAAGAATGAAACTGGACCACTTTATTAAACCATACACCAAAATAAATTCAAAATTTAAGACCTAATGTGAAGCAGGAAACCATCAAAATCCTAGAGAACAATACAGGCAGAAACCTCTTTGACCTCGGCTGAAGCAACTTCTTACTAGACACATCACAGAAGGCAAAGGAAACACAAGCACACATAAACATTAGGATTTCATCAAGATAAAAAGCTTCTGCAGAGCAAAGGAAACAATCAACAAAACTAAAAGACAGCTGACAGAAGGGAAAAGGTATTTCCAAATGACATAGTGGATGAAGGGTTAGTATCCAAAATCTATAAAGAAAGTATCAAACTCAACACCCGAAAAACAAATAATCCAGTGAAGAAATGGGCAGAAGAGATGAATAGACACTTTTCCAAAGAAGACATCCATCTGGCTATCAGACACATAAAACGATGCTCAATATCACTCATCACCAGGAAAATACAAATCAAAACCACACTGAGATACCACCTCACACATTTCAGAATGGCTAAAATTAACAGTACAAGGAACAACAGCTGTTGGCAAGGATCCAGACAAAGCAGAACCCTCTTGAACTGTCGCAGGAATGCCAATGGTGCAGCCACTCTGGAGAAGACTATGGAGGTTCCTCAAAAAACTAAAAATAGAACTACCCTCTGATCCAGCAATTGCATTATTAGTTATTTACCCAAAAGATACAAAAATACAGATTTGAAGGGGTATATCCACCTCAATGTTTAGGGCAGCATTATCAACAAAACCCAAACTATGGAGAGAGCCCAAATGTCATGAACTGATGAATGGATAAAGAAGATATGTTATATATACACAATGGAGTATTACTCAGCCATCAAAAAAGAGTGAAATCTTGCCTTTTTCAATGGCATGGATGGAGCTAGAATATATTACGCTAAGTGAAATAAGTCAATCAGAGAACGAAAAATACTATGTGATTTCACTCATATGTAGAATTTAAAAACAAAACAGATGAACACATGGGAAGGGGGGCATGAAGAAAGAATGGGAAACAAACCACAGGAGGCTATTAATGATAGAGAACAAAATGAGGGTTGATGGAGGGAAGTGGATGGGGAGATGGGCTAGATGGGCAATGGCTACTAAGAAGGGCACTTGAGATGAGCACCGGATGTTGTATGTAAGTGATGAATCACTGATTCTACTCCTGAAACCAGTATTGCACTATATATTAGTTAACTAAAATTTAAATTAAAAAAAGAAATTAACAGACATGCCAAAAGTCTATATAACTTAAGTGCATGGAAAAAAACAATAGAAATAGATACACAACTGATAATGATATCATAATTTCCTCATAAAGATTTTAAAATAAAACAGATAACATTGTGGAGAAATTACCAGAGAATTTTCATCTTTAGGAAAGCACTAAGTGGAAGTCCCTCCACGGACAATTCCCACATCGGAACTTGGCTTAGATGCAATATATATGTGAATTAGAAGCCCAGAAAGATAGGAATGAGGAAAATGCAACATTTAAGACATAGTGGCTAAGAACCTTCTCCAACATTGATGAAAGCTAAAATCTCACAAATTCAAGGATCTCTGAAAAATCCTAAAGAATAATATATGCAGTGTGTCTGGGTGGCTCAGTCCATTAAGTGTCTGACTTCAGCTGAGGTCATGATCTCACAGTTCATTAGTTCAAGCCCCAAGTCTGGCTCTGTCCTGACAGCTCAGAGCCTGGAGCCTGCTTTGGATTCTGTGTCTCCCTCTCTCTCTGCCCCTCCCCCACTCAATTTCTGTGTCTGTGTCTGTCTCTCTCTCTCACTCAAAAAAGAATATATATATATATATATATATATATATATATATACACATACACAGGTATATTTAAAACTAAAGATAAAGATGCTTTACCTACAAAGAAAAATAATAAAACTGATGGCTGATTTCTCCATGGAAATGATGGAAACCAAAAAAATGACAAAAATATATATTTAAAATTCTGAAAGAAAAAGAAATGCCACATGAAATTCTATACTCAGTGAAAATGTCATTCAAAAATAAAGATGAGATAATGATGCTTTTAGATAAAGAGAGAATCTTCCACCAACAGCCTGTACTAAAATAAATCTACTAAAGAAAAATGTTCAAACAGAAGGAAAATGATCCCAGAACCTAACATGTAATTGCAGCCTGGAATAAAGAGAAATAAAACAGGTATATGATTATGTAGATATAAATGAATAATGACTAAATATTGACTATTCAAATTAATGATAATAATTGTGATATTCAAACTGTATATAGTATTAAAATACATGTCAAAAGCATACATCCACACATATACACTTATAAAAACAAACAAATATACTCACAAAAATGGCCAGAAAATTATAAAATAATAGCAATGGTTTAACTGTTCTGTTTTTTTCATGAGTTTCAAGTAACAGGTTTTGAACAAGTGATTTTAGTTTTCTTTTTATGTATTTCTATAGTCAGCTAAGCACACACACACACACACACACACACACAAACAGTCAAAAATTGCTACCTCACAGAGCTGGTTGGAAAGATAAACATTAAAATCACTTAGAGAAACCTAAGTGAGATAATTCAGACAGAAAAAGACAAAAGCCATCTGATTTCAACTTACACATGGAATCTAAAAAACAAAGCAACAAATAGACTTGTAAATACAGAGAACAGACTTGTGTTTGCCAGAGAGGATGTGGGTGCAGAGATGAGTGAAATATACAAAGGGGATTAAGAGGTACACATTTGCAGTTATAAATAAGCCACAGAGATGACAAGCACAGTACAGGGAATACAGTCAATAATGTAATAATGTTGTATGGTGACAGATGGCGACTAACCTTGGTGAGGACTGAGTACTGTATGGAATTGCTGAATCAGTATGCTGTACACCTGAAATTAGTATAACACTGTGTATTAATTATACTGCAATAAAAAAACTTAGAGCAGTAAAACACATAATAAAGCAGATGGCAATCAATCTATAAGATGTGTTGCTATTACAGCCAAAGGAAAAATGCACACACAGACACACACAAATATTCAAAGATGCTGATAACCAACAAGGCCACCAGCTCCTACAGCTTACCTTTCAGAATGCTGTTCAAAGAGCAAGATTTTCCACCACACATGCCCAGCCCACCCCATGCAAACCACCAGCAGATCATGGGTACCTGATATGTTAATATTTACCTCCCTGCCCCAGTGGATGGATGGTCAGTTTTGCCAGGAGACTTTACTGGTGTTAGTACTCGAAAGCTGTGTATCCCAGGAATCCCTCAGTCTCGGGCAAACCAGGACAATTTGCCATCCTACAACTTTATAAAAATAAAACCGTATGTTCCCTCATCCCAGTTACTTTACAAGGCTGTCACCCTTGAAACCATTGTTGCCCTTAAAAGCTATGCTTATTGATCAGAGCATCTGCCTCTGGTTTAGGTTTTCAAAGTTAGAATAAATAACTCCTTCATAAATCATGGAGAATAAGAATAGGCATGTCTCCGTGGCATAAATGTAAATAGTATAATGACATACATTGGATTGTTACCACTCGGAGCTATTAAAATAATCTCACTTAACTCTCACATTATCCTCTGTTTTTTCTTCTTCATATTACCCCACTTCTTATCAGAATTCTCTCTCCTGAGGATGGTCCGGTATCATCCATTTCAATGCAACTGTGGTAAGGATTGCCATAGTTATCATTTTCTGAGCACATATCACCAGGGGGAGAGATATGTCACACAGATAATCTTATTTAATTCTAAAAACAATCCCACAAGCTATATATTGTGACTATTTTAAAGGTGTGTTAACGGACCTTCATACCGGTTCAGTAATTTGTACAGGACCAAACAGCCCGCCAGAACCAAGGCAGGGAGGGGACCCATGGTTTGCCTACTTGTAAAGTTCAATTTTTTAATAATTTATCCTAAACTTTACTTTGAGAAGTTTTATGAGTCATCAAACATGAGATTGAGGTTTTAAAAGTGGTTAATTCTTCTAACCTCCAGTTTTTGTTAAACACCCCTTTCCATTCTGAGCTGAATAGCTTTAAATAATATGATCTAAAGTGACTTACATTATGCATCCATTTTATCTAGTCATACAAATGTCTCTCCGCTATACATTGCTCTCTAAATAGAAATTGCTTTAGATAAAAAAAAATTTTAATAGCTGAAATAATTATATAGTTTCTAGGTGAGTCATTCTGCAACTTTTAGTCTTTGGGAAGATGCCATATTTCTGATTATCTGCTATGGAATGGTAAAATCACAGCCCATTATTAAGCTTTTTTTTTTTACCATTATAAATTGAAATAGTTGTACATCAGTTAAAGTTCACTCTAATACCAAAGATGTCCTTTAAAGTTTATATTGGGGCCTTTCAACAACCTCATCAGGCATTTAACCACACCTCACTAGATAGTATCCTGGAAAAAGCCTGAATTTAGAAAAAAGATCCGTTAATTAAATTTAAATGAAGTCTACAAACATGTACTACTTTCCTCCTTCCTATGCAGCAGGTACTTAAACTGCTATCAGAAATACAGAGGTCAGGGGTGCCTGGGTGGCTCAGTTGGTTAAATGTCTGCCTTCTGCCCAGGTTATGCCTGATCTCACAGTTCTTGAGTTTGAGCCCCGCATTGGGCTCTGTGCTGACAGCTCAGAGCCTAGAGCCTGCTTTGGATTCCGTGTCTCCCTCTCTCTTTCTGCCCCTCCCACTTTTCAAAAATAAACACTAAAATAAGTTTTAAAAAAAGAAAAAGCAATATAGAGATGACATCCTGCTTCTGTCTCAATGAACTCTGAGTCAACCTGGACAATCAATTTGACTATCATCAAATAAATTATCACATGGTATGACAAATATCTCAGTAGGCATATGGAAATGACACAGAGTAGGAAGTGATTCTAAAAGTGAGAAAAAAATACCAGGGGGGCGCTTCTCAGGAGCGTTATCAGAGTGGAAATGGGGGTTAGGGCTGGGTGAAATAGATAAAGAAGTACACTTCTCCAGAAGAGCACTGAAAAATGTATAGAATTGTTGAATCACTATGGTGGACACATGAAACTAATATCGCACTGTATGTTAAACTGGAAAAAGAAAAAAAAAAGAAAGGGTGGTGTCTAAGCTGGATTTTAAAGGGTGAATAGAAAATGTTGCCATTTGGAAAGCCCTTGTACCTATTCTAATTGATTTGATCCCTCTCCTTCCCTTTACTTTCAAGTTTGGTCAGTGAGAGTAATCCAGATATCCTACATAGACTCCAGCCTTCCTTCTCCCTGGACTTATCTCATACATTCCAATTCAGAATCGATTGCTATCATCCTGCTTTGCCTATATTATATTCAGCCTATTAAACCACCATCAGAGGCTACCACCGTTTGAAAATTTCCCCTGTCACAACTGGGCATGAGCTTTCCCTCCCTTTGGAAATAACACCTAGTTCGTGTGTTACATAATTATCAAAATTCTACTTTGTGTTTGGGTTATTGGGACAATCATTCAATCTTTCTAACTAGATGGTATGCTTTTTGAAAATGCAGGACAAACTTTGTTAATATCAGCACCTCCTTCTCACATTTTTCCATCCATCACTGGCCAAAACACTGATCCCTAGTGTCTGCAACTAGTACCTCTTTGGTAAAGGAAATTTTGTCCAAGAAATAAGCTATAGTAGTCCTTGACAGAAAAACACCAGGAGAGGTGTCACTCCCTGCAGTGAGCATATTCCTCTTATGGAATATAAATGGAATTTTAAATAAAATCAAATATTGAAATATACTAAGATGTCATCCATTTAAATGGATCATTTCATAAGAAACTAATTTTATTAATGCTTCATTTCTGATTTTCAGATGGAGAAACCGGAAATTTCCTTTTGTGATTTGTCTCCAGTACTCACTCAGCGCACTTGACCAATTTTAAGTTCTAGAATATAGAGGAACTCCTGACTCTGTCTGGGATCTAGAAAAGAGAGCAAGATCAGAAAAATGTCAGAAAACCCAAGGAAAGAAAAAGAACAAAAAGATGAATGCTTCTGAGTATTCAAGAAAAGAAAGGGCTGAGGGAAAAATCAGGTTTTAAGAGGAGGAATCATTTAGCAAAAGCAACCAAACACAACAAATTGATTTCAGCAGGGAAAGAGGGAAAATAAACATTTTTTGGAAAGATAAATAGCTCAGAAAATGTAAAACAACTAAAAATGTTTAAAGTTAGAATGGGGTAGTAAGCCCAGGAAATAGCTTAGCCAGGATCTCCAAGGATCCCATAAATGATTCACGTCTCATCCCTAAGGGATAACAGTGCCCATTTACTGTCAAACTTCCACAATGAAAAAACCGAGGTGTTCTCATTTCCCTAATTTATTTTTTAAAAAACTGAAATTTGAAATAAAAGAATACTGAACATTCCTAAATTTTTCTTAAATCACGCAGAATCTGTAATTCTTATCTCAAGTCTTGGCAGTCTTCCAGGAAGTAAAACAAAACAAAAGGAATGCTAAAAGAATTTCTTCATGAACTTAAATTATGCATTCTACTTCAGTGCATGGAGCAGCTCCTTTTAAAATTAAATATCTCGCTAAAGCTAGCAGGGAAGGTTGATGAAAGATGTAAACTTCGTACTCAAGGTCATTTCTTACTTTATCCTTTTGATTATGTTCTATTCTTTTCCAAGTCCTCACATGATTTTTTAAATGAGAAAGATGGAAAATTACTTAGAAAAGAGTTATATTTGTATCCATCATTAAGCCACTTTGAATTTATGTTTAAGAACTTCGATCTGAAGATCTTATAAGATGAAGATAAATCCAGAGAATTGCTTGAGTAATTTCAGTGGGAGCAGCCAGTAAAAGTCATAGATAACTATAGCTAGGAAACACTCTCAGTAAAACTCAGAATGAATTACTATTTTTTCTTTATTTCATGACATGAAATAAAGTACAATATTGTGTTCAGGGACTGGGGGGGTATCAAAAGGGTAAACTTTCCAGTTCTAGTGTATTAGTTACGGTAGATCTATCACTGTAACTAATAAACCCTAAAATAGATAGTGGCTTAGCACAACAGGCCTTTGTACCAGTTTCAGTCTAGTGTAAAGGCCAGTGGAATGTCCCATCTACATGCAATCATCCAAGGACCCAGGCTGTCAGAGCTCTGCTGTCACAAGAATATGGTTTCCAAGGTTACCATCTCCACTGCGGTCAACCAGAAGAGAAAAAGAGCACGGAGGAGTGCAAGTGTTTATGGGTCAGGTCTGGAAGTAATACAGAGGACTTTTGCTTACATTTGCCAGTCACTTGGCTGCGCGTGGAGGTGGGAGTGGGTTTGCAGAGTTTCAATCCCAGACTTAGGAGACACTTCTCAAGAGGAGTTCCACAATGTGGAGGAGGAAGAGCACATAGCTGGAGGACAACTTGTTATCTCGACTACAATCCTGTAAGTCGCAGGAAGTAACACTAACTGCAACCGCTTGTCAGTAGATCTGATACTGTGAGTAGGCAATCTAGAATCAGTTAACTTCAAGTTCCTTATCTCTTGTTCGTAGATGCAAAGTGGATGCTTCTTGAAAAATAAAAATTGAAGAATCTATCCATATACTTGAAGCTGTGAGCAGAACTCAGGAAGACTTCCAGTACAGAGTTAACACAGACCCTATACAAAAGCACAAATGATCAACTTTGGGTTACAGATGGGGTGGCCAAGCACAAGACTCAGTCTCTCTCTCTCTCTAATCCAAAATCTTAGAAATGAAAGAAGAGATATGAAATATGAAGCTAGGATAGGCGGAGGTCAAAGGTGGAAAAACACCAGAATTATGGATGGTAGTAAGACACACCAGAAGGCCTGAGAATGGATCAACCCAAACCCTACTGGGCATGAACAAGTCGCTTCTGATGACCCTCTGGAACACACGGCTCTGCCTTGACTTTTCAGATTGTTACTAACCTACCTAACACCCTTCAATAGTTGCTAAAAACAATATTCTCTCAGCCCATTTATCTATTTTTACCAAAACAGGGCATATGACATTATAGCATCCTTTTTCATTTGCACATTTTATGTCATTAGAGTTTTATTTAAATGGTTCATGGGATACATCATGTAGACTTACCATAACTTATAGCATATTGCAGTTAAAACAATATATACATGTATTCTATGATCTAGGCTCCATCCTCATTTTTTAAATTTTTATGAATGTTTATTCATTTTTGAGAGACAGAATGAGAGTGGGAGAGGGGCAAAGAGTGAGGAAAACACAGAATCCAAAGCTGGGTCCAGGCTCTGAGCTGTCAGCACAGAGCCCGAGGCAGGGCTCGAACCCACCAAACTGCGAGATCATGACCTGAGTGGAGGTCAGCAGCTTAACCAACTGAGTGACCCAGGTGCCCCTCCATCCTCAGTTTTATATCATAACTCATGTAGTCCTCACAGCCATGCTGTGCAGTGGGTATTTTTATTATCTTCAACTTAAAAATGTAAAAACTGAGATTCCATGACATGATGTACCTTTTACAAGATCATATGTTGATTCCATTTTTATTTACCTGCTTCTACAATCTATGTCTAGCTCAACTCTATTTCCTAAATAATGACTGCATTTCAAGCATTCTTTTGTACTTTATATTTTAATTCTGCCACAAAATTGGGAAGACAAAAGCAATTCAGTTCAGCCCGGGAAAGAAAATCACATTTATCAGCCTGTACCAGAAGATGCAGTTTATTGGTGCCCCCAAGCTAGCTTTCAGAAAATGCTTCCACATGATCTACGGCTAATCCAGAAATGGCCTAAAAAACTGGATGGCTGCCATGCGATGAATCCAAGAAGAGAGCTATTTTAAAGTTCTCTTCTTGAACATCAACAAATAAAATAATACAGCCTTCAAATGGTTGACTTTTTTTTAAGAAGACAAAACTCAAAGAAGAGTTCATCCTGCTCCACAGAGAAAGCACTGAGTTTACTTAACAGACTTTAGGAGTCTGTATTATATTATATTATATTATATTATATTATATTATATTATATTATATTATTATACATAATACATATTTGATTGTGTTAATTCTTCACAGACATTTTGGTGTGCAGGTAGGGAAGGTATTCTTTTGCCAGAGGTTATGCTCGCAGTCACCCAATAGTAGTATTAGAGCCCTACCCTTTAAGTTTAAAGTCTTTTTTTTTTAATGTTTTGTTTTTATTGATGAGAGAGAGAGAGAGAGACACAGAGTGTGAGTGGGGAGGGTAGAGAAAGAGGGAGACACAGAATCTGACGCAGGGTGCAGGCTCAGAGCTATCAGCACAGAGCATGACACAGGGCTCAAACCCACAAACTGTGAGATCACGACCTGAGTGTAAATCTGACCCTCAACCAACTAAGCCACCCACAAGCCCCTAAAGTGCTCACTTTTTTTATTACTGCAAGCAATTTTGCAATTTCTCTCCTGTCCTGCAAGTCCCAGGGAACCTTATTAGTTTTACAGATGTACCTGTCTTTCTGTTGGGTTAAGACAACAAATGAAGAATTTGCATTTTATACATAAATTCTTGTCTCATGCAAAAATACTGGCAAATATCTTAAACCTTAAACCTTTCCCAGAAACGGAAGTCTTCAAAAAGTGTTCAGAAAACAAAATTGAGAGCCTCTTACCAAACACTTAGTGACAGCCTATCTGTGCTAAACAATACAGGAAAAAGCAGAGAGGGACAAGATGTCAAGAGCTCAGTATCTAGAAGGGGGATGAGATAATTACAAATTACTTTAACACAAGGGAAATTAAAAGGTGTCATAACAGAGAAACATAAAATGTGACATGATACTTGAAAGAGGGAAAGATCATGTTTATTTGAAGGGATGATAAAAAAAAATCTTTGGGAGAAAGTTACATTTGAATGGACCTAGTCGCAGTGATATAATTTCTGGGACTAGAAATGAAATGGAACGTGTGGGGCCCATTTCAATGGGGAGAAAGTTTAATGCAGCTGAAAGAGAGTTCCCACATAGAAGACCACAAGTTTTATGGGCCCTAAAGTTTTGTATTTAAATTCACTGAAAACTTTTATATGAAGAATAATATATTTGATATATTTGGGACTCAGAGAAGATAAGTTTTGCTCAATATTGTTTACGTTGGTTTGGAAGCAGCTTCTGTTGAGGATAAGGAGAAAATAATAAAGCTATATTTACTTTCTAACGTAACAAAGTGGGGAGGGGAAAGGCCGGTCAGGAGAGTGGATATATTTTGGAAGTAGAATTTGCAAGACACAGAAAATTCACTGAGGCGCCTGGGTGGCTCAGTTGGTTAAGGGTCCAACTTCAGTTCAGGTCAAGTCTGGCAGATCGTGACTTCAAGCCCGGCGTTGGGCTCCGTGCTGACAGCTCAGAGCCTGGAGCTTGCTTCAGATTCTGTGTTTCCCTCTCTCTCTGCCCCTTCCCCAATTGTGCATGCACTCTCTGCCTCTGTCTCTGTCTCTCTCAGAAATAATAAATAAATAAGCTTAAAAAAGTAAATGTCACAAATTGAACACAGAAATTGAATTGACTTTAGAGAAATTAACACACCAGATTCAAAGAGGGCAAGCTATTGGAAATTTGGTAATGGTAACATACTTTATATGTATCTAATATCTTCTGTTAGAGACTTATAATGTTTCTTCCTTTTATCAATTTAATTACTTTCTCTATATTCTCATATTGTGTCCATTTTCCCAAGAAGGAATTCAAGGGGCAGTGAAGCCACACAGCTGGGCAATGTAATGTGCTCCAGACTCAGCTGAAGTTACCTGGACTCCTGGTCCTCTAAACTACAAACCACTAAATCACTTCATGTCCTCTCAGAAAGATGTTTTAAGTGTACTTGTAGAATTCGTACTTGAATAGCTCCCATTTGGGAATGGATTAATTAAAAGATAACAAGTAGAAATCCTTTGTATCATAGTAACTTCTGCAGGTGGGAAGATGGATCAGTATTTTAGCTTTCCATCTTCCGAACTCAACCAAATCAGATTTGTAACACCATTTATTAGACAATATAATTATTATGCACTCACTTTGGAATGCAGGTTGGCCTTATTTAAGGAGAGGCCACATAGCACTGCACAGTGGTACCAGTGGTACCAGTCTCTGGTACCAGTCTTCTCAGGGTTTAGTTCTACTTCTACAGTTCTCCTACCCATGTGACCTTGAGCAAGTTTCTTGACCCTTCTGTACATCAGATTCTTAGTCTATAAAACTGAGATGATAATAATTGTACCTACATTATAAGATCCTTCTGAGGTTAGAGGCACTCTTACCTGTACCAATCAGAAGAGTGCCTGTCACATAGTATGTGCTCAATAAATGTTGAGTATAACTGTTAAACATCCTGTTGCCACAACTAGACAGTAAGCTCCTTGAGAATAGAGAACGACTTTAGTAGTCCATTTTGAACATCCTAATGTTACCAATCCCCCCAAGACCAGGTTCTTGAGTCTCAGTGACATAAAAGTGAACACTGAACTCGAGAGACAGAAAACAGTCAGATCTTATTAGAGACAACTTGTGTACGAAGGAGCCCACAAGGAAGAGGAATACTGCTCTCTGAAGGGGTAGCATTCAAGGTTTATAAACGCACTTTTCCAAAGGGTGAGGGTCTGGGAGTGGGGAAGGGTCTTTCAGTCCCACTATCATTATCTTGTGCTCATTACTTCCTGTAGACACAAGACAATCACAGGATGCCTTTATTCCTGGTCAATATTTTCTAGGCCTCCTGGAAAATAGAAACAGTTATACAATCAGGATTTAAAGTGTGACTTCTAATTTTGCTCAGATAACCATTACTCCCTAATGCCTCTTATCTCTCATTTGTTCTCTTTCCCAAAAAGAGGTATTTATCTCTAAGTGTATGGAAACTTTTAACACTTGCTTCAGACTAGTGGCTTTACAGAAGTGAAGCCCCTCTTGTTTCCCTACATGGCCTCACTAGGACACCCAGCATGATACATTTAGACTGAAGGAAACAAAACTATTCTAGAGAATATATGCTGGTCTTTAGAGTCTAACAGCACACTCTGTGGAGGACAAGGTCTAAAGGAACAATAAATGTTTCTCACTGATTACAGAAAAATCCAGAATTTAGGATCCCAAGAAAATTAAGATTGTTCAAAGGGAGTGGATTTGGGGTTATTATTACTTCCCTTCAGATACTTTAAGTACTGCTAAGTGTTGAGATGGTAGACCTGTTGAATTTAGCTTAATCTAACAAGCTGGCCATGAAAATAAGTCCCTGGTTAAAGACCAGCCTTAAATTTTAAGAACAAATGTGCAATGAGTTAGAAAAGAAAGGGAACTTGGTACTTGAATGTGCATGGAGCTCAGTCAGACAGACCTGCATTAAAATCCAAGTTCGATCACTTACTAGCCATGTATCAAACATAATACCCATCCTCACATACAGCCATTCTCTCTCTCTCCCTCCTTCTCTCTCTCTCTCTCTTTCTCTCTCTGTCTTTCACACACTCACGCACACACACACACCCAACATGAAATAGGCTTCCTAAGGCAAGATTTTAATAAGATCCCTCCAGCCAATAATACAGGTAGATAGTGTGTGTTTGTAATTATCATATACATTTCTGAGTGTCTACTCAAAATTTATGAACTAAAAATTAGGATCTGTAATATATAACATTATAATATATAACATTAACTATCCATCATTGATTTTGACCTCAATATGATCACTCTTGCACGTTTTTATGGATGATATGTGCTAAGCATTTTCTTATTTGATTACATAACCGTGTGCTTTATTAATTAGCTCTTACTTTTTTAAAAAAATGTGGTTTAAAGTTTTACAAAGTGTGAAAAATAGCTGAATCATGAATGAGATCTCAAAGAAACCTAGAATAAATGCTAATGATCCCAGAGAAGAGAGATCAAACAGACGAGAGGGTGGAGTTGTAGCTCTCGGATGACAAAGGACAGACAGCAGTGATGAAAGAAAAGGGCCATGGGGAATGTTAAGAGCCCTCCCTCCACACTGATCGGAGGGACAGATCGCCCAAAGCTGCAGTGTGGATGAGCACTGCGTCAGGAATGCATGTGCTAGCGGCACAGCTGCAGAGCAGATCGCTGGGGGCCAGCGCCCACTAAATCAGGTAGACCTAATTACACTGTGCCCGTCACCACTGAGACCTGGTGCAGAACAGCATGATAACACCAGCCACAAATGATTGGCAATAAAACCTCTCTGACCTTCAGTCTCCTCGTGTCTAAAATGAGCAGAATATTAACAGCCTCACTTCTCCCTAGGAACCCGGCTGCTCTCTGCTGAGTGGGGCCATCAGTCCTCACCACAGGGAGGGGAGCGTTAGCCCCTCTACCTACTTGTCAGCACCTCTCTGGGAAAAGCAGAAACTTGAAAAATGTTCCTCCTCACCCTGCAGAAGAAGTCAGGTGTAGGTATAAACAATCAATGTGGTTAGTATTTGTTAAATGTTCACAAAGTTCCAAGACTGATAAGCACTTTATACATACTAGTCAATCCTCCTGACAACCTTATGATGTGCATATGATTACTCTTCCTGGTTCACCGAGTAGAAAACTGAGCCCAGGGATTTGACACAAAACACTTGGCTTAAATGGCAGGGCCCCAGACCTAAGCTTAGTGAGTGCCTTAGTCTTTGACCTTAACCACTGCCCCACACTGTCTCTGGAAAAGCTAGCTCTCCAGATAGCTGAGTCCTGACTGTCTCTGAAGAGGAGGCAGTTTGGCTTGAATCAAAACAAGAACGCTCGCTGAGTGTGAATCACAGGACTTAGAACCCCAGGTTCCTCACAGCCTCAATTACCAGCTCAGCTTCAGGTTCAGAAAGATTAATTCATGTTCCCTTGGGAAAGGAAGTCCTGGTAAGACTCACAGCCTGGTAATCCAGCAGAAGAAAATGGTTTAAACAGAAAACAGGAGAGCTTAACTTGTGATCAACAGATATTTCTTCTTTGTTCCTTTTTTCAATGTTATTTTTTGTGTGTGTTGTATTTAAAATTAAAATATTGCTCATTATTCCTGCTGTCACAAAGAAGCATTTTTGAGAAAAGAACTAGTTAGGGTATCTTTCACTCTATACTTGCCTGTGAATATCTGTTTTGTCTGGTTTCTAAAAAGTAAACCTAGGGGCGCCTGGGTGGCTTGGCCGGTTGAGCGTCCGACTTTCGCTTGGGTCATGTTCTCGCGGTTCGTGGGTTCGACCCCCGCGTCGGGCTCTGTGCTGACTGCCAGCTTGGAGCCTGGAGCCGATTTCGGAGTCTGTGTCTCCCTCTCTCTCTGACCCTCCCCTGCTCACGCTGTCTCTCTCTCTCCTAGAAATAAAACATTTAAAAAAAAAAAAAAGTAAACCTAGCAATAACCAAGGTACTTCCCGAGAAGGCAGGCATAAAAAATGAGCTGTTGTGTGCAGGACCTCCAATGTGTACAAGCAGGCAGACGATACAGAAGTTATTTATGGAGGCCACTATCCCAGGAGAAAAGGCTTTATGTTAGCAGTCAGCAGACCTGGGTTCAAGTGCCTCCCAAATGATATCTAAACTCCACAGCTTGGCAGGAGAGTTCTTCCTGGTCTGTCCTCCAAGTATCCTTATACCAAGATCTGCCCTGGGGCTTTTATCTTCCCCACCACCAGCCATGGAGGTCTTACTCCTCCATTAAAAAGCCAGCTCCAGGGGCGCCTGGGTGGCTTAGTCGGTTAAGCGTCCGACTTTCGCTTGGGTCATGATCTCGCGGTTCGTGGGTTCGAGCCCCGCATCGGGCTCTGTGCTGACTGCCAGCTCGGAGCCTGGATCCTGTTTCAGTCTGTCACTCCCTCTCTCTCTGACCCTCCCCTGCTCACGCTGTCTCTCTCTCTCTCTCCTAGAAATAAATAAGCCATTTTTTAAAAAATAAATAAAAAAAAATAAAAAGCCAACTCCAATGCCACCTCATCATCAAGAATGCCCTGATTGTTCATCCTGTGTCTCTCTGAGGTGATAATGACACCTACCACACAGTGGGTGTTCAATGCACTTGGCTAAAGCGGAAACCAGAAACCATGAGCAGAACTCACAGTATCCATGGAACCACTTGGCAAGGAAAATGTTAAGGCAAGGCCAATTACGTGTGGATATATGAAGTGAAATAAAGAAGGCGGATGTAATCTATTAAAATAGAATGAGTTCACAAATGGTTATATGGCTTTTATCACGTAGGGGCATCTTCTGTGTGCCAACCACTGAGCTCATGTGAGTAAACTATAAAGCCAGACTGAGTATCAAATGTATGAAAGTCAGCCAAGACAAGAAGCAAGGACCAGACAGAATGAGCAGAGCACCATGAACACAGAGTGGAGACTGCACCCAAGAAAGGGCAGTCATGCAGTCGGCAGAGGCTGGGAAGGGAGCCTTTACAGCACACACATGTTTTGTTTCTCTATTTACTTAGCAGGAACTCAGGACTAACCAAAGCAAGGTTGGCACCGGTCTACACAGAACAGGCATGCACACCCACTTGTACGCAGCTTTTCATTGGCCTATGTTTATGCCAGGGCTCACTGCCTGTAATGACAGATGAGGTGTGCCTGGGACTGAGGAAAAAGCTGAATTCTTGCTACACCTACTGTCTACATACACAGGCTAATATCTCCATTCCTGAGCAGCTTACACTGACAATCAGTGCCCTTCTCCATTGCTATTTGTATTTTCATTGCTTTATTTTATCTTTGCCAAGACCTCTTGGTCCTTGAACCAAATAGCACCAGTCAAGCCATATCCTCAGCTAGCAGAGAGAAAGCAGAGTTGGTGCCCAGATGTCTCTTTTTAAAATTTATTTATTTTTGTTATTAAAGTATAGTTGACATACCAAGTTCTCGTGACTTCCTTATTTTATAAGTGGATGTCTGTACCTCTTAATCCCCTTTCATCTGTTTCTTGAAATGAACCTTAATGCTGCATTGTTAGTAGGCATCTGTGAGAGAAAGATCTATAGACACGGAATCTTAAGGATGAGAGATATCCACCCTCCAACAGTTTTTCTAAGTAGATTTCATTTACCTTTAGAAAGCAACCCGGCTTTCATAATCTCTAGACGTTGTCTAGTCCTTAACCCTCCAAAACAAGAGAACACTTCAACACAAAATCTTTCTTCCCAAAGTCATAATGTGCCTCAGTTATCAAACAAAGAGCCCTCAAGATTTATAAATATATATCAAAACATGGAATTTAAATGGAAATTTCATCAAAAACAAAGAATCCCATGAAGGGAAAAAGGGTATTTAAATATTTTGACTTTGGACCCCCTGAGAAGCGATATGGAACGTGTAGATAAATCCCAGGCTTCCCCTCATTTTGCGCTTAAAGCTCCAATGAGAGTCCCAAACCTCTTCCACTTGTACCCACTTGTACAAGTGGCCCATTCTGGCACTGCCCCATCTCAGAGTGGCCTTGAACAACTGGCTTCACCACTAGACATACTGTCTCAGAAGTCTAACGACCTTTAAGTTCACTTTGAGTGTTTGTCTTTTAAGATTTTAAATTTCATTAACTCTTAAGAGCCAATGAAAACTTACAGCCTCATGAGCAAAGAGCTTGCAAATGAAGACTCGAGGTGAAGAGAAGGGAGTTGAGTATTTGCTGCAAGAGGCAAACTTTGTGTTTGATACCAGGGGGCTTTCCATGCCACTGAACAGATCTGATTCTATGCCTTGTTTGTTAGCAATTCAGAATAAGAGCTGAGAGACAATGCACCCAATACTGTGGATGTCTTACCAAAGTCAAGGGGAGCCTTGGATTCTGAGCAGCCACTGAAGGCATAGTCTTAGTTGACAGTGAGATTTCTGGGCTTGATAGTCACAAGGTGGGCAAGTACACAATAAGGGCTCCCCTATACACACAGTCACACATGAGAGTGTTGATCTGAGAACAAAAAGTGACTAGGAGTCCCCCAAATGGGCCTACAGAAGAGAAAACAGCCCTAAGTAATAGTCAGAAATGAGATCAAAATATCCCATCTTTAATGTCTATTTTTAAAAGAGGGACAGACAGTGTGCAAGTGGGGGAGAGGTTAGAGAGAGACAACACACACAGAATCCGAAGCAGGCTCCAGGCTCTAAGCTTTCAGCATAGAGCCCAATGCCAGGCTCAAACTCATGAACCATGAGATCATGACCTGAGCTGCAGTTGGATTCTTAACCAGCTGAGTCACCCAGGCACCCCAAGAGATAATATTTTTTTAAAAATTTTAATGTTTTATTTATTTCTGAGAGGGAGAGAGAGAGAGAGAGAGAGAGAGAGTGAGACAGCGTGATCAGGAGAGGGTCAGAGAGAGAGAGATACAGAATCTGAAAGAGGCTCCAGGCTCTGAGCTAGCTGTCAGCACATAGCTCGATGTGGGGCTCGAACCCACGAAATCACAGATCATGACCTGAGCCAAAGTCGGACACTTAACAGGCTGAGCCACCCAGGCGCCCCAAGATAATATTTTTAAATATACTTCTCACTTTGAAGTCTAACACTCACAAAAGATCACTCTAAACACATTTTAATGGAATGTAAGTCACAGATACAAGGCAAGTGTAGGACAGCAAAAGCAAAAAGTTACACCGGAGGCAAGTTTTGGGGTGTTGGGGATTTGTTTTTGAAACGTTCTTGTTATTTTGTTAACACAAACACTTAGTCTTCCACCCAGAATGTCAAGCCAGGTCCAACAACAAGTCACAGAATTAGGCCAAGTGTGTCTGTGAAGGCCCCATGGAAACAGTAATGGCCTTTAAAAATCCCATTTATGTGTTAAGTCATTAGACTGTATAAAGTCTAAGAAAAAATGACTAGTCAATAGGCATGTCCTAGATTGGAGTCAGAGCTAGGGAGAGAATTCAGGCCTCAGTTCCATGCTGTTCCTACCTTAGGATGCTGTGTGCATGGAGAATTATCCCAGAACACAAAATGGACCCATACTCCTCCATGGCCAGACTTGTGGTCATCCTTCCCAGTATGAAAATCTGCTGAGGGCACTTGGCACATATATGCTGACCAGATGAACAGAGAGCACCTTTCCGGCAACATGGCTAAATCGTGATCGGCAGTCACTCTAAGAGCTCAAAACTAGCAAAATGGTCTGTTACGTGTCACTAAGTAACCAAAGATGAAAAGAAAATGGCTCTGTGGTTGAGTTCATTTCCAGGACACTGTGGGAGCTACACATCTGAAACATGTTGCCTATTTCCTTTTCTATCAGGACTATGATTCAGTAAGGCAAAGTTCCTTAGTGTACTTTCACATTTGCTATAGGTTCTTCCAGGAAAATGCTAAAAACTACCCAGAAGTTAACTTTTTAAAGAAAACAATAGCCAGTCTTTAAAGAAAACAGAGTCTACCAGAACCTACACACTGTTTACAAAAATTATTTGTTTTAATCTTACCCATGCTACAATTTTCCCTTTTCCTCTGAAAGTGGGGGCTATTGGCTATAATCCTGCATGGTCCAAACATCATAGGTTCAAAATTTAAACAGACTTACAATTTCCTAAAAGATATGTAACTGAAAATTTATGGTGAGTCGGTGTCCGACCCATATCTAAATGTTGGAGCATCTGAAGACATCTCTATCTCCACTCATCCCAGAGAGTGCTCTCATGCAGCCTCATAGCTTTAAATATCACTTACATGCAGATACCAGCAAATACACATTTCATCTCCAACCCCTTCCCTAAGTTTGTCATCTGTTGTGGGCTGAGTTGTGTCCACCCAAAAATCATATTTGAAATTCCTAACCCCCTTAACTTAGAACATGACCTTAGTTGGAGATAGTGTCTTTGTTAACATAATCAAATTAAGAAATAAAGTTCGTAGGGAGGGTTCTAATCCAGTATAACTGATGGCCTTATAAGAAGAAATTTGGACACAGACAAGCACAGAGGGAAGATGATGTGAGGAGGCATAAGCAGATGACAGTCATCTATAAGCCAAAAAGAAGGCCTGGAACAGATTCTTCCCTCTCAAATACTAGAAGGAACCAAACTTGCTGGCACGTGTCTGTTGGACATCTAGCTTCCACAACTATAAGACAATAAATTTCTGCTCTTACGCCACCCAGTTTGAGGTACTTTATTAGAGCAGCCTTGGAAAATTAATACAGCAACTCAATCTGAATATCTAATAAATACCTTAAATACATCCAAGCCCATAGCGTGGATTTCACCTGCTCCAACCTTGGGCTCTCCAACATCCCTTATTTCTATAAATGGCAATTAAACTCTGTCGATCCCAGGGTGCCTGGGTAGCTCAGTTGGTTAAGCGTCTGACTTTGGCTCAAGTCATTATCTCACTGTTTGTGGGTTTGAGCCCCACGTTGGGCTCTGTGCTGACAGCTAGCTCAGAGCCGGGAGCCTGCTTCGGATTCCGTATCTTCCTCTCTCTCTGACCCTCTCCTGCTCACGCTGTCTCTCTCTCTCAGAAATAAATAAAAACATTGAAAAAATCTTTAAATAAATAAATAAATAAATAAATAAATAAATAAAATCTGTAGATCTCTATGACCAAGCCCAGTGAAATTACCCTTCAATCCTAGCTTTCTTTCATATTCTTTAAATCATTCATTCCCTAAATAATTTAGTATTTGATTACTATACCTTTAAATAATATCCAAAACTGGACTACTTCTCACCCCCGTCCACTTCTGTCATCCAAATCAAACTTCCATCACCTCTTACCGTGATTTCTGTAATAGTTTACTTATTTGTATCTTTTCTTCCACACTTGCTTTATGATAATCCAATCTCCACACAACAGCAAGAGTGATCCTGTTGGTGAGACCATTTGAATCCTCTGATCAAGACCCCACAAATGTTCTTTATCTATATTTATTTATTTTTTGCTTCTTGGCCTTTTGGCTAAGATCAAGTATGGTATCTGTTCTTATCAGTATATTTATTTATTTAAAGTCACATCAAAGTGTGTAAGCTTCTACTTGAGTTGTCTTCCTGAATACTCACAGACCCATTTCCATTCTCTCTCTCCATTTCACTACCTCTGTTATTTTTTTAAATTATTTCAATGCTTATTTATTTTTGAGAGAGAGACAGAGCACAAGCAGGGTAGGAATAGAGAATGACAAATCCCAAGCAGGCTCCAGGCTCAGAACTGTTAGCACAGAGCCCAATGCAGGACTCAAACCCACAAACTGAGAGATCATGATCTGAGCTGAAGTTGGACGCTCAACCAACTGAACCACCCCGGTGCCCCTCATTACCTCTGTTCTAATCAATCTAGCCTTCCTTCTCCTCAAACAGGCCAAGTATATTCCTTCCCTAAGACCCTAAAACATACTTCCTTCAGATATCCATTATACTATGTCTTTTCCTTCTTCAGGTTTCTGCTACAATGGCACTTAATCTAAGACTTTATGGCCATTTTACTTAAATAGTACACCATATATTTGATTACTTTCTGTTATGTATCTCCCACAAGGCTCCTTGGAAGACTGAACATAGTCTATTCTGTTAGTTGCTATGATGCCATCATCTAAATAATGCCTGGAATCTGGTATGAAATATTTGTTGAAGGAAATAAATAAAGGAGCAAGGGAAAGAAGGAGGAAGGAAGGAAGGAAAGAAAGAAGGAAGAAAGGAAGGAAAGAAGGAAGGAAAGAAGGAAGGAAGGAAGGAAGGAAGGAAGGAAGGAAGGAAGGAAAGAAGGGAGGGAGGGAGGGAGGGAGGGAGGGAGGAAGGAAGGAAGGAAGGAAAGAAGGGAGGGAGGGAGGGAGGAATGGAAAAGAATTTATATGTATCTGAGTATCGGTAAACCTATGAGGCAGGCTTGTAGACAGCTATTTTTATGAAAAATGAAGGCATTTCTGACATTAATCCTAAGGCAAAAGGCTTTCTGAGATTGAGTCAGTAAGTAAATCTTGAGTCATCAAGGGGAAAGTTTGATCTGAATATAGCATGGTAACTATCTCTAAGACATGTCTTCTGGCCCAGTTGTCACTGGCCTCAAATCTAAATCCTTTAAGAAACAGGATAGCTGTAGGTAAAATCTGGAAGAGCTTTTCACTAAAATTCTGTACAACCTTGAAATCCACAGGTACTGCTGTAACACTGAGAAAAGATGGGCAACTTTTACCACATGTCACAGAGCAGCTTTTATACCTGAAAGGCTCGTGTATTGGTGGAGTCCTTGACAGAAACCACAATATCACTCTCTGCTCAGTGGAGTTTATAGTGCCCAGAAGCCACTGGAATCCTATGGAGACCATGGGGCACAGCAGAGCAACATCAGTAGCCGAAAACAAACAAACAAACAAAAAACAAAACAACCAAGCAACAAAAACCCCCTGCAATAATAGGCAAAAGTAAACACTGCAGCCGATAGGGGCAGAATTTTTTCTTGAAAATGAGTAATTTACTCCCCAGGGACTTCTAGAAAATGTTGAGAGGGCAATAATTTAGTGAGCCAGAGGCTTCATATTATATAGATTATCTAAAGACCTGTGAAATTTTAGTTCCTACTTCTGTGACCTCACTTGCCCACCAAATTAGTGAGTCCTAGAGAAATTCAGCATATATGTATATACAGTGTTTTAATAAAGATACTTGAGATATAAATTTTCCAAAGAATTAGCATGATTTAGCTTTTTTCTATGAAATGAGGGTTTTACTAGGAATATTGAGATGCTGTCCACTATTTATGCCCTCAAACTGGTATAACATATGATAGTATCTGCCCCCAAATTAAATGCCCCTATGCTTACTTGTGTCCACTCTGTAAATCTGTGTCAGAAGACATATTTAAAATTAAAATTATTAGTTCCCACTTTTCATTGCTTTCAATGTACCTGTTTATAGAAATTGTGTTTTTCCTTCTATTTGCTGTTTCCATTTTGCTAGAAGAAACCACATTCCTGGCTACAGTGAATAAAAAGATGCTCATGAGCTCACTTATCTGTGGACTCTAAAGAAAAAAAGTCAAACGCATAGTAACAGAAAGTAGAAAGGTGGTTATCAGTGGCTAAGTGGTAGAGAAAAGGGAGTGACATTGATCAAAGGGTATACACGTTCAGGTATGAAATGAGTAAGTTCTGTCAACTCTGGAGATGTGATATCCAGCATGGTAGCTATACTTATTGTATAACTGTACACTTCCACTTTGCTGAGAAATCTCCAGTTTTCCCAGCACACAGAGAGAAATATGAAAGATGATGACCATGTGAGGTGCTGGATATGTTAACTACCTTGACTATACATTTCAGAATGTATACATATACCCAAACATCACATGTATACGCCTTAAATATATATGATTTTCAGTTGTCAACCATACCTCCTTAACACATTAAAAATAAATAACACATTTTTTAAAAAAGATGCATATGAAAGCACTTCTTTCCTCTCATATAAGTGGATGAGATCAGAGGGCTTCTGATCTGAGGGAAATACATACACCTTTAGTCCATGAATTGTGTGACATCTACTGTGTCTGTTCAGAAGTTGTTTATACATGGTTCATGGTCTTTGATGTGTTAAAATGAGATGTTGCTACTAAAAGACAGCTTCAGAAGAGTAAGATTTTGCTGCATTCACACACACACATACAGACAGAGAGAAAGAGAGAGAAAGAGTATGGTACATTCCAAATGTAATTATGTAGTCTTGGAATGGTTATTGTAAAGCATTCTGGATAACACTAGTTTAAATAGGAAACCCCTATGGTTACAATAGCTTATAATAGAAGCTAATATTTATTAAGTGCCTATTCTATGCCCTGGACTTGTATATCACACCATATACAAGATCTCATTCAGTTCTCACAGCACCATCATACATTTCATAAGTGAGAAAAGCAAAATCAGAAAGGCTGGCAAACTCACTCAATCTTGCACTCTGAATAATAGACAAAGGGGGGATTTGAACGTAGACCTTAGACTCCTAATGTCCACCTCTGTTCCACACCATACTTTTATTTCAGTCCTTGCTGCAGAAAATCACTGGAATTTAAGTAACTCTATAGGTCTGTCTTTGTAAAGCCAGGCAGACAAATAGCATGGAATTCTTTTCTGAGTGTTGACCCTGCCAGACCATGGGATCTCACTCTTGTCAGCATTGAATAGGGAATTAGGCTAAATACAGATTAAGTTTTAGTTATGTGTCAGAAGCCTTTGGGTACTTCTTAATTACTCAATCCCTGATTTACTTCATTTGGCCCATTTTTCTTTTCCATCTTTACTCTCTCCTTAAAGTACCCTCTAAGGTCATGATTCTAGTTAGATGGGTCCTGCCACTTAACTAAAGGTTTTTATACACAGATATATACCCTTTCCCCACCACCCCCCAACAGGAAGCCAATAACTATGACCCATTTGTTTAGCTAAGCATAAATTTATAAAATGTATGTCTGTAAAATAATGGGCTAATTTGTATATAATTTTTGTATTAAATTCAATAAATATTGGCTTATTGGTGAGACCATGCAGGAAGCACATTTATATGAGAAAAGGTCCTGCTCTGCCCTGCCCTCACAAAGCTTAAAATCCCTTATCATCCTTGCTATGAAGAAAAGCCTTTCAAGGAAGCTGGAGATGAAGACACAGATGAAAGGGGCTACATTTGTAATCAAAATGTGTGTAAAAAATGTATTTTGGAAAACAGCATTGACTACTTTAGAGAGAAATCTTGTTTGCCACTCAGGGAGCCTGAATCTCTTGTTGGTGTAGGAAGTAAAAGGGAACTTGAGAACTGAAAGCAAGAAGTGTTCTGTCTGCACATCCTCTCAGATCAACACAATCAAGTGCAAGGATATTCCAAGGTCCCTACTTCTTCTGTAAAAGGAAGCAGGTAGAAGTCTCTTAGTTTCTAGAACCAGATATCTTGAAAAAGAGTCACCTATCATGGTTCAAAGTCAAAGGAAGCCTTGGCCTAAGCCTTCCTCAGCTCTTGCTAATGGGAGGAAGATAAGGAGTCAAGAGGTGAGATAGTAGGCATGGGAAAAGAGGGATCTGAGCCAAAGCAAGAAGGATGAAGGACTAAAATGATATGTTTATCACAGAACCCAAATCACCCCTGGCACTAAGGCATAAAGCAAAGAGAGTTCTTCTAAAATTCAAAAACTATCATTTATATATGTGTCTATATAATTTGGAATTTCCAAAGAGGGATCCTAAAGGCAACCCTTAGAAGCTAATGAAATTGGCTTGACAGAACAGTGGGTATGGGTCTGTGTCCAGAATCATCAGTGCCCATTTGAATGCAGAAATTTTTTTTTTCATGCAGAAAAAATTTCAACCTCTCATGCTATATACATATAGTTTGGAAGGTTGAGATGAGAGAGAGAGAGAGATTAATATCTGTGTTTCTATGTTCCATAAACTTACTGAGCCCCAGCACCTTGTGCATCTTGTGCTAGATACTTGAGATAGAGACATAAATCACACACAGGTCTGAGAAACTGTCACAACCAAGAGGAATCTAAGGAGATATGATGACTAATTCTAAAGTGGTGTCTTGAATGGGATAATAAAACAGAAAAAGAATGTTAGAAGAGAACAAAAACTCTGAATTAAAGTATGGACTTCAGTTAATAATAAGGTATCCAGATTGATTCTTTCATTGTGACAATATACCAAACCAGTGTAAGATGATAACATTAGGAAAACCAGATGTGGAATATATGGGAACTCTGTACTATCTTCTCAATAATTCTCAAAATCTAAAAGTGTTCCAAAAATAAAAAGATTAGTTTTAAAAATTGAATTCCACATTGAATGGAATCCAAATCCCTTTATCATTACTATCATGATCTGGCCCCTGCCCACCTGTCCCACCTCACCTTGCACATCTCTCCTTTGAGCTGAGTAACCTGTTTTTCTTTTTTAAAGTGGGCTTCATGCCCAGCATGGAGCCCAACACAGAGCTTGAACTCATGACCCTGAGATCAAGAGCTGAGCTGAGATCAAGAATCAGACACCCAACTGCCTGAGCCATCCAGGCACCACCTCATTTGCTCAATAATCTTTAGCCAGATCACTCCATCATGTTCTTTTATGTGTCAGGGCCACCACATGTACTTTAATAGCCTCTGGGGATGTTTGTCTCACTGACATTAATCACTCTTCCTCAGAGGGAAGCCTCTCCTGAAGTTCCAGTGTAAATCATATGCCCTCAACTCTGATACCCTCTCTCTCATAACTATGTATGTCCCCTCTTCACTCTTACTATTGGTTGGAATTATCTGTTTATTGGAGTGTTTATTTGCCCAACATCTCTCTCTCTCTCTCAACACATTTTGCATTCCTTTTGGGCAGAAATCATTTCTGCCTTGTCCACCAAATCATTTCTGTCTTCTGCTCCTAACCTAATGCCTGGCCTATGATAAATGTTCAAAAACTATATGTGTAATCAATTAATTAAATGAGGCACTGCAGGTCTATTCCAATATCTTTTCTTTTTTTACATCTTTGTATACTAAGCAGCCAACACATTATCTATCATTCTAGTTACATATACTCAGCAACTATTTATTTATTATGCTAGATGCTTGGATACAAATATAAGTCAGAAAAATTCTACTTTCAAAGAGGCCACTGATAAGTAGAGAAAACTAGAAAGGAAAAATGGGCAATTAGAACTCTGTGTGATACATGCTGTGGAAGCCCAGAGGGCGGACATCCAGCCCAGCCTGAAAGTTCAGTCTCCTTTCATACAGCAATGCTGAACTTTGAGGCCAATTCTGACATTCGTGTTCTGTTTGGCTATGGAAAAGTAACTCCATAAATCTATGTTTCAATGCTCTTATTTCTAATGTGAGAAGTATGGACAAGATAATATCTAAACTCCATTACCTAACATTTTTCACTTCTCAAGAAGTGCAGATTTTATGAACCAAATCTGAATTTGCACTCCAAGGAGTTTACAACTTCATGGTTCGTTATAAATAAGTAATTTCCCCAAATCTTCCGTTTTCTCCCAAATAATGGGAGGTTGTGATGCCCCAAATTTTTAAGTTATTCTCTGATTCAAATATTCTTTTTATGATAATCCTAGATCACATAATGACAGTTCTCCTTCCAACATAAAGTCATCTTAGGGGGCTTATGAATATTCAAGTTAAAGCCTAGAGAGAAGTATAAAGGGTGTCACATTAGGAACTTTCCACTTAGTGATTAAGTAGAATCTATGTTGCTCACATAACAGAGCAGAACAGGGTTCATGAAAGTTTCTCACTGCCAATATATAAATATAAAATATAAATATATAAATCAGTTTCTATAAATAAAGATAGCCTCAAAACTTCTGGCTTTATTATATTATCCAGCTGGTAATTCTTTTTGAGCTTCATAAGTACCTCCATATACACTCACTTCATTATTAAAGATCAAAGAAGGCATAGTTCTAGAATAGCACCTGGAACATAGTTGACATTGAATACTATTCATTTAACAAGTATGAAGTACTATATGAGGATCTGAAGACAAATGACCTGTAGGAATGTGACAAAGAGAGGTCTAGTCCACAGTCAGATGCTTCACAGAGATCTAGAAAATACTCACTGGTTCACCCACCACAGGGGTCAGCAGTGACCTCAGAAAAACCACTTAACCTAACATATTAGGAACCAAATCCAGACTAGAGAGGGCTAAGCAATGAGTGACTATGGAAGTAGGTATCATTCTTATCAAAGCTTTGCTGTGATGGGAATAAAGATATAGTGGTAGCTAGAGAGGCAGATAGAATTTAGGTGGAGAAATGTTTAAGTTGGGGGAGATTTGTGTAAGATAAGGCCCATAGAGATGATGTTAGTATATAGAGAGGCCAGAAAGAGGAGATAATTGATATCTCCCCTCTCCCTCCTATATATAGAAGAATCAATGGGCACCTGGGTGGCTCAGTCAGTTAAGCGTCCAGTCTTGGCTCAGGTCATGATCTTGTGGTCCATGGGTTCGAGCCCCACATCGGGCTCTGTGCTGACAGCTCAGAGCCTGGAGCGTGTTTCAGATTCTGTGTCTCCCTCTCTCTCTGCCCCTCCCCAGCTCATGCTCTGTCTCTCTCTGTCTCAAAAATAAATACACGTTAAAAGAAATTATAGAAGAATCAATATCAGGAGATAATGAGGAATTGAGTGAGAATAAGCTAAGAAATTCAAGAGGATAGATTATCCTCAGGCAGGAGAAGCAAGAGAAACTCAACCATTAGTAATGTAATAATAAAGAAAGAATTTTAAAAGAATGCACTTAAACAGAGAGGTAGCTAGAATATTTTCTAAGACTGACTAGACTTCTTCAAGATACTATGTTCTTACTGGACCTATTCAATCAATAGTTTCAGTGAGAGTGTATATTCATCTCTCTTCCTTTCAACAAAATTCTAACAAGTATGTGGAGTAGTCACAAGAAAATTGGGGTAGAAAGTATGAAATATAGTTTCAAGTCATTACTCTATATTTATTGAGCCTTCACCTCTGAGCACAACACTACTGTAGTTCCCTTTATCTGTGGGGGATATGTTTCAAGGCCCAAAGAGGATGCCTGAAACTGTGGATAGTACTGAATGTTATATATGTTGTTTTTCCTGTATATACTTGTGATAAAGTTTAATTTATAAATTAGACATGGTAATAGATTAGTGACAATTATTAATAATAAAATAGAACAATTATAATAACATACTGTTAAAAAAAGTTATGTGAATATGTCCTCTCTCTCTCTGTCTCTGTCTCTGTCAAAAAGTCTTATTATACTGTACTCACCCATCTTCCTATGATGCTGTCACATGATAAAATGCCTAGGTGATGAAATGAAGTGAGGTAAATGGCATAGGCACTGTGACGTAGCACTGGGTAGGCTACTACTGACCTTCTGACTGTATATCATAAGGAAGATTATCTGTTTCTGACCAATGTTTATTGAAGACAGAGAGGGTGAAAAATGACAGCAAAGCAGGAAGACCCTAGGCTTGCCTCTTCCCAAAGATACAACTAGATAACTATCATATCCTCCTAAATTCCCCAGAAATTGATCTGAAGCCTGGTAGAACAAACTCTACAGCTAAAGATAGAGAAGAGAAGTAGGAAGTGCAGAGATAGGGTTTAGAAGAGACACAGATTATGACTTCTGCAGTGTGTAGGGTGCAGTGGTCTCAGAGAAGGGCGAGACAAACTAGCACACAGGGGACTGCAAAGAGAAAACAAATCCCCATAGCAATTGGCTTGAGAAATAAATGGGGTCAAATTTCTTGAGTTCTTATAACCAACAGGGATTATAGCTTGGACTTCTAAAGGTCAGTGGGCATTGCTCAGGGAGAGCCTGAGAGCATTGGGGCTACTTTTGGAGAGAAAGCAGGGCAAACAGCCCATGGACACACAGCATAGAAATTGCGATGTGAAGAGCACCTGGGACACACAGTAGGAAGAATATTTCCTCATTTCGGAGCATGTCCCAGAGAGGCAGTGTTCAATGGAGAGAAATATCCCAGGAACAAAGAAACTGGCAGGCACCATTTCCCTCCCCTCTGCATAACCAGGGATACCTGTGGGAACCAGATTAGCACCAACATTCACTACCTACCTTGCTTACACCAAGACTCACCCCCACCCTCTAGTGGAATTGCTCTTCCAAGTCATGTTTGCTTCAGTCCCAGCATGCAGGCTTCCTCCCTAAAATGACTAGCCCAAATCCGTGCAAACACCACATCTCTGACCTGGGAATTTTATGGGGACTTGGTTCCAGTGGCAGTGGTGACAGGTCTCATTTCACAAGCAGACCAGAGTGTCATCTAGTTAAAACCCCCAACATTCAGGTGAGGGACCAAACACCACTCACGGCAGGAAAAGGATGCCTTTATAGACAACTAGCCTGAAGGATACATTGGAGACACTCCTGGAAGCATCAGGCCCCAGGAACCGGGGACACTATATGGCAGGGCATTATAAGCCCTCTTCTTTATAAGGCCATTAACCCTCAAGATCCAGAGATAGAGCTGAGTTTCCTAATGCAGAAAAAAAGGCACAGAGACTTAGACAAAATGAGAAGACAGAGAAATTTATCTCAAATGAAAGAAAAGGACTTGGCCACACCAGAGATCTAAGAGAAAGAGATATAAGTAACATGCCTGATAGAGTATTTAAAGCAATTATCATAAGAATACTCACACTCATGGGACTTGAGGAAAAATAATGGAAGTGAACACTTCGATGAAACCCTTAACAGATTAAAAAAAAAAGACCCAAACAGAGATTAAGATAGCAATAAATGAGATTAGAAACATGTTTGATGCAATAAACAGTAGGCTGGAAGAAGCAGAGGAACAAATTAATGACCTTGCAGACAGAGTAATGGAAAGTAATCAAACTAAACAAAAGAGAGAAACAAAATTATGCAAAATGAGAACGGACTAAGAAAACTCAGTAACTCCATCAAACATAATAACATTCATATTATAGGACTCCCAGAAGAAAAGAGAGAAAAGGGAGAAGAATATTTATTTGAAGAAATAATAGCTGAAAACCTTAGCCTTCCCTAATCTGGGCAAGGAAACAGATATCCAGATCTAGGAAACACAGAGAACCCTTAACAAAATGAGCAAAATCAGATCAACAATAAACCATACTGTAATTAAATTGGCAGCATACAGTGATAAAGAAAAAGAATTTTTTAAGAAAAAAAAAATTTTAAAGCAGCAAGACAAAAGAATACAGCAACATATGAAGGAAACCCCTAAGACTATCAGGGGACTTTTCATCAGAAACTTTCCAATCCAGAGGAAGTGACATGATATATTCAAAGTGCTAAAGAGAACATTCATTCTAAAACAGCAGAATACACATTCTTTTCAGGTGCAAATAGAACATCCTCCAGAATAGATCACATATTAGTCCAAAGAAACAGCCTTAACAAATTCAAGAAGATCAAAGTCATATTATTCAACTTTTCTAACCACAACACTATGAAACTAGAAGTCAATCACCAGAAAAAATCTGGGAAGACGACAAATAAATGGAGGTGAAATAGCATACCACTAAACAATGAGTGGTTCAACCAGGAAATTGAAGAAGAAATAATAAATGTGCATGGAAACCAATGAAAATGAAAACCCAATGGTCCAAAACATTTGGGTTGCAGCAAAAGCGGTTCCAAGAGGGAAGTCTATAGCAACACAGGCCTACATCAACAAGCAAAAAACAAATCTCAAATAAACCACTTAAGTTTATACCTAAAGAAGCTAGAAAAAGAACAACAAACAAAATTCTAAAACCAACAAAAGGAAGAAAATAATAAAGATTAGAGCAGAAATAAATGATATAACAACAACAACAACAAATAAAACAGATCAATGAAAGCAGGAGTTGGTTCTTTGAAAAAAACCAATATATATTTCTCTCACCAGACTGATCAAGAAAAAAAAAGGAGAAAGGACTCAATAAATAAAATCACAGATGAGAGAGGAGAAATAACCAACAGTACAGAAATACATTTATAAGAGAATATTATGGGGGCGCCTGGGTGGCTTAGTCGGTTAAGCGTCCGACTTTTGCTTAGGTCATGATCTCGCGGTTCGTGGGTTCAAGCCCCGCGTCGGGCTCTGTGCTGACTGCCAGCTGAGAGCCTGGAACCTGTTTCAGCCTGTGACTCCCTCTCTCTCTGACCCTCCCCTGCTCACGCTCTCTCTCTCTCTCTCCTAAAAATAAATAAAACATTAAAAAAATTAAAAAAAAAAGAGAATATTATGAAAAACTATATGCCAACATATTGGACAACCTAGAAGAAATGGATAAATTCCTAGATATATATAAACTGCCAAAGTTGTTTGAAACAGGAAGAAATAGAATTTGAACAAAGCAATAATGAGCAAAGAAATTGAATCAGTTATCAAAACATTCCTCACAAACAAGAGTCCACAACCAGTTGGCTTCACAAGCAAATTCTACTAACCACTTAAAGAAGAGTTAACACCTCTTCTTCTCAAACTATTCCAGAAAATAGAAGAGGAAGGAAAACTTCCAAATGCATTCTATGAGGTCAGCATTACCCTGATACTAAAACCAGCTGAAGACCTCACAAAAAAAGAAAACTGTAGGCCAGTATCTCTGGTGAAAATTTATTCATAAATCCTCAACAAAATAATAGCAAACCCAATCCAACAATACATTTAAAAACATCATTCACCACATCAAGTGGGATTGTTTCCTGGTTTGCCAGGGTGGTTCAGCATGTGCATACCTATCAATGTGATACATCACGTCAACAAGAGAAAGGATAGATGCAGAAGCATTTGACAAAGCACATCTGTTCATGATAAAAACCTTCAACAAAGTACTTTTAGAGGGAACATACTCAACATAATAACGACAATATATGAAAAACCCACAGCTGGGATGCCAGAGTGGCTCAAGTGGTTGAGTATCTGACTTCAGCTCAGATCATGAGCAGTTCATGAGTTCTAGCCCCACATTGGGCTCACTGGTGTCAGCTTGTCAGTGCTGAGCCCACTTCAGATCCTCTGTCTACCTCTCTCTCTGCCACTCTCTAGCTTGAATTCTCTCCCTCTTAAAAACTAAATAAAACATTTTTAAAGGAGAAAACAAAAACCAATGGCTAATATCCTCCCCAATGGGGAAAAATGGAGAACTTTTCCCTTCAAGTCAGCAACAAGACAAGGATGTCCACTTTCACCACTTGTATTCAACACATTACTGGAAGTCTTAGTCACAGCATTCAAACAACAATAATAAATAAAAGGCATTGAAATTGGTAAGGAAGAAATCAAGCTTTCAAAATTGCAAATGACAGGAGACTATATATAGAAAAGCTGAGAGACTATACCAAAAATTTGCTAGAACTAATAAATGAAGGCAGTAAAGTTGCAGGATATAAGATCAATGTACAACAGATACCTGTTGCATCTCTATATATCAATAACAAAGCAGCAGAAAGAGAAATTAAGAAAATAATTTCATTTAAAATTGCACCAAAAATAATAAGATACCCAGGAAAAACCTAATCAAAGAGATAAAAGATCTGTACTCTGAAAACTATAAAACACTGATGAAAGAAATTGAAGATCACATAAAGAAATGGGAAAACATTTCATGCTCTTGATTTGGAAGATCAAATATTGTTAAAATGTCTATATTACCCAAAGCAATATACATATTTAATGGAAGGTCTATTGAAATACCACTAGTATTTTTCATATAACCAGAACAATCCTAAAACTTGTATGGAAACACAAAAGACCCGAGTAGTCAAAGCAATCTGGAAAAAGAAAAGCAAAGCTGGGGGCATCCCAATTCTGGACTTCAAGTTATATTACAAAGCTGTAGTAATCAAAACAGGATAGTACTGGCACAAAAATAGATAAAATAGATCAATGGAACAGAACAGAAAACACAGACCCACAATTATATGGTCAGTTAATTTTCAACAAAGCAGGATAGAATATTCAATGAGAAAAAGACAGTCTCTTCAACAAATAGTGTTGAGAAAACTGGAAAGTAACATGCAAAATGATGAAACTAGGCCACTTTCTTAAACTATACACAAAATACAAATTCAAAATGGATGAAAGATCTAACTGTGAGACCTGAAATAAAAATAAAAATACTAGAAGTGGACACAGCAGTAACTTCTCTGACGTCGGCAATAGCAACTTTTTCCTATATAGGTCTCCTGAGGCAAGGGAAACAAAAGCAAAAATAAACTATTGGGTCTTTAGTATCCAAAATACATAAAGAACTTATAAAACTCAACATCCAAGAATAAAGTAATACAATTTAAAAATGGGCAGAAGGCATGAACAGACACTTTTCCAAAGATGAAATCCAGATGGCTAACTGACACATGAAAAGATGCTCAATATCACTCATCATCAGGGAAATGCAACTCAAAACTACAATGAGGTATCGCTTCACATCTGTCAGAATGGCTAAAATTAACAACACAGGAAACAGCAGATGTTGCCAAGGATGTGGAGAAAGGTGAACCCTCTTATACTGTTGGTGGGGATGCAAACTGGTGCAAACGATACATTGTTTGCATTGGAGATTCCTCAAAAAGTTAAGAATAGAACTAACCTACAATTCAGCAATTGCACAAATGGGTATTTATCCAAAAAATACAAAAACACTAATTCTAATTCAAAGGAATACATACATACACCTTTATGTTTATTGAAGCATTATTTACAATAGCCAAATTATGGAAGCAACCCAAGTGTCCACTGATTGATGAATGGATAAAGAAGACGCGGTGTATATATATATGTGTGTGTGTGTATGTATGTATGTATGGGTATATGTACACATATGTATATATATATACACATATATAGGAATATTAGTCATAAAAAAGGAATGAAATCTTTCCATTCGCAATGGCATGATGGAAATAAAGAGCATAATGCTAAGCAAAATAAGAAAGAAAAATACCAAACGATTTCATTCATATGTGGAATTTAAGAAACAAGACAAATAAGCAAAGAAAAAAAAAAGCAAAGAAAAAAAAGAAAGGAAGGCAAACCAAGAAACAGACTTTTTAAAATTTGTTTTTTATTTTAAAGAGAGAGTGTGTGTGTAGGGTTGGGGGCTGAGGGACTGAGGGGGAGGGAGAGAGGGAGAGAGAGAGAGAAAGAAAGAGAGAATGAATGAATACCAAACAGACTCCATGCTCAATGGGGAGCCCAATGCAGGACTCAATCCCACAACCCTGGGATCATGAACTGAGCCAAAATCAAGAGTCAACACTCAACTGACTGAGTTACCCAGGCATCCCCCTTTTCTTAAACTTTTTTTTTTTTTTTAAGAAAAAGACTGTTAAATGTAGAGAACAAGCTGATGGTTATCAGAGGAGAAGTGGTTTGGGGAATGGGTAAAATAGATGACAGTGATTAAGGAGTTCACTTGTCATGATGAGCACCATGTAATGTACGGAACTGCTAAATCACTATATTGTACAGCTGAAATAATACAACACTGTATGTTAACTAACTGGAATTAAAATAAAAACTTTAAAAAACACATAATCCTTAACAATTAAGAAGAATAAAATTTAGATGAATGGTATGAAATCAAGAATTATATATATATATAGTAAAACTAAAACATGTTTTAAATCAAAAAATGTTTATTGAGGGTGACTGAAACCTCAGGAGTTGAAAGCGCAGATGAGGAGGGACTACTGTATCTGCAATAGTAAAAGAACATTCCTGTGCAGTGTGCTCTTCGAGCACAGCAGTACTCCATGGGAATGGGTGCAAATTCCCTACCTGCTTGATAGTGTTGTTATATGGAAAATAAAATAGTGATGTGAGAGTGCTTCATTCATCACAAAGTCAAAAAAAAAATCTACATCCAGGTATGGAATTATAGGTATGTTTGTTTTCTCCTTAGAAAATCAACATTTCGGGGTGCCTGGGTGGCTTAGTTGGTTAAGCGTCCGACTTTCGCTTAGGTCATGATCTCGCGGTTCGTGGGTTCGAGCCCCGCGTCGGGCTCTGTGCTGACTGCCAGCTGAGAGCCTGGAACCTGTTTCAGCCTGTGACTCCCTCTCTCTCTGACCCTCCCCTGCCCACGCTGTCTCTCTCTCTCCTAGAAATAAATAAAACATTAAAAAAAAAAAAGAAAGAAAGAAAATCAACATTTCAAAATACTTTTTTTTTCTTAAGCAGAAAGCATTAAGAGCATTAACTTAGAGGGCAGTAAAGTGTGGGAGGGTAGGATGGAACGAGAGACTCACTCAATTCTTCTAGTGCACGTTCAGAGCATAAACAAGCGGTAAGAGGGAGAACAGTAACCTTGAAGCCGCCCTGGCAGGCAGGAAGCCCAGCCAATGACAGGGGTGCCCAAAGGAAGAGCAGCAAGAGTGGCCTTCAGCCAAGTATAGATCTTTCTTTCTATTCTGAGCTGTACTTAAAGCTTGCTTCCTTTCTTGGCATATGTCCTATCTTTAATAAAACAGAACACAAGTGGTCTGTGTGAGAAGGAGGCAAACCTCAAGAAACATTATCAATGACCCACCCCTGACCCCCAGCCTCGCAGAAACTCCGCTACCCAGAATTCTCTTATAAGTCTGCATGTGGTTTGCCCAGGATGCTGTATTCCCTATAATTACTCCCACTCTACTCACTGTCACTATATATCAACAAGGCCATCAGTGAGACTGTATCCCCTCCCACTTGGCTCCTAACCTCCTCTAATATGACTTCTCAAGTTCATCCACTACATAGTTGCTGCCTGGCAAGGTCAGTGCTCAATAAACATTTGGCGAATGACTGAGTGAATAAATGATCATTCTATGAGCACAGCCCTTGCATTGCGTGTGGGGGGAGTGATGAGATACCTCATCTTGGTCCTGGCCTATAGGAAACTCTTAATACATGAACAATAACAGGAGCTTGGGTTTATCACGAGCTAATATGGTTTGGCTTCCTTAAGACCCTGAGCAGTTCTCTTAATCATAATATTCCAGAGGCAATTTCAGATCAGTCTAGCAGCTTCTTCAGGCAGTGTTTAAGGGATGCACATGTTCTTCCCCTCCCTCCTGATGGCAGAGGAATGCAACTCTTGGCTGAACAGTGTATGAAGAAAACCTATAGTAATAACAACTTTATTAGTATATATAGTAATAACAACATTCATTGAGCTTGCACTGCCCTTCTAAGTGCTTCACAGACATACATGTGGTCCTTTCAGAGGATTCAGGATGGTTATAATCTCCATTTTATAGGTATGAAAAATGAGACGAAGAGAGGCTAAGATATCTGCCCGAGCCATATAGATTGTAAATGGAATCAAATCCAGACAGGCTAACACCAGAGCCTGAACTCTCAACCAGTACCCCGTACTGCACTAAGAGGAGGCAGGAGGAAATAGCAGGGTCCTGAGAATCGTGATGCTTGGAGTGGACTTCAGAGACAAGCCAAAGCAAGTACATACTCAAGGATAAGTGTTCTTTGCTCAAAGTTACAATATACCATTATTGCAAAATCATACTGAGCTCTTATTGTATGCAGGGCACCCTGTTCAGCACAGTGAGATGATAACAGTGAGCAACAACTGAGTATCTTCCATGAGTTGACATAATATTCTTGACAAAAATCTTGTATTTTACAGATGAGGGAAGTGAAACTCAAATACTAGACTAGGTCATATAACTGGACTAGAAGAGACAGGATTCAAACCCATGTCTGTCTGACTGTGTAACACCTGAACTCTTCTCCCAGAAGCACATAGCTTCTCCAGGATGAGATGAGATGAAAAGTGTCCTGTTTTGGGGCCGACTTCGGCTCCAGTCATGATCTCGTGGTTTGTGGGTTCCAGCCCCGTGTCCGGCTCTGTGCTGACAGCTAGCTCAGAGCCTGGAGCCTGTTTCAGATTCTGTGTCTCCCTCTCTCTCTGACCCTCCCCTGCTCATGCTCACTCGCTCTCTCTCTCTCTCAGAAATAAATAAAACATTAAAAATTAAAAAAAGAAAAAAGAAAAGTGTCCCATTTCCCAAATTGGATTCTTGAAATCCTGATGGTGACACATTGTGATGTCCTGGATCCTATTTCCTGCCTTCCTGCTTTCTTGCATGGTCTTCATTCTGGTTAATTACAAGCTAAAACATGTGGGCAGTCCACACTTATACAACCCATCTATCAATCAAGGTACCCTTTCTTTTTCATTTATAGTGAAATTGGCTTAAACATCATTCCCCATAAGACTGATATCCCGAAACTTTCCAATACCTACAATGAATTTGGGTTTCCTCTGAGCATATTAGACTTCTCTGAATCAATCCATTTCTCAAACATCCCTGTGTGAAATAATATCTGGAAGTATGGGGACTTTTGCCACCCATTCAGATACTGGATTTCCCACATCCTCCTTTGACCAACTGATAAACTTCCACTCTCGTTTTCTTACTGGATGTTGGAAACATTTCCTCCCACACCCCACTCTGGGATGATGATTTCCAGTTGGGTCTTTTCCAACCCAAGGAAAGTTTTTAAGCCTTTAATTTGTCCAGGATAGTGTGTTGAACCCCATATTTTGTCTTCCAACATTCTTCTTCACACTATGAGTCAGGTCTCACTTCTGGACCTCTGACATCCAAACAATAAGAAATGTTATCATTGAGGGGAACCTATCTACTTCATTCTCTCTAAAGTCTTTACCTCCGGAAAAGGAATGGGAAGCTGTAGCAACTGAGCTTAATCACTATTAGGGAAATAGATAACCCAGCTCTCCAATCTGCCTTCATACTCTCATCCATCCTCAGCTTCCACATAATTCAAGCCAGATTCTCTTGGCATAAGCACTGTTTACTAAGAAATATCCATTAACATTCCCCATTGTCAGCAAAGGGTATTTCTTCTCTTCAGTCCCAGGATGCTCCTCCCCACTTGGACTTGAATAATACTTTTTTCCACGGCTAAGTTCATCCTCACCACCTGTGACACAATGTCTTCAATCATTACCAGCATAAGGCTTCACAGACCCAAGAACAGAGAGAAGTTTGTTAAGTGTGGTCACCAATCATGTCTGAAGACTATCTGCTCCCAAAAGTAGAGCTAGAAGTCATACTCCTCTCAACTCTCCAGGTCAGCAAATGTCAAGAATTCCACCTCAGGTGGCTACATCGTACTCATAACATCATCTTCTTTCCCAGTCTGAGCTGGGGCTACCAGTGCTGCTATTTTGTTCCAGGCTATTCTCTGAGAATAGACAATACCACTTCCTTCTCCCTTTTGTCTAAAATTAATCTTACTGATTAGGGAATTAGAGAAATTATTCAGCTCTACATATGTAGTTCAAATTCTTATAGAAGAATTGTACCATAAATAATACTAATCATTCACATTAATCATCCTTTGGATTAGTCTCTCTACTTTTAAAATGTATTCCGGGGCGCCTGGGTGGCTCAGTCGGTTAAGCGTCCGACTTTCGCTTAGGTCATGATCTCGGGGTTCATGGGTTCAAGCCCCGCGTCGGGCTCTGTGCTGACTGCCAGCTCAGAGCCTGGAGCCGGTTTCAGTGTGTGACTCCCTCTCTCTCTGACCCTCCCCTGCTCACACTGTCTCTCTCTCTCTCTCTTATAGAAATAAATAAAATATTTTTTAAAAAATAAATAAATAAAAAATAAAAATATATTCCGAGGTATTCAATGAGTTGGTTCATGTCTTTTTTTTTTTTTTTTTAAATGACATGGAGATAAAAGGAAAACTTTCTTCCTTGGACGCTAAGGAAATTCTACCCCAATTACTGACTTCAAACAATTTTTTTAGCTGAATAGTCTTTGAGAGACATATCTGACATTTTGAGGTTGTAGATGGATTATGTATATGGCGGGGCCTCATAGATTTCCTGTCATTCTGCTTCTTTCCCTGTCTGATAGACCTTTCAGTATCGTAGTATCTCCATAAAATAATGTCTATTCACAACGCACAACCTTTCTCTCCAGTACCTGAGAGTACTCCCTCTTTCATATTGCAAATGGCATATCCCAAGGTATGTTTGCTAATCAAGTTCCTCCTAACATAAGCCCAGTTACCTGAATATTATTGCCCAGAGGTTTGATCTATAGAAAACATATCTCCCGTGGACCTCCTAAGCTCTGCTAGGAGACACTAAATGCAAAGAAAGCATGGGTGCAAAGATTCCAGTTTCCAAGATTCTTTCATGCCTACTTTTCTAGAGGATTTCTTGAGCCAAATTGTTTGCAAAGTACTGCATATAACTGATTTTCTGTCTGAAATATGTAGAGATACAGAGAGAAGCTGAGACTATAAAGATACTCTCAAAGCTGTTTCATAAATTCCCTCTGAGTCTGAGGTGGTATTTCAGGGACACGTACAGTCCATGTTGTTTAGTTTGTCTTCCCCTGTACCACAAAACTCTGGCAGCCATTTTAAGGACGTATTATAAAGTGAAAGTTCATACTGACAAAAATGGTAACCCAAGTGTTATTTGAAATGCCCTGTTTTATGAAATAGGCTCTAATCTAACATACCTTACAGTAATACACTTGGGAGTATGAGGAAGGGCAGCTGGCTTATGACTCATCTCTTGAAATGTACCTAGTTTCCACAGCATTAATTGACTTGTTTTTCTAATTATACAACCATTCCCCCAGTGTTACCTTTGTTCTTCAGTATATTGACTCTGGTGTAGAATGCATTCCCTTTCCTAGATATCACAATATATTCCATCTTTCTCCATTAATTGATTAGTTAGTAGATAGATACAAAATAGAAGTTCCAAATTACGTCCCCACGCCAAAAGATGGTGGAATCCTAGCCATTAATTCCTTATTGTAAAATAGAATAATGAATAGGACCCTATTTGAAAATAGGGACTTTGGGGGTGCCTGGGTGGCTCAGCTGGTTAAGCATCCAACTTTGGCTCAGGTCATGATCTGACAGTTCGTGGGTTTAAGCCTCATGTTGGGCTCTGTGCTGACAGCTCAGAGCCTGTAGTCTGCTTCAGATTCTGTGTCTCCCTCTCTCTCTGCCGCTCCCTGTTCATGCTCTATCTCCCTCTCTCTCAAAAATAAATACACACTGAAAAATTGTTTAATTAAAACAAAAGAAAATAGGGACTTTGTAAGTGATCAGGTTAAGATGAGGTCATTGGGGTGGGCCCTAATCCAATATGACTGTGTCCTTATAAAAATGAGAAATTTGGGGGCACCTGGGTGCTCCGTTCATTAAGTATCTGACTCTGGATTTCGTCTCAGGTCATGATCTCGCAGTTCCTGAGACCAAGCGCTGTTCTGGGCTCTGCACTGACACCACAGAGCTTGCTTGGGACTCTCTCTCTCTCCCCTTCTCTCTCTAACCCCTCCTTCACTCATCACACACACACACACACACACACACACACACCCTCTCTTTCAAAATAAATAAACATGTTATTAAAAATGTAAAATTTGAACACAGAGACAGAGGCACACAGAGAGAAAATGATGTGAGGGCACAGGGAGATCACCATCTAGAAGCCACCTAATGCCTGAGAGTTACCAGAAGCCAAGAGGCACGGATTCCATTTGGGATTCCTCTGAATGAGCCAACCCTGACAACATCTTGATTTCAGGCTTCTCCAGAAGTGTGAGACAATAAGTTTATGTTATTTAAGCCACCTGTTCTGTGATATTTTGTTATAGAAGCCCCAGGAAACTAACACAATTGTGTAGCAGATTTTACTGAACGTTGAGGAACTAGTACAGGGTGTGTGTTGGGGGGAGCGGTTACATGGTCATGATAATAAAACTTAAAATTAAAGATTAGACATTCCTTCTATTTAACTGTCTCTCAGTTATTTCCATCATATTAGGCAATAGGTCTCCTTCCCCATCTCCCCTCTCCTTTGCTGGGCTGACAGGCACACATTTCTATTCATTACCTTAGCAAAAGGATGTAGGTGTCTCTCCTGATTTCTGGACACCAACTATGTCCATGATTTTAGGGTCTCAACCTCTACCTTTAAACAGTTATTCAAAGTGTTTCTCTGCCCACTGAGGTACCCTTCCTCTTCCTTACTGAGTAGGTGTTTCCAGTAAAGACTCTAATCAGTCCTTAAATGCACCTTCTTACCTCATTATCTAGGCTTGCTACCCAACCTAGGGAGAGGTACAGAGACTCTCCCTAAGGTCTGAGGTGCTCACTTTAGAGAATCAAGGTGGCAACAAGGTCCCAGAAGAGACCTTATAAGAGATGAAACCATTTCTCATATTAGGGTTCTCTTCCTACTCATTCCCTCCTCTTCCATTCAGCTGCTTTGTAAATCTCTGTCTTAAATAGCACATCTCTGTTTCTATTAGTCTCCATATCCCTCATGGGAACAATTCCCTGATTATAATTTAGAAAAATGAAACCAGACAGCACAGAAGAAGCCCAATATTAATCTCTGAAACTTCTTAAACATTAATTAGAACACATAAATCACAACATGACTTGCAGTTGTCTTTCACTAGTAGGTTAATACCCTGTGCAATTGTTTTCTTACCACCTTCTTCCCTCTATTTCCTTTCCTTTGCTTCTTCACAGCATAAGGGTAGATTTACAAACTAGTTCTTCATTCAATACATATAATTTTTTCCATTATCTTGGCTGTGGGTAAATACTTGTGATGATTCTTCATTCAGTTTTCAGGTTAGAGGCCTCAGAGGTCAATGGGGCACCATCTTTTCTACCAAATGCTATACTTACTGGAGATCATTCATCTCCTCCTCTTGACATTCACTTCAGATAAAAAACAATGACTATACATTTGAGATCATGAAGTCATGGTAATAATCCTGAATTAGGTATCAAAATTCTGGGTCTGATTTTCACCCCTGCAACACATTTTCTGTGTGATTTTTGAGCAAGTTATTTAACCTCTATAGACCTCAGTTCCTCTACCCGTACAATCTAGGTAATACCACATAACTTGTTCTTCCGACTCAACATTTTCTTTTGCCTCTCTTCCAGTTTTCTCTGTTTCAGTAAATACCACATCTATTCTCTTAGTTCACTGTAGAAACATGTAGAGTGAATTTTGATCCATACTCCTCCTCTACTCCGACCCACTCTTTTCCAATATACCACCAGGTACAGTTAAATCTACTTCTCAAACATTCTGCAAATGGTCCGAGTCTATCCATCTGCACTGCCAAAACTGTAGTCCAAGTGGCATAATCTCTTGCCTATGTCACTAAGATGTTTTCCTAACTGATATCTCACTTAATCTCTTCAATACATATTCAGGAGTGTTTTTTAGAATATAATGCAGACCATGACACTTCTCAGATTAAATACCTTTTAAGAATGTCTTCCATTGTATATATACACCACATCTTTATTCATTCATCTATCAGTGGACATTTAGGTTGCTTTCATAATTTGATTATTGTAAATGATGCTACATTAAAGGTGTATGTATCCTTTTAAATTACTGTTTTCACACTCTTTAGGTAAATACCCCATGGTGCATTTACTGGATCATAAGGTAGTTCTCTTTTTAATTTTCTGAGGAACCTCCATATTGTCTTCCACAGTGGCTACACTAGTTTGCATTCCCACCAAAAGTGTGCAAGGGTTCTTCATCCTTACTGACATCCGTTGTGTCTTTGTTGTTGATTTTAGCTATTTTGACAGGTGCTAGATGATATCTCATTGTGGTATATATATATACACACACACACAATATATTAATGATTGCCATATAGTAAATGTATTAACAGTAAATTAGACATTTAAAAAAAAAGGGGGGGGCGCCTGGGTGGCTTAGTCGGTTAAGCGTCTGACTTTCGCTTAGGTCATGATCTCCCGGTTCGTGGGTTTCGAGCCCCGCGTCGGGCTCTGTGCTGACTGCCAGCTCAGAGCCTGACGCCTGTTTCAGTCTGTGACTCCCTCTCTCTCTGACCCTCCCCTGTTCATGCTGTCTCTCTCTCTCTCTCTCCTAGAAATAAATAAAAAACATTAAAAAAAAACAGTAAATTAGGTTTCTCCTAGGCTGAATGAAAAATAAAATACAGCAAGAAAACACCTCTTCTGAAGAACCATCTTCTACCCCTCGCCAGTAGTACCTATTCCTTACTATTGTTCCTTAACTGGGATCAACAACATTAGTTGCCTACAACATCTAATAACTTCAATGTGTGTACTCTCTGGTAAAAGCAGGACTCGAAAATATCAATTGAACCTAAGACTACAATCACCACATCATTCCATATAGAGTTTAGGATCTCTATATGTCTGGGGGGAGGATTTTTTTTTTCCTCAGGAACAGATTCCTTGTCCATTTGATTATTTCTATAAGCAAAGAAGCTTACTAACTGGCAGAGAGACTTTGAAGATAGCCCTGGGCCCACTTAAAGATTCATGAGGAAGGCAATGAAAGTGAGAAATGAGACGGAGACAGCTGATAACTTGGGGGGCCAAAGGTAACCCTGCAACTTAAAGCATGCCCTAACTGTTAGCCTCCAGACAACCAGAGTAGACACTAATCCTCTCTTGGGGGAAGAGCTACTAAATGATGGAAAGAGAGAGAGAAGTTTCCTCCCCAGAACTTTCCAACTTTCCTAAGTTGGAAGAACATGGAGAGAGAAGAGCTCTCCATCCATTCACGTTTGGCCCTGCCAGAGGAATCTTGCAATTTCACATATTAGCACTGAAAAACCTGTGACAACTAAGGTTTTGAATGGAGATGCTACATATTAAATATTTGATGCAATATTTTCAATCACCGGAGGACCCTCTAACAATGAGGGTAGAAACAGAGAAGTTTCCCTATCCCTGTTCTATCCATATTGTGAGGATTGTTTTCTCTCTCCTTCCTTCCCAGCCTCTGAGCTTCTCCCATTGTCCCACACTCACCAACCCTCTACATATACACATACTCAAATTGAGAACAGCTGTGTTACTTGAGATAGACAAAAAAGAAACACATCCTTTAAAGCACACTGCCAGGAGAGGTCATTGGTCATGGACATCCAGAAGGGAACAAGATGTTTCTGTGCCATATAGGGTAACTAATTCTCTAGGTTTACCTGAGACTGAGGGATTTCCCAAGACACAGGACTTGCAGAGTTAAAACACATTAAGTCCTAGGCAAATAAGGAGAAGTTAGTCATTCTACTATTCTAGGCAAGCTGATGAACAGCTCTAATCTTTATTATCTCAGACTTATCCCCGTTGTCAGATTCAAGGCATGTACTCATAAGGGCCAAATTCCTCTGTGACATGACTGGCATTTTTTGCTCCCTTTACCCTTGGTCAAGCAGAGCAGTGCACCAGCCCTTTCTTGTGTGTTTGCTGAAAAATGTTCAGGAAAGAAAGAATAAGATGATTCAGTGGCTTCTTGCCTCTAAGTTACTTTTTATAACCTCCCCTTTCTCACATCCACAAAAAATTAAAGTTGGTGGGAATGCTATGTAGAAACCACATATCCTTATGCTCACAGAATCAAGATAGACTCAGACAGGGGAATGGCCCCGCGAAAGGTAAAGGAAAATGCTTTTTGGTTGGGGTGAGGGGACAGAGAGATGATTCCTTTGTCAAATAAATAAATAATGTGAAGATTATTAACTAATTATTAACTAATTAACATTAGTCCACTTCAAAGAAAATACAGTGTTCTGGGAAAATACAGGAAATTGGACAAGAAGGGAAGGAACAAGTCAAGACACGAGATGACAATTCTGTAAATTTTCACAAGACAAAGTCAACAACAGTCTTAGCCAAATTGTGTTTAAAAAAAGAAAAACTGACATGACTGAAGATAACAGTTTTGGGGGCAATGAGGATCAAGACTATGCAAAGACAAATCGTGCCAGACAAATGATTATTTTTAATTTGGAAATTATGAAGAAGAAGAAGGAAGAACAAAAACTGCAATAGATCTTGATTTTTATGAAGTGCTTGACATTGTTTAATGAAATCACACTTGAAACATTCATTGAAATTGTTTCAGATTAAAGTAGAAAGTGTAAAGAAAGATGTGTGGGAAATTTCAAATAACTGAATCTCTTAGGAGATGAGTGGTTAGATATCAGGTTTGGTGCTGGGTCCAACTCAGCTTGTGTCATCATTAATGTTGTGGTGAAGGCAGCCACAATGACCGAACTATACCCCTCAGCCTTGCTTACCTGGTGGTGGGAAGATGAGGAAACTGGTTTGCAGAGTTGGTAAAAGACACATTTGTGAGGACAGATGGACTCATCCTTCGGCACCTATCTGCCTACAACAGGTGAGCACTAGCGACACAAGGTCAAGTTTAATTCTGAACCGGTCCTTCAGATGGGCTGAGGATCTGAAATTCCCATGATAGCATACTTTTCTTTGTTTCATCTTGTCTTGCGTCTATGAGCTCTTCTGGAAAGGTTTGCTATCAGAGAAATAGCTGGAGACAAATATGAGGTCAAAAAAGGATTTAGTTTTTTCAAGGGGGGGGTTACCACTAGTTGTTGTTATTATTGTTGTTTTCTGATGGGAATAGTACAGTAGGAAAAACAAATGGAATTTGAGAGAAAGCAGAAAGTATTGCTAGAACAATTTCATTGAGTAGACAAAAAGATTTGACCCTTTCTAAGAGTTTTGACAGTTCATATGTGGTAATGGGGAATATTTGGGGAGGATGGCTCGGTAAATATATGGGAATGGGGCATGAAAGAGGTCATTTCTCACTGCTCTGTTTTCAGGGACATAGAGCAGTATTAACAGAGTGTGACTTACAGACAGGCACGGGTCCACCACCCACTAGATTCTGGCTTTCAAGAAATGAAGACATAAAATGAAAGTATGTGTTTAGAAAGTATTATGGCAATTTTTGGAGTGCTTTTATGTCTGTTGAATCTAATCTTAAAATTTTAGACTCATATCTTTGCTCTTTGTTTTCTTCTTTTCCCTTTTTTGTACACCAGAATAAATACCTATTGTATTTTCCAAAAGTAACAGATTGGAAATTTTAAAAATTTAGAAACTAAAAATGAGCAACATACTAGAAATTCTAAAAAAGAAGGAAGGAAAGAAAAATTGTCCTTTCCCACTCACAGTTTGAGAAGCATTGATAGGGCTCAAGGATTTCACCAACTGAAAGTAGGGATGACAGAAGAGGTGCTGGATATTTAAGGCTACAGGAGATATGAAATACTAAAAGAAATGCAACAATAAATGCACTATTGTAGTGGACATTAAAGTGTGGTTATTAAACAAACAATATCAGTAGCATCTGAAAACTTGTTAGAAATGCAAATTTTCTAGCTCCACCCAGACTCACTTATTCAAACTTAGCAATGTGTTTTTACAAAGCCCTCAGAGTGACTCTGAAACATAAAGGTTGAGAATCACTAGACTTGGGAAATGTAGTAGAATTAGTGGGCACAGTTCTGACTCCAGTGGATGAGAATTCCTAAATTTAAAGTGAGTTCAGAAAGTATGGCTCAAAATTTTTCTCCTTCCAACATTTCCATTTTAGGACTTCTGATTTGCAGATTTGTAAGATAATAAATATGTCTTATTTTAAGTCACTAAGTTTGTGCTTATTTGTTACAGCAACAACAGAAAACTAATATACACTCCTTCCAGGAACCCATATGAATGTACATGGGCTTCCGCACTCTTTCTTCCTGACCCACAGTCTGGGCACAAAGGATCCAATAAAGGGCTCCAAGTCCCTGCTGGACAATGGAACTAGAATCTCAGCAGCCTGGGTCCTGGAATCACTACTTAGGAAACCATCTGTATTAAACTGAAATGTGTGAGAGATTCAAACATTTATTCTGTTAAAACTTCAAGTTTATGTTAGAGGACCTAGCTGAAACTGACTAGTATTCGTAGTGAGATTATGAACGCCATGATGAGAGTGAGAAACAATAAGGGGTCTGACCATAAGCACACAGAATCCATCAGCTCTCTCTTTAATTCTGCCAATGGTGTTATGGAAGTCACAAGAGACCTGGTTATATTTATATATAATAACTACAGCCTTGTTAAGAACTATGACCACATCAAAGGAAAATATTTAGCATATATATTAATAAGGCTCTTTTGTAGTCTTACTGTGAATGGTAATTGTTTTATCTCAAAACTTCATGCCTTTATCAGACACAAGATATGAGAACACTGGTCATTCCCAAGTCCCTGATAAGGAGCATGTAAGTTCTCCTCTATGCCTTTACTTGGGACACTATTGACTATAAGAAAGACAAAAGATTCAAGTTCAAACAAATCAAGTGAACACAGCTCGATTAAGAGGGGAAGTGTTAATCAATAAATGTACAGGCTCTTTTTTCTTTCAAATCTGTCTTTGGACTTGATTCCTTTTAGACTATCTGGAAAAACACATATTCATTTGCGCCAAGCTACATTTTGTCTGCCTTCTACATTTCCAAAGTTCAGTTTAACTAAAACACTAATTGCCTCTTTGCATTTACACCTACATTAGCCTCAACAATGTATACACCAAAAATCATAGGAAGCATGGCCATAGAAATAGACAACAAATTTCATAAATTGGAACACCTGAAGTGTTTATAAGGGAAGGTATCTAAAGACAATGAGGGGAAAAGTCACATTAAATTCAGTCACTTAAAACCAGATTGTAAATAAATAATAGAAAGTTAAATTGCCAAAAATAAGTATGCAGTGCTAGCCTAGATTAAACAAACAAAATGGTAGTGATGGTGAGTACATTTTATTCTGAAAATTTAAAAGATTAATGATTGGCACTTAAATAGAGAGAATGTTATTTGATGCCTAAAATTGATTTTAAAATATAAAGAAGGAAAAGATTCTAAACTGAAGTCATTACCACAGCCTTTTGGGAAGACTGAGATGAAGCAGGGTACTGAGAACATAGAATATGAGTGGCACACCACGCTAGAAATTTCTTGAAAAGTGACATTTCTTACTTAATCTTCTCTACATCTTCAGCATCAGTCACAGTACCTAAAACCAGTTTTCAACAGGGGCACCTGGGTGGCTCAGTTGGTTTAAGCATCCGACTTTGACTTAGGTCATGATCTCACGATTGTGGGTTTGAGCCCCGTGTCAGGCTCTGTGCTGATGGCTAGCTCAGAGCCTGAAGCCTGCTTTGGATTCTGTGTCTCCCTCTCTCCCTGACCCTTCCCTATTCATGCTGTCTCTCTCTCTCAGAAATAAATTAAAAAAAAAAAAAACAGTTTTCAACAAATACGTGTATCTCAATGAAAAGAATGCATGATCATTTTATTTTTCATTTGTACCACTTGGCAACATGGGTTTTCATTCAATTAGAATGGAAAGTAATTCTTCGCGCAAAAAAAAAAAAAAAAGTAATAAATCCAATAAAAGTCAGTCATTTGCAGAATTGCCCAATTAATTCCACTTTTGAAAGTAGCTGACACAATGTAGCTAAACAGTCATCGCTGAGACAAGGATAGACAACTGAATGGAAGTAGATTTGTCAGCACCCACCCGACACAAGGTACCAAATTATGCCATGTATATTCTCGAATTTATATTTGCCTTTTGTTCCTGTCTAATCATGATGTTCCCTTGCTGAAATTTGAAATAACAACTTACATTAGCTGAGAGTTTGGGGAGAATATTCATTATCAGCTATGGTTAGCTAAAGGACAAAATCATTGATTTTCAAGAGCATTTTGAACTGTGACTAAATTATGTGATCAGAGCTTGCAATGATTAGCAATAAGTCAGAGAGGGCGATTTTTCTCTTTTAATAGCTGTGCAGTTAGCAATGGTCCACACTGACATTCAGCATTTGAATCTGTAATAACTCAAAGGTTATAATTTAACAACTCCCCTTCCTCCCACCAACACACTTACAGATACAATCACACTTGTTCCATTGTTATGGTACCAGGCCCCTGCTCAAGAATCTCTGAGAGATCTTTCTGATCTACCATATTGAGCTCAGTTTTGTTTTCCCAAAATTCATATGTCGAAACCCTAACCCCAGTACCTCAGAATGTGACTGTATTTGCAGATGGGGCCTTTAAAGCAGTGACTAAGTGAAAATAAGCCCTACTCATGCAATGGGATGTCCCATCGTTAGCTTTCATCTTGAATGTCCCTGCCAGGGAGTTTCTCTTTTCTTGTACAATTCATAAAGCCCAAGCCAAGAGTACTTCAAAGTCTGCTTTAATCCAACTCAGCCTTATCTCTTCCTACTCCTAACATTTACCTGGTGTTACCACATTGGAAATTGAATTATTTTAATATCCCAAACATATTCTATTCTAATGAGAGCCATGAAGGCAGCATCAATTTGTGCCTAAAACAGAGGGTAGCATGGAGAGGCACTTCAAAACTACTGATTAAATGCATAAACTACCCACAGAGGACTTTATTTTCTTATGTTTCACATGAAAATTTTATATTTCTTAATTTAGCCAACTAGTTAAGAAATAGGTAATGAGTCTTCATGTGTTTCTGGTTCTCTACCAGGCATTGAGGATACAGAGATAAATGGTATAAATTTGGTCCTTTGGCTTGCAGATAGGGCAATATATTTTTAATGTTTTATCTATTTCTAGGACAGAGAGAGAGACAGCGTGAGCAGGGGAGGGTCAGAGAGAGAGAGAGTCACAGACTGAAACAGGCTACAGGCTCTTCGCTGGCAGCACAGAGCCCGACGCAGGGCTCGAACCCACGAACCGCGAGATCATGACCTAAGTGAAAGTCGGACGCTTAACTGACTAAGCCACCCAGGCGCCCCAAGATAGGGAAATATTAATTAGGGCTAAAAGTTCTGGTAAATGCTATTTTCTCTTATTCTGTGCACAATTTATTTTCTTAATCTTTTGCATGGTGAAGTACATAGGCCATCTAAATCTTAACAATCTACTCGCTAAATGATTGAGGAAGATGGTAGCAATATCTTCCTGATAAGAGTCCTATCTTACCAGCAATATCTTACTGATCAGAGTCCTATATTCTCCAGCTAGGCTGCAGCCTTCCCTAGCTGCCTAAGTGCCTGGGAAGCTCACCACAGCTCTTTCCTGCTTCTGGAAATGCCTGCACCACATTACACAAAGAAAGGTCCAAGAATTAACATTCAACTATTGGTAACTCTGAAAAAGACAGCTAAGCCTCTTTCCTCTGCAAAAGGAGATGCCCCAGCCAGAGACAATGTGTCCAAACCTGGGCAACTAGCCCATAAAAGTTCCATTCTAAGTCTGATATGTCAGCAGGAGAACTATGAGATAACTATTAATAGTACTCCTTTAAGTGTCGTAAGTATCCTGTTTAGATAATAAATTATATGGTTGATCTAAGCAGAAGCAATTTACCCTTGCGAAGACGACAGGACCAAGGATCACCCTTTAAACAAGTATGAGTAGTCAGGCTTGTTTTATCTGTACTAGTTGTAGTGACCTCAGAGAATATGGCAGACCTTCTTGGGCTCTTTAACAGGCCACAACTGCCATAGCTTCTCTTTGGTCATTGACACCCCTAGTTCCAGAGCTTACTTCCATATCATGTCTTCCACCCAGTTCCTCCTAGCCATACAGTAGACTCAGCGGGTATGGTGTCACTTCTCCTCTTATCTCGCTTTTTACTCACTCCTGTCTAGTACGTGCTTTCATATCTCCCCCTGAATCTGTTTTCTGAGCCAGTTGGACCCACAAGCCATCCTGGGTCCCACCCATTTTCCTTAGTGAGGTCACAGTAGCCCCCAAAGGCATATATTCATTGACTCATTCAATAAATAGGCATTAGGTTGTAGCATGTGGGAGGCTTTATTCTGAGGCAGAGAAGTAAGAGGGATAACTGAGTTAGCAGCTCCCATGACTTGAGGGTCACTGACAGCCCAAGGTTACAGTAAGGGTAGGACTATTACATTTAACACTCTCAAGAGCACTAGGAGTAAGTATTGTACTGACACTATTGTACTGATGACAAAATTCAGAGACCAAGAGGTTGGTTGCCTTACTTGCCCAACTTCCAAGAGGAAGTCCTAACTCAGTACAGCAACAGATCTGTTGAGTTCAGCCCCACTGCTCTGAATTGCTTTGCTATAATTCTGTTCTGTGGGAAGTGTAGGTGCAGCAGTGCCCTGGGATTGGGGAAGAAGGTGGGTCTGGGGATCCTCTGGTAGAGTCCTTTGTGACTGGGAGCTGAGTGGTAGAGGGAAGCAGCTCAGTCTTTGGAATCAACTAGGGACAGAAGGAAATCCAGAGTGAGGAAAGGAAACGAACAGGCCTGGTTTCATTTAAGACTAGATCTAGGTCCCCAAAGTAAAAGTAGTGAGGACAGGGTTCAGGTATGGTTCCCAAATAAAATGCCATATGCCTGGTTAAATTTGAGTTTCAGTTAAACAATTAATATATTTTAGGATAAATCTGTTAAATAAGTGCATATGTAAATATATCTTATGATTTGATTTTGTTTCTTCTGGTTTTGGTTTGTTGTTGTTAAATATGGCAACACTACTTTCAAGTCATCTTCTGGATGTTTATTCCTCAGGTCAGAAAGCAGAAGGGACTCATGGAAGTGCCCCACCTAGAATGTAATAGACATTTGGTAAGAGTATTGTCCCTGTGCCATCCCTAAAAAACCTGGGGGCTTGGGAAAAAGAAGAAAGCTGACAGGCTGTAGGAGGATCAGAAGGCATTTAAACAGAGCTTACCCCACAGCCTCAAATGTGCTTCCTTTTTCCACCTAATCCATATTTAAAAATCAAATTTCCAAGGTAAACCCAAATACAAAATACCTGCTTATTAATTAGCTCCTGCTTAGATAGATTTAATGTGTAAATCCCAATGTGGGCCAAAACCAGATAATCCCACAAAGTACATTAAGCATGACCTTGTTTCCAATGCAGTAACTCCTTATAAAATAAAACCCATACTCCTTAGCATAATATCCAAGGCTGACCTCAAACTACCTTTTTAGAATTAACTCTCTCCACAAACTCCTGAAGTTCTGTCAAATACAAAGCACCTTGGAGTACAGTCAACCAGTGACAGCCTTGAGTCTGCCTATGCTATTCCTCACCCCAGTATCTTTGGATATTGAATTGTAAGAGAGGCAATGATAACATCAATATTTCTCCACCCTTGCCTTCTAACCCATCGTCTCCAAAATACCGACTGCATACAGTGAAATTACGAATACTCTACATAGCCAGTGTCACTAACTGAGTTCTCAAGAAAGTAGACACTGATAAGGAGTTAAGAGTGCAATGGTTTATTGATCAGTAATATTTGTGAAAGGAAAAGGGAAGCAACAGGATCAGGATGGCAAAGCTGTCAAGGAGATGCCAATCTAATGATACTTTGCCAGCATAACAGGGAACTCCGGAACAAAATTTGCCCATTAGAGAAATCCCAAAATGGGCATAAAGGGCTAGGCCCTTGGACACTGCCTTGGTTAGCTTGTGGCCAATATCTAACCAAAGAATGGTGTGAGCACAGCCAGAGCTGAGGGCAGATCCCTGACAAAGCTAATAGTGAGAACCTGTCAACTAATCACACTCCATGGCTGAGTAAAGAGTCGGGGGTTTTTTTGTTGTTTTTTTTTAAAGGGAGACCCTAAGAAGTACATCATCTTCCATGGCTACTATACCTGAGAAGAAATTCCCAGGCAGGGCTAGTCCTAAAAATGACTTCAAAGACATCTTATTTATTTTTAAAACAATGTTTATTTATTTATTTATTTTTAAATTGAGAGAGAGAAAGCATAAGTAGGGCAGGGGCAGAGAGAGAGAGAGAAAGAGAGAGAGAATCCCAAGCAGGCCCCATGCTCAGTGTGGAACCCAACACAGGGTTCTATCTCACAACTGTGAGATCACGACCTGACCTGAAATCAAGAGTCAGATGCTTAACCCACTGAGCCACCCAGGTGCCCCAACTTCAGAGACATTTTAGTCTGAAGTATTCCCTAAAACTCTGGCATGACACCTGAATTCTGTCATTCAAGGGTTGTCCATTTTAGGATATTAAAAATCTTTGAAATTCATGAGATTCTCAATATATTTCCTAAAATACATATACATTTCTAGACTAAACTTATTAGCACACAGAAACAGATAAAAATAATGACAATTGTAACACTGCTAGATGATAACTAATGCCATGGATGTTGGGGTTTGACAGTCCAGGATTTAAGTCCTGGATAAAAGAAGGAATAGTTCACTGAAAGCAAGAACTCGTAAGAACTAGGCAATGGATGATCTATTGTTTGAGTTCAAGAATGCAAAAGAAAAAGGATAAGTTAAAAAGTGACAAAACAATATGAGCCCCATTTTGAGCATGCTTCGAACCTATACCAGGAACATTAATATTCCCTATTAGGTCACCTAGTGAGTGACCCAAGTTAGCCTTGCAGAAGACTGCAGCTGGAGAGGAAACTCTTTCAATCTAGAGAGTCCAATTTTGTGAGGTCAGACTTATTGGAAGGACTTGAGCTGTTAAGGCTGAATAGGCATCTAGAGTTCTCCGGCTCTTGCTGGGGCAGGCAATCTCTCTCATGGAGGCTCCCGCAGTCCCCCAGAAAGCCCTTACGTGTTGGCCTAAAGTCTGCCTTAAAGCAAGCTATATTTTCCTAGAGGCCAAAGGGGGGCCTCATTCAGGTACTTTCTCAACAAGCACTTAGTGCTGACTGTGTGTTGGGCACCATGCTACACATTGAGATTCAGTGAGAGATGGGACAGAATCCCTATGCTAACACAACTTCCCATTCAGAGACCAAGGAGCAAATGTTCAATTTCAGTCAACTATAAAGAGCGATACTAATATGTGAGAAGGGAATTGTGTAGGGTCTTCCAGGAGGGCATGAAAGCCAGCCATAGAGTTCAGAGGAACTGGCCTCAGAGAAACTCAGAACTAGGTTCTATAGTTCTGTAAAAATTGGCCAGCAGAATGAGAAAGGTTTATGGGCACAGGTATATCCAAAGGTCAAGAAGATGAAGTCTAACATATCTGGCAATTGCCAAGACTTTAGTATGCCTGAAGAAAAGAGGCTGCAAATTAAAAGAGAGGAAACTGAGAAGCATTAAGAAATGTAGCTAGAGCTCCAGATAAGAGCTAGATCACAAAGGGCATACATAGTCTTATGCTAAGGAATTTTTATTTTATCCTGGGGGCAATAGGGTGTCAGTTAGTGATCAGTACAATGCCTAGCGCATAGTCAGCACTCAATTAATATTAGTAATTTTTCAGTCATTCATTCAACAAATGCTATTGACCACTTAAAGGACTCTGTGCCAGATACCTTTATACACTGGGGTTTTTAAAAATAGTGAATAAAATCTGACATTAAATATTCTTTCTTGGAGATGCCCACTATCTAGTGCGAGAATCAAACATCAGTAAAACTAACACACAATATAATATCTCAACTGCATCCATGGCATGAGAGAAACATGCATGATGCCATAAGGTTTCTGTGAGGAAACGGCAATGCCCTGAGATCCCACAGAAAAGTAGCAAAAACTAAGGAAAGCAGGTTAGGGGTACAAAGAGAGTTCCAAGCAATGAGGAAAACTTGAGCAAAGACCTTGAGGAAGGATGCTGCCTGTTGTAGCTGAGAGAATGAAAGAAGGTCAGGTGCCCTGAACCCCAGAAGCTCATGGGAGTATGGAGAGAGGTAAAGTTGAAGAAATGGGAAGGAGTCTTCCCAGGTAAAGACTTTGTGCAGTGATCAGGACTTTAGTCTTCTATGTGTGAGTAACAGGAAGCTAGGGACGCTTTTTCTTTTAATGTTTTATTTATTTTTGAGAGAGAGTGTGTGTGTAAGCAGGGGAGGATGAGAGAGAGAGGGAGACACAGAATCCAAAGACAGGCTTCAGGCTCCGAGCTAGCTGTCAGCACAGAGCCCTATGCGGGGCTCGAACACATAAACCACGAGATCGTGACCCAGGGGAAGTCGGACGTTTAACCGACTGAGCCATCCAGGCACCCCTAGGGATGCTTTTAATTTAGGTTCTAGGGGCACCTGGGTGGCTCAGTCAGTTAAGCGTCCAACTTCGGCTCAGGTCATGATCACATGGTTTGTGGGTTTGAGCCCCGCGTTGGGTTCTGTGCTGACAGCTCAGAGCTGGGGAGCCTGTTTCAGATTCAGTGTCTCCCTCTCTCTCTGCCCCTCCCCCACTTGTGCTCTGTCTCTGTCTCAAAAATATATAAAAACAAAAAAAATTTTTTTAAATATTCAGGTTCCAGAAGAGATGCAAGAGGCCCACTATTGAAATTTGGTTTCTTGCACAGACAAGGAAACAACCCAGAAAATTAATAGGCAACCAACGGAATGGGAAAAGATAGTTGCAAATGACATATCAGATAAAGGGTTGATATCCAGAATCTACAAGGAACTCACCAAACTACACGCCCGAAAAACAAACAACCCAGTGAAGAAATGGGCAGAAGATATGAACAGACACTTCTCCAAAGAGGACATCCAGATGGCCAACAGACACATGAAACGATGCTCAGCATCGCTCCTCATCAGGGAAATACAAATCAAAACCACACTGAGATACCACCTCACGCCAGTCAGAGTGGCTAAAATGAGCCAATCAGAGAACTCTAGATGCTGGCGAGGATGTGGAGAAACGGGCACCCTCCTACACTGTTGGTGGGAATGTAAACTGGTACAGCCCCTCTGGAAAACAGTGTGGAGGTTCCTAAGGAAACTAACAATAGAACTCCCCTATGACCCAGCAATAGCACTGCTAGGAATTTACCCAAGGGATACAGAAATGCTGATGCATAGGAGCACATGTACCCCAATGTTCATAGCAGCACTCTCCACAATAGCTAAAACATGGAAAGAGCCTAAGTGTCCATCAACAGATGAATGGATCAAGAAGATGTGGTTTATCTATACCATGGAATACTACATGGCAATGAGAAACAATGAAATCTGGCCATGTGTAGCAACATGGATGGACCTTGAGGGTGTTATGCTGAGCGAAATAAGTCAGACAGAGAAGGACAAATATCATATGTGTGCACGTATAGGAGGATGAGGAGGAACTTGATGGAGGAACAAGGAGGAGAAGAAGGGCAGAAATGGTGGGGGAAAGAAGAAGAGGCAAACCATGAGAGACTCTTGAATGCTGACAAAAACTGAGGACTGATGGATGTGGGTGGGGGGGGATGGGCACGGAGGAGGACACTTGTGGGAATGAGCACTGAGTGTTTTGTGGAAACTAATTTGACAATAAACTATTTGTAAAAAAAAATTTTTTAAATTTAAAAAAAAAAGAAATTTGGTTTCTGAAATAATTTGTCTTATTGCAGTATGGAGACTGGAGTAAGGGAAATGTGAACTTTTGAGAACACTAGCTTTGAGACTGGAAATAGAAGATGGTTATTTGGAATAAGATGATGGCAGCAAAGATCAGATTTGCAGACCTAGATATCAAAATAGCAGGACTTTCATGGATGAGAAAGGTTTCTGTCTTATATAACTCGGTGGATGGTGCTATCATTTACCAAGAAGGGAACATTGGGCCCTTCCTGTGGAAAACATGAGTTCAGTTCAAAACATGTCAAGATTTAGCTGTTATTGAGAGGGCTAAGTACAAATGTCAAATAGGCATTGAGTTCTGAAATCAGACAGAGAGAGAGAGTAAGTATATAGGTAGTAATTGATACTGTAAATAGATGAGTTAACCTAGAGGGGAAGTATAAAGTGAACTGAGCAGATGTGGCCTATGCAAGTTGTCACACTGAATGCAGTATAAAGAATGGATCAGAAGGGGCAAGAATCTAAGACAAGTTAAAAGGATGTTAAACTTATGAGAAACATGATGATGACGATGACCATGATGATGATGACATCATATAAAATAACAGCAGTGTGGACTAAGGAAAAGTAAACTGACATGAAAGATGAATGGGTAAAGTTGACAGGATATGAACAGGAAAGGGAAGAGAAGAGACCCACAGTGACCTAAGACTTGTATCTGGGGCAACTAGGTGAGTGATGTCATTCTCTGTGGAATGAATTTTGGAGTTTAGATAAATTCAAATGTGAATGTTTTTAACACCAGGAATAATCCAAGTAAGCAACTGGATTCTGAGTCTGTCACTATCCTTGGGTCAGGCAACACAGCACCACCCAAAAGATATACATCTAGAATATCATTTATATCAAGGTGGAATATGAATCTATTTATGTGTTTATTAATCCTGTGATTGCTATTGAGTATTCTACTATGTTTTAATCTAGAATCTGCTAAGATAATCAATGAGTATGTGGTAAGAGAAGAGATGGAGACAGAGGGAACACCTTAGAGAGCACCAATATTTACAACGTAAGTGGAGGAGGCAAGAGAAAAGGCTAAGAAGTGACCCAATGCCATTCAATGTAGTAATATTTTTCACTTACAATTTAAAGTGCATATAAAATACTATTTTTTAAGTACCTTGTCTAATTCCCACATTTTATTTTGTTTTCTGAAACACTTCAAACATGCAGAAAATTACAGAAAATAACAAAAATTTTTCTATACCCACTGCCCAACTCTATCAAATTCTAACAAAATGGAAGAGAGTACAGTAAGTAAAAACACAAATTTCATAGCCAGATTACCCAGGTTCAAATCTCACCTCCTCCATTTACTGACTCTTGGGTAGTCTAGGTCTGGTTATTTAACTTCTCTTTCTGGCATATACTGAGTGCCCCATACTGGCTAGCCCCCTTTTTTTTTTACTTCTTTCTCCCACCCCTATTTATTTTGCAATACATTCTTCAGTTTGCTTTATTTCTTTTAAAGTTTTATTTACTTATTTTGAGAGAGAGAAAGAGAACACACACAGGAGCACACAGGGGAGAGGCAGAGAAAGGGAGAGAAGGAATCTCAAGCAGGCTCTGTGCCCCACTTTGGGGCTCAATCTCACAAGATTATGACTTGAGGCAAAATCTAGAGTTGGACATTTAGCCAAGCCACCCAGGTGCCCCAACATTCTTCATATTGCTCTTAAAGAAATAAAACAAAACAGAAGTTTCCAAACTCGTTGCCTTCCCAGCCCTCCTAGAAATTAACCACTATCTTGACTTGGTTGTTAATCCTCCTATGGTGTTTTATCTTAGTGCTACCTCTGTATGTATCCATAAATAGAATAGAGCATGGTTTCAAATATTTTCAGATGCACACAAATGATATTATTATATACATATCATTCTGTAATTTGCTTTATTTGATCTACATTCTGTATTTTTAAAATATGGTTATATCCTGTATATTAGTATATTCTATATATCATTTCACTGATTTTTAACTCTGGTACATTACTCCATTTCACAAATAAACCACAATGTATTTATCCATTATCCTACTTGTGGACACATATGCCAGTACATTTTTCATATTTGTAAACAATGCTTTCATGTCTTTCTTTCATGTCTTTCTTTTAAGACAGGGATGTCCACTCTCAGCACTGTTACTTAACAGAGCACTGGAAGTCCTAGCCAAGCAAAAGGCATGCAAATCACAAGGCAGAAGTCAAACTCTCACTGTTTGCAGATGATATGATACTGTATATAGAAAACCAAAAAATTGCTAGAACTGATACACAAATTCAGTAAAGTCATAGGATACAAATTCCATATACAGAAATCTGTTGCCTTTCTATACATCAATAATGAAGCAGCCGAAAGAGAAATCAAGGAATGAATCCCATTTATAATTGCACCAAAAACTATAAGAGACCCAGGAATAAACCTAAGGAAAGAGAATGAATTCTTGCCATTTGCAACAATGTGGATAGAACTAGAGTGTATTATACAAAATGAAATAAGTCAGTCAGAGAAAGACATACCATGTGATTTAACTCAAAAGTGGAATTTAAGAAACAAAACATGAACATAGGGGGAAAAGAAAGAGAGAGGCAAATCATAAAACACATCGTTAACCATAGAGAACAGACAGGGCTGCTGGGGGGAGGTGGGTGGGGAATGGGTTAAATGGGTGTTGAGTATTCAGGAAGACACTTGTGATGAACACTGGGTGCTGTATGTAAGTGATAATTCACTAAATTCTACTCCTGAAACTAGTATTGCACTATATGTTAATTAGCTGGCATTTAAAGAAAATGTGAAGCAAATAAATAAACAAGTAAAATAAAAATAAAACAGATGAAAAAATCTCAGATCAACAACCAACTTAATATCTTAAGTAACTAAAACAATAAAAAAACCAAAGCCCAAAGCTAGGAGAAGGAAATAATAATAATACAGATAAATAATAATAATAATAATAATAATAATAATAATAATAATATTCAAATAGAGATAAAGAAATAGAGAACAGAGAAGCAATAGAGAGCATCAATAAAACTAAGAGCTGATTCTTTGAAAGATCAACAAAATTGAAAAAATAACTAGCTAGATTAAGAAAAGAAAAAAGACTTAAATAACTAAAATCAGAAATTAAAAAAAGAAATGAAAGAGGAGATATTACTACCAATGTTATGGAAGTAAAAATATGTTTAAAGTGTGCAATTAACAGGGGCGTCTGGGTGGGTTAGTCGGTTAAGCTTCCAACTTTCACTTAGGTCACGATTTCGCTGTTCGGGCATTCGTGCCCCGCTACGGCTCTGTGCTGACTGCCAGCTCAGAGCCTAGAGCCTGTTTCAGAGTCTGTAACTTCCTCTCTCTCCGACCCTCCCCTGCTCACGCTGTCTCTCTCTCTCCTAGAAATAAATAAAACATTTTTAAAAATTTAAAAAAAAATTAAAAAATAAAGTGTGCAGTAACAATTATATTCCAAAGAATTGGATAACCTCATTTATAGGACAAAATCTGAGAAACATGTGACCTACCAAAATTACACTATGAAGAAATAGGAAATCCAAATAGACCTATGACTAGTAGGGATTGAATCAGTATCAAAAACGTCTCAACAAGGAAAAATCTCAAAAGCCGACGATTTCACTGGTTTTAAGAAGAATTATCACCAATCCTGCTCAAACTGTTAGAAGAAATTAAAAAGGAGGGAACATTTCTTAACTCATTCTATGAGGCCAGCATTACTGAAACCAAAGCCACATAAAGACACTACAAAAAAAAATACTACAGACCAATACCCCTTATGAATATTGATGCAAAAATTCACAACAAAAAATACTAGGAAATCAAATTTCACAGTATATTGTAAAAATTATATAACAAGACCAAGTGAGATTTATTCTTGGAATATAAGAACAGTTTAATAAACAAAAATCAATAAATGTAAGATACCACATTAACCAAATGAAGGGAGATAAAAAGCACATGATCATCTCAATTGATGCTATAGAAATATTTGACAAAATGAGAGGGTGATATTATAACATATCCTATAAAAATTAAAATAGAAATAAGGAAATATTTTGAACAACTTCATGCCAATACATTTTACAACTTAAATCAAATGGGCAAATCTGTGAAAAACACAAACTATGAAAGCTCATTCAGAGAGAAATAGACAATGAGAATAGCTCTCCACCTATTTTTAAATTAATTTATGGTTATGAACACTTCCACAAAGGAAAAATCAGTCCTAGGCAAACCATAAGAGACTCTTAAATACTGAGAACAAACTGAGGGTTGGTGATGGTAGGAGAGAGGGGAAAGTGGATTATGGGCATGAAGGAAGGCACTTGTTGGGATGAGTACTGGATGTTATGTGGAAACCAACTTGACGATAAACTATAAAAGACCAAAAAAAAAAAAAAAAGAAGAAGAAAAGAACAGTCCCAGATGATTTTGCCCACTGGCAATTTTGCCAAACATTCAATGAAATTGTAAACCCAACTCTATAAAAAATATTTTTAAAAAATAGAAAAGGAGGGAGTGCCTTCCCACTTACTCTATGAGTATTACCCTGATTGAAGGAGAGAAAGAAAAAGCAAAAACAATAGGAAAAAAATAGAATAGCCTATTTCAATATTCCTCATGAACATAGACAGAAAACTCTTTAACAAAATGTTAGCAAATTGAATTCAATATATAAAAAAGATATACATGATGACCAAATGTTTCCCACCCCCACCCCCACCTGGAAGACAATGCTCATTCAGTATTCAAAAATCAATGTAATTTTCAATTAGTACACTAAAGCAGAAAAGAACATATGGTGATTACAATGATTGCAAACAAAAAGCTTGACAGAATTCAACATTCATTCATAAGAAAATCTTTCAGGAAACAAAGAATAGATGGAAACTGGAAACTTCCTCAATCTGATGAATGATGTCTACCCAGAGCCTAAACCTGTAATCATTACTAATTGCAAAATAGTGAATGCTTTTCCTCCTAAGAGGAAAGAGGAGGCATGCATGTGTGTTCTTACCACATTTATTCCAGAGTGTATTGGGGAAGGAAGAGGCCACATGTAGACACATTAATACATAATCTTAGCTGAGCTATTTGCCAGTATCAACAGCCAGCCACATGACTGATTCAACTTGCATGTCTATCCCTATTAAACCTTTATTTTTTAATGTTTATTTTTAATTTTTGAGAGAGAGAGCATGTGTGCATGTGAGCATGGGGGAGGGGCGGAGAATAGGAGACACAGAATCCAAATCAGACTCCAGGCTCTGAGCTGTCAGCACAGCGCCTGATGCAGGGCTCAAACTCACCAACCGGAGATCATGACCTGTAACGAAGTTGGCCGCTCAACCTACTAAGCCATCCAGGAACCCCTTAAATCTTTAGATGTCTCCAGTCCTAGCCAGTATTTGGTGGCGACCTCATGATCAACTCCCAGGAAGAATCACTCAACTGAGCCAAGTCTATCCATAGAAATGCGAGACAAATGAAAACAAAAGTGTTGTTTTGGACCACTAAATTTTGAGGTTGTTTGTAACTCAGCAATTGACAGCTAAAGTAAAATTATTTAAAATAGCAAAAACAAATCAAACAATAGTACTTAGAATAAACTTAATGAACCTCCAAAGTATTGCTGAGACATTAAAGAAGCCTGGACATGTTGCAGTTTCCTGTCTGTAGGCATCCAGCAAGTGCTAAAAAATGCAGCCTCTCTTTTCCATGTTCCCAATAGGTGAACCAGTCTGTGGGAAACCTTTGCAATGAACATATAGTTCTTTCTAAAGTCAGCTTCTAGAACAACACTCTATTTCCATTTCCCTGTCCAAGGAAAGATTCTCCAAAGATCAAGATGGAAGATCTGCAATCTTTCTTCCTTTCAAGAAGATGAATGGAAGCTCTAGAGTTCTCTCTACAGTACAGAAAGACTATATAAAAAATCCATGCCCTTTAATAAAATGATTTCTATTCCCCAATCTGAATTCAGTTCCTAGGGGTTCACTCCACTGGGAACATAACGCAGCGCAGAGCTGACTCAAATCAGCATTGTGTGAGACATGTCAGGAAATACAGTCAGCCACCAATAAGCCCAGAAATGCTACGTGGTGTATTTAGTACCTCAGACACACTGCCATCTTCCAATGTATCATTGTTTGAAAGCATCACTCTTTTTCAGCACTTATTCTGTGATGAAAACCTGGGTATCTACCTTATTTAATTCCTTACAGTAACCTTTTTATTTTTCTTTCAAATCCCAAAGTTGCAGAGATTCCCAACCACACTAAGAAGGTATTTTTAGTCTCATTTTTTTCATATAGGAAAACTGATTCATAGAATCTGGGACCTATGTTCTATCTGAATTTGAGGTTTTTGCTTGGTTCACCTCCACTTTGCCTTTGCTTGCTTTTATCCCTGTTTGCTTACTTATCTGTGTCTTCCATTAGACTGTCAGATTCAGTTCAAAGACTCTGCCTTATTAATTTTTATATCTCTAGGAAAGAAATAGCATAGTGCTTAGCTCTTAATCATTATCCGCAAAATGGCATTTAAAATTTGGATGAGAAATTGTATCATACATATCTTAGTGTAAGTATTATCTCCCTTAACCAGGCTGTCAGATCCAGGAAGGAAGGGGTCACATTTTACACACCTTTGTATTCTCTGTGCCTTGTGTGATGACTGACACACAGTAAATGTTTCATAGTAAAATAAATGACAGATATAGGTTCACCCAATTGCCTTGGCCTTCACATAACTGGCAGTGGAACTCCCAAAAGAGCTATAGACAGCAGTAAGGGTATTAATGAAATAAGATTCTGTGAATAATTTAGTAATTAACATTGCCTACATTTGCATTCATTTGTATAATGCTTCTTAGCTTATGAAATGCTTCCACATCCATTTTCTAACATGAACTTCACAATATTTCTGTGAGGTACACAAAGCAAGTGTTATCAGCATTTTATAGATGAGATGCTCTGTCTTGCCTAATGATACAGAACTAGAAAGTGGTGATGCTGGATACAATAGTCAGCTTTCCTGTCTTCCTATGTGGAGTTCTTCCTACTGGAACACCTTTCACCGAGGTGAATAACTAAACATTCATTTTGGAATCCAGCCATTTATAGCTGTGAGCTGGCAGTCAGGTCTTAAGATTTTGAATTTCAGTATATTCTTTTGTAAAACTGGAATAGTTATTCTTCACCTCCCTCCCCCAACATGAGTTCTTTTTATTAAAATGTTCACTATTAATACTAATGTATATAAATATAGTTTAATATATTGTGATAATATAAATTATAACGTTAGAATAATATCCATGTTATTAAAAGAATCATTTTTATTTTTATTAAAAAGAAAAGTACAAAGATGATAAAATAATGAGTAGATACAGTGTGAAAGTACTAAAATTCTGGATATAACTATCAGGAAGAAATAAATCTTCCCAAAGAGAAGCAGAGAGATTTCACAAGTGATGTCTTTCCTAAATTCTGCTTCTTGTTTCCTTCCTGAGCCTGGGAGTTCAGTGGGGTCAAGTCATCTGCTCTCCCAAAGCAGCCCTCATCAATAATTTAGGGAACCTCCAGCATCAGGCCTGGCCAACTCTCTCTGCTCTGCAGTCCAGGATTTGAACTGCATTGCTGCTGCCGTAACCTAGGTCTTCACTAAACATTAAGAATGCCTTTGACAATTGTGTAGAGTTATGTAAACTACCTCACAAATCCAAAAGGGGAAGCTGCTTTGGACAGTTCTTCAGTGAGATTTCCAACTACCAGACAAAAGTCACATTTATATGCTAGTCACCAGCATGACGTCTGGATTAACAATATACTGCCTTAGGATATTATAGACACGTGTCAGATGGTTTTTCCAGCTCAAGGCTAGTTCTAGACAAAATTTTATTAACCTCTTAGGGTTTTTAGGGTGTTAAAATTTAATTTACAAGAACACATGAAGTCAACAGGATTGTGAAAATGTCGGAAGTACCTTGTTGAGGACAAATGCATACGGGTCAAGTGGAGAGTCTGAGCCCTCCTGACTTTCCAGCTACCTCCAACATAAATTCACAACTCCAACCAACAGCTCTGTTCACTGACTTTCAGCACCCTTGCCACTTTTCTGTGCCTGTGATTATGCTCACTCAGACCATGCACCTAGAATATCTTTCCAGCTCCTGTCTGACCATAAAAATAATGCCTGCCATCTATTATTATCCAGCAGGGTGCATCCACCCCCCACATTTATGTCCCTGAAGGATTTTTGTCTCCATTTTACAGATGAAGAAACAGAGACTCAACAAAGTTAAGCATTGTATTCAAAATATACAACTAGTGATAGAACTAAAATTTAAACTCTGATCTGTTTTATTTAACTCAAACCCATGCGCTTCCCACTATTCCTATTCTCTCAAGACCAGCTCAAAGTCTACCTCCTCCAGAAAGTCTTCTTTGACTACACAACTCTGAATGGCCTCACACTTCCTCTTCCCTAACCATTGGCTACTCATCAGCACATTTTGTCCGGTGGTGACTCTTGGTCTTTAACGGTATTTTCTACTAAACCATGAAATTATTGAGGACAGAACATCCTCCTGTTATTTCTTGTACATCTTACCCATCACCCACTGTTTTTTATCGCATCAAAATGAACATTTTTGATGAAGACAAACATCCTATTTCATCTTTGCCTACTTTAGTAGTGCTGTGTACACAGTAGACAATTGGACTTCGGCATGAATTTAAACCGGATTCAGACAAACTATCCATCTGAAAGATGAAATAAACTAGGATACAAAGAGGTTAAGAGCCCAAATTCTTACATAACTTTTCTGACAGTTAGATCTCTTGATTCACTAACGAATGGATTTTACCATTATACCTAAAGTGGCTATTTAACTTATTGCCCAGACTAGGGTATTTTTAAAAGCCAAAAGGAACAATATTAAAAATTGTTGGGACAATAGGTGTAAAACAGGAGGTATCATCACCTAATTATTTATCACTATCTTTACCAATGGCAGTTACAGTTGTATATGCTTATATATAGTGCTTCTAATGTGCCAACTACTATTTTGAGATTATAAATATTAGCTATAACATAGACATAGATACTATATATTACATATAGGTATAGATAGATATATATCAATTATATATGTATATGTGGATAGATAGATAGATAGATAGATATAGATATATCAATTTAATCTCCCTAAACAAGTACCATTGTACAGATGAGGAAACTGGGGAACAAAGAAGGCAAATGACTTGCTTAAAGATATGCATCTAATAGATATTGGTGCTAAGATTATTCACTGTGTCTCTCCTCTGGACCTCAGTTTTCCACCTAAAATTCATGGATTTTAGGCTACTTTTTATAGAAGTCTACTAGCATGAGATTCTATCCTGGATGAATATGGTTTTACTTCAGGGTTTAGCATGGCCTAGCACCTAATGTATCAAGAGACAAAATTCATCTTGATCTCAGTCCAAGGACAGTTCTCCTTGACTTTTGAGGGCCTTGGTGAAAACAGGCCAGCTTACTCACAACATCCTGTGAAATTGGTACAACATCTCCAATTTCAAATGGGAAAGGAAAACTCTGGAAGGTTAAGTGACTTACCCAAAGTCAGGTTAGTCTATGGAAGAGCCAGGATTGAGACCTTGTCTATCTAACTCCAAAGTTGTGAACATTGTACTCCAGCAATCTGGCACAGAAATGTCACCTTAACTATCAAACAAAGCTTGGTTTTACACCATCTTCAGTTTCATGACTCAGTAGCTCTATGGCTCTGAAGTACATGCATCTAGGGGTGCCTGGGTGGCTCATTTCATTAAGTGTGCAACTCTTGATTTCAGCTCAGGTCATGATGTCACAGTTCATGAATTCAAGCCCCACATGGGACTCTGCTCTGGCAGCATGGAGCTTGCTTGTGATTCTTTCTCTCTCTCTCTCTCTCTCTCTCTTTTCACAGCGCCTCCCTTGCTTGCATGCTCTCCCTCCCTCCCTCTCTCCCTCTCTCTCTCAAAATAAATTTAAAAAGTACTAGCATCTAGTAAGAAAAAGAAGCACTATTGTGGGGGTTCAAGGGAAAGGTAAGAAGAGAATTCCACTCATTTCAAACAACTTTACAAGCTATCCCCTTCCTACTGCTCACACATACTTAGAAACTAGATATAATCAAGGTGTTTATGAATACAACACAAAAGTATACTGCTAAATTTCTGAGGCTTTATGGTTGCCAGGGAAACAATAACTTCTCACTCACAGGGAAGCTTCTTGGAGAGATATGACTCAGAGACGCTAGGAATTGGAGTCTTTACAGAGAAACTGTCTACAGGAAGCATATAGGGACATCACTACACACCCCTCCCACTTGAATTTCCCAAAGTGCATCCCTATATCCTAACTACCCTTGCTGCACTAATGCTGGGATATGAACCTCTCTACTGTTCTTCAGTTTGTTGAGGACCAGGGGTCCCAGCCTAGTCTGGTTCTTTTAGAATTCTTCTCCCATCGTAGCATTAGGCATCAGAAGTAGCACAAAAGGGGCACTTTGGGGGATAAGTAGGGCCTTCAGACACAGACCCCGAACTACCTCTGTGAGCCTATCTTAGACCTTATTCCATTCCTGATGTTCTTTGTTGTTGGCTTCTCACTCCCATTTCCATTTATGTTCCAGTTCCCTGTCTGCTCTGACCTGCAACATGTGTTCCACTCTTGGATGTCTCTGCATCCCCTCACCTAGTATTCTGCAAGCCAGCCTTTCAGGATAACAGTGTTCTCCCTGGCCCTGCTTTCATCCCAGCTCTCAGAAACATGTCTCCTGGGGTCTAACCTTCCAGGTAACCCTTACCCTCTTCCCAGTAGCTAAATGTCTACTGCCATGGACTGGAGTCAACTCACCGATAGGATCCTAATAGTCACAATTTCAGCTCTCAGCATGATGACATCCTCCCCACTCTGCTCTCATCAGGTGGACAGGAAGCCCTTGTTGGAAAACCCTCTGCAGGGGGTACTTCCTGTCAACCACCGCCACACTGCTCTGACTATCAAGAGTATCCCTTCATTGGTGCTGGACTCTTCATGGGTGCTAGAAATCTTAAACATAGTCCTTTCTATGCCTACATCATCTGCCCAGAGACCTACACAGTTTGAACTGAGCAAGCACCAGTGTACATCTTTTGCACTGCATCAAGGTTTTAAAAACCCTGCGAAATATATTAGATCCACTTTAGCTGTAACTCCAAAGAAAGGAGTTTATGGGGAGGGGAGGTTTAAGCCCAGGAGGGATTCTTTTGGTCCATGGAACTTCTCACCAAATCTCCAGCCATCATTCCAAGTTGATGCTCTTTTCTGCTTTCCAGACAGATAAGCCTATTTCTGAAGCCTAACACACAGAAGCAAAATACTGACTATACAGTCAGAATCACTAACCTCCTTCACGGTCAGCCTCGAAGAAGCTTCTGCAGACACTCCAGCTGGCTCTTCAGCACACAGGCCAGAAGGACTAACAACCGTTTAATGAATCCTCATCCTGGTCAAATGTAAAGTCATCTCATTCACTATTCACGGATTAGTTAGGCCGAATGAAATTTTGGCCAGAAATTTTCATTTTCATTTTTAGAGATTATGACCACCTGACCATACACACACACACACACACACACACACACACACACACACACACACAAATACAGCATTTTAAATAAATCTCCAATAATGGTTTATGCATCCATCGCACAGAAGACTGATTAGGTATAGACCATGTTTGATGGAATTAGCATCTAATCATAAGACCCTATCCCAAAATATACAGCTGAAAACACAGATGGGAGAGTAAGAGTCTATGGAAAGACAAAATGAAAGCAGAGCCTTGATGTCTCCAGTTTTATCCTAAGAAAGCACATGTTGTTACAATTTTTAGTCACCAATGGAATGCAGGCTTGTCTAAGAAAAAAATATATATATACATATATGTGTGTGTGTGTGTGTGTGTATACACACACATATATATGAACTAGTTAGCTATATATATTAACTAAATATATTTATTAACTGGTTGTTAACTAGTTAGTCATATACACTAACTAAATATATATGTGTATATTTAGTTATTGCATATAATTAACTAAAACCTGAGCCATCTTAGGCACTTAGGTCTTTTCTCCAAGACAGTGCAGACTAAAGGGCAAATGCCCTGACCAGGCACAAAGTTTCAACAAATTAGCTCCACTTCCCCCTTTCACCCTTTAGGTTCACCCTGTCCTGAGCACCTCATCGCTCTTCAACATGATTCAACTTCAACATGACTAAATCCACATGTCTGGGCCAGACCCAACCATCCTACAAGGCTTCCCTTCTTTGCCCTTCCCAATTCTTCCCAGTTGTGAATGCCCAACTGCAATCCCTCCTCACTGAGGAAAACTTCCAGAATAAATTCAGCTCCCCAAATCCCCCCTTATCTTCACCTGTAGCATATATAGCCTGAGTCAGTATATTAGAAATAAATCTGCGCTTCTTTAGCACATTCTCTTAGGTCATTGTCTCATTTAACTCCTGCATCTCCTAACTTAAGACTGATCTCACTCACTTTCAAAGAGTTAAGTCATTTCACACCTGCTAGGATGGCTACTATCAGAAAAACATAACAAGTGATGGTGAGGAGTGGAGAAATTAGAACCCTTGTGCACTGTCAGTGGGAATGTAAACTAGTACAACCACTGTGGAAACCAGTATGTCTATTTCTCAAAAAATTAAATACAGAAACACCATATGAACCAGTAATTCCACTTCTGGGTGTATATCTAAAAGAAGTGAAAGCAGGGTCTCAGAGAGATAGTCGTACACCCACAGTCATAGCAACATTATTCACAACAGCTAAAATATGGAAGCAGCCCAAGTGTCCATCAATGCGTGAATGAATAAGCAAAATGTGGTATGTACTTGCAATGGGATGCTACTTAGCCTTAAAAAGAAAGGAAATTCTGACACATGTTACAACATAGATGAACCTTGAGGACATTATGCTAAGTGAAATAAGCTAGTTACAAAAAGACAAATATTGTAGGACTCCACTTAAATGAAGTACTTAGAGTAATCGAATTTAAACAGACAGAAAGAATGGCAGGGGATGGGAGAGGGGAGAATGGGAAATTATTGGTCAATCACGATGGAATTTCAGTCTTGCAAGATAGAAGGAGCTCTGAGGCTAGATGGTGGTGGCAACTGCACAGCCATGTGAGTGTACTTAATGTCACTAACCTCTACACTGTAAATTGGTTAAGAGGGCAAACTTTATTTATGTGTATTTTATCACAACAGCAAGGAGAGAAAGGGAGAGAGAGAGAGAGAAAAGTCTTAGGCAGAAGGGAAAAAAAATAACATTCTTAATGTCTCCTGTACTAGGTAACTCTCATAGATTATCTTTTTTAATCTTCGTAGCAACTTTGCTTTTAACTCCATGTTTCGTTATGCCCAGATCGCAATCTCCCCAAAATGCCAACACCACCAAGGAGTCCGAGTCACGTATGCAAAAGCAAAGGGCGTTTATTACGGGCTGGAGCTCGGGCTCCCAGGCCTCACCAACGCAGTGGATCCTTGCTGAGAGCCCCAAACAAAGACAGAGTAGGGTTTTTACGGGGTTTGTGACGGGGGCGTTACAGAAGTTGTGACATGGGAACAGTGATCCAATCATAATTATTCAACATCATTGACAGAGGGTTTGACCATACACATTGTCTAGAGTATTCGTTACTTTTGGCGGGATCCAATTACAACATTTAGAGTACCTTTAAATTCAACCAATCGCAGAGCGAGCCTAGGGTCTTGTTCCGCGACTAACGAGTTAACTTTAACATTAGGTAACAGGGTCCTATCTATAGTTTCTATCTATAGGCCTCTCCCTCAGTAATGTGGAGGGTGGTCGCTGGCCTTTCCTGATTGGGTGTTGCAAGGGTGGTTTCTCCTGCCTTGGGCAATGTGTAACTGCCTGATAGTTTTCGAGGAAGCTGGAACTCAGGCCTTCTAGTTTAGAGGGGAAACTTAAAGCCTGTCATGGAGTCAGTTTGGTTTAGACTTGTGTCCTTACAGTTTCAGATGAGTAAATGAAGTTGAGGCTGAGAAGGTCAGTAATTTTTCCTAGGTTTTCCAACTAGCAGGAAACACAGATAAAAAATAGGTCTACCTGACCTACAACCACTGCTCATATTTTACTCTTGAACATTCCTTCATCGCTTCACATACAGCTTCATCCTCTGGAGACAGAGGAATGTACCTAAGATGGTGGTTTCTCCTTATTAGCATAGACAAATCTAAAGTAAGTGCTTCTTTTTTTTTTTTTCTTTTCTTTTTTTTTTTTGGCGCAAAAATGTGATTTTATTAAATCAATGGGACAGGACCCATGGTCAGAAAGAACTGCCCTGGGGTTGTGAAGAGTGACTGATTATATAGGATGGAGTTGGAGGAGGTAAAGACAAAACGAAGGATTTCAAAAGGACTTTCAAATGCTAAGAGGACTAGTAAGATACTAGAGGCCCAGCTATTGCCAGGCTAAGGTTGTTTTCTCTCCAGCAAAGCACTAACATTAAGACAGTAGGGAGTTCCTGCAGGAATGTTTTACTTTGGCTACCTCAAGTATTTGTCGATGGGCTGCAGGTTATAAAGAATTTAATCTTATTTATATTTTTGTTTTGACTCTGTTTCCCACATCACCATGGAGGGGAATGTGATGTTAGGGCTCCAGAAAATTGAGTCTATGGGTTTCTGGAGGTTAGACTATTGATAAGATTGCCTTTTACTTATAATTTACTGAGATATTCTTAAGTGTTCCCTGAATTGATTCTCCTCTTTGCTTCCTGAGAGAGAGAAAGGACCAGAACTGGAGGCAGCCTTGGTGCCATTTTTACCTGAGGTTACTGGACTGGACTCAGGACAAACCTGTGATCAGCCAGGCTGCCTGGAGGTGCCCTTCTCCACTGCAATCTACTATCTGACAGAAAGAATCTATTTTAGGATTTTCCATGTCTGCTCTGATTCTGAGTAATGCCTGAGACTTGTTATCTAGCAATTAAGCAAGAATAGATGGGAAATTGTATTTACATTTTCCACACTGTTGAGCTCTCTATACCTAACCCTGAATACTTAATACGGTGCTGAGTTATGATTCATCAGGGAGTGATGGTTTTATTTATAAAAACAAAGCTTAACTCTCAGTAGGATGGTTATCTTTAAAGAGAAAATAGAACATGCATTTTTAAACTGCCAACGATGAAAATGAAAAATAAATGATTTCCATTCCTGAAAGCGAGACTTTTCAGAGCATTCTTCTCTGGCTTCTCAACCTTTACCAAAATAATAATCGTAGTACTAATTTCTCATTTTCATTTGACTTGTCACCCATTTGGAAAGCCCTTGCCCTAACAGCCATATGCCCAAAGTCTAATTGTCCTTCAAGGTTCACCCCCGTTCCATTCTTCCATGAAGACTTCTCTGACCAACTCCCCATCTCTCTTCCTTCCCGAGGCCACCTCCTGCCATTTAACTTGTCTAGCAGTCCGCACAGTATTCATAGCTCTTCAGTTTTCTCTGCTATTTATCTACACTCCACACTTCCCTCTAAACTGGGTAAGACTTCAGAGTAAGAGGTATTATTTCTCTGAACCATAGCCCAAATCATATGTAGTCAGTCAATCAGTATGTATTGTCAACATATATTGCATTTATTATGCTTCACTTATGTATATATAGAATTCAAAGTTTAAATATATCCAATTTCCTTTAGAATATAGGGCAGAAGAAGGTCTACAGCTATTGTCAGTAATGTGGTTTTCAAAAGGCTGCCAGTTTTAGTTGGAAGAACTATTTATGGTGAAATGTCCTCTAATGTATTTATATCAATGGACCCAAAAGAAGCTGGGACAAGCACAGACAAGGGTGAACAGGATGTGGTGGTTCCTGGGAATGCTGGTAGCTTCCATTTTTAAGGCTCTTCTAATGCTAAGGGCATGTGCTTTGAGGACATGTGGCTACCTGATTAAAATTAACTCCCCACAGATGAAAACAATATTTAATTATCAGTGTTTTTCTTCCTTGCCATGTTCGAGATAACAGAAAAAAACTCTGTTTCTATTAAATTCTGATTCTAGTACAGTGCTTCTCAACACAGTTTCAGTTTAGAATCATCTGGAGTGATTTGGAGAAACACAAATTCCCCAGCCTTCCCTCCAGAGATTTGCACGCAATTGGTCTGGGCATCGGTATCTGCTAACAGCTCCCAAAGTGATGTTAAAGTGCATCTAGAATTAAGAACCACTGATAGAGTGTTTGATTTATTGATTCCTCACTCTGAGCCTATCCTAAGTGCCAAAATAATTACAGGTAAAAAATCCAGACTCCATGCCACTGCAGAAAAATTGGAATGTATTAGGTTGTAACAGAAAGGGTATAACAGTAAAAGACATGGGATGGGATGGACAAAAGTGTCCAAAGACATTTCCAAAAGTCTGGGTACCTTGGGTCCTAGGCAGAGCCACACTGTGGCTGCTAGGATCAATACTTACTAAATAACCCAGAAAATACCTCTCTGCTAGGAGGGTGACAGTCACTACCTTCTGACACATCACTAGACATTTCAGTCTTCACTGCTTGTGAGAGATGGGAAGTTGAAGCCATGTAAAACCAGTTCTTGTCAAAAGAGGAAAGCCCATTTCTGGTGTCAAGTATTCACTTGAGCAACTGTAACAAGTTCAAAATTGGGAGAAGAAATGGAAGCATATAAAGTGTGACTTTGTGAGCAATCACAGATTTGTGGTCGACCAAACCATCATCAGAAGCAGCAGAAGGGATCCCTACCTGCAACATGGAGGTAAATTAACTTCCTTAAGGGTAGGTTGAAATCTTCCAGAAAGAAGAATAGACTATTCTCTTGTTGCATGATATAAATCACCGTTTAGGTTTAGAGTCCATTAACAGTTAACTTGCTTAAAAGGTATCTGTTGATTATAAGGGGAAAACATAAAGTGCATTCAAAGTGGTGCATTCTGTAGGTGCTATGATTAAAAGGAACATATTTCAACTCAAAACATATTCAAGATGGGGGACTTTTAGGATATAAAACAGCAGCATTTCCCATGGCAGTCAAAAGCCCACCAGACCATATATCCTCTGGTGTAAAACTGCCTCTACACACCCCTCAAGCACCTAAAATTCAGCCAGTGAAAGACTAAGCCCAACAAACCTCCTAATATTGTCAATCTTTAATGGTAGTGCTTTCCAGCAGCTTACGCTATAAGCCTTAAGCTTACCTTGATTCTTCTTCATTCCCCCTTTTTTTCCAATCCATGTCCAATTGCTTAACAAGTTTTACCAGTTTTCTTTTTATCTCCACTACTACAGCCTAGTTCAAGGTAGGCCTCTATCATTGCTTATATTTTTTTTAACCTTTTTTTAATGTTTTATTTATTCTTGAGAGAGAGAAAGACAGAGTGTGAGTAGGGGAGGGGCAGAGCGAGAGAGGGACACAGGATCTAAAGCAGACTCCAGGCCCTGAGCTGTCAGCACAGAGCCATATGCGGGGCCGGAACTCACAAGCCATGAGATCATGACCTGAGCCAAAGTTAGACACTCAACCCACTGAGCCACCCAGGCACCCCTATCATTGTGTATCTAGATAATGTGTTGTCAAACCACAACCTGAGACCAAATCTTGACCTCAACCTGTTTCTATAAATAAAAGTTTTATTGGATGACAGCTACACACATTCACTTACAGACTGTCTAGGACTGCTTCCAAGCTATAACAGAGTCCAGTAGCTGCAACACAAACTATATATGGCCCAGAGAGGCAAAAATATTTACTAGCTAACCCTTTACATAATAAGTTTGCTAATGCCTGGTCTATGTCATTGTGCCCCTACATCCAAACCATCCCTCACACTGCTAATGGAAAAGTCTTTTAAAAATACAACTCTAATCATGTCCCTCCATCACTTAAGAGCATTGTCGGAGGCCTGCTCCGACAGGTCCAGGGGTCCCTGAAGGATGGACGGTGTCGGCGAGAGAGAGAGTGAGAGAGCCCCGAGATTCTTTCGGATCACCAGGCAGGCATCTCTGACCTGTCGGTTTTGGTGTCTTTATTTAAAGGTTCAAGAACAACATGAGATCAGAAAAAGGAATTTTTACAATGGGAAGCCTTTTGTGAATTACCTCAATCATAGTGAAGTTGAATTGTACAACTAAGGAAATAACAGGATGTTCTTAATGAAAAAAATAGGATGACATATATATGTTAAGTCGTAAATAGTTAGGCTAGGAATTATTCTGTTTGGCTCTCAAGAGGATGAATGTTTTTGAACTGGTTAGTTTGTGGAAACCTATTTGATGCTAAATGTGTGAACACCACGGGGGCCCTAAAGGTGTTAGCCTTTTGCTTTTGGGTTATGTGTTAGCTACTCTTTTCTATCCTCATCCCAGCCATCTGTAAGGGAGGATGTTTGCAGATGGTATGCCTTTGGGAAGGGACTGCCATACATCATCAGTTAGAAGAAGCTGTACGTGTTAAGTTTTACCCCTGTTTGTTCCTAAACTCTAAATTAGGCTCTTTGTCTTGGGGCCAGGCTCAATTGTCTTTGATATGCAAGGCCCATAGGAAGAGGCTTTTGACAATCACCCACAGAGCTCTCATCTAAAATCTCTTTTGTAAAGGCAGGAATATGCTTTTCCTTATGTGGTATCTGTGATCGGAATATGGGTCTGATATGGAATATTGTGAGGCCTGGTCAATACCAGTAGGCTCATTTCTAATATGAGCCAGTAGTAGCAGAAGGAGATACCAGTTTTCATTTCTCACAGCAGAAGCTGTGCAAACACTGCCATTTCCTTGCTGTGACTGCCATCAGAGAGGCCAGTGTGGCTCCCAGCAGAGCATGTAATGGTTCCTCACTTAAGTTAGGTACAAATTGTCAGCCTGAATGCAAGATCCTTCACTATATCTTTTCATTCAGTCCCAGTCTCCCTCAGCTCCTTTATTCTTCTCTGGACTAGGCACAATAGCTTTGTCTCCTAGGGAAATGTATGTTCCAATTTGACATGAAGATCATGTAAGCATGTTTCAATCCAAAGAGGGCTTGTTAGATCATCATTTCAATAAAGCCAACTCTGCCTTGAAGAAATTTACTTTCCAGTTTGTTTTACTTTATCATAAAATGGCCCAGCTAAGGAAAGGGATCAGAAGGCTTTAAGAGAGGCAGACCTTAAATGGAAGGAGTTCATCATATTAGAGATTAGGGGAGTGCTTCCAGAGGCAATCCTTTGAACAAAGTTATGTAGTTATTTTCAAAAGGGAGGGGAGGCAAGATATGCATGAAAACAAGAAGTTTGCTGTGGTGAATAGCCCCAGATGAAGATATAAAGGGAGTTAATGCCATAGTACAGACTTGCTACACATCTATTATCAGCCAAACATCAGATGGTAGTAGGTTTTTAGAAATCACTCCACACATGAAAAACCAATCCATGATTGCTAAGCAGGGAAATGTCAGGATTAGGTTTTCTTTGTAAAAAGAAAACTGGTGACAGTAAGAAATAAATGGAGAAAAACATAAAAACAAATAATCCAGTATGGAAATACTTACAATAGCCCAGTGAAAAATAAAAAAAATAATTTTGAACTTGGGTAGTGGCAGTTGAGACCAGAATTGAAATGAGCAATCAACAGGGTTTGGGAACTCTGGATAAAGGAATGAATACTAAATCTAAGGCCTCTAGTTTGTACAGTTAACTCACTGGATAATGGGACTTGTAGTTAAAATAAGGATTCAGGAGAAGGAGCTGGTCTAGAAGGCAAGTGGAAGGTGCAGATAATAAGTTTCATTTATATATGTTAAGTCACATGCTTAACTGGCACTGGAGATTACCTAGGTGGATCTACCAAAGATGTGGTTAACTGTGTACCTGTCCATCCAATGAAAACCTGAGGCTAGAGACTAAAATATCATAATATACTATAGATGATCATCACAGATATTTGAGACAAGTGAGCATCAAGAGTAAACCTTATTTGAGACTTAATTCCTAAGTACAAGTGAAAGTGAAATAAAGTGTGGAAGTGGCAGAAACCCTGAGGGAATGGAACCATCTTATCTTGGGTTCAAGGTTGCCCAAGAGGGAAGTCATGAGCATCTTGGTTCATGTTGATTTAATGGGCCACAGGAAAAGAAACTGTAAACTAATTCAGAGGAAGGAAAATTCTGACTGTCTCTACCAGAAATAGAACTGAGGAGAATGACACCGCTCAGAAATTAAGTTCAGGATGTTTTTTAAGATAACCCACAAATAAAGAAAAGGGAGGGGTATCTTATGAGGAAATGTTGACAGAGGCGTATTCCTGAGTATGTCAAAGTCATCATGGATGTGAGTAGATCTGGGAAGCTGAAGAGATGCAAAATACCCACATGCAATGAAATGGTGGGTGCAACTCTGCCTCTTGGGGACATCCTCACTTTGCTAAAATAGGACCAGGAAGCAGACTAGTGAGATCTATCTACAGGAATAAAACCTGAGAGCAGAAGACAGGAAGTTCCTATGGCCTTATCAGGGGAGTTAGGATCTAAAAACCAAGGGGACCATGACATTGAGAACTTTGCTACTTCATCTTCCTTTCTTATTTTGGCTTTCCTTTGCCTCTTTTCTGCAGAAATCAGGAGTAAAGTCCTTATAATAACAAGGGTCTTTGTTTACTTAAGGGTGCAGTAAAGAAGGAAGGAGGTATTAGCGGATGGTCATGGTCCACATGTCAGTCTGAAGAGGAGGAACCCAAAGAGATCGAGTAGACAGGGATAGCCATTAAAGGAGAAAAATGCAGGTTGAATTTCTAGGTTTTACATGAAAGAAAGAAAGGAGCTCCTGAAATGTCAGTCTGTACCTCAGAAGATGCCAACAAAGAACTCTCATTTTATCTCAGATTTTTAAAAAGCATATTATGGAAGGTACCAAAAGGGAAATGCATCTAAGAACAAATATAGTGTGTTACATCTTTATCAGGAAGGCTGGAATTTAGAAGCCACTAAAATTTCTAAAGACAATCAAAGGGAGTAATGAAGGGTTCACCATGAGATTATGGTCAGGGAATGGCTAGATTCAACACCCAGTGTGAACAGAGGAGATAGAATAGAATTAAGGCCTATTACTCAGCCTCCTCCATGAAGAGTGATCTCAGTTCTTTCATTCAATAAACCTTAATCAATCATGTATTAATCATTTATTCACATAAGCTACTGTATCAGATATTCAAATAAACACACAACCTCTGAACATCAGAGGGCTCACAGTCCAAAGAAGGAGACTAAAGCCAAGTGAAGACAGGGCCCCAGACAAATACGAAGTCATGTGAGCCATCACATGGACACTGTCAGGCCCAGTCAAATCCCCTAACCCTAAAGTGTGGTATAGACCCACCGTTCATATCTCTTGAGGCACAGGAGCAAATAAGAGAGATGCCCAAAGACTGGAAATGAGCAAATGCAGTCAAAAAACAAAAAGAGATATAGGCCTATCAATGGAAGACCCAAAGCATGCGATCTTTAGACTCTGGCCCGCTGGCAGGGCCACCAGGCTAACAAGGCCAGAGGCTTCATCCTGGGTGTCTTCTGATTCTCTACTGCTGCTGCCTCCTTTGTGCTGACTCCTAGGAAAAAACTCACTCTTCCTTGTAAAGCAACAAGATGCTGTGGAAATAACAGAGGCTTTAGCAGTCAGACCAACCCCCACATCCATCCTTCACTTGTTATCTGTATGAAGTTGGCTAAATTCTTCAACCTTCCTGAAACTCCGTTTCTTCATCTATAAAAAATGGAATAAAGGTTCTGCATTCACAAGTTTGTTGTAAAGATTCATTGAGAAAATATATTTAATATTTAGTTCAGTGTCTGGTAAATAATGGCTGATCAATAAATATTATTCATTATTATTACTGCTATCCTTTTGTGTGAGATACAAGCATCCTTGACCTGCTCCTTTCCAGTCTAGCCCCTCCATGTTTGACTAGGAATTCATACAGAAATGTTTTCCATGGAAGCTACAGCAACTCTCAGCCAGCACACTGACTCAGGAGATGGCTGTTTGGTGGGAAGTGGACACAAAGCTCTGGAGCCTGAAGACCTTTGTACTCCACTCCTCTTGCACACTGCCCTCTGCTGACCAAAGACGGTCCCTGCAATTGACCTTTCAGGTCCTAAGAGTCAAAATACAAGAGAGATCCTGACTCCGACTGACTTCTAGAATTAGTTGTTGATCATTTATAGCCATATAGAAATGAAGGAGATGATCACCAAGAGCCAAAATGGACTCACTAAGAAAATATCTCCTGCTAAACTACCATCATTCTTTTTATAACGGCATTATTAGTCTGATTATTAGAAAATTCATTAAATAGAATTGCCTTACAATACTTGCCAAATGTTTCCTAATAAGCTTGGAGAAAAGATGCAGAGCTATTAGCTGAAATAAAAATCAGACAGGAGGCTCCATAACATGGCTGAATAATCAAACTGTAGAATTTATGCTAATGAATCTTGAAGGTTTCTCCAAGGCTCCATCAACCATCCTTTCCCACACAACATTTTTGTAAATGACATGAAAGAAGATAAAAGACATATTGTATTTTCCAATGACACAACATTAGGCTGAACAGTTCATGTGATACAGAGAATCCACCTTTCAAATAATCTCACAAAACTCATTTTAAGAAGTAATTACTGGGGCACCAGGGTGGCTCAGTCAGTTAAGCAAACCAGTCTTGGTTTCAGCTCTCCCTCTCTCTCTGTCCCTCCTCCATTCATATTGTCTCTGTCTCTCAAAATAAATCAATAAACTTTAGGGGCGCCTGGGTGGCTTAGTCGGTTAAGCGTCCTACTTTCGCTTAGGTCATGATCTCGCGGTTGGTGGGTTTGAGCCCCGCGTCGGGCTCTGTGCTGACTGCCAGCTCAGAGCCTGGAGCCTGTTTCAGTCTGTGACTCCCTCTCTCTCTGACCCTTCCCAGCTCATGCTGTCTCTCTCTCTCTCCTAGAAATAAATAAAAAACATTGAAAAAAAATAAAATAAAAATAAATCAATAAACTTTAAAAAAAAGAAAGAAAGAATTGCTGAGTTTCTCCTATGTTCCAAGCACTAAAGACAGACAGACTGACAACCAAGGACTCTACCTTCATAGGATAAATGGCTTGTGGAAATTTAGATTTTTATTTGGAATCATCTAAATTAAAATACTGAAAATGAAGTCACTTTTTAAAATACAAAATGCATCTATTGAAATATATATTCCACAAAGTACTAGTCTAAATCAGTGACTAAACTCACTCTTTAATCAACATCATAGGTGAAAGTCATAGTAGAATTAAAATAAAAGTAAAGGTTCCACAGAAATGTGTCACAGTTGGATCACATATGGGTAATGGTGAAATGTACAGAGATCTATGTTGACAGACTAAAGAGTGGCCACAGGCTATGATCAGAAAGGCTCTAGACATCTTGCCACAGAAAGAACAGACTTAAAAGCAAAACAAAACATGTTCGTCGCATTAGAGACAAGAAACCTAAGGAAGGAGACAATATGGGGGGGGTGCCCACATGCATGCACAAGAATGGGCATATTTATGATAAGACATGAACGAGCACAGTGTTTTTGTTTTTTTTTTTTTCAAACACTGAAGACATGTCATGTCCTTTACCGTGATGGACTGCTGTAAATTGAGTTTTTCCTACAAGCATGCTCTCCTTTCATTGTATCTTCTAGTAATAGAATCCTCTTTCCTTTGGCAAATCTATTCTATATGGCCCAGATAGTTATGCTAGATTCTTACCCCTCCAAGCAACACCCTGCCGCTTTTGCGGTACCAAAAGACCCAAACCTGATTAGAGCCTCCAGTGGATTTTTGCTAGTAAAATTAGGCAAAAGGTGCTTCTTTTCTTCTAAGATTCCCACATTAAGGCTCTTATGAACCAAGAGCTACCAAGGATCATCTTTCTTGGATTTGAAAAAAGTCCAACAGGGAAGAAAACTAACAGAAAAAAGAACTCAGATTTAAAGAGATGAATTGCTGTAACATGGTTTGCATAGCTATATTCACCCTTACCTGATGTTAGACCAATCACCAGGTCTTTTTAATAAATTATCTTTCTGTTTCAAGCACTTTTGGGGGTTTCTATTATTTACCTTAAGGGGCGCCTGGGTGGCTCAGCCAGTTGAGTGTCCCAACTCTTGATTTCAGCTCAGGTCATGATCCCAGGGTCATGGGATCAAACCTTGCATCAGGCTTCACACTGAGCATGGAGCTTATTAAAGATTCTCTCTCTCTCTCACTCCCTCTGTCTCTCTCCCCCACTCATGGCCTCTCTCTCTCTCTCTCTATCTCTATCTCAAATAAAATTTTTTAAAAACTCCTGACCATCGCTTTCACTAAACGTTATGTGCTTTACAAACTGTCTTCCTTACTCACCTTTGTAACCCAGTGCCAAGCAGAGCCTCTGGCATATAACAAGTACTCAGTAATCGTGGATTAAATTAAGTGAACCAAAATTTCAAGGAGTCTGCTTTTTTTTCCCCTCTATTAAAGCCATCTTCCTAGAGATTGCATTGTTATGGACCGAATGCGTACACTCAAAATTCATACATTGAAACCTAATCCTCAATGTTATGTTATCAGTGGATGGGACCTTTGGGGAGTTAATTAGGTTATGAGGCTGGAGCCCTCATGAATGGGATTAGTGCCCTGATAAGGGACCACAGAGAGCTCCTTGTCCCCTTCTGCCCAGTGAGGATACAATGAGAAGACAGTCTTCTGTGAACTAGAAAGCAGGTCCTCATCAGACACCAAATCTGCCAGCACCTTAGTCTTGGACTTTCTAGCCACCACAACAGTGAAAAATAAATGGTGTGTAAGTCACCCAGGTTACCGCAGTTTGGTACAGCAATCTGAATTAAGAAAAGCATGGTTCAACGTCAGCAACAAATCTACTGCAGACAGTCTGTGTACCGGTGCCTCTGGAGAGGTAGACTGAACCTTTGAGGGTGGGTACTTGGGGAAAGCATCTTGTATGTGGGGTCCTTCTTGTCCAGACTCTGATTCTAGCTAATATGTACCCTCTCTGCCACTGAAAATGTCTTTAATGATGTCTTCTATCCATTTTCATTGAAATTAACTCAGCTTTTGGCCTTTCCTTCATCTGCTTTATACTTTAAGGTCTATGAAACAGTAATTACTGGGAAAGGTTGGCATAAGGCAAGCTGAAAGCAAACTGAAGAAGCAGCACTGAGAGTCGAGCAATTAGCATCTCAACTCAGGTTGAGATTCTGAATGATTTACAGACAAGGTGACTTAGGCTTCCTCTCTATAAAATGGGCACATTATCTAACAAAGAGATAGTATGTAAAGCTATTTAAAATAAGAATAAATACAGAACAGCATTTAGTTATATATTTGAGGTCTGCCTGAAGGAATAAATACATGAGGAAAAAAGTGAAAGATGGGGAAACTATAAATATAAAATGGAATATCCAAGTCTAGAGCTGTCAAGGACCAAATGTGTAATTTACGGATCTCTAGGTAGATAACCACTGTATCAATAACATACTTTCATATTAAATGTTCTCTGTAATTAGAACATCCCAAGTTTAAATGAATTAAATCCTTTAATTCCAATATCCTCTCAATTTCATGTATGGCTGCTACATTTTTAACTTGGACATAGCTAGACGTATAAATTTAAATCTGAACACAAAGCAAAAGTCAAAGTTCATTATAAAATGTAAGCCAGGAGGCATTTTGACCACCAAAACTGAGACTTTGAGGAGAAATCAGAAAATGTGATCCCGGATAACAATAGTTCCCTCCACACTGGCTTAATGGTTCTGCATAGAATGTAATTCTCAGAAATGATCCTCGTGGACCATTGTTGAAGTTCTTAATCCATTTAGCAGCTTCTTTATGTGTGATTTACACTTTCCTTTGCAGCTGTAGCAAACACCTTTTTTTCTGGTCTTTTGGAAATTGTTTTGTTACAGTAGGTAATACTAACTCTGACAATGCTATTCCATTACTAATGTAATTTGTGATGTACGCTGCAGTTAAATTCTGCCACTTTTTCTGTAGACTAAAGTTGACTCACATCTACCCAGATAAAATAATAGTCCCATGTCCTTATAGAAATAAGTGAATCACTGTGGTATTTCAATGAACACTGAGAGACATCTATTCTTTTTTGTACCTGACCATCTGGAATCCTATATGGCATGCACAGGCCAGAGATAGCAGGACAGAGAAGGGGAGAGCCAGTGAGCCTGGACAAGGAGACGACGGGAGAAGGAAGGAGACATATTGCAAAGGATAAGCATCAGAGCATCTAATTTCTAGAAGAAAACATTCTCAACTTCTAGAATAAATCCAGTGTTGTTATCATTTATTCTTCTGTTCTGAAAAGGAAGACAAACATGCTTACAGGAAAGAAGAGGGAAAAAAATGGTGTCATCAGATTTAATTCTACTTTCTGACCATGTTACATCTCATATCCAATCACGTGAGAATGTCAATAAGAATGATCTTAGGTAAAAGGGAAGGTACGAGATGAATATTTATGTAAGATTGAGTGCATTATTTATTTCTTTTGCAAAGCTGTCTCATTGTCATACTGTTCTTAGAATAAAAAAACAAAAAGGCCTTCACATACCAGCAAAGAAATGTCTCTTTGACTACTATTTTCTTAGCAATATGGAAAATATTTAGAGGAGTAACATATACATACAAAAATACCTCATGACTCAAAAATCTTTCCTGTGGGAAGTACTTTTAAAAGTATATAATTAACCTCAAACAAAGGCAAATGAAGGACACCTTTCAAAGGGGGCCATTTCCGCACCTTTGAATTAGTTCTCTTTCCTTTCTTTTCCAAATACAAAATGCCTTTCTTTTCTCCTCCTCCCACACACTAATTCAAGTAAACCAGGCAGTATGAAGCTTTTTAAATACTGAGATAAGATGTTTCAAAGGTCATATAACCATCGGAAAATGGTCCTTTAACATTTTACAACTATTTAGAGATTTTGCACAGACATTCACTAATTTTACAATTTTTGATCATTGGCATTTCCTAAAATTGAAACCTAGAAGATTAGAAAATGCTGAATGTGTTGCTATCTTGTTCTCGGTATCCTCAACCGTGTGTTGATAGCTAAGGGGAGATGTCAAAGCCCAATCTGAGAGATAGCAAAGGAAAGTTATCATTTTGCCTAATCTTAAAATAGGGACTGAATTCAGCAAAAAGAATTCTGGCAAAGTAAAATGATAATTATTTCACTAGACAAAGAGTAAATTAATTAACACAGTAAATGACTCTCCCTTTTAGGATACAAGAGCCCAGTGTTCAGAGAAGGGCCCTGAGATCATTCCACCCTTGACTTGCCTTTTCTTGGCACTGTCTACACAGCAGATGTGCCCAATGAACATACAAGTACACAGAGATCTTGGGGCACTTGGGTGGCTCTATTGGTCAAGCATCCAATAGACTTAAGCCTAGGTCATGATCTCATTGTTCCTGAGTTCAAACTCCGAGCTGTCAGCTCACAGGGTGAAGCCTATTTCAGATTCTGTGTCTCCCTCTCTCTTTCTGCACCTCCCCTACTCATGCTCTTTCTCTCTCTCTCCCTCAAAAATAAATAAACAGTAAAAAATAAGAAGAAGAAGTACACAGAGATCTTTTGGGGCACCTGGGTGGCTCAGTCGGTTAAATGTCCAACTCTTGGTTTGAGCCCAAGTCATGATATCAGTTCTTGACTCGGCATAGGCTCTGCACTGACCGTGAGGAGCCTGCTTGGAATTCTCTCTCTCCCTCTTTCTCTGCCCTCCCCAACTCACACTTTTTCTCTCTCTCAAATAAATAAACTTAAAAAGAAGAGAAGTACACGGAGATCTTTACAAATGCAGATCCCAAGGCCCTGCTCCAGAATCCAGCTTTCTCAAGGCTCTAAACCTGAAAAGAGTGGGAACAGAGGAACGTATGGGGCTTTCTCATGTTCAAAACCATAGGACAAGCAAGAGGCTGGAAGAATCCAAGTCTCCTAACACCAAAGATATTTATCACTGTCTTCTCTGTGCCGTATCACCTGACTTTCTCTGAAATTAAGTAATGGGGTTACATGATTTCTAGATCCTCCTCTTCCTTCTTCTATTCCAATCGCTTCCACTAGCAATTAGCACAAATCCACCCTCCTCACTGTGGCCTAGAGGCTATGCCTGCTTCATAAGCAAGCGGCCGGTGCAGTCCCAATTAGAAGGGACCATGCTTGCTTAAATTCTTTGTTGTCATCATCTTGGAATCTTTATGAATTTTCCATAAAGGGGGCCTGTATCTTCATTTTGCACCAGGCCCCACAAATTAGGCAGCCAGTCATGCCTAGAGGGGCCGCATGATTGGGTCCCAGCCTACTTCGTCTCATCTCCCTCTGCTCTCCTCTACCTTCACCTCACTCTTGCCTCCCTCACTTGATACCTTGTTGGAGGCCGCGCCAGCTCCGACAGGTCCAGGGGTCCCTGAAGGATGGACGGTGTCGGCGAAAGAGAATGAGAGAGCCCCGAGATTCTTTCTGATCACCAGGCAGGCATCTCTGTCCTGTCGGTTTTGGTGTCTTTATTTTAAGGTTCAGCAACAAGATGAAGTCATAGAAAGGAATTTCTTACAATGGGAGGCCTTTTGTGATATCAATTAACAGAATGTTCATAAAGAAAAACAGCATAACACACAAGTTAAATTGTATATAGATAAGCTAGGAGTTATTCTGTCTGGCCCTCAAGAAGATAAATGTTTCTGAATTGGTTTATTTGTGGAAACTAACATGGGGGCCCTAAATGTGTCCATCTTTGCACCTGGGTTTATGTTTTAGCTACTCTTATCTATCCTCATCCCAGTTGCCAGTGTAAGGGAGGGTGTTTGTGGAATGTAGGCCTTGAGGAAGGGACTGCTATGCTTCACCAATTAGCAAAGATATATGTAGTAACTTATGTTCTGCCCTGAAATAGGCTGTTTGTCTCAGGGCCAGCCTCAGTTGTAACTCTTGTGTTCTTAATCCCTTAAGTCTTGGATCTGCAAGGCCCATAGGAAGAGCCTTTTGACAATTGCCCACAGAGCTCTCATCTAAAGTCTCTTTTGTAAAGGCAGGAATATGCTTTTCCTTATGAGGTATCTGTATTCAGAATATGGGTCTGATATGGAATATTGTGAGGCCTGGTCAATACCAGCAGGCTCATTTCCAGCATGAGCCAGTAGTAGCAGAAGGAGATACTAGTCTTCATTTCTCATGGCAGAAGCTGTGCAAACATTGCCATTTCCTTGCTGTGATTGCCATCCAGAGAGGCCGGGGCGGCTCCCGGCAATACCTGTCCCTCACACATGCTGAATTCGTGTCCATCTTGGAGGTTTTGCACATGGACGGGAGCCCTTTGCACATGCACCGTGCACATGCACGGTGACTCTGAGGTCACCGCCTCAGATACCTGCCTCACCATCGCTGGCACTTACGCCCACCACTGCTTATTGCATTAACTATTTTATCTTCTTCAGAGCACTTATGAGCAACTGAAATCACCGTAGTCATTTATACCTTAGTGTACATGTCTATGGCCTATTTCTCCACTACTGGGATATGAGCTTCTTGCAGGCAGGGAGTTTATCTGTCTCATCCCCTGCTGTTTGTCCAGCTCCCAGAAAGCTGATAGATGCCTCATGCAGAGCAGGCATGCAATACCTTACCAAGTAACAGGCTGGTTCAGATCCCCTGAATGCCACTGTATACTTTCCAAAGCTTCTGTCACATTAACAGTATGCTGGGAGTAATTTTGCATCCTTGGATAGATCTGGGGAGCCTGATGTTGAGTCGAATGCAGAAACTACTATGCACCTTCAGTCATTTCCCATGGATCAGCCTCAATTTCTCTCATTTCCTAAGCTATTATCTCAAATTATTACAAAGAGCCAAAGAATGACATTTAGAGCAAAGACACTATCAGCATTGGAGAGAAGAAGCTTTCCTCATCTCAGAGTCACTCAGCAAGTGTACAGGTTGCCGTATGAATGATGATGTCTTCCTGCCGTTGGGACAGTTCAAGCAAAGGCCCAACAGGTACTTGTTAGGATGCACCAGAAAGCCTCTTTCTTCTTTAAAATTTTTTAAATGTTTATACATTTTGGGGGCACCTGGGTGGCTAAGTCGGTTGAGCATCCGACTTCGGCTCAGGTCATGATCTTGCGGTTCCTGAGTTTGAGCCCCATGTCGGGCTTTGGGCTGACAGCTCAAAGCCTGGAGCCTGTTTGGGATTCTATGTCTCTGTCTCTCTCTGCCTCTACCCTGCTCTCACTGTGTCTCTCTTTCTCTCACTCAAAAATAAATAAACATAAAAAATTTAATAAAAAATGTTTATATATTTTTGAGAGAGAGAGCGAATGAGTAGGGGAGGAGCAGACAAAGAGGGAGACACAAAATCCAGAGCAGGATCTGAGCTGTCAGGACAGAGCCCGGTGCAGGACTTGAACTCACAGACTGTGAGATCATGACAAGAGCCCAAGTCAGATGCCCAACCGACTGAGCCACCCAGGTGCCCCATAGGGAGACTGTTACCACCGATACATAGAGTTTGCCTAAGTGTCCTACGGTTCTGAAGTCTTATAGTTTTGAAGCTTGAGAAACCCTGCAACGTCAGATACATCTACACAGATTATTAACAATCAGGCGGGGGTGTTGCAGGATTCTCGCACAGAGAGTCGAATTGTGACACCGAGACTTTTCTTTCCAGGAAGCAACTTTATTCGTGCTAGCACCGCTCAGTTGGGTTTGTACCCAAAGAACTGAGTGGCCCATATCACATGGCATAGTTTTTTTTATACGTTTTCTATTTCTATGTCTCCCATATATGGTAACACACATAAACATGCAGTCTGATTAAGTTGTTTCAGTTTACAAGGCCATGGGGGATGTAGGCACCTGGGTGCATTTCTAGGTGACCTTGAAGTCTTCTCTCTTTTTTTCCTCTCTTCTTAGGGAGGGGTTCCTACCACAGGGGCATTTGATAGCATATGCCACTAAAATCAGCTGCCACTCAATTATCTCTACTCTCTGTAAGATATAACCACACAAATATAGTAAGTGGCAAAACTATCAATAAATATTTCCTAGATCAGTATCTATTATGCCCCAAACAATCTAGAAAAGCTAGGTCAAGGCATAAAGCGTAGTGTCTAAGATTACATGAGGTCTCCTACACTTCTTAATTTATGAGAAGACATTTATGTCTCAGGACTCTACCATCCTCTGGCCAATGCCAGAACAATGACAATGTGCTTAGAGGTGTTTACAAAAAGAGGGACGGGAGAACTAAGACAGGGGCCTTTGACTTTGACTGCCACCCTGCCATGTAGTACAGAAGGAAGAGAAAGTGCTACTTGAACTCCGGCCTTTTAATTGCATTGATTTTTCCTAGTAACAAGAAGGAAATGTGTCCCAATCAATTTCTTGGGAATTGACCAAAACCAGGTTATCAATCTCTTCCTGGAGGGACTGGAGCAGAGAGATAGAAAGACTGAAGAGAGTGTAAGAAGCCGAGATGAGACAATATCTCCTGAAGTCCTATAGATTTTTAAATACATTAAAATGTATTTCTAAGTCTCAATAATATAAGCTAATTAGGGCCAGAAGAGAGGCCATACATAGGAAGTCTGAATTAGGTTAAATTTCAAAGAAGTCAAGACAATTGCATAAAGCTCCTTAGGAGCTTTGCTTCAAAAAACCACAACAAAGAATTTTCAAGTTTGAAAAGCCAGTTTCCTTGAATAGATAGAGACCCTGGCAATTCTACGTGCTATTAATTTGGTAAGCAAATCTGTTCCTCACATACTGAACAAGAGTGACTGCATATTTCAAATCAGGGGGCACTGAATTAATGGCAACCCTGGGTAAGATTTATGTATGCTGTTTTATGCAGGACAATTCTGGAGTCAACATTATATTCAGACGCCCACTGCTACCTAGGAGTCTGAACCATGAAATCCCCAGTAACACCTAGAAAAGCACTTGAAACTAATAGTTTCAATTAGGCAATGCGTCTCTTGCCATGACAGCTTTCTCTCAGACATTTCTCCTGCTACAGTCATGACAGAGAGTATATTTTTAAAATATTTATTATTTATTTTTTGAGAGAAAGAGAGAGAGACAGAATGTGAACAGAAGAGGTGCAGAGAGAGAGACATAGAATCCAAAGTGGGCTCCAGGCTCTGAGCTGTCAGCACAGATCTCAACTCGGGGCTCAAACTCACAAACTTTGAGATCAAGACCTGAGCCGAAGTCTGTGGCTTACCTGTTTAGCTTAAGCCACTAAGCCATCCAGTAGCCCCAGAGAGTATATTTTAAATATCATTAGGATATTCATACATTACTGACCAATCCTCGAAAGGCTTTGATCACAAATGTTGACAAATGAATTAAAGTCACAGACAACTTTCCAGAAAGGCAGTAGCAACTAGCTGAAAGAGAGTGGACTTTTAAGCCAACCTACTTGAAAGCCACCTCTGTCATTAGCTCAGGTGGAACAGGATGGACAGAAGTTTGACCTGGTGAATGAAAGAAGGATTCTGTCCTGAAGAGGGTTTCGGAGCACCAAATGGAATAAAAAAGGTAAGGAAGGGGCAGGGGATCTCCTCAAACTATTATTACTGAGTTCGTAATTCATACTGCAGTTTTTTAAAAAAGCATCTTCAAGAAAAGAACGTAAGAGCTGTAAAGGACCACAAGAATCACTTCACATGATGCTTCCATCTAACAGGTGAAAATCTGAGTCTTGCCTGGCCTGACTGCCACCCCCTTTTCCACTGGAGGCCAAGTGTTAAGGACAAACCTTCCTTAAGCAGCAAAGCTAAAACAAAACCACTTAGTCCGAAGTCTTACACTGCACAGCCCATCCTACTGGATAATAATAAACATAATGGCTCTATTTGTTGAGCATCCGCCAGGTGTGGGACACTGTGCTAGACATCTTACCTTACCCGCCCTTCTGGGAACATTCACAGCAGCCCTGCCGTGACAGACAAGGAAGCTGCCACTAGCGAGTGTCAGTTATGTCCTCAGGGTCACAGAGCTGGTACCAGGCAGAACCTGGAATCAAATCAATGTCCGCTTTCAACGTGAACCTTGCACTTTCCAAGGGTGGAGGAGAACACAGGGAACCTTGAAGAAGGTAAATTCTGTGGGAAGTGAGAGCAACCCCAACAGGCTCTCCCAAGGAGAGAAATGCCTGCTGCTGGCACTGGTTATGTAAGCCTGGCTCACGGGAGGCTCGCTGGAGCATTGGGGTGCAGACTGCCAGGCAGAGGCCGCTGCCTAGGAATCATTACTTTTATAAAACTTTTCTTCAATTAAAAAAAAAAAATCACCACCCTGCTCAATGCAGAGGGGGAAAAACAGGCAATATCGAGCTTTCAGAAAATCTACGTTGGAAATCAGCCAATCCAGCTCCAGGAGCAAAGGGAGTTTGCTGCAGAGGATTCGATAATGAAACGGTGTGTGTGCATCTGGGCTGGACGTATGGGGAAAAGCGAATGGAACAGGGTCAGCGCCCTCGGCCCTAAAATCAGCTTCAATATTTGGACAGTGGGGCTTACAGTGAATACAAGTCCTACGAAACGGCCCCTTGACTGGGAATAGGAGAGGAATTTTGCTGCAGAAAAAAAAAGAAGGGAAACACACAGACAAACACATTAAGGAATCCACAGCTATTTTCACCCTGGGACCACTTCTCCATTTGGAATTGTTCTTCCAGCAGCAAATCTAACACGGCACGGAGCTGTGCTACGGAAAACATGTGTCTAATCGGGATTCTGTTATTGGTCCCATCTGTTTAACAGGATTGCTCATTACCTCCAAGTTAACTAAAATCTGTTTGTTATCAACAAATTACATAAGAGCCTGGTAAATATTTTATGAACAGAACTATAAATATTTCCTTCTCTGTTCACAGGAATAAGTGATATTTACCCATGCCTGCCACTCCTTTAGTCTGTTGGGTCATCCCTTGTAGGTGATAGGGAGGACATTTTCAGAGTTGCTGTGGCTCCCCAGGAAGGGCACAGAAATTTCCAGGCTCCAGGGCACACAGTCTCCCTCAACTCAAAAGGACAAATAAATAGGGGAGAAACACCATTTTCCACCAGGATGTTAATTTAACAGGGCAAAAGAAAATCCAAGAGGAAAATCAGTATTGCCTTCAGAGATTATAGAGTATAGTCAAAAGAACATAGATTTGAGAGCCAGAGAGAGGTTGGTTTGAGTCTTAGCTCTGTCACCTACCTACTCACTGTGTGGCCTTAGGAAAATTACTTCATGTCTTGTGGTCTCAATTTCTACACTGGGTTTTTATCATCTGGCAAGCAAGGTGCCTAGAACAATGTGAGGCACATAGTAATGACAAGAATAATGATGCTAATAGCAGCTCTCATTCAACACATTCTACTTGCCTTCTTCCAATCTCCTCTTTTAAACTTCTTTCCGTATGTTTCCTGTATTGGGGGGAAAGACTATCCGACCTCTGAAGCACCTTCCAGCTCTGAGGTTCCAGACAAGCACATAAGGCACGTCAGTTACCGGTCTTACCATAACAAGGGCAGACGGTGGAAGAAGTACTGGAAATAACATCTTAGGAGATGTGTCCAGATCGTCTTGGCGCAGTGTGCTTTGGAGTTCCTGTGCTTTCAATGCACGAACGGAGGAACACATGAATGGGAAAAAAATCCAAGATGGGACCTAGACTTACGATGAACAGCTGTGTGGCTTCAATCTAGCCCTATAAGAATCTAAGTTTGTGCATCAGCCTTGGAAAGACAGCAGCCGAAGAGTGAGACCAAATGAGGCACAGGGCACCCACCCCTGAGTGGAAAAGGCGAGTCCACGTTTTCATCTACGAGGAAGCTTTCTGCCTGTACCAGAAGCTAAGCCCACAGTACCTGAATATCAGCAACAGCTGCGTTCTCACCACTCAGCCCCATCAGCACTCAGTTTTCCTTCCCATACCCAGGCCTGTGCTCTGCCTTTCTACTTGTGAGGGCTGCCTTGGCACTTGCAACACTTTTCAGCACATATTTAAAATTCTTTTGCTGGTTTCTTTAGGATCCCTGCAGTTTGGAGCAAGCTGAGAGGGGCCAGGGTCCGGTCATCGCTCCCTGGCATGGAACAGTCCTGGGAAGGCTCCATCAATAACTTGCACCTTCAGGAGACCCACTCTCCGTCCCCTGGCTGTTTTTGCACAGATCTCCGCTTGTCAGTAGTAATACGATTGGTTAGAAATGCCTGCCGGTACTTACCTGACCCCACTGAGCTTCCCACAAACATTTCCCCTTTCCAAGACAATATTACAACTGGACCAATCCCTGTGGTTCTTATTATTTTTTTTTTTTTCCCTGTGGTTCTTATTATTACTGCAAGATGCCCTTCAGCAGCAACCATCAGGAAACTTTGAAAAATAGAGGCTTATTACTTACCAATCTGGAAATAGCACAGCACACCTAGGGCCACACCACAAGGTCACTGAGAGAGCGTGCATCGGCCAGGGCTCCGCTTTTACTGGGGTCCAGGGTGGAGGCCTAAAGTTTTACAGGCTCGTTCTTTATTGGTGAATTTAAAACAGAAGAGTTGGAATGTAAAGTGTCGGAAGAGGCCAGGGGGGCCAAATGGTCAGTTACCAAGATCTTTAAAACAAAGGAGCCTGGGTGGGGGCCCCGTGGCCTAGCTCTTCGCCTACTTCCCCAGACTTCAGTGTGTTTATTTCAGATAGCTGTGTTTTAAGTGGATGCCTCTTTGTTTTGATTTTTTTTTTTAATTTTTTAGTGGTTTTTTTTTTTTTTTTTTTTGAGAGAAAGAGACAGAGTGCAAGTGGGGGAGAATCAGAAAAAGACACAGAATCCAAAGCAGACTCCAGGCTCTAAACTGTCAGCACAGAGCCCCATGTGGGGCTCAAACTCACAAACCAAGAGTTCATGACCTGAGCCGAAGTCAGAGGCTTAACCAACTGAGCCACCCGGGGGCCCCAAGTGGACACCTCTTTGAAATGGATGCCTCACCAATCGAAGGTTAAGTCAGGCACTTGCATTACAAAAAGTCTGTTCAGGTTAATATTGCACAGGCCTACATGGATTCCCCCAAGTCCACTCTCCACAGCACCTGATGACAGATATGCCAGAGTACCCAGGGTCCCACAACCCCTCTTACCCAGCTGAGCTGGAAGCCTCCTGAAGGGCCAGCGCCACAGGCTGTCTCCTCTCAATTCTGTTCTCCACGCAGAGAAAATTTGGCTGGTTAATATTCTGCAGCACCTCTGCCTCCTTCCACAAGGGTTGGATTCTTTCACTCTGAGTCCAAGACCCACCTCCCTGAGGGTGTAGAGGAGAGATCCAAGGCCGGGGGAACCTTGGGCTGCTTCTTCCTACCCCAAATGAAGACACATGAGTGTACATGTGTGTGTGCAGGTGGAGGTCCATTGGATAGGGCAGAGGAGCATAGAGGTCAGAGCATTCAGCCCCCAGTATTGTTATGCATGCCCAGAGTCAGGGAAACTGTAGGGTACACACAGGATAATCCTCCAGAGAATTCCATGTGCTCAAAGTCTTAGAGCTCCTTAGTGACTGGCCTCTATGGCCTAGGGGACATGCGCAGACATGGAAGGTTTGTGGATTCAGACCCATCCCCTTCTCCCCACTAAAGTGAACAGTAGGACACTGGAAACTTGAGCACAGGTTGCTCATTGTTCTCTTTCTCGGGACAGAAACAACTTGGGATTTATAGTCAATCCACACAGAACTGTCTCTCAGGAGTCACTGAATGACCTCAGAGTCCCAAGGCCCCATGCAGGTAACTATTTAACAGGAGTTTGGGAAACCACACCAGAGCCTTCCCTTCCTACCATCTTTCTTGCCAACTTGAAAACTTCTCCAGGATTCTCCCCGAGTTTGATGCTCCAACCAGACCTCAGAATGTTGGAAAGGTTTGAGTTTTATCCAATTATCACCAGACAGCTCTAGTTACCTCCTTCACCTCATTTTCCTCTAACCTCATCTTTATCACAGTGTCCAACAAACAAACAAACAAACAAGTCTATTAGCAAAAACCCACCTGCACTGGGCCACCTCAGAAGAAGTAGCCAGCATGACCTTGTAAGGTAAAAGCTGTTTTCCCAAGCACAGCTCATCCTTCTGAGATTTGCACCTCCCTTGAGAATTTGTGTCAGAGACCAGCTCCGGCCGGGGGTCCAGGGGTCCCTGAAGAATGGACGGTGTCAGCGAGGGAGGTGGGAGAGTCCCGAGATTCTTTCTGATCACCAGGCAGGCATCTCTGCTCTGACTGGGGCTCAACTCTATTTTATAATTAAGTGTTTGGGGGACAGCACAGAAGTGGCATTTGCCTTAGACAATGATTTCTGATGACATTCTTTGATATGTAAGAATTTCCCAGAACATAGATTTGTAGAAGACTCCTGCATAACCTTTATCAGTAGTGATTGAGGTAGGTGATTTAGATGCTTATCCTATGGGGAAAGAAGGTATCTTTAGCATATAAGACAACGTTTTTAGCATAAAAAGGGTGAAGTTACTTCTTTGTGAACAGGGGTCAATAGCTTGTTTAAGGAGTATTAAGAAGAACAGGTCTTTCAGGAAACACCTTTGCTCCCATAATCACAAAAGAAGAAGTTTTTCAATAGGTTCCTTCACAGGGAGCAATCAGCATATTCAAGGCCAGAATAAGTCACTCACAAATGCCTTGGGGGATCTGTGCTCCAAGCAGAAACAATTGAGTGGGGTGGATATCTGTCCTTAACTCTAAATTAGGCTCTTTGTCTCAGGGCCAGGCTCAATTATAACTCTTGTGTTCTTAGTCCTCTTTATTATGTAAGTCTTGGATCTGGAAGGCCCAAAGGAAGAGTCTTTTGACAATCATCCACAGTGCTTTCATCTGAAGTCTTTTTAGAAAAGGCAGGAATATGCTCTTCCTTATGAGCAATCTGTGTGGGGAATATCAGTCTGATCTGGAATATTGTGAGGCCTGGTCAATACCAGCAGCCTCATTTCCAACATGAGCCAGTAGTAGCAGATACTGAGAGATACCAGTTTTCGTCTCTCATGGCAGGAGCTGTGCAAGCACTGCCATTTTCTTTTTCTTTTTTCTTTTTAATATTTTTATTTATTTCTAGGAGAGAGATAGCATGAGCAGGGGAGGGTCAGAGAGAGAGGGAGTCACAGACTGAAATAGGCTCCAGGCTCCGAGCTGGTAGTCAGCACAGAACCCAATGCGGGGCTCGAATCCACGAACCATGAGATCACGATCTAAGTGAAAGTCGGATGCTTAACCGACTAAGCCACCCAGGTGCCCCTAACACTGCCATTTTCTTGCTGTGACTGTCATCCAGCGAGGCCAGTGCGGCTTCCAGCAAATTTGATCTAGGCCTTTTGGGACTATGATGAAATGTAACCATGTTTAACTACTCCCCGCAGCATGATTTACCACCAGGTAGTGCTCCCACAAATCATACTTCCTGGGAAGGTTTTCAAAGAAGGTCTTTCTTTGAAAATCCAGTTATCCCTTCCCTGCTTTGCCTAGCACATGGAAGCCAGAAGCCTTTATTTCAAGGTGAGAGATGGAGCAGTTGATATACTGCATTCTTTAGAGTTTTTTTTTAATTAAATGTTTATTCATTTTTGAGAGAGACACACACAGAGCATAATCAGGGAAGGAGCAAAGAGAGAAGGAGATACAGACTCCAAAACAGGCTCCAGGCTATGAGCTGTCAGGACAGAGCCCATCACGGGGCTCAAACCCATGAACCATGAGATCATGACCTAAGCCAAAGTCAGACGCTTAACTGACTGAGCCACCCAGTTGCCCCTATTCTTTGGAGTTTTAGAGGCAGCACCCATCCTTTGCCAAAAAGCATGGGCTGCAATTGCTAATCTGCTCCATATCCAGGGCATGCATTGAAATCCTCAAAATCACTAATTACATTCTGTGCAAATCATGATCCTTCATACCAGCTTTGGGTCCTGCTTATTTTCAATGAAGCCAGCAGGACCCAAATGCTGCCTCTCTAGGAAAGTTCTATGTAAATGGAGGAAAAAATAGAAGGGAGAACTATTCTTGCCTTGCAACTCAGAGACTTGGATGTTAGTCCCAGTTTTGACATTTATGGGTTCAGTGGACTTCTATTCATCTGCATCTACTTCCTCGACTCTAAAATGAAAGATTTGGTATGGTATGCTCAGGGCCCTTTAAGTCCCAAACCATGCTAAGTTACTTTACCCAAAGAGTCATCTTCTCATGGACTCTTAAAGCTGCTGCCTACTCAAAAGCAAGAAATTAAGCCTCGGGCCTGCACAGGGCCAAAGAAGACAAAGAATAAAAGCTGGCATATATAGAACTTTGCCAAAATATATTCTAGAAAACACCATTTCCCTGGAAAATAAATCCGTGCTGTTACCTTTTCTTTAAAAACGGCTCTATGCTCAGAAATAATTTAGGAAATATTTAAACAAATGGCTTCTCATAGCAAGATGCTAATATGAGTTGTAGATCTCCCAATACATCATGTATAACATCTCAGAGTTCCATTTTGAAGAAATCACTTTGGGAAATGTTAATCTAAGAAAAACTACAACCACCAACAGAATTTGTAGCAAACAGGGCAAGATACCCCTGCTGATTACACCTCAAGTTAGATCAGCATTGTAAATGAAATAGTAACAGCTATGGATTGCTTCTGCAGCGAAAATTTGAACATATGGGAACTCAGTTCTTTTATTCAGTGTTTATTTAGTAAGCCTGCACTGGGCAGAAGAGGGTATGTATTTGTGCGTATGTGTGTGTGGGGGGGTGTATGTGTGTGTGCGTGTGTGCATGTGCAGGCACACGTGCTCATGCGTTAAGTAGGGATAGGGAGTAGGGGAAAGTATAGTGAAAGAAAAATGCTTATCTGAAGCCCCAAAACATAATCTAGTGAGTTCACCAAAGTTAATCATACAAAACTATGTGGGGTAACAATCTATGTCGTCAAAACAATGTAAGAGTGTGGATAAGGGAGAGCTGGAGTAGTCAGAAGATTTGTGGAGTCTCAACCCAGACTGGTCTATTACAAATTCAATCAGTGTAGACCAGATGATAACCTGACACAACTGAACATTTACAAGTTGAGAGCTGACAAATATTTCTCAGCACCAATACTGAATAATTGAAGGCGCACCATAAAATGTAGAATTACTTTTCTCTGCCTCAAGCCAATGGCAATGTATGGTCATTTCTCACCACCTCTTTACTATATAATTCTTCCTGTTCTCCTCTTACCACTTGCTGTTAATCCTACTATCTGTCCTCTGGTTTTCTTTGATTTATGTTAATCAATTACCATTTCAGTTTATTGCCAATGTCTTAAGAGGTCTTAGGAAAATACCATGCACCTCACCTATTAATTGTTCTTTTCCATTGAAGATTTTCTGCTTTCCAGTGAGCTCACTGCAATCCATGTTCATGGGGAGTGCGCTCATGGACATCCAACCCATTTAAAACTGAGATGAAACCTCTAACATATTGGGAAAAGGAGATAGCTGGCCATTCACCTTTTCCATATCTACCATGCCAGAGAGCCCCATATGCTCTCTTTGCATAGCATTTACCTGGGTCAATGAACACTGAGAATGCAACCTGGCAAATTTCAGTGAGTCAAGATATAGGAGGGGAGGAAAGGTCAAGGGAGGGAAGTAGAGAGGATGAAAGGAAAGGAAAGGAAAAGAACATCATGCTCAATTAACTGCTGTGATAAGTGGTCTTCAAAATGACTCCCCCAATGAATCGCGCCTCCTTGTATTCACTTCCTTTTGTAGTTTCTTCTCACTACATTTTATCCAGGGCTGTGTAAACAGTAGAATATACCAAGAATGATAGTGTGTAACTTCTGAAGACTGTTCACGTAAGGCCTTGAAGCTTCTGCCTTGGTCTCTGGGAACAATCACTCCTGAAATGCTCATTCTGGATGAAGCTAGCCTTCTTGTAAGTAGTTTGGCTACCCTGAGACTACCATACTGCAAGAAACTCAAGCCACCTGGAAGCAACCTGAAGATGCCAGGTGGAGAGAGAGAGGCCAGGGAACACTGAGGTGCCAGAGGTATGAGCGAGGAAGCCGTCCTGGAAGTGGATCTAGCTCCAGTCATCCCAGCTAATGCCTTGTAGATCAGAGACTACCAAATGAAGCATTCCCGCATTCCTAACCCGGAGTCATGAGCCACAGAAGATGTTTACAGTAACTAAGCTTCAGGTCGTTTGTAATGCAGCAATACACAAGGAGAGCACTTGCTCTCATCCAATTCAGGAGTTAGCTTTAGGTGGAAATTAACAGAGAAAAAGTTTTGATTGTTGACATAAGAAGAAACTGACATGAAAGTTCAACGGCCTGGCCAGGGCAATGGTGTTCATACTTTTCCTAATTGGCTAGCTGTCAATTTCAGTAAGAGGAAATGAGGAGAGTTACACTCTCAGCAACGTAAGTAATTTGAAAGAGGATGACTGAAGAAAATGCAGATGGAGCACTTTATATTTCCAGGTATGGTTGCATGCGATCCCCATAAAATAACTTTTAATAGGAACGGTATTATACTGTTCACTTAATATATTAGAAAGCTAAACCAGAGAGGAATGAATGGGCTGACAAGATCCCAGAACTGGAATGAGTTTGCTGGTTCTCACAGCATTAGGTAGTAGCTCTCACAAGCTAACAGGTACATATTATTCCAAGTTTTCTCTTAAGGTTGATTCTGAAATCAGAGGGTATAACAGAGCTAACAGTCTGTGAGTAGAGATAGGATCACTTCAAAGGGACCAGTTATAAAAGGGGGTATAAGATCCTACTCCCATTGTAATAATCCAGTTTGAACTCCATGAGCTCCCTCTGACAAATTGCTTTCCACATACATTGATTGAGTATCCCCCATGCTAAGTCTCCAAAGATGAGTAAGAACTACCCTTGACTCAAAGAACGTGAAATCCAGTGAAGAAAACATTCAGACAAACAGACAACCTCATTGGTGTTGGGAGGGCTGTGCAGAATGTCACAGGAGAGCTTCCCTTTGCCCCACCTGTGGCAGGGGATGGGAGGTTCTGGAAATTCATTCTAGAATAGATGCTGACTGTACTCAGATTTGCAGGAGTAGCAGAAGTCAGCCAGCCTTCATGAAGGACTGAGGCTGTCCTCCATGGGGGAAACATTCCACCTCTGGCCTCCCCGAATACCATTTCTATAGCCCTGTGCTAAACCCACAGAAACGTATAAATGCCCCTTTCTTTCCATTAAACGTGTCACTGGAGTTTCTAGTACTTTATCAAAACATAATGCACACATGAGAAGCCTGAGCAGGGTGATAAATTGAGAGAGCTGAATTCTCTGTGTGCTTCAAAAATAAAGCCCAAATGAAAATACCTCAAACCTTGATAGGAAGTTTAATACTTCATTTTTGTCTTTCCCTCAAAGCACACTTCATACTCCACTAAACTAGTTTGTAGGTCTGGCTGAAAATCCTCCATTTCATGTCACTTTGCTGGATGTCCTTATTTATCCCAAATGCTCCTACCTCTCATTATGAAACTTCATTTCTCATCCCCTTTTAGAGAAAAGCTCTCCCTACTGCTGACTCCAAGTTGGCTAAACCCAGATATAAAGAATTAGAAATGAAAAATGCTATTTCCTACAATTTTCATTTCTTTCTCCTCATTTCCTGTGTTTCTCTCTGTTTCTGGCTCTATCTCTCTGTCTTTCTTTCCTTCTTTCTCTCCTCTCTGAAACTTAGTATCTCCAACCTCCCTTTCTCCTCTTGATCGACCCCTTAAACACATTTAAATGGAATGAGTAAGGATGTTCTTTCTGAGTCAACTTCTGAAGTCAAGTAGATTCTGAACTTCGTTCAAAACTCTCTCACACACACACACACACACACACACACACACACACAGGGCACCATATCCCTTGTACATGCTCCATTTGTTCTCTTTGCCCTCCCAAATCCTCTGTCCTATTTTAAATATTTATATATTTTAAGAGAGAGAGAAAGCATGAGCAAGGGAAGGGAAGAGAGAGAGAGAAAGAGAGAATCCCAAGCATGCTCCATACAGTCAGCACACAGACCGATATGTTATGCATGAATCGCGAGTCCCAGAGACCTCCGAGGAGCCAGCACCGATGGCAAATACAAAAGGGTCTTTATTATAAGCTCAAGCAGGGGCTCACTCGCCTACCAGTGTCATGACAGCGAGGTGAAGCCAAGAACAATAGCGAACAGGGTTTTTAAGGAGTAAGGGATGGGGGTGTTACAGTACACATAGCATCATCACATAAGCACCAATTACAATTGTACAGCACCCCTGGTAACAGCTTTGACCATTCAGTATCTGTGAGGTGTTCATTACTTTTGGTGGGACCCAATCATGACTTTTGAGAATCCTTTGAAAATGACCAATTATGAGGTGAGTTCAAAGGGCCCACGTGGGATTCAGGCAAGCAGTGAGAAATTGGCTAGTTTGTACCTGCAGTTCCCAGCCTTGACCCAGATCATAGAAGTGTTTCTTTTTTCTTTTTGATGAGCTGAACTGAGGGCGGTCCGAGGATGGCTTTAGCGTTGAACAGTCTGAGGCTTTTCCTGGAACTGGGACTGGGGCTATGTATGGCCAGAGGTTTCTCTTAATGGAGGACTTGATTTTTGGCTCTTCAGATACAGGACTCAAACTCACAAAACTGTGCGATCATGACCTGAGCCTGAAATCAAGAGTCAGAGGCTTATGGGGCGTCCGGGTGGCTTAGTCGGTTAAGCGTCCAACTTTCGCTTAGGTCATGATCTCGTGGTTCGTGGGTTCGAGCCCCGGGTCGGGCTCTGTGCTGACTGCCGGCTCGGAGCCTGGAGCCTGTTTCAGTGTGTAACTCCCTCTCTCTTTCTCTCTCTCTCTGACTCCCTCCTGCTCACGCTGTCTCTCTCTCCCTCTCTCTCCTAGAAATAAGTAAAAATATTAAAAAAAAAAAAAAAAGAGTCAGAGGCTTAACCAACTGAGCCACCCAGGTGCCCCTCTTTCTGTCTTTTCAAGTCCAACAAATGGCTTGATTCCCACAAGCAAGCCCCTCCAGTCCTCCAAGGCCACAGACACTTCTCCATCTTTAGAGATCTGACAGCATTTATTTCTACGCCACATATCTTACTATGACATTAGCCATTGTCTAGAATTGTTCTCTCCAAATACTTTTATTCTTGAGAAAATGGATGCTTCTCTGGTGCTAAACCATTTCTGTATTGTAGATCATGCCATGGCCCCTGCTCAAGAACCTTGAGTGGCTCCCTGTGGCCTATAGCAGTTCTTCTCTAACTCTTCCAGGGAAGCACCCATGAGCAAAGTAGAATGAATGCATACTCTTCATGACTTGGAGGGATAGCCCAACTGCCTTCTCTCCCGAATTTCCTTAATGCCTCATGGTTTTGCTTTAAAAATATAAGCACATTGTATAACTTATGTTAAGCTTTGCATGAATTTGTAGAGATGAACTCAAAAACCCAAGATATGAAAAGCTGAGAATAGTGAGGATAATTAAATCAAAAACGTAATCCTTTCACAGAACGGCAGGAGAGAAAGTCCATGCTGTGATGACCTTTGAGGGGCCATGAATGGCTACATCAGTGCCCTAAATAATATTACTCTGTGGTTCGTTAGCATTTTCATGACACAGGCCAAACCCCTAGCATGGCATATAGTACCGTCTGTGACTTGGCCACCATCCATATTTCCAGTATCATCTTTCCTGTGGCCTCTGTTTTTCATGCATACTCTGCTCCAATCAATAAGGAACTGCATGCAAGGTCTTATGTACACTACGGCCTTCACACTTCATCATGTCCTCTCCCTGAATGTCCTCTGATGCACTCCTCCATACACACCTCTCAGTCTTGACCCACCTGGTTAGAGAAAGGTATTTTGTGCTTACTACGTGCCAAGCAACATTCTATTCTAAGTGCCTTTACACCTCCTCATGCAATGCCTATTATTATTTTACTCATTAGTTAAGAAGAAAAAGAACTGTTAAAGCTCCACCAATAAGGAGCCAATGGAGCCCAGAGCCAATTCATTGTAGTAGTAACGACTTGTAGGTTTTATTAGAATGGTTGGTGTGCAAAAATATGCACAAATAAAAAGTCAGCTTTTCACAGAATGGGAACTTTTCCAATAAAATGGAAAAGTCATTTAATGTTAAAAAAACAAACGAACAAAAAAAAACAACCTTCATTGGGGGAGGGTAATGGAGAGGTTAGTGTGTGGCCATTGGTCTAAGATGTATCATGCAAGCTAGAACAAATGGCACTAGTCCTGGGAAATATCCTGAAGGGGAGAGCGAAAGTCTTTAGAGTGTCTCAACCAGTGTGGAAACTGCCTCTTGCCCTTGACCTTCTCCCTCAGCTCTTCTCCCGCTAGGTGCTAGAGAGAGAAAATACAGCATGTGGTCCCAGACACATAGGAGCTTTCAAGTGAGTTAAATGGCCGAGTCTTCCACACATATATTAAAAGCAATGTAAGAGACTTCCAGGGGCTACATAAAGTGCCCACTAGAAGTACTCTTGAGGGAAGCAATGATTCCTTGGTGCTGAGGTGGTTTGGGAAACCTTCTTGAGGGGGAGACAGAATCCTTCTGAGATGGAAACTGGTCTCAGAATTTTTCAAGGCAACTTGGGGAACTTGTACATTCTGATGTTCAAAGAACACATGCCTTGGTTTCCACTAACTTCTCATTTAAATGCAGGGGCTGGCAGGGCATAGTCCTTTAGTACTGCTGGCCTCAGGAGATGGGATTTCCATGAGGAGCCACAGTCTTTGGCTACACCTTCTGCGCTAACTGCCCAGAGAAGAAAAAGGCAGGCATTTCTTGTGTATCTACCAAGTCTGTGCATACATTTGGCAGAGAGGTACATGTTTACAGTGAATTCTCCCAAAGGATTTAGAGATATGCTTCAATTTTATAACTGAAGAACCCCGGATAAAGCAGTTAAGCAACCTGCCCGAAGTACAGCAGGTAAGTAGCAAACCTGAACTTCAAGCCCAGACCTTCTGATTTCAAAGCACATAGTCCTTCAATATCAGGAAGTAGCATTATTCTGTGCTTTCTTTTAGTAAGGTTCAAGTGTCATTGAGCTTATGATTATACATGACTACTATCTAAAATATATATTGAATTGAAGACCCACATACCCCAAACTCTGTACTTCCATCAACTTACCCTGGGCTAAAGCTTTCCACAGTTACATCATTGCTGAACTGTGCAAAGGGCAAGCCATGATTTATCTGGTAGTGTCTCATAATTTCTCTAAACTTTTTTCTACCCAAAGCTATCCTTGAACTCTTGGGGGGGGGGGGAGGGGGGCGTGGGGGCGTGGGGAAGCAGCAGAATCACCTGCTTTAAGTTTAGGCATAATTAAGTGGTAAGCGTAAATAGTATGTCTTACAATCCCCATGTGGCTAATGATTCTCAGATTGTATAGCCAGCTAATTAAAAAGCTGAAAACCGGGGGGGAAAAAAAGCTGAAAACCGGGGTGCCTGGGTGGCTCAATCGGTTAAATGTCCGACTTCGGCTCAAGTCATGATCTCACGGCTCGTGGGTTCAAGCCCTGCGTCGGGCTCTGATGTGCTGACAGCCAGCTCAGAGCCTGGAGCCCGTTTCCAGTTCTGTGTCTCCCTCTCTCTCTGATCCTCCCCTGCTCATGCTGTCTCTCTCTCTCTCTCTCAGAAATAAATAAAACATTAAAAAAAAAAAAGCTGAAAGCATGCAACTCTGCATAAGTCAATTTGTTTTGTATAGCATTTAGTCTTTGGTTTTCATTCTAACTTCTATTTATCAGCTTATGCATAAAAAAAAAAACACCAGTTTGGGTTAAACAAATTTGTGAAAACATGCAGATATTTCTCTGAAGTTGTGCCTTGAATCCACAGTGCTCCAAGATTTGTGAAGCATTTCCCAACTAGTACTTGGGTTCCGGCATTACACAAAAAGAGAGGCCATCCCATGGAGATCTTATTAAGTGACCACTCCCTGCGGCAAGGCCGTGTAAGAGTCTTCCTACTCGGTCCTAATACCATTCTCATGGGTAGTCAGTCTAAGGAAGTCATCTGCAGAAGCCTCACTGGTATAAGCTGGGCTCTCACAGGAAGGTGGGATCAAACCAGGACCTAGACCCGGCTGCAGGAGAGAGCTGGGCAGTGTGACAGGACACACAAGCAGAGTGGAATGTAATGGAGACTTATGACTGGTGCTATGATGCATCTAATCAAGAGGGAACTTTAAGAAAGACTGGCAGCAGATGGTTACATCCCAATAATGGTGCCCGAGGTCCATTACTGCATGACCATGGAAGGAATTATGGGTGGGCAACAAGCTAAAGCAAGACCAGAAGAACGCAAGTACCAAGCAGAGAGCAAGAGCAAAGGGAATGAGGCAAGACAGACCTGGAAAGGAATAAAAGCCCAGTTATGAGTGCAAAGGTGCAAGTTAGAACAATCTAGGCATGGAGAACCACTTGACCTTGAGCTACTGATTCAAAAAATTGTGTCTATAAATATATGTGTGTGCCTTATTATTTATTTAAAACATCCATACTGCTTTCTGTGTTTTAGTCACCATTCAAAATGGTTACAAACATTTATTTAAAGCCTGCAACAACCCTTCAAGGCAGATACTAGCATTGTCCCTATTTTATTAATCAGGCAACTGAAGCACAAAGAAGTTAAGAAATGTGTCCAAGGTCACAGAGTTAAAACTTAATCATTATTTCAAACTTTACCTAGAACACGGCAAGCCTTTTTAATTTACAAACAGGTATTCTTTTCAGCTCCATAAAATGACATGCCTAATACATTTTTATTATTCTCTATTGCTGTGGAATGACTCTTTTGGAGTGATTCTTTTTCTAGGGTTGAACATTCACTTTCTCATCTGCGTATCTATTATCTTTTTATTCATGTTTTATTTTGCCTTTTTCTCTGAATTTGAAGAGAATATTTCAACTTCATCTTTGATTTCTTCTTTTTAACATTTCACTTCTGTTTTCCTTCATTGCAGATTTTTATTCCAATATTGCATTTTGATTTCCTAAAATTCTTTTATTTAACCCAGTTCCCTTTTTTCTTTACCTCTACCTTCATTTCAATTTGATTTCGCTTTGTAGCTGCTCATTCCTTAAAATAAGAATGGGTCATCTTACATTTCATTCAGTGCATGTAGCAAGGAGTTTGTAAAATTGCCTTCCACTCTATGGGTTAAAAATTGCTTTCTAGGGTATCTCTTCTTCTGAGTATTTTGGATAATTCTACTTTCTTGGAAGTTTGGAGGAATAAAATGTGGAATATCTGTCCCACTACCCCCCCACACACACATTTACACAGTCCACTTGGGTTCCAGCAAATTCCAGCTCTCAGATACAGATCTGGAGTAAATATTGATGTGCACAGCCTTGAGTCCAGATTCTGAGGTCTAACACAATTTAGTGTAGCTCTGGTTGGTCTAGTATGAGACGTTCTGTTCTTGGTGTCAGATTTCCTGACACACAACAGAATTAGAACAGGCTGCAGCTCTTCGTTGAGTAAGTAGAGTACATAAATGGCTTCTCACTTGCTCAACAGAAGCGCCTGTGCAAAAGAAATTCAAGGGGAAGGAGAAATATGTTTTCTTAAGAAAAGAAAAGAAAAAATACCTAGTCCAAAAAAAAAAAAGAAAGAAAGCATGGCCATGGTGTGCCTTGGGGAAGAAGATTCAAAAATCCTTTCTGATTTACTCCATACTTAAGAAACGAAAAAAAGCCATAGCCCATCAGACCAGTAATAAGAGTTTAAGGCCAAATAATTGGATACCACATATCTCCTTTCAAAGAAAGGAGGTTGATCCTGCTACTGGAGCAGATGGTACCATTCTCAACATCAGAGTAAGGCCTCAAAGTGAGAGAATTCATGCTGGCTAGCTCACTAATCTGTCCCATTTCTGCTTTTGGGCAATCAGGCATATGGAAAGTTTAGATTTTGACAGTGAATCTTGTTAAATGATACATATAGAAGATACACTAATATCAAGCCAGCGTTTAATCAGGTAATGACCCATTAATAGATGAAAGGGCAAAGCAAGGCCTTTTGGTGTAGGAGATTTCTAAGAAATCTAACCTAAGATTTCTTCCATCATACTGTGAACACTATTCTCTATTCCGTCCTTGTCCTATTGAAACAGTAGCCTTAATGGTATGGAAATTCTTGGAATGACATCTCAAAAACAAAAACCAATTTGGATGAAAGAATACAAAAAAGGCCCAGATGGCTTTGCTGTGCTCACCATTGTAAATGAGGACGGCGGTCCACAGCAGCCAGAGTGCATCTGTTCTCCATTTTATTCAATTACTTAATTAGGGTAATGTTCTCTCTTTCATTGTCACTGTTTTAATAAAACAGAAAAATCAAAGTTAAGTTGCTATTTGGTATTCTCTGATAAGTAGAGTTTTAAGTGTACAAAAGTATTCTCTAATATTTCAGTAAGTCCCAAATACATGTCTGTGTCTCTCTTCCCATGAACTTAATTCCCCATCGGTGCATAAAATCTCTCTTCGAGCAGAGGAAAATTTGGGTCCAGTCAGACTTCTGTTATCCCCTCCATCAGATCTATCACTGTGTTGTTGGGGGAGAAAGTTGGCAGCAAGGAACACCATGATTAATCACATTGTTGTTTCTTTACCTCAGATAAATCTATCTCACGTCCTTTGTACTGAGTTGTCCACTCAGTAAAATAGGTTATAAATGAACAAGGCTCAGAATGGAAATCCCCTGGTAATATGACAGATATCTAGAAAAACATTTTCTACTTCTTTGGAGTTATGGCACTTTTCAGAAACCATTCTGCCTCTCCACTTTTAAATGTACGTATAAGGTTCTAATGAAAAAGGGTTTATCCCCTTAAAAATTAAAAGTGATGTTTTGGCAGAGAAGGAAGCCTGATAAAATGGCAGGGAAAAAAAAATGTCCTCTGAATGGGAAAAAAAAATTAGTTGCTACATCTTCTAACTACCATGGATGGACTATGAACATGGGATCTTGTAGACCTGCAAATTCACACAACTGAAAGAGACTCAAAGTCCACTGTATCCACATTAAAACTTCCTGGGATGCATTTTAAGAATATTGAGCCCTAAACCCCACCCCATAGAATTAAATCCAAACCTTTTAGGAAAGAACTACAGATCAGTATTCTCTAAGCGCCCCCTGGAGATTCTAATGTGCAGCCAGGGCTGAAAACCGCTTGCCTTTCAACAAATGAAGCAAGAGGAGAATCGGGGAATTCAAATCACTGGGCTGAAAAAGACCATAATAGGGGATGAGGAGGGCATATGTGGGCATCTGAAATCCGTCCCTCTCTGAGCTGAATGTTAGCTTCATACTTTAGAAAGGAAGGAAGACTAGACATTCAAAAAGAAAGAAAAGACCACTTGAGTGTTATTTAGAAGAGCACAGAAGGCAACTTAAAACCTCTGTCTATGAGTTGGGAGCTGGTGATGAGAAAGTTGCTCTCAGGGTCAAAGTAACACAACCAAAGTACCAAAGGCGGATGTGCCCTTGAAGGAATAAACAGTTGTAATTTATAAAAGTCAAAGCAAAACAAATCAAAAACACTGTTTTACCTAGGCTATATTAATTCTTAACTTTTTCTCTGATGTGTATATTTATTTCATATTATAATCATTTGAAATTAATAAGTAGTTCATTCTGTGATTTGAAGAGAATATTTGCTTTGGTGGAAAAAGCATGGGTGGGTACCCGAGAAGCTTGTAGAATGGTGACGGTCAGGGAGGAAACAACATTAAGAAATCTTCTTTTTTTCTTTTACTGAATCGAAGAGGAAAGAGGCATAGTATCACGTTTAAAAGTTCGTTCTGGGGGCGCCTGGGTGGCTTAGTCGGTTAAGCGTCCGACTTTCGCTTAGGTCGTGATCTCGCGGTTCGTGGGTTCGAGCCCCACATCGGGCTCTGTGCTGACGGCCAGCTCAGAGCCTGGAGCCTGTTTCAATCTGTGACTCCCTCTCTCTCTGACCCTCCCCTGCTCACGCTGTCTCTCTCTCTCTCCTAGAAATAAATAAAAACATTAAAAAAAAAAAAGTTCGTTCTGTGCGCCTTAGCACACATTTCAGAAACTTTCTCCTAGATCAGCTGCCAGTCCTTTAAGTGCCTTGGTAAAAATTTAGTTTTGCTACCACCATACTACTCCCTGGAGGCTTTAAGAACCTGAGTAAAAAGAGGCTAAGGAAAACCATGATCCAAAGCAGCCTAGAACTCAGGCCCTCATTCTTAGGCTCCCTCCCGAGCTTCTGACCTAGAGCAGCCACCACCTGCACACCTCTACCTACTGGCCTCCTACGGACCCTACAGCAGGGAGCTCTGTCATATCCAGGAGGCCTGTGTGGGTCCAGCTGCAATCTGTGTTTGAATTTGACCACTTTGTCTTCTGCATTGGTTTACCTGCTGTTTGCACAAAATCCAGTTCAGATTTCTTTGACTTTAATAAATAACTGATTTGGGGCTTCGTCTTAGAAGTAATGATGTTAGCCAGAGTTCCCAAAGAAAGTGTCTTTTATAATTCACAGTATACTTCATGTGAATTTAGCCCAGATATAAAGGTTATAAATCCCAGACTGATCTGAGGAGGACAACATCACTCATGCTTCTATCTGATACTTGACAAAAACAGATTTTCTATTGAGGTAGCAATGTATCCACTGTAACAGAAAAGATTCTTTTGTTTTGAGCATGACAAACTATGCTGATACCCTTTCTCCTTGGTGACTCATATAAGAAAGTTTCAGCTGTCCTGACCAGACCAGGGTCTATTATGGCCAGTGTCCCATCTAGTTAGAACTTCCCAACCCACAAACTTTGGCTCAGAGAAGTAAAGCTAGACTAGGTCTTGTGAGGAGCTGGTGACACTGACACATCACTGGCTCCTTGACCAGAAGCTGGATACCCATGGATGGACAGCGAATCATGAAAGGACCTGTCATTAAAGACACTGCCCAGTAGAGGTGATAGATATTGATCAAGCAGAGTAGCAACCCACTGCCTTTGGACTAGAAATACCAGAGAGGATTGGCTAGATCGAACCAAGTTGAGAGTGGAGCAATCTCATGCAAAGAAGCTAAGACCCTATAAAAAAGACATCATGCGGGGAACCTGGGTGGCTCAGTTGGTTAGTTGTCTGACTTCGGTTCAGGTCATGATCTCACGGTCCTTGAGTTCCAGCCCTGTGTCAGTCTCTGTGCTAACAGCTCAGAGCCTGCTTATGATTCTGTGTCGCTCTCTCTCTCTCTCTCTGTCCCTCCCCCGCTTGTGCTCTGTCTCTCTTTCTCTCTCTAAAAAATAAACATTTTTAAAAAAAGACATTATGTGGGCCCCAAGGCCGTCCTGGACCCTGAATAGCTTCCCAATCCCAGAACCCAGAGAATTACAAGAAAATTTCCATTCCTTGCAATTATAGGTCTCATACAATGGAGTGAATGCTGTACATTGAACTCAGTTCAAATTCTACTTCTGCTACTTACCAGGTAAGAGTCCTCAGTAAACTTGTTTAGCTTTCTTAAATTTGATTCTCTAATTTGTTAAAGAGAAAGCATACCAGTTACCTGGTCGCAATGTTAAAAAGTTAATATAAAAAAATTTTGTATGAAACTTAGAACAACATCTTGTACATGAGTAGTCAATAATGTTAGATATTGTTTTTATTATGACGATTAAATAAGATAATTAAGGAATAGGGGCACCTGGGTGGCTCAGTCAGTTGAGTGTCAGACTTCAGCTCAGGCCATGATCTCACAGTTCATGAGTTCGAGCCCCACATCAGGCTTGCCGCTGTCAGCATGGAGCTCTGCTTCAGGTCCTCTGTCCCTCTTTTACTCTGCCCCTTCCCCATTCATTTTCTGTCTCAAAAATACATTAACATTTAAACAAAAAGCTAATTAAGGAACGGTTTCAGGCATAAAATAACCCTAATAAATGGTAACTATCAGAACAGTCTCTACAAGTAGAAGATAGGCTCTAAAGCAACATTTCTATGGTTAGCAGAGTGCTGTTACCCATGTTTTCTCCTTACTAAGTGAAAACAAGGGAGGAGGCTTGCTGAGAAACCCACAGTGTTCTGCGGGCAGGCATGGTGAGAAGGCCCCTCCTGGGACAGAGGCCAGTCTTATCCACTCACAGAGAATTCCCATTGTGCCACTACCACTCCTTTTCCCTAGAAGGGTAAGTGTTACTAATATGAAACAATTTAAGTCAAATCTAATTAAAATAAAAATATCCATTTCAGCAGACTCCCAGCAGGCTTAGCTACAGAAGACTAACAAATTTGGAAGGAGGTACTAGAGAAAGAGTGTCCTGAAAATCTGGCCTCTTGCTCTGAGTCTGTTATGCAAGGAAGAAGGAGGACTCTTAGATGGAACATAAGAGTCAGCTCCCCAAGTTCTGACAATGGCCCCCCAGCCTGCCCAGCCACAGGCTACTGTGAGCGTGGTTGAGGTAGGTGCCTGAGTAAGCTAAGACACAGGACAGAGGAGTCTATGGTGTCTTCTCACTGAGGGCTTCTGCTATATTCTAGAGATGCTGTTGGAGCTCAGAGGACAAGGGGCTAATGGATCAGGAATAGTTGCCAAGGGATGAAAAATAGGAGCTGAGGGTTGGATGAGAAGTGTAGATGGAGAAAAGTCAACTGCCGGGAGCCACACCGGCCTCTCTGGATGGCAATCACGGCAAGGAAGTGACAATGTTTGCAGCTTCTGCCATGAGAAATGAAGACTAGTATCTCCTTCTGCTACTACTGGCTCATGCTGGAAATGAGCCTGCTGGTATTGACCAGGCCTCACAATATTCCATATCAGACCCATATTCTGAATACAGATACCTCATAAGGAAAAGCATATTCCTGCCTTTACAAAAGAGACTTTAGATGAGAGCTCTGTGGGCAATTGTCAAAAGGCTCTTCCTATGGGCCTTGCAGATCCAAGACTTAAGGGATTAAGAACACAAGAGTTACAACTGAGCCTGGCCCTGAGACAAACAGCCTATTTCAGGGCAGAACATAAGTTACTACATATATCTTTGCTAATTGGTGAAGCATAGCAGTCCCTTCCTCAAGGCCTACATTCCACAAACACCCTCCCTTACACTGGCAACTGGGATGAGGATAGATAAGAGTAGCTAAAACATAAACCCAGGTGCAAAGATGGACACATTTAGGGCCCCCATGTTAGTTTCCACAAATAAACCAATTCAGAAACATTTATCTTCTTGAGGGCCAGACAGAATGACTCCTAGCTTATCTATATACAATTTAACTTGTATGTTATGCTGTTTTTCTCTATGAACATTCTGTTAATTGATATCACAAAAGGCCTCCCATTGTAAAAAATTCCTTTCTATGACTTCATCTTGTTGCTGAACCTTAAAATAAAGACACCAAAACCGATAGGACAGAGATGCCTGCCTGGTGATCAGAAAGAATCTCGGGGCTCTCTCATTCTCTTTCGCCGACACCGTCCATCCTTCAGGGACCCCTGGACCTGTCGGAGCCGGTGTGGCCTCCGGCAGTCAACATTTAAAAACATGTTTTTTATTATTTTTTGTTTTAGAGAAAGAGAGAGCACGAGCAGGGGAGAGAGGTAAAGGGAGAGGGAGAGAATCTTAAGCAGCCTCTATGCTCAGTGTGGAGCCCGAAATGGGGCTTGATCTCATGACCATGGGATCATGACCTGAGCCAAAATCGAGTCAGATACTCAACTGACTGAGGCACCCAGTTGGCCCCAAAATTCAGTATTTTTAATGTTTATGTAAATATAAATAGTAAACATTAATAGACTTGATGTGTTTATTAAATCTGTTGACTCTTCCATACTTAAGGCAAGTGGTTTCTGTAAGCTCACCTGTCTGAACCCTGCTAAGACTGGAGTTTTCTTTTAATCATTCAAATAAAAAAAGAAAATGGAGACCCAGTGCCAGACCCTCTATAAAGTGCATTGAAATATGTTACCCCTCTAGAGCCTTTACCACTAGAGCAAGCAGGAGATATGAGTTGTTCATGATTTAACAGAGTCTGTTTTTGCACAATTGGTTTGGTTTCACACTTTGAGCAATTTTTAAAAATAGCGACTACTATTAACCAAATTGAACCTTTTTCTCTGTTGTCCCCATGTCTTAGAAATGAGAGACATCAGAGCAGTACTTTATTTATTTATTTTTTTAAAATATTTTTATTTATTTCTAGGAGAGAGAGAGAGAGACAGAGAGAGCGTGAGCAGGGGAGGGTCAGAGAGAGAGGGAGACACAGACACTGAAACAGGCTCCAGGCTCTTAGCTGGCTATCAGCACAGAGCCCGACACGGGGCTCGAACCCACAAACCGCGAGATCATGACCTAAGCGAAAGTCGGACGCTTAACCAACTAAGCCACCCAGGCGCCCCCATCAGAGCAGTACTTTAAAAACTATCTTCCACAACAATATGGTTCCAAGAAATATTAATGCATATTATAAGAAAAAAGGATGATTTCTGTTAAATAAGTTTAGAACCTCACAATGTACATAAAGATATCAAAGGCTTTAGAAGTCCTGTGGTAAAACACACAGACACAGACACAAACAAACAAACAAACAAAATGAAGCTTGGCTTAACTCAGCATTCCCCAAGCTTACTTGATGAAAGTATCCTGTTTTCATGGAGTACATCTTTAGGGACTACAGAACAGGATTCCCATCGCATTAGTTTAAGAAACACTGCCTTCAAGTGTGTCATTATTAAAGTATCTGGCCCTACAACTGAAAGAAACAAATAAGCAAACATTTTCTATAACGTCCCTGACCAAAGGATATTCAATTGAGACTCTGCTTAAACCGTGTCCCATAACTAGAAAGACACCCAGTTTTAAGTCTAGAGACTGACTAGTAACAAGTGAATGGAAACCGGAGTTGGAAGAGCTGGGCTCTGAAATCCTACTGGCCATAAGTTTTTGTCCTCTGAGTCCTGGGGTAAGTACTGAGTCCTTCTGTATAAAATGGCCATGGTGACACTAACCTTATAAAGTTTTATAGCTCATTGTCTCTGTTGATATTCCACTGAGCCAAGATTTGCTTCCTATCTCTTTATTTCTGTTACTGTGTCTTCTGGAGACAAACAGAATTGGATGAAAATTGTCCCACTTTCACCTAACGTTCTCTCAGATCATAATTACACTGAACTTCTGAAAATTCCCTTTTCTGGGATTTGCTCAGCTCCTTAACTACAGCTGTAAAGTGAGAAAAAATGAAATTGACTTTTTGCAAAATCATGGGATTTTTTTTCTCTACAGACACAATTGCTAATTGTGATCAAAGAATATAAAAGGATATTCCTAATATTTTTTATCAAACATGGAACCTAATATTTCAGGTATGATCTCACCTCAGCAGAAAAGCATTCCCACCATGTAGCCATTAGTCAAGCTAAGTTTGGGTTCTTGTATTTACAACTATGGGCTATTTAAGGCTCAACTGATCTTCTGTTCGATTAAAAGCAAGATCTTTTTGCTAGAAATGTTACCAAGCTGTGTCTCTCTAATTTGTATAATTGACTATTTAAACCTAAAGAAGGGGAGCCTGGGCGGCTCAGTCAGTTAAGTGTCCAACTCTTGATTTCGGCTCAGGTCATGATTTCACAGTTATGAGATTGAGCCCCACAGCAGGCTCTGTGCTATCAGATTTTCTCTCTCTCCCTCATTCTCTGCCCCTCTTCTGCTTGTGCTCTCGATCTCTGAAAATAAATAAACATTTAAGACTCTAGAGAAAAGAAAATATTAACAAGATTATAAGAGAAAATACATTTACAATATTATACTATATTTACTGAAAGTGTTGTACTATATTTATCGGAAAAAAAATCTATGTATAAGTGAACCTGCAAGGGGATCCTGGGTGGCTCAATCAGTCAAACATCCAACTCTTGATTTCAGCTCAGGTTGTGATCTCATTCGTGAGACTGAGCCCTATATTGGGCTCTGTGCTGACAGCATGGAGCCTGCTTGGGATTCTCTCTCTCTCTCTCTCTCTCTCAAAATAAATAAACATGTGAACACAAAAAAGCAAAATAAAATAACCTAAAAGCAGTACTTTATACCATACTTTTTCAGGGTCAAACTTGCTGATTTCAACCCAGTGTTCTGACCTCTTGTGTTGCTCTTTGATTCCAATGTGATAGCTCTGAGTCATCTGATGAGCTCCTGTCTCTCTTATACAGCTCCATCCAAGTCTTGGCTGAAAGTATTGAGCAGAGGCTCATCAGCAAAGACAGTTCTTCAGCAACAGCAGTGTCCTCAACTCTCAAACCAGATTATAGCAAGGAAGTTAAGGTGTTTGTCACACACAGTGAGAAAGGAAATTGCACACTACTGCCAATATTCCACTCTTCCTGAAAATAAATAGAAATGGCCTTTCAAATGCTGGCAAAATGAAGTTGAAGATATCTTTAAAAATTCTTCCTTCAATAATAAGATGGCAAAAGGAATTCCTGAGAAACTGCTTGTTTATATGTCTATGAACTTTTGCTGTGAATGTGAAGCAGAACTAACAGTTGTCTGCACAGTCTCCTCTGAAAGGAAGCAAAAGACTTTTATGCCCACAAATATTACATTTGTGTATTCACTCATTCATTCAATCAATAAGTCATCAAGCATATATTAAGGATTGCATTCAGGGAAATAGTGAGCTCTGTACATTTACAGATAAAGGAAGCATATCCTTACCCTTGAAAGATGAATCACATAAAGGGGGTGATACAAACTCAAATGACGAAAGAAAACGTTAGAGCTTTACCACCTAATTCAGAGTTTAGCAAGGTGACATGAAACTAGGATACAATAATACCTAGTAGTTTATCTATATCCGTATAGCTAAATATATTTATACATCTACACCTATATTTATATTCCAAAACAACCACAGGAAAAGGTTATGGAAGTTCTAATTTAAAATCTCAATGGAGAGGTGGCTGGGTGATTCAGTCAGTTAAGCATTGACTCTTGATTTAATCTCAGGTTATGATTTCACCATTCATGGGATTGAGACCTCTGTGGGTTCTGCACTGACAGCATAGAGGCTTCTTGGGATTCTCTCTCTCTCTCTCTCTCTCTCACTGCCCCTTCTCCATCATACCCTCACTTTCTCTCTCTCTCAATATAAATAAGTAAACTTAAAAAAATAAAATAAAAGTCAACAGACAGTAAAATATATCTCTGAACAAACAATAACACTGTGATATATTTTATACAATAAAACTATAAATGTTTATTTGCACAAGTCACACAGCTTGAAAGTAGTAGAAAAAGATTCAGGGATAGGTCATCCACTTCTTGAGACTGCATTAAAGCCTAACTTTATCACTTTCCCCTACTAGAACGACAAACATCAAAACACGTATTCTCAGTGGTGTAGAGGATACAAAAAAACTCTCAAGAACTGATAGTGTGAATACAGATCTCATGGTTTTGTAAGGCAACTCTCCATGTGTATTAAAATGCATTAAAACGTGCATATCCAACCTATAAATTCAAAACTATGCAAAGTAATTTGTGTCATGATGCTTATTGTAGAGTTGTTTATAGTGGAAGATTGGCTAAATAAATTTTGGTGCACCCACATAATGGAATACTATGCAGTCATTTAAAAATGACAAGAAAAAGTCAAAGCTCCAGGGACAGAAGACTGACTGGTGTTGCGTGAATGTTGAGGGGCGGGGGAGAGTGGGCACTGAGAGTAAACAGGTGTAAGGGAAGTACTGGGGTGATGGAAATGTCCTGCAGCTGAATTGTAGTGATGCGTGTGCAACTGAAAAAAATGCACTAACAACTCATTAAACTGTACGCAGAATCTGTAAAATTAAATAGTAATTACCAACAGATGTTCTCTCTAAGGATAGAGATTACAAGGGACTTTCACAATAAATAGTCTGTATTATTTATATATTGCAAAATGTTGTAATTATGAACTACATTTGTAACCAGAGAAAGTTCCTAAACAATATCATACAAATATCCACTTTCCCAATAAAAAGATAAAGATGACTATTAATTTCGCTATTTTCCAATGAATGAAGCACAAGTACTAAAAAATAAGATATAGCTACCATTATTCGTGATGATTTGATTATCTGAGAAACCAAAGAGAATCAACTAAAAGTCTATAAAATTTTAGTGATGTTAGTTACATGGGTAGGTATGAAATAAATATTCAGAAATCAGTATTTTCCTATCTATTTACAGTAATCAAAGAGAAAATATAACAAGAATAGAAATTAGAGAAGAAACAAAAGTTTACAACCTATGTAAAGGAAATCCTAGACTTCCCACAGGGTAATAAAAGAAATATAGAATAAATGCTATTTTTCTAAACATGATTACAGATTTTAATTTTTTTAATTTTTTAATTTTTTAAGTTTATTTATTTTCTTTGGGGGGGCAGGATAGTGAAAATGAGAGAGACAGAGAGAGAAAGAATCTCAAGTAGGCCCCGCATTGTCAGCACAGAACCTAACATGGGGCTCAGATCCACGAACCATAAGATCATGACCTGAGCCAAAATCAAAAGTGGGACACTTAACAGACTGAGCTAGCCAGGCACCCTGATGACAGTTTATTAAAGAGGTCAATTATGCCCAAATAAATCCATAAATGTAATGTAATTTCATTAAAATGTATGTGTTTAGTTTTGTACATTTAAAAACAACATAAATAGTAACTGCATAAGAATAAAAGTCTTTTCTAAAATCATAACAATTAGAGGATAATCATGTATTAAGTACTAAAATTCACTATAGACCCATAAATATAAAGAGAGACATTGACATTCATATATATTTGACAAATCAGAGAAGCAAACTATCATCCCTCAAATATATAGAATAATAAATCCTATGATAAGATGTTATTTCAAATTAGAAGGAAAAGGAAGAACTATTCAGTAAGCACTATGGGAGTCACCTAACAAGTTTAAAAACTTAAGTTAGACTTTCATCTCATTTTACAGTGTGAAACAAATATGATGTATATTTAAAGCTAGAGTCGAAGATTCTAAAGACAATATCTTTGGGTTTTTTTTTTTAAAAAATGCAAATCTAGTGACAACACTCCTGTGAACACTGTTTTCTAATGTTATGGAGACCAAACATGAATATGAAGATCAAAAAGACAATAAATGTAGAAGCATCCAGATCTAGGGGGAAACAATTTCAACTGTCTGCAACAGTGTGGAGTATTAGAATTAACTGTATTTTTAAATCAGACAGATTTCTACTGAAATCCTACTTCTACCACTTTACCAGCCAATTGTTCAATCTCTCTCCTTGCCTTAGTTTCCTTTTTATGTAAATTAAAATTGAAGAATGCATATATTTTACCCTTAAACAACACCGGGGTTAAGGGTGTTGACCCCCAAAGAAGTAGAAGATCCATATGTAACTTTTGACTTTCCAAAAAGTTAACTACTAATAGCCTATTGTTGACCCCAAGCCTTACCAACAACATAAACAGTCAGTTAACATATATTTTGCAGTTATATGTATTATACACAGTATTCTTACCATAAAGTAATCTAGAGAAAGAAAATAATAACAAAATCATAAGAGAAAATACATTTGGAGTATTATACTTATTTATTGAAAGTGTTGTACTGTATTTATTTTTTAAAAATATGTGCATAAGTGGACTCAAATGGGGCACCTGGGTGGCTCAATCAGTTAAGCATCCAATGCTTGATTTCAGCTCAGGTTGTGATCTTATGATTCATGAGATCGAGCCCTGCACTAGGCTCTGTGCTGACAGCATGGAGCCTGCTTGGGATTCTCTCTCTTCCTGTCTCTGCCCCTCCCTCTCTCTCTCAAAATAAATAAATAAACATTAAAAAATTAAAATAAAAGTGAGCAGACTCGCTCAGTTTAAACCTGTGTTGTTCAGGGTGAACTGTAATATGTTTTAGATATGAGAATTAAATGAAATAATCTATGCAAAGCACTTTGCTGGCACTTAGGTATTAAGTGAAAGTGCTCCCTATCCATCTGTATTAGTCAACTTGAGCTACCATAACAAAATACCATGAACTGGTGACTTAAACAACAAAAATTTATTTCTCACAGTTCTGGAAGCTGGAAAGTCCAAGATCAAGATGCCAGCCCATTTGGTTCCTGGTGAAGGTTGTCATCCTGACTTGCAGTCAGCCATTTTCTTGTTGTCTTCATTTCGTAAAGAGAGAGAACAAGCTTTCTGGTATCTCTTCTTATACACACACTAACCCCATCATGGGGACCCTACCCACATGATTTCATCTAATTCGGCTTACTTCCAAAGACCTTATGTCCAAATACCATCACATTGGGGATCAAGACTTAAACATGTGGATTTGGTGGTAGTAGGGTCAGGGACACAGATATTACATCTGTAATACTTGCAACCCCCCTTTTCTCCAAATACTTGGGGGACAAGAAATGATAATTACTAGGCTGCTTAGCTATGATTTTTACTGTTTCCTTAATACTTTAGATAGATAAGAACTTTCATCAAAACATTCAGAGAATTTTATTAAATTCAGAGAATTTTATTAAATAGTGGGTACCGGTAATAACTACCTACTATTTTCCAGATAACATCTAAGTACTGGGGTTACAAATGTTATAAAGATTAATAAATTGTACATGGTTCAAGCTTTCAGAGAGGTTCACAATCTATCTACCGACAAACAATATTTTGTTTCTTCCTTAAAAACCACTATCCTCCCCCATGGCAGTCTTAATATTAAGAGTTTTCATATTTCTTTGGCCATTTTATTTTTGAAAAAACAATTCAGGTAAGCAGGAAGCCATTGTTATATCCATTGAATATATGAAGGAAATAAGTGCTTAGAATTTAAGGACAAGAAATAATACTTATATATGCTTAGCACTAGAGAAAGAGATGAAATGAAGGAGTCCGGGTATCTAAATGTCTTTGCTTTCTTGCCAGACTGTATTCCTTAAGGGAGCAGGCCTCTTTGCACTCTTCACAAAATTTAAACCAAGTATCTTTTCTAAAATTTTTACTAAAATAATGTCTCCATTTGATCCTTACAACACCTTCATGAGCAAGAAGTAACTCTCTTCCTTAGTATCTTCATAAAACAGAAGTGAGAAAGGGTCATAGTATCAATCTTTTTTTAATTTATTTTTTTAATGTTTTTAATTATTTCTGAGAGAGAGAGAGAGAGAACATGAGCAGGGGAGGGTCAGAGAGAGAGGGAGACACAGAATCCGAAACAGGCTCCAGGATCTGAGCTGGCAGTCAGCACAGAGCCCAATGTGGGGCTCGAACCCACAAACCGTGAGATCATGACCTGAGCCAAAGTCAGACGCTTAAACAACTGAGCCACCCAGACTCCCCCATAGTATCAATCTCAATAGGACTTAACTTGAAAAACAGTATTTGATAAGTATCCAACCATGCCACAGGCCAGTCCTTTCAAAGGAAGATTTCCATTCATGTTGTTTATGATGCAACATGCAAGAAATAGGAAAATTCCAGGCTATACTTACTCAAGTAATTATCACTGATTGTTTCAGAGAAAGAAACTCAAGTTCAAACCATCAAGTGCTATATATAAGGTGTCACATTGCTGGAGTTTTGTATATTTATTTAATGTTCCTTTTATTTTTCATAAAATTGACTCTAACTTATGGAAAAACATTTAAACACTAAAAAAATATATATATAATGATAAAACCAAGTCCTCTTCTTTCCTCAACTTTGCCCCAAGTCCCACTTGTACTACCCAGAGGTGAGCACGCTTGCTTGGCCCTTGGGGACAATTAGCCACCTAATATTAATGTATATAAATACCTTTTAAAAAATATATAAATGGTGGGGGGCGGCCTGGGTGACTCAATCAGTTTAACGTCTAACTCTGGATCTCAGCTCATCTCTTGATCTCAGGATCATGAATTCAATCCCCACATCAGGCTCTGTGCTGGATGTGAAGCCTGTATATACATACAGTATATTTAACTATATATTTAAGTATATATACATGAGATTATCTTATATTTTATATCCTGCATGTATCAGTAACAATATACTTTGGAGAGCTTTCAAGAACAGCATAGGAAGCTCTGTATCATTCTACTGAATGAAAGCTCATTTCAGAAGAGTCAAAAATGGGATTCATTTTTCCTGACTCTTGGTAACCACTGTCATTTGTACAATTCCAAATAACTTTCTTCCTTAATGAGTTCAAAAACTGAAGTGATAAAAGATCATATTATCAACTTTAATAAGACTTAACTTTAAGAACAGTACTTTATCAGTATCCACTATGCCATGGACCACTCCTTTTCAAAGGAAGGCTTTCATTCATGTTGTTTATGATGCAGCACACAAAACATAGGATAACTTCAGGCAGCATCTTCTTTCTTACAAACACACAGCATGAATCAAAAGACCCAACCTGGTTACTGGTTGTTTCAATGCAACACAAGCTTCAAGTAACTTTTCCTCAGACCTTGCAGCTCAAGAACCCTCAAGTTCACAGTAACAAAAATAAAAAGAACAAGAAAAATAATTAAGGTTTCTTCTCACCTGAGATAGAAAGATCAGACAATCTGATAGTTATAATTCTGAACTGTTATTTTGACAAACACAGACTTTAAAAGACAAATATTCAACATTCAAGTGTAGCCAAAGATAATAGAACTAGTATCTTTTTTCTAAACTTGATAAGGACCTTAAAACACTGCCTTGTTCAATACAAAGAGTGGAGTTCCAGTTACATTGAGACTAACAAAGACAAAACTCCAGAAAGCTCAGAAACATGCAATTCAGTAGGTTTTCTAGAATATAAACCTCATTTAGGTAAAAAGATTAAAACTCCTGTTCAGCAAACATTGGCTTTTCGTGAAGTACAAAATCCTATGTAATCATTTCCCCTAATCAAAGCATTTGCCCTAGGTGTCTTATTGCTCTGTAATCAATGATAATGGATGGATTCTGTAAATTAGAGTATTTATAAACCTTTGCAAAGGAGGAAAGCTGAACCGTCCTTTGCAGCCTCAGAGGAGGGCAAAAATGGAAAAGATGCCCATCTTCCTGCCTCTGGACTTAAAGGCCAACAAAGCTCATTAGCTATTTATCTACCTGTGCGGAGCCACATTCATCATGAGATGCCATTCTTCAATCCTCAACCAAAGGGAGACATGCTAGGAAAGAAAAATTAGTCAAGAAAGCCAGACATTCAAACTTGAAAAAGCAATATAGCTAAAAGGAAAAAAAAATTACTGGTTTAATTCATTTAGGTGTCACATTTGTTATTAATTGCCTTTGCTGTACCAAGCACTGCCTGTACTAAAAATCTGGGTATAATAAAACCCTATCTCCACACTCAAAGAAATCCCAGGTTAGGGTAGGAGACAGAGATGTAAACAATTAATCATTCTGTGTTATAAATGCCATGATGAAAATAAGCTATGGCATTTTTCACGGCCATTCCATTCTATATGGGAACACAGAAGAGGGACCCCCTGAACCCAAATGGCACATAGAATAAGTGCACGGAGAAATTATTTTTAAAGCCTTACTGAGAAACTGGTCACAGTAGTTGGCTTAGGTGGGAAAATATGTGACTAAAACACAGAACTAGAGAGAGACTTACTTTCATTGTATATATGCATTTTGCGACCTTTGAAATGGGCACCCTTTCAAATTTTCACTAATTAATTAATTAAAAATAAAATGGTGACTAAAAGTAATTAAAGGAATTAATCCTTTCCCAGAGTAAAAAACAATAACTGTCTAATATCTGCTAATTCATAGTCAAGAAAAATAGGACTCCATTAATACCCATGAATAAATAATAACACATCTGAATTTTTATAAGCCTGTTTGAAATTCAAAAATTTCCATTTGATAACAAGGTCCCAGGTTTTCATGCAATCACATCATGGACATAACAAAATATGATGCTGGTCAAAGTGCAAATTGCGATAACCCCTTGATAGAACATTGTGACTTTATCTAGTAAAGTTGACGATAAGCATAGATACTAAGTAGGTACTCCAGACAGCTCTCCATTTTTTTTTTAATGTTTTTTAATTTATTTCGAGGAGAGAGTGAGAGACAGCGTGAGCAGGGGAGGGTCAGAGAGAGAGGGAGTCACAGACTCTGAAACAGGCTCCAGGCTCTGAGCTGGCAGTCAGCACAGAGTCCGACGCGGGGCTCGAACCCACGAACCGCGAGATCATGACCTAAGTGAAAGTCGGAGGCTTAACCGACTAAGCCACCCAGGCGCCCCAGACAGCTCTCCATTTTTAATGTGTGTGAGAATCATCCAGAAACCTTGTTAAATCCCAGCCTGCCGGCCCCCACCTCCAGAGTTTCTGATTTAGTAGGTCTGGCAGGTGACCTGAGAATTTGCGTTTCTAATGAATTCCCAAGGATCCTGAGCTGTGGATACAAAGGGCACACTTTGAGAAGGATTGCTTTAAAGAAAAGCATGTACATGTGCACCAGGAAACATGAACAAGGAAGTCCCTAGCAGCACCTTTCATAACACACCAAATTGGAGCCAACCCAAATCGCTGTCAAAAGAAGAATATTTAAACTGTGGTGAAATCATACAATGGATTGCGATACAGCAATAAAAATAAACTACTGCAATAAGCTGTCTGCAGTAATATATATGACTCTCAAAAACATATGGAGTCAAAAGAGGCAACACAAAAATCATACTGAGTATGATTTCAAGAGTATAATGTCCCAAAATAGGAAAAGTGAAACTATGTCATTTACCGATGCAAACATAGACATAATTATAATACAAAAGCTTTTTAATAATAAAAAGCTAGTAAATGGTTATCACATAAAGCAGAATACTTGCTACCGTGAGGGTGGAGTGTGGGGTTGTGCTGGGGGGGGGTCACATGGAGGGTGTCTGGGGTACTAGCAATGCGCTATTTCTTGATGCAGCTGGTTAATTATCACAGTATTGGCTCTATAATTATTGTTAAATTGTACACATGTTTTAATGCACCTTTCTTTATGAATGTTATACTTAACAATAAAAGAAGGGGGAAATGTATTTGAAGGGAAGGGATCATTTAAAAAAACGGGTGAGGCAGGAAAAGCTTCCTAGAGATGCTGAGACATCAGGAAATAACATTTAAATGTGTTGGAATAAAAAGAATTACTAGATTTGAATTTTTGAAAATAGATTTGTTAAAGTCAGGAATTTTTTAGGTATATTATTCTGTGGGCAAAGCAGATCTTAAAATCACCAATTTTATAAAATTCAATAAAATGCTCTCTAATAACTTCTTCTCCTTGCCAATTCAATAAAAACAGATTTGTAAAATACTTTAGTTTATTACTTCTTTGGGAATAAACAAAAATTTAATTGATTGTTGTTAAATATGCTTTAAATCCAGATCAGGCTATTTTCTGTGTTGGATAGGCTGTAGGTACCAAACTGCAAATGGAAAAATCATTTCTGGGACTGAGTCTTTTCAAGTAAATAGTTACCCATCAACAAACACTTTGTGACCCTGCACATTTTCCTCTCTTCTTCCCCTGAAATTAGACAAAAATTATTTTCCTTCTCAACACAGAATCCTCACTTTAATCCATAAGGGATAAATGGTTTTTCAATATATCTGCCTCTTTATCAAAATTTTTATGTGATCAGAGCACATCTGTTAGATTTCTCAGTTTGTTGAATCATTCCTATTTGTTTTTTAGGAGCATCATCCTGGTGTAGAGATTACCTTTCCTTTTGACTCCTGTATCTTTAGAATGATACTTTGATTATTTCCAAAGTTAATAATTACCTCATTATTCTAAATACTGAGCCATATAATTCTCCCTGTACCCTTCTCTAGTCTCCAATCTCTCTAGACTCAAGAGAATCATAGTTTGACCAGGAAGTTATTGGTCTCCCAAAATTCAGAGACTGTTACATTTTTCATCCAAAAGTGAGTTCCCACAAACCCACTATCAAGTCCCTTATTTGGGGCACAAGAGGAAGGATGATGGTCATTCATACACACGAATGAATATAGAAAGGTACATAGAAATATATTCAGGAAAATAATAATTCTAGGCAGTCAATTCCAGAATACCATGATACCCTACAACTTTGTCTCCCACCACCTCTCATGTTTCAGTTTCTTCCTTTACTCTGAATCCTTCTCCCCAAGAACAACAAAAATGTTACCTATAATTTTTACCTCTTCTCCACCATAACACTTCCCTTACACTCGTCTACATACAATGTTACTAACTTTCCCAAGAAATCTCCCCTCTCCAGGCATAATTGTGTCTCCCTCTCTGTCTCCACGGCACCCCATACTAGTCTCTTTTGCAATCCTTTCTCAACATAGTGCAGTTATTTACATATGTGTCTGTGGCTCCTGCTGCTCTTTGAGGAAGTGATCATGTTATATTCATCTCTGAATCTACACCTACTACAGTAACTGATACTCAGTAAACATACTATTGAAACTGAACTCTGTCCTCAACTTTTGCACCATCTTAAAATAATCTCCCGACAAAAGTAAAAGCTGATAGCAGACCTAGAGATACATGGTACTTTGTTAGAAATCTAAGGGAAGGCCCTTATGGAGGCTTACAATCAAAACTGGCATTAAATAAAATACAATGTAAGGCATAAAAAGTGTTACAAATGGTGAAATAGAGTAATAAGCAAAATATATGAGAATGCAGAAGAGAAAAATCTTTCCAACTGATGAACAGAGGAGAATGGGGAAGGACGTCTCCAGGCAGAATGTAAAGCTCCATAAGTGGCACTCTGCCTTTCAATCCCAATTATCTAGATTTGAATTGCTTAGAATTATTTTTTATTACCCACCTCATCTCAGTCCATTGGAAACTCCCAAACACTCCATTTTTGATTATGGCCCCTAAATCCATCGTCTCCTTTGCTATTGCACTCCCACTGCCTCATCCATTACTTTTGACATGAAATGAGCAGCCGTAATAACCTTTTAGCTAATCTCTTTCTTCTTTCTTTACTCCATCAATACATCTTGCACACTCTTTCAAGATTAATCTCAATGTGAAATTCTATCACTTCTCCACACAAAAGCCTTTAATGACTCACATCAACTACCAAATTAATTTCCAGTGCCTCAGATCCAAGGCACAGAACAGTGTAATTAAAACCAACCATTTTAGCCTTATTTCCAACCATCTCCCTACTTTGACCCCAAGTTTTGGCCAAAAGGCCATTCCACATCATTCCCCAACAAGCTCTGCATCTTTCTCCCTCATACTTCATGTCTTTTCCTCTATATGGTATGGTTTCCCTGCCTTTCTCCACCAGTTAAAACCCTGGTCAACTTACAGAAATGGCTCAAATGGCGCTGGTGTCATGTGCTTAATAAAGCCTCCTCGTTGCCTACGTTTCCTGCAAAGCAACATGATCTGTCCCACCGCGAATGTCTATGGCATCATTCTTTGAATTGTGTAGTGTTTTCACTGTCCCTTTGAATGAGACTCCTAGAATTAGGTAAGGCCTCCCACATCTTACAAAATATACCTCTTCCTCAACCCTACCTGTCTATTATGCCAGAAATTGATTTAACAAAGAACAAAATTCTTACCTGAGAACAAAACAACACCTCATTTCTCCACTAAGAACCCTTGAATTACCTGGCATAGGGACCGGCCTTAAGAGTTTTCCGTACAATATATGAAATGGATATTAACTCAGAAACACACCTTCATGGCCAGATAAAACATGCCAAACATGAACCATTCACATTATTGTTTTAGAGAAGAAATGTAAGTATCCCTAGGAGTACGGGACTTGGTGTTACCCACCTTTCTTCCTCACAGTGCCTTATGCCAAGTTGGCTGTGGAAAGCACCTGCTTAGAGAAAGTACATAGACTAAAAGTAAGTCTTAAAGATAAATTAGATTGACAGGTAAGAACTCTCTCTAACTCCTGGAATGCTCTAAAAATCAGAGTCCAGCCAAGATGAAATGCTAAGCTGACACCAGCAGCTAAGTGCAGGATGCTGACTGGGAAACATGGAGACTAAGGACTCTGGGCCTTGGCAGTTCTGCTGCTGAGAACTCTAGATGGCTCTGTTATTGTCAAAGATGGCTCTGTCATTGTCAGAGAAGTCAAGATGGCTCTGTCATTGTCAACCACATCTTGTCAGGCACAAGAAGTCAGAAACAAACAGAAATGTGGGAACCTTGGATCTCCTTCAAACTAAAATTCCATAAATATTTGTTCACTGTTTTTCTAATGGTAGTAAGGCAAGAAGTAATTTTCGACTAATAAAAACTATACACATAAACAGATTTAACTACTAATCTACCTTAAATGCCTGAAGAAAAATCAACTTCTGAAAAAAAAAAAGAATGACTAAAATAGTTCCTTCATTGCCTGTAGTTATGTTCTTACAATTTTCCAAACTAGACACATTTTAAGAAGCATATTAAAAATATGGAATTTAGATGACATAATAAATCATTCATTCCCAATAAATAGAAGCATGGTTTGCATTAGTTAGGTTCAAAATCTCAGGTGACTCTGTATGTCAAGGATGAATGTGTTTGCCGTGTGGCAGAATAATCAATTGAGCTATTATTACTTCTCCTAGTCAAAAGTGATGCAAATTTCCACTGGATAGTATTTTCAGTGTCTGTGGGAGTAGAAATACATTTATCCATTTTATTCTGGTGAGATTCTGGTTAGCACCCTGATACACTAATGCTCCAGCTGGCCTGCCCTGTTAATGGAGCTCCCAAACAGGTATGAGTTACATTGTATGCAGCAGGCATCAAGCCTCTCTCCTCTCCTTAGCTAATTTCCAATCTCTCTAAAAAGTGAAGATTTTGTTTCTTATTAAAGCAATTTCATTCATTAATAGACAAGTAGGTTTTGGGGAAGCTCTACCTGTCCTATGCTTACTTCACTAATGTACAAGGTAAGAATAAATCTGATGTGACTGATAACACCTTTTTTATATCTGTATCTCTGTTTACATATGCATACCACTGATCAAATAAAATCTTGTGCCTGATAAGTTATTTGCCAGGACTTGCTGTTCGAGATACTAGACAGGCTAGAAAGTAATCATTGTAAATTACAGAATATCACAAAGGTGTGAGCCATATCCAGCACAAGTCTCTCATTTTAGAGATAAGAAAATCAGGTTCCAGAAGGAGGAGGGCAAAGTTATCAGATGACACCATGAGTTAGTGGTAGAGTTGATCCCAGGGCCTCAGAAACCCATGTTCTCCCCAACAGTGTTGACCTGGTCAAGAAATCCATAGGTAGACCAGCATAAATTAGGACCTAGTGACCCCTCACCCACAAACTGATGCCTAAAAGCCCCTGTCAAATTTCTGAACAAGAACAGAAAAATGGTGCCCTATATGTGTATAAGTGTATACATTTTAGATTCTTATTTGAGTTTAGACTTTGAAAACAGGCAGAAAATGGAGTATTAGGACCCTTGAGACTGAGGAGCCTAGAGTGAATACCATCAAAAACATAAGAATCTCAGGAATAAAAGTTGGCAAACCCTAAAAATGGGCTTCACAAACTCAAAAATTAAGGATGGAGATGGCAACTCTATATGTTTGTGTAGATCTCAGCTGGAGAAGCAGCCTAAGAAGCCTATAAGATGTTTAGGGGGAGAAATTGTTTTTAGAAATGATATGAATTTATAAAATTTTGCAAATTGGTAGGTAAGGAAAGTTCTAGAACAGGAGCCTATGTGGCAATTGCAGTGAACAATTTCTATCTGTTATCCTAAAGTCAGACTTTAGAGGTAGAACAATAGCACAAAGAGAGAGAGTGAGAGAGACGGAAAGATAGAGAGAGAGAGAGAGAGAGAAGAAAGGGAAAATGAAAGATCAGAGACAATATCTATAGTTGAGAGAAAGGTGCTGACTGCCTCTCCTGGTGTCTCTGACCTTTCCTGGCTACTCTACTACACCTGCTCTAGTGCTAACCCTCCCCGCCACCCTTTACTAATAAATGTAACTGATTTTCTCTGTGTATAGCTGTAGTCTTATTCTGTTTTCATTTCTTGTACCCTCCTTATTAATTTCTGAGAAGTATATAATTTCAGTTTTGATTTATTCTCTGGCCTAGTGCTGAGAAAGTTGGTTTTGTTTTGGTATTGTTTGTCATTCTTAGGGGACTGGATTTTTTTTTTAACTTTTTGTTATTATTTCTAGTTTTATTTCATGGCCAGAGGGTTGGACTTAAATAACTTATGCACTTTACCACTTAAGAGCTTTTCATTATTATAATTGTTCTGTATAATTGTTCCATCACAGAGAGTCAGATCCATCTTCTGGATATTTGGAATCTTTCAATTAGTGGGTAAAATACTATGCTCATAACCTACCACAATACATAGGAAGACACCATAAACATCTCTTCATCCAAACTAACTTTACTTGAGCCATTTTGGTTTGGTTTGTAGACTGTGAATTTGTTAAAGTAGGGGCATAGTTTCAATAGAATAAAATGACCTGAGTCATACAAAAGAGATATCTGGCAGCAAAACGTATTCAGCAGTAAAAATGCTAGATACTCTATAAATATCTATCATTTAAAACTCTAAACAGCCTTAAGAAAGAATCCCAACAATAAAGGGAATTGAAGAAGATAAAGAAATGGAAAAATATTCCATGCTCATGGATTGGAAGAATAAATATTGTTAAAATGTCAATATTACCCAAAGCAATCTATACACTCAATGCAATCCCAATCAAAACTGCACCAGCATTCTTCTCAAAGCTAGAACAACAATCCTAAAATTTATATGGAACCACAAAAGACCCCAAATAGCCAAAGTAATATTGAAGAAGAAAACCAAAATGGGAGGCATCACAATCCCAGATTTTAGCCTCTACTACAAAGCTGTAATCATCAAGACAATATGGTATTGGCACAAACACACACACACAGAACAATGGAATAGAATAGAGAATTCAAAATTGGACCCACAAATGTATGGCCAACTTATCTTTGACAAAGCAAGAAAGAGTATCCAATGGAAAAAAAGACAGCCTTTTTAACAAATGGTGCTGGGAGAACTGTACAGAAACATGCAAAAGAATGAAACTAGACCACTTTCTTACACCATACACAAAAATAAACTCAAAATGGATGAAGGACCTGAATGTGAGACAGGAAGCCATTAAAACCCTAGAGAAGAAAGCAGGAAACAGCCTCCTTGACCTCACCCGCAGCAATTTCTTACTCAACACATCTCCAAAGGCAAAGGAATCAAGGCAAAAATGAACTATTGGGACCTCATCAAGATAAAAAGCTTCTGCACTGAAAAGGAAACAATCAACAAAACTAAAAGGCAATCGAAAGAATGGGAAAAGATAGTTGCAAATGACATATCAGATAAAGGGCTAGTATCCAAACATAGTATCCAAAATCTGTAAGGAACTCACCAAACTCCACACCAAAAATCAAATAATCCAGTGAAGAAATGGGCAGAAGACATGAATAGACACTTTTCCAAAGAAGACATCAAGATGGCCGACAGACACATGAAACAATGCTCAATGTCACTCATCATCAGGGAAATACAAATCAAAACCACACTGAGATAACCACCTCAAGCTGGTCAGAGTAGCTAAAATGAACAAATCAGGAGAATATAGATACTGGCGAGGATGTGGAGAAACGGGAACCCTCTTACACTGTTGTAGGAATGCAAACTGGTACAGCTGCTCTGGAAAACAGTGTGGAGGTTCCTCAGAAAATTAGAGATGGAACTACACTATGACCCAGAAATAGCACTGCTAGGAATTTACCCAAGGGATATAGGAGTGCTGATGCATAGGGGCACATGTACCCCAATGTTCATAGCAGCACTTTCGACAATAGCCAAACCATGGAAAGAGACTAAATGTCTATCGATTGATGAATGGATAAAGAAGATGTGGTTTATACATACAATGGGATACTACTTGGCAATAAGAAGGAATGAAAACTGGCCATTTGTTAGCAACATGGATGGAACTGGAGGGTATTATGCTAAGTGAAATAAGTCAGTCAGAGAAAGACAGATATTATATGTTTTTAATCATATATGGATCTTGAGAAACGTAACAGAAGACCATGGGGGGGGGGGGAGTTACAGAGAGGGAGGAAGACAGACCGTAAAAGACTCTCAAATACTGAGAACAAACTGAGGGTTAATGGGGAGAATGGGGGAGGGAAAGTGGGTGATAGGCATGGAAGAGGGCACTTGTTGGGATGAGCACTGGGTGTTGTATGGAAACCAATTTTACAATAAACTATATTAAATAAAAAAGGAAAGAATGCCAACTGTTGATTTGGCTATAAATATTCACATTCGTTTGTTTATGAAACACCAAGATAATTCGTGTGTTTGGGATTTTTTTATTTCTTTTTTTTATGTTTTATTTTGTTTTCAGTATTGTTGCTTCCTTACCCTTCCTCTCCCTTTTCTGGTAGATTTACTTTCTCTCTTTCATATCTTATTTAGTGCTAAGACCCTGCCCACTATTTTTCAAATAACATTCCTGAAGCAGCATTTCTCCAAATCCAGCAGTTTCCATCAGGCTCATCTAACCATGTATTTATGCGAGCCACCTTTCATCTGTGCAGCTCGGGCTGTCTCAAAGACATTAACTCATAGCTCTTCTGGGACACACTCAGTAAGTCATAATTACATCTACTCTGAACAGAGGACTGTTCAGAATGCCGATGACTAAAGGAAACTCACCCAAGAATCTAGATGAACCTGGAATGAAATTCAGAGTCTCTTATTCACAGCCTAAATTCTCCACATTAGACATTAAAATGTTCATTTTCATGGTTTGAAGTTATCTTTTCCTTTAAGTTTAAAATCATGAGTTTAAAAAAATATTAAATCCAAGGTAGTTAACATATAGTGTAATAATGACTTCAGGAATAGAATTTAGTGATTCATCACTTACATATCACACCCAGTAGTCATCTCAACAAGTGTTCTCCTTAATGCCTATCTTCCAACACCCAGTCAGCAGCCCTCAGTTTGTTCTCTACATTTAAGAGCCTCTTATGGTTTGTCTCCCTATTTTTATCTTACTTTTGCTTCCCTTCCCCTGTATTCATCTGTTTTGTTTCTTAAGTTCCACATATGAGTGAAATAGTATTATATATGTCTTTCTTTGACTGACTTATTTCACTTAACATAATACACTCTAGTTCCATCCATGTTGTTGCAAATGGCATGATTTCATTCCTTTTCATTGCCTAGTAGTATTCCATTGTATGTATGTACATATATATATATTCCATTGTATGTATATACATATATATATGTACCACCTCTTCTTTATCCATTCATCAGTCGATGGACATTTGGGCTTTTTGGTACTGTTGATAGCACTGCTATAAACATTGGAGTTCATGTGCCCCTTCGAATAAGCACTCCTGTATCTTTTGGATAAATACCTAGTAGTACAATTCCTGGGTCATAGGATAGTTCTATTTTTAATGTTTTGAGGAACCGCCATACTGTTTCCCAGAGTGGCTGCACCAGTTTGCATTCCCACTAGAAATGCAAAAGGATTATTCTTTCTCCACATTCTTGCCAACATGTTGTTGCTTGAGTTGTTAATTTTAGTCATTCTGACAGGTGTGAGGTGGTATCTCATTGTCATTTCTATTGTATTTCCCTGATGATGAGTGATGTTGAGCATCTTTTCATGTGTCTGTTAGCATCGGGATGTCCTCTTTGGAAAAATGTCTGCTCATGTCTCCTGCCCATTTCTTCACTGGATTATTTGTTTTTGGGTGTGGAGTTTGATATGTTCTTTATAGATATTTGGATACTAACCCCTTATCTAATATGTCTTTGCAAATATCTTCTCCCATCTATTGGTTGCCTTTTAGTTTTGCTGATTGTTTCCTTCACTGTACAGAAGGTTTTTATCTTGAGGAGGTCCCAGTAGTTCAGTTTTGCTTTTGTTTCCCTTGTCTCCAGAGACATATCAAGTAAGAAGTTGCTGTGGCCGAGGTCCAAGAGATTGTTGCCTATTTTCTCCTCTAGGATGGTGATGGCTTCCTGTCTTATATTTAGGTCTTTCACCCATTTTGAATTTATTTTTGTGTATGGTTTAAGAAACTGGTCCAGGTACATTCTTCTGCATAAAATCATGAGTTTTTGAGGTGGTGAAAATCATAATCTCTACCATTTGTTATCTTAGTGCCTCCCCTAAAGATTCAGAAGAGTTAAGATACATGGCCAAGTAACAATGTTTGAAGCAGAGTAGGACCAGAACCCTAGTCTCTTGACCTTGGCCTGGGATTTCTCTCTTATTGCTTATGATTTGCTTCATGTACCAATGTTCCTTCTCTTGTCTTCTTTTAACCACCCCCTTCTTTTCTGCCTTTCCTCCCCTCTCTAGTACCTGTCAAACTGCTTCATACACAAATGTATTTCTTTTATCTTGCATCAACAACATATAACACAACATAAATTTAAACTAAATTATGTTAAAAGGTCATCTTAAATTGCTGAAAATAATAATAGATCTCTTCAAAGAAATTGTTTTGTTCTGCTCAGACCTTACAGGTAATTCAAAGTAGTCTATTAAAATACTCCCTAAGAGATACCTGTTCTTAAGTTATTATTAGAGGTGACCACATTTTAATCATAAACCATAGGTTAAGCTAATAATGCTTGGTCTACATTGCTAATAATATCACTATTCAAGCATAGTAATGATGTGTACCTGTGCATCAGTTTATACTTGACTAAATGCTTTTAGACCTATTATCCCCTTTGATTCTCAAACTCCAACATCAAGAGATGAAAAGGCACCCTTAATTCCATTTTACATACAAAGAAACTCTTTAAAAACCTTAACTCACTAAGGTTAAATGACTTACTAAAGACCAGACACCAAGAAAGAAGAAGTAGAGATATGCTGCCTCCACACCCTCATATTTTCAACAGCCCCACACTTCAGTTTCAGCCCTTCTCACAGTCCACTAGGCATAAGTTTCCCTGCCAAGACTGTGCTCCTTGTACACAGGGACTGGGGGGTATTTACCCCTGTATTGTCCCCAAGTCTGCACAGAGATATTGCTCAATAAATGTTCCTTGGACTAAATGTGATTGCACTGCGTAATTACATTAAATTGTACCCGGTATAATGTTATCAGTCTTAATTCCAGTTATCTTAAATTGTATTGTGTCAGAAATAAATATGTTTCCTTGTCAATTCCATTGTAATAAATTCTCATCAGATTTTTAATTGTGGCCTTTTAAAAGTCTTTTGTCACTATTACTGTTTTACTCTGATGCTTTTGCAAAAGTACTTCATCATCAAGGAGATTCATGGAAAGGAAAGACCTGTACCCTAAAATGCAGGTCTCTGATAACTTTCAGATCATACCACTGAAGAAGGTATGAATTATAGAACCCTAGTGGAGAAACTGATGACTTCATAAAAGTGTTTAAAAATCAAAATCAACAATAATTAATTACATGGGACAGAATGAACTAAGGAGGATGATTATAATTTTTATGACTACTTGTTTGAAATACTGCTGATTCTTTAGAGTTTTGTTTTTCCAGATTTAAAGAAATGTTTTCTCTTTTCTCTTAATCCACCTATGATTTAGAGCAAAAATGAAACATTTATATTTTTCTCCCTACCTGAGATCTCCAGAATAGAGAAACTCTCAGGGAGTAGTCTCACATTTTCATGGCAATATAATTATTCATATGAGTTTGGTAATAATCTGTTGTCTTTGTAACAGGACACAATTGGAAATATTGGTTATCCTACCAATGAATGTCATGTTTAAGAGAGACATGCATAGGCAGACATGACCAGACAGCTTTAAGGAACTAATATTGACTTTATGGGTCCAATAAAACCCCTTGGAAAAATTAGCCTGTTATCTTGCTTATGGAGTTCCCAGTAGCCTTACCATTTGTGTGCCCTCGAGAAAAGAGGAATTAACTCAAATCTATAGGTATTGCAGGTAAAATCTAATAGCAAGTCATTGGATTGACTTTGTAACCTAGAGAGGCTTTCAAAAGTCCAATCTCAGATTCCTTATAAAAAGTTCCAACAAAGCAGATTTAAAATTCTGTATGGTTAATTGCTTTTCTTGCTGCACTTATATAAGTAATCAGGTCGAGTTTATTGAAATGACTTAATTTGCAGACAAATTAGTCTTACTATGGTCATCTTTGATAGAAATGGGGGTGATTATAGAGAAAAAAATTATGCTTCAGTCGACACTATAATACACACTTGTAGATAGTAGAGTCTAGTTCTGCCAATTGTCTTTGAGGTTTGTTTTGTTTCTTACTGGTAAACAAAAATAGCTTCCTTCAATATCTGACTATAACTCTCCAAACTTATGTTTCCAATTTTTCTTCCAACTTTCTAGCATAGAAGAATTAAGAATTAAAACTGCCCTTTTCACAAAGCCATACAAACTAAATTTGGATGACTTGATATAAACTTCAGAGAAATCACCCCAACAGTTTATGTATAGATAATCTTTGTGCCTGTTGCTATGTGGGCCACTCAGAAAGATCACCAGAGACATTTAAACTGCAAACCAAGAAAATCTGTTCAGAGTACCACTTCCTGCCCTCATTCTATCTGAAGATGCTTTGAGGTTGACATCTAGAAATTTTCTGAACTGGCTACCCTCAAAACTCAGAAATAGGTTAAAAAATAAACTAAGCTAAACTAAACTAAACAAAAATAAAATAAAAAAAGAACTCAGAAACTGGTTTATTATTTGTTCCAGTCATTAGCCATGTTTTTCTTTTGTTTCCATAGAAATGTCTCATAAAATACCTGATTCCTTGAGCAATATGGACCTAAATTTGAGAGTCCAGCTGTACCATCACCACTTAAAATGAAACATAATTGTTAAACTAAAACCTATTTTTGAGACCAAGAGATTAATTCAATGAAATAACAGAGCAATCTACCAGCACAGCTTTTAATATGCAAAGCTTCCAGAGAAGTTTCAGAGGAGGGGACTCCTAGGGTCAGGGCAGGCCACCCCAGAATGTGCCACTTTGGCATACAGGTTATTTTGAGCTGAAGACAATCAAGGCCCAACAGAATCAACACAAGCTTTTAACCTCCACTATAAGTGCCTAAAACAATTTAGATAGGAGGCCTGTATCTGGCAGAGAGCTATCACCAAACATAACTTTTTTTTTTTTTTTTTACATCAGAAAGACCCAGAAAGAAAGTGCCCCATGGCACTGCAAATATTCATTTACCAAACATTTGTTCTTCCCATCTTTCTATGGATTATCTTCCTCCCCATTGAAGTCCCAGAACCCTACCCCTTCTCCTTGGCTCAAGATAGCACACAAACCTCAACTGCCTGACTATTAGGCAACTTCTACATCTTTGTGGGTCTCCCATAGGCATGTAATTAAATTTTTCTCCTGTTAAGCTGTCTCATATCAAGTTAATTATTAGACCAGCTAAAGGATCTAGAAGGGCAGAATGCAAAAATTTTCCTCCCCTGCATACCAAAATCTCTATAGCCATCCTTTGAACTAAAACTGCCTCATTTTCAGAAGATTCTTCAATTACTGGAGCTGAGGATTAAAGCTCTTCTTGCAGGGCCGGCCTCCTCAAGGAAGAAGGTTCCTTGGCTCTAGATTTACAGGTGGCCTGGCAGGTCTCATCCTCTAACCTCTGCCTCAAGGCTCATCTCTTCCAGGAAGCCCTCTCCACATACTCTTCTTCCCCTTAACCCCTTCCTGTTTCATGCACCTCCTGCTGGGTTTTGAACACTTGCAACTTTAGTTAAAACCTGCTCTGCTCTAGAGGCGCCGCGTGCGGGAGGCGGGCTGGGTGTCGCGCCGGGTCGAGTGTGCGCGCGCGGGCTGCGGGCGCTGCGACTCGGGCGGGTGGGGCCTGCGTCCCGGCGAGCGGGTTCGGTGGTGGTTCCTGTTCTCTGCCCTGCGCGGCTGCAGCTCGGGCCTTGCGTGACCCAGCCGGACCATGGCTTCAGCTTTGGAAGAGCTACAGAAAGATCTAGAAGAGGTGAAGGTGCTGCTGGAAAAGACCACTAGAAAAAGAGTACGTGATGCTCTTACAGCTGAAAAATCCAAGATCGAGACAGAAATCAAGAACAAGATGCAGCAGAAATCACAGAGAAAAGCAGAACTCCTTGACAGTGAAAAGCCAGCTGCCATGGTGGCTCCCCTTACAACAGGCTACACAGTGAAAATCAGTAATTACGGATGGGATCAGTCAGATAAATTTGTGAAAATCTACATTACCTTAACTGGAGTTCATCAGATCCCCACTGAGAATGTGCAGGTGTATTTCACAGAGAGGTCATTTGATCTCTTGGTAAAGAATCTAAATGGGAAGAGCTACTCCATGATTGTGAACAATCTCTTGAAACCCATCTCTGTGGAAGGCAGTTCAAAAAAAGTTAAGACAGATACAGTTCTTATCTTATGTAGAAAGAAAGCAGAAAACACAAGGTGGGACTACCTGACTCAGGTTGAAAAAGAATGCAAAGAAAAAGAAAAGCCCTCCTATGACACTGAAACAGACCCTAGTGAGGGATTGATGAATGTTCTAAAGAAAATTTATGAAGATGGAGATGATGATATGAAGCGAACCATTAATAAAGCCTGGGTGGAATCAAGAGAGAAGCACGCCAAAGGAGACACAGAATTTTGAGACCTGAAAGTCATTTTGGGGACTGTGATGTGGAAATACTGATATTTCCAAGGAGGAAATGTTGGTGCGCTGCACAGATAAATTTGACAGATAACTACTTACATAGCCTTCTTGTAAGTAAAGGCAGTGAATTCTCCCATTTCCTACTGGAGAATTTATTTAAATATGCTTATTAAAAACTTCCCCCAAAGATGATTTCCTTAGTAATCTGGGCATTTCCTTCAAAAAAGGGTAATATTGTATTCTTGTGTGAAATGTAAAAAAGCAAGTCTTGCCTAATGATAATGCCACATTGTGTGTATTTTTGTTCAGCTAAGAAATAGAAAACAAAAGTTCTTGTTTGCCTATAAGCTCCTGACATCACCTCCCACCGATGTAAGAATAAGTAAAAATAAAACCTGGATTTTTGCATAAAAAAAAAAAAAACCCTGCTCTGCTCTGCCTATCTCTTCAAATGGAAAGTCACAGGGACCAGCTGTGATTCCTTTGTCTCTACCCAGCATTGTCCAGAGCAACATCTCATGCACAGTAGGCTCCCAGTCAACGCTGACTGATAACAAGATGCTGTGATGATTTTACTAGTCTTTCCTCAGCCCTCACACCGGATCAGACAATCCAGGGTGTCGTCCAGGAGACTAATGACATGACCAAACACAAAGGGCCAAAGCTTTACCTCTGAGCTGCGGCTCTTTTCTATTCATGAACGTTCATGTATTCTATTCAGGATACACAATCCTATCTCCTGCCACCCTGTGCAGTCTCCAAACCACAGGCCATAGCATACACTTGGGTTCTGCAATGAGCAGAGGGTGAGTCTTCAGTTCTACTGCATCAGTGCACAGAGCTCCCTGAAATCCAACTATCCCCTGCATGGCACCCCCATGTGAGGCTAGGGGAATGACATGCACTCACAGTACTTTCAGGTCCTCTGAATGGTTTTACTGCAATGCAGCACTCAGCCTGTTTGCTCTCTAGGAAATGATAGCTCAGCATTCAGTGGTGTGGAAGGAATGGCAGAAGCAGTCGTGATGCTCACTGACTTAATCATGCAGCACTGACAAAGGTAATCAGAGGGAGAGAGACAGAGACAGAAAGATAGAAAGGCAGGGAGAGAAAAGAGAAAAAAAAGGTGAGGAGACAGAATAGAGAGAGAGAGAGAGAGAGAGAGACAAAAGGGGCTGGAGAGAGATGGAAGCAGAGAAGGAGAGAGAAGAGGTAAAGAGAGGCTTAGCAAAACACAAAAGGGTAAGGCTTGATGAGAAGCCTTCTACAATAACTGTTGTTTGGTGGAACCTTGTTCATTTGGTCGCTCCCTCACTGGTAGAACTGAAACCACACATTCCATGATGGGGGGGAGGGGGCCGGCGGGGAACTGAAGCTGACCTTTTTTCTGAAACCGAAGAGAAATAAACCCCGGGGAAACAGAGCTGAAGCCTGGCTGTAGGAAGCCAGTTTATAAACTACTAACAATCCATCCCTCACCTTTTCCCATTCCATATCTTAACTCAATTCTGGCTTCAGGATACCTTAGTGCCTTCTCCTCCGTCAGAAGAAAATTTGTTTTCACAGAAAAGTATCCACATTTGTTAAGTAAGGTCCTGAGTGACCCGTAATTCCTCCTCCCACCCTCTATCCTAAGAAGGATTATTATGTCAAGTCTGATCCCTTAGCACAGGACAGAAGTCTAGCCCATGGGAAAGACCCTCCAGGCCTGAGCTGGTAAATTAGTGTCTGTCCATGCTTGACTACTCCCTCCTAACCTTTTGTGTACTGGGATTCCGGTCCCATCTTCCTGTGCTGGGGAACTGAAGGCCCTTGCCTGCGGACAACACAACTCTTGGCTATTTACCAGCTTTTTTTAAAATGTGATTTTTCCCTGCATAATCATTTCTCGGTTACTTAATGTTTTCTTCTTTTTCTTTCTTTTATTTTTTCTTCTGGTTCTACAGATATTTATTGGGCAAATACACAAACCCAATACAGGGATATGAGAATAAGAACTCATCAGAAACCAGAACTAAAATGCCAGTTCAGGATGTGCCAAAGCTCGTAAGCATGAGAGGCCACTCCTTGCACCCCAAGATCTTGTTGAAATCCCACTGTAAAACCTGCGTGCCAAGGAGCAGGACTCTGCAACATTTAATTCCAGCCATAAGTGGCCTAAGGCAATCACATCCTTCATTTTTAATTTGTACTTAAATAACCTGATACAGCTTTTAGATGAACTGAATATGGCCTACAAAGATGCCTGTGTGAAGGGGAGCAGAATAAGAGGTCAGCACAGAGATGAGTCACTGCCTATATTAAGGTCACACAATTACTGCAGTTGACAGTAAGCTGGGCATGGTAATCTTCACAAAGTAACCAAGTCACACCACCTAAGAAGACACTGACATTGGAGCTGGACCTGCAGGGATGATAGGAGTTCACTGACAGAAGAGGGAAAGGTAAGGCAGAATGTTCTAGAAGAGGGATCAAGGACTGAATTCTGCCCTGACACAGTGAGGCTGGAACACTGAGTGAACAAGTGTCTGCATCCCCAACCCTTGGAAATCCATTGCTGGCTTGATCAGAAATGACTAAGATATCGGTACTTTTCCTTTAGAGCAAGTCTCATGGTTTGCAATTATGCATCTATAAGATTTGCTCACAATGACCCACCCTCACCCCCACAGATCCACTCCATCCTAAAACTACTCCAGAAAGGCAGAAATTTTCAACTGTTTTGCTCACCACTGTGTCCTCAGCACCTAACACAGGTTTCAGTGCTTAATGGGGCTCATTAAATACTTGACAATGAACAAATGAATGAATGAACTATAAACACAGTGAGACCAGCTTTATCAGAGCACTCAGTGCTGCAAAGCAATATGGCATTGTTATTTGTTTGTCATTGAGCTAAATTAGGCATCATTTCATATAAAAAGTACCATGGACTATGCATACAGTATTAATTTTATGTTTGAAAATAACTATTTTGTGGTTTTCCCCCTACCTAACCCATTTTGTCCCTTCTTTTAAATGAGACCCATTTAGAATATAGGTGCATTTTTAAATCTCAGATAAAAGACAGTTTCTTTAAAATGTGTCTTAAAATCTCAGCAATGTGCACTAAAATTGAGGGCCTGGTAATTTAGGAGAATACAGGAAGGATACTGAAGCTCAGTCCCTACCTTAAATATGCAAAATTTTAGTAAGATTATGAATTTGGAAAGAGCACGCAATCCAAAGAATGTTCTCAGTGCATAACTTAAGAGTGCAAGAGAAAATTCTCTCCTTAACCCAAGACAAATCTGTTCTACAGTGGGCTGGCATGCAGAGGAGTGAGGAACTAAAACTTCCGCCGGTCTCCCTCCCAGCTCAGATATGGCCCGGACTCTACACTGAGTGCTTCTTACCTGGATCTGGGCCTTGAAAGCCAAAAAGGTTTGAATCGAGCTTCCTCAATGACCGTATTCAGTTTACATAATGTGCTATGGAGGCAGTTTCCCGTCCTAGTTGTTACCAGTTCCCAGTGAAACAGCACAGCCTCATTCTCAGAGAGCTCCACTGACTACGGAAAGCCTTCTCTGGCTCCTTCTCTGAGGGATATCAAGGAATAATGCCATATACCTGTTGTGGTCTTCACTTTTCTGGTTCTACCTAACAATCTTAATAGACCCTCCCAACAATGTGGGCCATGCTAATTAATCGAAACCCAGAGAAGCCTTGCTCTCTGAACTCTCCCATTCTGCAGCTGAGGAAATTGAGAAAGACCTAGAGAGGTTAATTAACACCATTAAGTTTTAAATGACCTAAGCTCATTTTCTCTCTTCAATAGCATCTCCTGATTTCCCTCTACCATTTCTTTCCGTTCCCACTGCCATCATTCTACTTTGGTGTTCACATCCCTTCTTGTGTTCTCAACACTTTGCCCACGTCATTCCCACCACTACCTCCAGCAGGATCCTCTCTATGCTAAATAAAAGTTATCATCACTGCAAAGCCAACTTAAATCTTTTCCCTTCCATAAAACTCTCCCAGTACTCTCTAGCCCAAGAATCCTTTGTCTCTAGCACCTAAAGCATGGACCCTTCTTCAACACTTTGCATAACCTTTCTTTGTTTCTTATACTGTGATCCTTTGTTAAGGGAAGTGGTTTTTTTTTCCCACTCGGTAAATTTTTCCAAGAAAAAGGAGTTTAATTATTGACATCTCTCTACCCCTTACTCACTTCAACTCAGGGCAAAGTAGTGAAAAACCAACTTGTAACTATAGACTCAGCTCCTGTCTTTTCTTCTTGGAAAACAGCTCTCCCACTAAGGATGGCTCCTCTCTGTTCCATGAGGAGAGAGGTATTGCATAGCTAAGAGCGTAAGTCTAATTCTAAATGTTAGTGTTAGGCTGCCCACTGGGATCTATACTAAACTGTGTGTACTTCAGTCCAGCCTTTATCTACTAGAAATAAAGCTAATCTATTGCCCTAATATGCATTATTTCTCAATTGACCCAAAATCAGAGGTGAGGAGAGGGAATCCTTCTGGATACCACAGCATTCTATATGAATATTTAAATCTTATGTCATCACCTAATCATTGCTTGGTGTGCTTTGTCTCTCCATCTCTAGTATGAACTCCTCAGGGGCATAAACAATGGAGTATAATTTTTCATATCCCCCAGAGCACTCAGTTCAAAGCTTTGCACATCGCAGGTGCTCAATCCATTTCTATTCAATGAAATATTTGTTGAAAAACTCTGATACCTTCCAGCAATCAAGTAATTTTCCTTAAAGTGTTTTCACCATAATTCTACCACATATAAAGATCTGTAACCAAGGAAACATCTTTCCCATCCTAGCTAAAACAGATCCTTTCAGTTTCTAAAATCTCCTTCCCTAAGTACTTATCCTCCTCCTCCATCATTTCTCTGATTCTCTCTGGCTGATAGAAATAAAGGGAAAGAAAGCACTAAGGTCTTACAGGAGGTGTCACACCTATGACATTGTGGCTCTGATCACTCTTCCCCTCTCTTTTCACTCACAATCCACAAAGAATACACGCTCGCTTCTAAACACAATGACACCTAAAGTTGGTAGAGCTTAAAATTAATATTTTTTGGCAGCACACCCAGTGTCTGTATGACAGGGATGAGCTTCAGGCAACCCTATAGATTCTGGGTAGCAGCATTTCCTGTCTTTTATTTCGTGTTCTTCCAAGCCACTCCCTGTGACTACACCCTTTTGCTATTGCCTCTTTCTGTGCCTTACTCATCCAAAGCCATACGTCTATATCACCTGGCCCTGAGTATGACCTGCTGCCTGGGATTTTTCTCTGCTTTGCTCCTTCTTAGAATTTGCCCCCACTTAACTCCCCATCACAATCCTGTTAGTGACATATTACTATACTTTACCTAATTTTGCCAAGCCACTTGGCCCATGTGTAGCAGCTCCAAGTAGTCTCTACACAGATTTTCCTGTATAGACAGTTTAATTCTCCAGATCCCATCTGACCCCAGGCATTTTCTCCAATTTATCCTGTTTTCTATCCTCCACAAACCCATTATCATCATAACAACTGAGTTTGCCAAATGTTGTCCAAAATATACCATTGGTAAGATCAGAGCACAAAAAATAAAAGAAACCTTTGAGATCTTCTAGTCTGACCCAACCCATTCTCCTCTTCACTTTATAGATAAAGACACCAAGACACACACAGGTTAAGGAAGTCACCAAAGTGAGTTAAAGGCAAATTTAAGACTAAATCTCAAGGCTCCTGACAACCAATTTGATACTTCAATGTTTTTAAAGAAATAGAAAAATAATATAACAACTGATATTGATTTACTATTGTTGTATAAAAGAGAACTGTCAAAAATGATACAGATTTCCCAAAACCCAATGCCTCAAATCCAAGGTGTTTTCAAATTGAAGATTGATTTTCAGCAGTTTTTATGAGATGGATATTAAACTGTAACATACAACAAGGCTGAATGTTCTTTCCTACAAGACCAACAATTCAGTCCTTTAATAGTAGATGATTATGGTAAGAGAAACTCTAGAAGCCTCCAAGTTCTAATATTCCATTAAGAATATAAACAGCAGTTGCAGAGCTTAAAGCAAAAGAATTTCACCATAATATTAAAGGGAGAAATGATCCACAAAATAGCATCAAGTCAGTTTAATAAAAGCTATGACTCTGAAAAAAAATCCAAATCCATAAACTGAAATAAAAATGTAATGTGTTCATAAAAATAAGACAAATCCTGTATCTAACATAGTAAAATCATTTGCATTGATTCGAAGAAAAGTCTATCATTCTCCAACTGCAACTTTCTAGACATAGTCAATATTTCGTGATGACAAATGAGAAAATTTATATATTTACCAACATGATGTAAACCAAATAATACCCTTAGGATCAAAAATACATTTACACTATGAAGAACCCATATTTTTGCTGGTAATTTCTTACATCAAACCACAAACTGTGCGAATTAGTTTCACCAATTCATCTGTATGTTTTCATCAATAAGTGACACTTGAAATACATGCATATTTACTAAAACTCTCTTCATAAATTTCACATTGATAGGTAATGCTTCAACTCATATCTGTAACTCTTTGCTCTCTATGCAAAAAAGAGACAGATGTGGGGGGGATGGAGAGATAGCTTATCCATGAATTTGGGGTTTCAGATTCAAATAGAGCCGTCTAATTCCTGAAAATAATTGTACATTGCTTCCTCTAAGCTCTCAGTCTTCCTGAAATGGTAGGTAATGACAGCACTGTTAGGAAGTGACTGGGAATGTATGCTTCGTCAACATTTGAGGGAGTTAGTTGGCTGAGTTATTTCAGAAGAATACAGCAATTAATCAGACCAATGCTTATACCGCAAGGAGCACTATGCATGCTAATGGAGAAGCTATGCACACAAGCCACCCCAATTTGAAACTAATAAGAGGTAGTCTCTCACTTGATCTACTCACTGAAGAGGGTAAAGGTGGGCCAGGGCTCTAAGAAGTACATTTTTAAAGTGTCCTATTTAAAATCTCCTGCATTTGCATTTGCTTGTTAAGATTGACCTTGTTAGTTACTGATTCCTCAAAAACTACAGGTGGAATGATAATGCCTGACACTCTTTTGAGCGCTTTGAATTACGTTAATATATTTAACTGTCATCTAATCCTCAAATGAGAGAACTGAGTCAGAGACCTTAGTCTGAGGCTAAGAAATTTTCCTGGGACAAATGGCAGAATCCAAATTCCAATCAGGCAGTCTCACTCCAGATGTTTTCCAAACAAAATGTGCTCTCCGTTAGTCTTCATATCTATAGAATAGGGAAAATAACTATTCTAGTGTCATTTCTAGGTAGTTGTAAGATTCAAATGACATAATGTATTTCTATCAGAAAAATAAAATAACAAAAGACAAAAACAGGTGTATATGTTATCATCAATAATTCAGTATGGAGTGTAACACTTTCAAGAGCTTTTAAAAACTGTAAAGTAATAGGTACTAAGTTCTAAATAGAACTTAATAAATGAACTCATAAATGAACATAAATGAGGTAGAAAGTAAGAATGATACAGCCTAAGTAAAATGCCTAGCATGTAGTGGAGGCCCCACCCCACAGCCTCCCTGGGGGAAACATACACATAAGCAAAGAATGGCTGAATTCCACAAGTTGTGAGAAGTAATATTTTCAGTATCATTGCGTTCTAAGTATTTTCAAAGTTTGCTTATTATTTCTTCTGCCATCCTTGAGTTCTTTCAGTTGGTATTATTAAAATTTTTAAATGTTTGGCAGAGGTTGTCATTACCTTTTTTGGTTATTGATTATCATTTAATTCCATTGTATTTCTATACTATTCAGTCTCTGTAAGGTGTTGTTGGAAGAGGTCGTCTAGAGGACGTGACAGCAGATTGACCCGTGAGCTCAACCCAGCAGTTGGAGGCTCCTCACATACAACCCTCTCCTTGGAACGTATACTCTGCTTGCCTTCCCTACTTCCAGAGACTGCCCCAAGTGCAAGGCCTTGAGACAGTGATGTGGTGGTGAGAACACCTCACGACTGAACCCAAGTGTACTGGGTACATGGCTGAATCCAAGTAAAGTCTCCATGTAAACTTTTAAGATGTGACAGATGGATGTGGAGATTAACCTGCTGCTTAAGACAAGCTTTCTATGTAAGTTCCCTTGCTTATTAAACCTGCCCCTACTGGGGGGGAGGTGGGGAAGAATCGTTATGTAAAATCATTTTAAATTAATGATAATAAATGGCCAAAACAAAATAACACATCATGACTACTAATGTTCTAGTAAACACAATCCAAATAGAAGAAAAATCAAGGCTGAAGATCTAAGTTCTCCCAAAAGATCAACACTGTCGTGATCATCCATTGACACAGAGCCCTGGACAGGACAGAGTACCAGGAGCCAATGACAGAGACCTCAACTTAGTTCCCAATCACCACCCCAAGATGCATGACTTTAAGTACACCACTTTCTCTCTGCTTCCTCATATAAAAGCTTTCCCAGCCATAGCTTTCTTTTATATCATAGTGCCTCACCAAGTGTTAGGGCTCAAAGCATTGCAAATACTCAATAGGTCTACAGTTTTGGTCATCTTCCATCTTCTAAGCCAGAGGCTTTGTTCTATAAAGCAGAACTTTAATAACTCTGGAACACCAGGATAAGGAAAAGGCAGGGCATTGTTACCAAATCCTATGAATTCAACTTCTTAGATTTCTATCCTATTTGTTGCCCCTCATCCACATGTCCACAGCAACAGCCCTGATTCAGGTCCTCTTCATCCTTCATGGGGATTCTGCCAAGAATGTAGAAGACTCATAACTGATCTCTTCTCCACAAGTCTCTTTAGACTAAGCAAAACCTTCACCTTGCCTCCAGGTGATCTTACTAAAAAGTAATTTCAGCACATCAATGCCTGTTCTGAAACATTATAGCATCAGTATAATGTGATGGTGAAGTGCCTTTTGAGCTTAGAGATAAAATTATCTTCTGAAGCAAAACAGGAAAAAATATTTTTATTACAAACGAGACTGATCATTTCCACTAGATGTTAAAGAATAAGATCGGGTAGAATGATCAGGCAGGCTTTGATATTTTGTTTGAGTTCTCTTAAGAGCAGATTTTGAGGCCAGAATTTGAGTTCAAGAAGTGTATTTGAGAGGTAGTCCTAATAAGGGACGTCAGGGATAGATAAGTGACTTATAAATGGGAGAAAAGCCAATAAATATGCACTAATGAATAGCACAAGGCAAAAAAACACTGAGGACCTTCTATGAGAATGTAAAACATATCTCAGAATTGTCTCACTGACAGGCCAGGAAGCCAGATCTTCACTGGCCAGAGTCACTCTTGGGATTTTGATTTCCCAGAACTCCCCATCTAGTGAAGGCCAAGCATACTTTCAGAGAACACTGAATAAAAATGATAGTTACTGTCATTCAGTGGAAGAAAGAACATCGAGGGAAGAAAGGAAAACAGAGAAAGGAGATCTGCATGGAGATAGTGCCAGAGAGCAGTAGGTGAGTATTTAGCCAAACAACTAAAAGCAGCAGCAAAATCTTAAATCTTGATAATCCTGGGGAATATAAAGGAGATCTGTCCTGCAGCAGTTTATCAATAATAGCATCATCTATATTCTGTCGTCTACAGTGCCGGGGACTTTGTTAGACATTGAGTCCATTACATTCATCATCTTCTTACGACAACCTAGCAAATGAAATAACTAATATCTGGGTGGATTCATTGATGTGTCAGAGTCACAGAGTTAGTAATTCCAGCCTTTTACTAGCACTATGAGCTTACACAGATTGGATTTAAACTCTCTCATTAAGTAGGTCCTTTTTCCATGTATTAGAGAATATGTCAAGTTTTGACAGAGATATTTCTCTAGATTATCTAGTTTCTTTTATTCCAATACAACATTCATGTCATGTTCACCATTCTCTAATGCTAGGATGAATCTGGATACGCAATGTAAAGTTTATTCAGTTCAATTCAACATACATTTACTGATTTCCAAGTCTGTGAGCCAAGCTATATGCCAGACACATTTGGCAGCACAAGGATAGATAAAGTCTAATTCCTGCCTTCAAGAGATTTATAACATTGTGGTGGGAGAGGAAACTGATATTTAAAAAGCTCTTTCTCATCCATTATCTTTAATCATCACAATAATCCAGTAAGATGATATAGTAAATAGCTATACAATAAAATGGTGATAACTGTAGATTATTTTCCCTTGGTCCTTTATTCAAATAGAGTTTTATTGATGTCCACCTTATCTCATGGTTAACACTTCAGGCCATAAGTTTATATTGGAATGAATCATCTCAACAATGTGTAGAATCCCAATACTGATTCCAGCTTGCAGAATCCTCATTTGGATACTAACCTATAGAGAACTACTATGATTTGAAAAACCAAATGAAAGCACTGACATTACCCACACCCCTACCAAAATATAACTCAAAAAAATATTTGATCCCTGGGACAACCACAGAGATGCCACTATAAAATATTTGAAAGATCAGCTCTCGTTTGGCCAGTGCAAAACATTGATGGGATTAGGAAATTGGTGATAATGCCTACTGCAGCTTCTTGCCAGGTTGTTTCCTTAGTGGAATTATCACTACTCAGTTTGCAGTAATAGGTAAAACAAATGTATTTTTGTCCATTCCTATAAAGCATGAACACTAAATGTAGTCTATTTTCACTTGGTGGAGACAAAGGTATAAATTTAATGCCTTAGGAATGACTACTCCAGGTTGTCAACTCCCCAGTTCTGTGCCAACACAATTCTGTGCCAACACTCCAACCTTTCACAAGCCTGTTGGATATCATGCTGAATCATTCCATCAAAGACATTATATTGATGGAACAGAGAGCAGCAATTTGCTTAAGAAAAAAGTGTAGTGGTTGATAAATGCCATTAGATAAAGAGACTGGGTATCCACATATGGATATTCTACTTGAATCATTTTACAAAATAATTTGAAAAGTTCATATCTCCAGACATGGCCCAGGGCAACAGAAGATACTCAAGCCAACCATGATTTCAGTGAAAATGACTCTGATATATGCCCTTATAACTCAGCATCTTATAACATGTATCACAGCAGAAGTCCCTTTAAATTTTGGAGAATAAGCCTTATTCTTATACCTTAATATACATAAGCAACCTTCTTTTGAGAAATAAGTTCCCAACTTGCTATTAAGTTTGGAGGAACACTGAACTCACAACCATGAGAACATGATCCTTCCTCACCCATAAATCTGCAAACAATGAATCATGACATTGGATCATCACAAGGCATCAAATCAACACCAAGATCAAAGGGGACCACCCTTGCTCAAAGCTGAAAAGAAGGACATCCATTAAATTACTTGTTCACTAGATTTCTTTCATTGTCTAGGCTTATGTTTCATATTTGGTGCCAATTTGTTGCTTACATAAGAAAGCAAGAAATATACTGTTCAGCATTCTGTGAAACTATAGGGTAGCCCAACTACATGATGCTACAGCTCTCCTTCTCTCCAACTTGGACTTCCGGTCCTGCAATCGTGTTTTCTTTACAAGTGCATTGTCTCTTTAAAATCAGCACCATCTGCTCACTGGAGATGAGAACATTGTTATTAAACACTCTTTGGTGGATTTTTAAAAGTACGCACTTTCTTTTGGAATTAAACAAAAACCAAAACCTTATTTCACATCATTATGACAACTCCTGTGAAGCTCTATTAAATATGATGCTGCAGAAGCAGAAGCTAATGGTAATTGCTATTTAACGGCATTGAGTTCAGTTCCCTTGCAAAGAACACCCTCCAGAAATTATATCCTGAGCAAGGGCAAATACTTGAACCTGCTACCATTTGTAGCTAAATAATAAAATAAAACTAAAATTGTTAAATGGCAAAAGCAGTATCCATTGGCAGCTTAATATTCTAGTATCTTAACCCGATACTAGAATAAATGAATCTTTGTTCATTGTTTTAAATCTTGGGATGCTTTTATTATATCCACTGTGTAAAACAAAGGGGGAAATATGGCCAGCTTCATAGCCTGAGGATTCCTTGATATGATAGTATTGACTTTACAAATAGTATATAGCATAATTATAAGAAAAAAAAATACAGGATATACAAGCCTAGGCATGAATCCTGGTAACATCCTGGCTGTGTGATCCTAAGAAAGTTTCTTAATCTCTGCTTATGTTTTAAATGAGATAATGTATGTCAAATGCTTGCCAAAGCACTAGATACCAGCTAAACTTTCAACAAACACTACCTGTTGTTAATGTCCTCTGTGGTCACTTTGATGGCAGAACTGGCCCAGAGATGTCCTAAAATAGTTCAGCTTAAACTGGAAATAAGGAAAAGGCTCAGTATAATGGGAAGAACTAAGACATCATCACAGTGATTAGTATGCCCTCACCCCTGTTATTTCCCTAGGGAGATCTAGAGAGTTCTTTTTTAACTGGTAGTCAATCCCACATAATAAAAAGATGGAGCTATGCTGAGGAGACTTAGAGCCTTCTAAGCAGAAGGAGGAAAGCTGAGCTGCTGAAGCTCAGCTGCCTAAACAACAAGCAAGCCAGCTGGTGCCAGAAGAAGAAGTCGGGTAAGTCAAAGAAGAATACATACTGTGAAAATCTGATGTGCGTGTGCAGCCACAGTCTGGAGAAGAGTTCCCAGGCTCTTCTGTGTTTGTTCTAATCATCTGTTCTGATGAGAAAACTTTTGCCCCAGTGAATTCTCTTAAAAGGTCCAGGGAATAAAGGTTCTACCGTGGCTGTGTCATGACTTGTTCTTTGGAGGCAATGGTCACAAAACAAAGTCTATACTAGAACCAAGTCTATTTCCAGGGATAGAAATGGATGAGCTCCAAAGCCTCTGAGTATTTTTCTGGGGGGAAAACATAAAGCCAAGGAATTTTTCATCAACTCAGGTGGACACAGATATGGACACTGTTTTGCATTTAGCCCCTATTTTTGGAAGCAATACTATGTGCTTCATCCTTAGGCCTGTGCTGACCAATGTGAACAGCACTTTCCTGCTTCAAAATAAAACACTAGCATTTACTGAGCACTTAGGATGCTCCAGGCACAAAAATCTTTAAAGAAACAGGGCAGAGTTTGTATCTGAGTGAGCAGCCAAAACACAGTGAGTTTTCCAGGAGACTCTGCAGTGACTGGCACCCGTCCACACATATGAATGTCATTCAGGTTCTCATAAAGCCAGATACAGACAAGAAGGATTCTGCAGCTCTACCATCACTAAGGCCTCCAGTTTTCAGATTCTTTCAAATTATTCTTTCCTTAACGAAGACTTTCTTCTCTGACGCCCAGCCTGCTGACATTCTTCTATCCCCTGTGGTTATTATCTTGATTTTCCGCTCACTGGCTAGCTGCAGTATTAGTGTCAGCAAGTTCCGTGCACTGCAGAGCTCATGAAGGCATTGTCGTTTCACCCTGTAGACTTGCTCCTCCTCGTAATACTGACAGCTGACTTAAGTCCTGGTTATGATTAATGACAACTTGGTAGTGGCTTTACATAGCACATTTCATCTCCAGATTACAAAATGCTCTGTAAAAATTCTCTCACAGTCCTTCCCAACAGGATGGAAAGATTTAAGAAGACAGAGAGGTAAAGTTACAGGCCCAATAAAAAGTACTAAAGGAAAAAATAGAAATCTGGGTTTAAGCCATTGAGTCTACTCATGAAGCTAGGATGCCCTCCTCCCCCACCACACACACAAGAAGAGGCATTAAAGCACAGTGTGTAGAAACTCATAGAACTGAAGGGGAAAACTGCAGTATGATTACTTCATAAACCAGCCCCCTACACAAAGGGCAGGGAGAGACCAAAAACACAGGCCACTCCAGACTGGAAGGTAATGGGTTAAATAAGCAAGGAAACCTATATCCCAGACTTGACTCGGGCACCACAAGATGAAATCTCTACATCTGGCTGCCAGAATCTTAAAATTTTGTGTAGAGGCATTAATGGAGTCCAGCATATATACCATACAGATGGTCTCAACAAGACCCTGGTCTCTTAAGGACACATCCTTGAAAATGGCTCCCACTGTAGGAACAGTGGGCAGAACATACATTTCAAAGACAGGGGAGGGGGTAAAGAAGCCTCTGATTGCCTGAGTCCAGCTCATGGGTCAAATGGCAGTCGTGTCCTCTTAATGACCTCCTCCAACAAGAACTCCTTTTTTCTTTGGCCTCTGAAAATCTATTTGTGGCTTTGAAATAGATGCATTAGTCAGGTGGGACTACTATTATTCTAGTTATTGATCAAGGATGTTAAAAACAGCTTGAAGAGCTGTTTACTACTTTTGGGTTTGTGGCTTATTTATAAGCAGGCAGTTTGTCAGGTTTCTTTCAAGATCAACAATAATCAAGGAGAAGCACTTATTGTTTGTGTTTGAACTGAGCAGAAAGTTCAAGATCTGTGTTATAGGCCCCCCAAACGCACAGTGACTCCAAACTCTTTTTTCTCAAATCCCATCAACCTGTTCTTCAAGATGACGAAGAGGCTCTTGAGTACTATTTCTGACATAGCCCTTTCAGGTGGTGGGGGCCAAACAATTCAGTGGAAAAAGTTTTGAAGTCTTGCAGGAGCTGACTTAAGTCTCCATCTCAGATCTGGATTTCTGTGGAACAGGTTCTCTAATCTTCCAATGGGCTGTGTTCTGGTAGCTGAATGAAAGTTTAGTTCCAAAAAAATTAAGAAACACATTAAAAAAAATTAAGCTACAGCCAAGTTAGTTTAATCAGAAAACAAAATTCTTGAAATGTAAGATATCTAAACATAGATATAGATACACAGATATATATAGATATATAGAGATATGATAATTTTGGTACTGTATATTGCATTGATTAAAAAAGATAGTTGAGCATCGATTCTGAATACAATAAAATGAAATTGTAAATGAAAAATTGGTAAAAAAAATTACATATATAAAGAAATACAAAGAACAAGGAAGGAAGGAAGGAAGGAAGGAAGGAAGGAAGGAAGAGTTAGTTCTCTTTTAGATCTTAAGGGCTGTTATGCATATTCGATCACCAGAATAAGAATGTATGAAGCTCTTCCAAGGAAAGTGGTAGTAACCATCAAAATATTTGATGAAGATGAATTTACCTAATAAATTGTATTAGGTACATAGTACATACATAGCATTGGGTACTAAGAAGAAAATAAAAGTATAAAACACAATTCCTGTCATCTGTATGTCATAGGCTTGCCTTAGTAGACATGCACACCCTAAAAAAAGTAACTGAAAACAAACTTATACTGTAAAGCAAGTGAATGAATAGAAATGTCAATACTATGGAAGATATATACAGAAGAGAGGACATAGGAAGTATGGAAGGGTTTATAACAAAAGAAAAGGGAGAAAAAAACAAGGTAGGAGAAATACATAAGACATGCTAAGGGACTGTCTGGGTGGATCAGTCAGCTAAACATTAATTCTTGATTTTGGCTCAGGTCATGATCTCACAGTTTATGAGTTTGAGCCCTCCATTGGGCTCTACACTGATGGTGTTAAGCCTGCTTGAGATTCTCTCTCTTTTTCTCTCTGCCTCTCTCTCTCCCCTCTCTGTCTCTCAAAAATAAATAAATAAACATAAAAAAGAGAAAAGAACTGCTAAGGTATTAGAAAAATATAGGACTCCCTGGGGGTAGCTGTAGACCATTTTGCTAAATAAATATTAAGATGGTTTGTGCAAGAAAGAAATATTAAGATGGCTTGTGCAAGAAAGAAAAAGAGGACCTAGAATGTCAGATGACTCAGGCTCTGATGTGCATACACAAACAAAACTCAGTGAGAAGAATTAATGAAAAGGAAAACCTACCACCTATGATATAAATAAATACCCTAGGCAAAACACATATCAACAAATGTTCAAATCTATTGAACAAGACAATGTAAATAGACTTGTACAAATGGAAAAACATACCATGTTCTTGAGTAGGAAGACTGCAAAAAAATACTGCAATTAATGCTAAGTTAAATTATAAATGCATTGTGATTCTAGTATAAAAAAAGAATATTTTCCTGAAGTGACATTGTATTATAAAGTGTATTGTAATACACTTACATATTGTAATAGCTATTCAATAATAGCTAGAATATCTCTGAAAAGAAAAAAAGAGCAATGGGATGAGATAGGGGAAGCTAGCTCTACCATAGAGTAAAACACAAACCCTCTAAGAGTAAAACAATGTGATATTGCTACATGGGTTGGCAGACATATCAATAAAACAGAATTGAATATCTAGAAATAAGGTCAGTGGCGTATGGATATTTAGTGAACTTAATCAGCAAATCAGTGGAGGAAAGAAAAATGCTTCATGAGTGATATTACGGTAACTGGATATTCATGTCATTAAGAAAAGATTTAAACCGAATTTTTTTCTCACACTGTAGAGCAGGAAAATTGACAGTGGACACAATATATAAATGTAAAAATTGAAAACACAAATATTGGGAAAAAAGCATGGGTGTATGCTCTATAATCTGGAAGAGGACAAATAAGAAGCAATAAAGAAAAAGATTAATACATTTGATAAATAAATATCTTTAAATATCGTGGCAGATATGAAAAAGACAAATGATGAATAAAAAATATTTGCAACATATATGACAAAGATTGGTATTTCTAAAACAGAAAGACAATAAATAGGCAATTATCTAATATGGAGGAGAAAAACTCCAATAACCCTATTGAAAAATGAGCAAGAAATATGAATATAGATCTAACAGAAAAAGAAATACAAATGGCCCTTTAACATGAAAACATGCTCACATCATTAATGGTAAGAGAGTTATTTAATCTATAGATTAAAACTACAGAGATACCATTCTCACCCATCAGACTGTCAAAACTTTAGCAATATATTCTTCTTGGTAAGGATTTGGAGAAATAATCTCATACATTGCTGATGAGAATGCAAAATGGTACAACCATGAGAAGACAGAATTAAGCAATATCTAGTAAAATTACGTATGTTTGTACCATTTGAATCAGCAGTTTCATGTCAAGAATTGGAATGCAATTACACTGATAGTCCCCTCCCCCCCTTAGGCACAAGGGTATTTATTATGTCATTATTTTTAATAGCAAAAGAATGGAAACAACCCAAGTGCTCATCCAATAGGATATAGGCTAAATAAACTATGGTACATCCACACACTGGAGTGCAAACAGCCTCAAGAAGGAACAAAGATTATCTCAAATACTGATGCTATCATATAGAATCATGTAAATGTTTTACAAAACTGTGAAACAAAATTACTTAGAAAATAAAAGTAATAATAAAATAAAGGTAATTCTTAAGAGCTGAAAACAAAATGAGACAAATGAACTTTACTGAGTTGTGACACAAAGATAATTATTTCAGGTACTTTAAAAATATAACTTGACTCTTTCATGACAGGATATAGTCTTAACAGTGAAAAAAAAAAACTGCAAAGAAATCTTGATCTATTTTTGGTATTAATCTATGTGTTGTCATCCTGAACTGTTGTATGTATATGTAGGATATAATAAGTGGGCAATAATGTTGGTGGTATTGGAAATAAAATTTTTGCCATGTCAGAAGAGAGACACAAATGTAGAATCAGAGAACTTAAGTAAAAGCCCTATAATAATAAATTTCAGTTGAAGATATCAGCATAAATTTATAGAGAGACTTGAGCATTTGTCTTGACTTTCCTGTAAACCTCAGGGTAATCCAATAGTTGATGATGGAAAGTTAACCTTTTTAAAAGAATTATAGTTAATTAATAAAGAATACTCCAATTTGCAACCTCTAATGCAACAATGGACCAAAGCAATGATCATCAATGGCTCTGAAGCCTTAGGTGAAAAGCTGAATTTCATAATGGCTTCATCAAGCTCATGATCCCTGAGCCTACTGATTAATCTCAACACTTAATTCCATCTAAGCTAATGAAATATGAAATTCTCACCATTATGAAGTATTCTTGTCAAAAATTTAAAGCTAAATCTGATCATAACCTCCAAATCTAATTATTAAGTTGAACCATATAAAACTGTCAATATTTGACAATTTTGACCTACAAAAATATAATTTCACTTGGCTCAACACAACACCTAAATTGAGGGGGCAGATAAGCATGGTGAATTATATTCAATAGTGAAGCAATTAGCAAAATCCAGACATTATAAATCAACCAGTTTCTGTAATAACAATAAAACAATAAAAATTTTTAAGATTAAAAAAATTTTTTTAATGTTTATTTATTTTGAGAGAGAGAGACACAGAGCATGAGCAAAGGAGGGTTAGAGAGGGAGGGGGACCCAGAATCTGAAGCAGGCTCCAGGCTTTGAGCTGTCAGCACAGAGCCTGATGCGGGGCTGGAATCCATGAGCGAGATCATGCCCTGAGCTGAAGTTGGACACTCAACCGGCTGAATCACCCACATGCCCCCAAAATTTTTAAGATTTTTAAAGGAGGGGAGAGAGTACTTATAGACTAAAAAAGACTTGAGATTTATTAATGAAACACAAAGTGTGGACTGTATTGGGATTCTGATTCAAATAATCCAATTGTCAAAACAAAATGAGTCAATTAAAAAAATTTTGAAATTATTTGGATATTTGATGATAATAAAGAATAACTGTTGATTTTTTTCATTCTTTAGTAGCATTGTGGTTTTTTTATGAAGAAGTATTATTTTTTGGAATTATATACTAGAGCATATTAGAGATGAAATTCAATTAGTCTGAGATTTGCTTTAACATAATCTAAGGCGTGGAAAAGAAAGATGTAATTATAAATGAAAAAGGTTTGCAAAGTGTTGGTAATTATGTAATATGGGTGCTGGCTGATAAATGAGCATTTGTTAAACTATTCTCTATACTTTTGTTTAATGTTATATATATGTAACATTTTCCATCACTTAAAAATTTGGGGAAAGATTTAGATTATAATCATTGGAGAGTCATTGAAAGTCTCTCATCAGGGAAGAACAGATTCATCAAATTATAAAAAATAACACCCATTCTAGTCTTGACTTTTTCTATGATACACATAGGAGCCCAAATATAACTGCAAATCCTTTCAACCTGACTGTTTGAAGCCCAAAGCAAAGGTATCTCCAAAACGAGTGGGTGGCAGACACATTTGCCTTACAGCTCTTTTTCTAAAGAGAGAAATGAAAGAAAAAAGTCAACATGCAGGTCAGATCTTTATGATTCTCTAATGCCCCAACAGATCAGCAAGAAAAAGGTTTTCCAAATAAATTGATGTTGTATAACTCAAAGACAGGAAAGGTTGTGCAAAGTTTGTGCATCTTTTTTTGAACAAAACTTTAGAAGTTAACCAATTTAAGCTATCTGAACAGAAAGTTAAAATGATATATTACTTTTTTTCTCTTTCTCTCTAAAGGAAATAGTTCCACACTTACAATAATGTAAGACACATTAACATATTCTCTGTACAAACTTGTTTATGCTGTTAATTTTCTTTTTTATTTTTTAATTAAAAAAATTTTATAGTTTATTATTTTGAAGACAGAGAGAGAGCACGAGTGGGGGAGGGGTAGAGAGAGAAGGAGACATAGAATCCAAAACAGGCTCCAAGCTCTGTACTGTCAGCATAGAGCCCGACGCAGGGCTTGAACTCAAGGACCTGGAGATCATGACCTGGGCCGAAGTCGGACGCTCAACTGATTGAGCCACCCAGACGCCCCATGCTGTTAATTTTCTTAAGAAAGCTTTTTTTCCAAAAAAGTATAAGCATAAACTTAAGCCTTGGTGTGACTTTAATTCTATTTATTTTAGATTCACAAATGGCATACAAGTATTTTCAAGATATGATTCCTGCCACCCTTGAACATGGCAGTTTCATTTTCTGTTTCTTCCTACCAACCAGCTCTCTCACTGTGAACACACTGAAGTTGGACCTCAAAGATTTCTGCCCCATAATGCCCAAATCATTGTGTAATCCCCTTCTCTTGAACATAGGCAGGACCTGTGACCTGACTCTCACCAATGTCATATAGCAAAGGAGATTGCATGCCACTCCTGTGACTAGGTTATGTTATAAGACAAGGTGTGATGACTCATCACTCCCATGGTTAGACTGTGAAATATGTATGACTTTGTCTTGCAAGAATTCACTGGAGAGACTTTCTTGTTGGCCTTGAAGAAGCAGGTTTCTATGATGTGCATGGAAGAGGCCATCGAGAGGCTCTCTAGGTTTTGAGAGCCTTGATCTTTCAACCATAAGGGGATAAATTTTGTCCACAACCACATGAACTTGACAGAGAATCTGAAGCTCCAGGAAGTAACACATCACGCCTGACACCTCAGTTAGTCTTGTGAGATTCTGAGCAGAGAATTCAAGTTGGTCATGTAGAGGCTGCAGATCCATGGGAACTGAGATAATTTTGTTTAAATATCTTGTTTTAACATCTTCTCTTGTGTCTCCAATTCTTTCCCCTACTCATGCTTCCACCAACAGCAGTTGCCTTAACCTTACATCTAATAGTGGAAATATAACTCTATGTTATAATTATTTATGGCATGGGTCCCCCATCAGACATTGAGTTTCTCATTTATTTATGCATTTGGTAAACCTTTATTTCCTGATCACAACAAACTGGATATTATGGTAAGTTCTGAGGCGATAGACTTGAAAAGTCTTTTCTCAAAAGACGGAGATCATCTCTTATTCATCTTTATGTTTCCTGATGAGTGCTGCATCCGGAACATAAAAATGGGGGGTAAGTGAGACTCTAGGTTAACTTGCCAAAACATTGGTTTTCCAAAGATAGTTTGCTAAATAACCAATTTATCAAAAACTGCCAAGCACCTAAAACTGGTTTTTCATGCCATTTCACTTTGAAAAGTGGAGATGGGTTCAGAGTTTAAGCTTACAGAAACTGGGGAATATTTAGCGAAAAGTCTACCCCTTGAATTTTAAGCCATGTTTGCATTCTATAATATGAATCCCATCAAACATTGATATTCAGCCAACTGAAACTCTGTGGGGAAAACACTGTGGCAAAGCTGAGCAAATTGATCATCTGGTGAATTAACTGCAGTAAATTGGATTGCAGGTTATTATTCTTATCTCTTTGGTAGAAACAATAAAAACAACAGTGATTTTCAGGAAGACAAGATCCTTGAACTGAAAGAGCTGGAGAGACCACTCATGGAAGGGATAAGACATAAACTGAGCTTTGAGAGAGAAGAATCTGAATGAAGGAGAACTTTGGAACAAGCTACTTAATATACAAAGGACAGTGAGGCTACTTTTTCACCAAAGCAATTAGGTCCAAATGTAATGTATTACTTATCATAAATATTAAATTATTTTATTAATTTACTTCTAGGACTCATAATAATTTTTCAAAAGACATTCACAAAGAGACTTAGAGTTTGGAATGTAGTTTGAAGGGCAAAATTCTAACCTTAAGGAGAACTGCATTTTTCTGACAGTCCACTTTGGAGGATTTAGAATGAGATACTGAGAGACATTATATTCTTTGTAAGCAACATGTTTACTTTAAAAACAAAGTAAATGCAAAGACATTTTCCTTAATAACAATAACAAAAATACTACAAAAGCACATCCCTCCTTACTTTGTTGTTTGGTCTTACCAATATCCTACATGTGTTTCTGATGACAGTATTACTAGTTGTCTTTATTTCTTCTTGATTTCTTACCTATCATCAGATCTTTGTTGCTTCATAAAGAATTCAAACTATTCTTTTTTTGGTTTTATTTTGTGTTTCTTATTTTTTGAAATTGTTTTGTAAAGCTTTGGAATTATTTCTTCCTTCAATGAGTAGAACTCATTGACATAACCATTTTGGCCTGCTGTTTCTCTATCACTATAGTAATATTCAGATTTTCTATTTTTTTCAGGGAAATTAAAATTTTCTTTTTTTTTTATTTATCTAAGCTTTAAACATCTTGGCATAAAATCTTTTATTTATAATATCTTCAAAGTATGAGTGCCCCTGTGTGGCACAGTTGGTTGAGCATCCAACTCTTGATTTCAGGTCAGGTCATGGTTTCATGGCTCATGGGCTTGAGCGCCATGTCCAGCTCCATGTTGACAGGGCAGAGCCTGCTTGAGATTCTCTGTCCCCCTCTCTCTCTGCCCCTACCCTGCTCACTCTCTCTAAATAAATAAATAAATAAGTAAATATTTAAAAAAAAATAATATCCTTATGTATATATTTCTACAGCATATAGACCACTTTTAATCCTAATGATATATATTTGTACTTTCACTCTCTTTTTATTGGTCAGTCTTGTCATGTTTGTTTATTTTATTTTGACCAAAAAATAACTATTTTCTTTGTTGGTTCTTTCCATTATATCTTCATTTTCCCATTTTTATTAATGTTACCTCATCATTAGCAGTTCATTTATTTTACATTCTTTGTATTTACTCTGCTTTTCTAACTTTTAAAGTTGAGTAATTAGCTCACAATTTTTATTTCTTTAATGTATGAGTTATTTTAAAATCTATGTTTTTCTTTTTTAATGCATTTTTCCCAATATCTTTTGATTATTGATATTTAGTATGATATAATTTGTTTGAATTGATATTTAGTATATAACTTGTTTGAAATGTATTGAATCATACTTTATGATCCAATATGTGGTCAATTTTCCTAAATAGCCCATGTACTTGAAAAAAATTTTAATTTTTAGGTACAATATTCCACAGATGTCCACTAGGTCAAGATTATTATTTGTAGTGTTTAAATATTATGTATCTTTACTGACACTTTAGTCTGACCTCAATCTGAGAGCCATGTATTATAACCTTCTTCTATTAGGTTAATTTCTCCCTTGAATCCTATCAAGCTTTGTTTTAAACATTAAAAAAAAATTTAATGTTTTATTTATTTCTAGGACAGAGAGAGAGCAAGGGAGGGTCAGAGAGAGAGGGAGACACAGACTCTAAAACAGGCTCCAGGCTCTGAGCTGGCAGTCAGCACAGAGCCCGACGCGGGGCTCGAACCCACGAACCTCGAGATCATGACCTAAGCGAAAGTCAGATGCTGAACCGACTGAGCCACCCAGGCACCCCTATTTTAAATATTTTAAATATATCTTCTTGTATGCAAATAAGCTTAGATTTATGCCTTCCTGAGGGGTTGAACCCTTTACTGCTAATGAGATATAAATATATACATATAATAAAAATAAATGTATTATATATGACAAACATATATACATATATTTTTTTTTTGCCTTGAAGTCTTCTGGTTTCAATATAACTAACCCAGCATCTTTGTTATTTGTTTTTGTATTTCTTTCATATCTTCCTATTTTTTTACTATCTATTTCTCAAGATCTTTATGCTTTAGATGTGACACTTGTAAGACATATATATGTCTGTTTTCTACTCTGACAAACTTTGCCTTTCAATTTTGTTAAATGTTTATTTATTTTTGAGAGAGACACAGAGCATGAGCAGGGAAGGGGAAGAGAAAGGGAGATAGACTCCAAAGCAGGTTCCAGTCTGAGCTGTCAGCACAGAGCCTGACACAGGGCTTGAACTCACAAACGGTGAGATCATGACCTGAGCAGAAGTCAGTCAGTTAACTGATTGAGCCACCCAGACACCTCAATTTTGCCTTTCAATTGGAGAAATTAGTTCTTTTTCAAAATACTGATGTATTGGATATATTTGTAGTACCACAGCTTGTGCTTTGTATCTGTCCTGGTTTTCTGTCTCTTTTGTTTATTTCCTTATTTGTTATTCTAAAAAAATCTTCCCCATTTTTTGTTTTAGTAGTTTTGCTAAAACATTTTATCATGTATACTTAATGAAGATAAATGGCTACAGAAGTGCACATCTCAGATCTTTGACTGTGAGGAGCATAATGGACCCAAAGTCCCAGCTTCCGTACTCAAAACGCCATCACTGTAAATGCACAGAGGTGTGACCAAGTGTGGTGAGGATACCAAGGCAGGTAGGTCTATTTCTCGGTGATATAGGACTCTTTATTTATTGTTGTTGTTGTTGTTGTTGTTGTTGTTGTTGTTGTTGACATAGGACTCTTCTGAAGGAAGAGAGTGCTATCCAGCTCAAGGAGTCAACATCAACTGTTCACAATTTTTTTGAACTGCATATGGTCTGTTTTTCCCACCAAAACCACACTCTTTCCTTTACAAAATTCAGAACATTTATGGTCTCATGGCTTTCCCTGTCTTCTCTAGCTTCCCATATGTCCTCATATATATTTCCCCTAGTACATCACTTATGTGTCTAATCGTGTTTTGGAGTCTGCCTCTCAGAGATCCTAGACAAATAAAAGCGGTACCAGAGGTAGTCCAAGAAAATAAGTGGTATAATGAGGATTTGGGGTTGATTCACCTACCATTAAGTGGGAAAAGAGGATAATATCCTGGCTGGCTAGTGGGACAGAGGTCATCACTGTACATGATGGTAAAGAAACCTAGCCCAGTATTTAGTATACTCACTAATATTGAATTTGCCTAAGACCTCCTATACTGGCCTCGCAACCAACTAGCAGCTTTACTTTTGCTTTTTCAATACTATTCCCCTCTTTTTTTATAATCCAGTATTTTTTCTCTTTGCCTAAATCCTTGTCTTGATAGTCTGCCATAATCCTATTTTTTTTCTAACACTGACTCCTCTATTTAGCTCTAGCAAATCTGCTCACAATCTCTGATGATATGGTTTCCATTACTGAGAAGCCTACCTACCATCTGCCTGCTGTTATGTTATCTCACTAATCCTCACAATTCTGCCAGTAGTTATTATTACCACATCTAGGCTGAGATTCAGTAATATTCAGTTAATGGAGTGACATTTTAGCTTTACCTATGTTCCCATTCACATAGAAGATGAGTGACTTCAAGGGAAAAACCTTAAATCTTGACTAGTAAGAATGTATGTGATGTGCCCAACAGACTGAGAAGTCAGTGCTAGCAGAGCCAATTTGTAGAGATTATAAAACCACTGGAAGAAAATTCACCAAGAGGAAAGAATGAATGTGTGACAGTGAACCGAACTCATAAACAATGCATAAAGATCATAAGGAAGAGGTAAGATAAGGCTGAACATGGCAGCTATTACCCTGCCCAGTTCTTTTGAAAACACACTGGAGAGGTATGTGCTTCCCGGAGACTAAGAGAACTATAGATGTTCATGGAAAGAACTGGCACCATATAATCATTGGGAACCAGTCAATCTTGCTGTGGAAATACTACCCACTCCACTGTCCCCAGTCAAGCAGAAAATAAATAATACAGAAGGAAGAACTAGTCTCTTTCTTTAGTAAAAAAGCACGGGAAATGGGGTACGGGGCATGGAAATGTGCACAGATGGACTAGGAACAGTTGTGGAGTCTGCACAAGTCAACACCAATGTATTGGCTGGAACTGCCTCAACTAGTGGCAGTGGTAGAACTCCTTCCCTCTGGGCAAAAGAGATGTACCAGAAGCAGATTTCCCACTAGAATGGCACCAAATAGTAAACGTTGCAGAAAAATTAATTCATTTATCCAACAAATATTTATTGAAGAGGTATTAAATGCCAGGCACTGTGTTAGATCTTTCCATTGGCAATGAGGCAGCAGAGGTGTCTGAGACTATTAGCAAATAGAGTGAGGAAAAGCAGCTGTCTCACTAAACTCAGTGATACTTTTTGACTCAAAAAGCCGTATTGTAAAATCCTACTTCACCTGCCTTCTTCTTTGCATACATTTAATCATAGTCTCAATCCATTTATCCAACAAGACCTTTTCTTATTGGTTTATTAGAGACTTTTCTTTGAGGGATACTAGGCTTTTTATGATCATATGGATTGAAACGTGACTCTCCTTGTCTGTTGTTTGCCTTTGACATTTATTTGTTGTGGAAGCAAGCATTACTGTTTTGTGACCTGATAATTCTTTATACACGCCTTTGTTGCAGACCTAACCTCCTTGTTTACAATGTCTCGCCTTTAAGGCTGCGAAAACAATGCCAGACCTGAAATCAGAATATCTGTATTATGACAAAAATCTTCTAACATTACTAATACTGTGATCTTGGGTAAGTTCTTTCAGACTAACATTAAACTCTACAGCATTAGACACTCTGCTAGGTTTTTAAATATATAATATCTGACTTAATTTTTATAATTTTTTGCCAATTTTTCAAATGAGAAAACTCAGAGAAATAAGGTAATTTACCCAGATATATACAGCTAGTTAATGACAGAGTTGGGAATCAAACTCAGATATGACTCCAAAGCCTATGTTGTTTTCTTAATATGTGCTTCTGGATTCTCATGTGACAAAGCACACATATACATATAAAAAGATAATTACATTGAACTGTGATCCCCAAATCCCTCAATGCTCTGAGATTCCATGATTCAAAACATCTATTGAAAACCAGAAACCATGAGACACCCTTGGGAGCAACTGACTTTACAAGCACTGGTTCCACAGAGGAAAGCAATTAACAGCAAACAACAATGAAGGGAATGAATCTTGATTTTAAAAACTATTCAGCACTGACGTTGAGCAGGATTACTCCAAAGAGACTAGAATAAATTCTTTTTATGGCAAGTTTTGCAATTTCACTGTGAAAAGTACTTAATGTATAGAGGATATATTTTATTGGAAGTCTACTGTGCACTAACAGGTTTACCTATAGCAGACCTTAGGAGATAAATATTTTACTCACCATTTTACAGGTGAATTAACCAAGACAAAAGGACGTTACATACTCATACAACTGGTAACACTCATACTTACTCCAAAGTTCCACCCAACACAACACAGTAGTGAACTTCCCCCTGAAATAAATCACTTCAGTATAAAATCATTACCAAGTAAGCAATCCCTATCAAAATGCCACCAGAATTTTTCACAAAACAAGAACAAATGATCCTAAAATCTGTATGGAACTACAAAAGACCCTGAATAGTCAAAGCAATCCTGAAAAAGAAAAACAAAACTGGAAGCAACCCTATTCTGGACTTCAAGCTATATTACAAAGCTGTAGTCATCAAGACAGTATAGTGCTGTCACAGAAACAGACACATAGATCATTTGAACAGAATAGAAAACCCAGAAATGGACCCACAACTATATGGTCAACTCATCTTTGACTAAGCAGGAAAGAATATTCAATGGAAAGAAGACAATCTCTTCAGCAAATGGTGTTGGGAAAACTGGTCACTGACATGCAGAAAAATGAAAATGGACCAATTTCTTACACCATACCAAAATGGATAAAAGACCTAAATGTGAGACAGGAAACCATCAAAATCCTACAGCAGCAAGCCCTTTGACATTGGCCAGAGAAACTTTTTACTAGATATATCTCCAGAAGCAAGGGAAGAAAGAATGAAATCTGGCCTTGTGTAGTAGCAACATGAATGGACCTTGAGGATGTTATGCTGAGCGAAATAAGTAAGGCAGAGAAGGACAAATATCATATGTTTGCACGTATAGGAGGATTAGGAGGAACTTAACAGAGGACCATGGGGGAGAAGAAGGGAGGAAATGGTGGGGGAAAGGGAGAGAGGCAAACCATGAGAGACTCTTGAATGCTGACAAAAACTGAGGACTGATGGATGTGGGGACGGGGAGGGGCACGAGGGGGGCACTTGTGAGATTGAGCACCGGGTGTTATATGGAAACCAACTTGGCAATAAACTATTTGTAAAAGAAAAACAAAAAACAAAAAACGAAAGAAACAATCAATAATACTAAAAGGCACTCAATGGAATGGGAGAAAATATTTGCAGATGAGATATCTGGCGAAGAGTTAGTATCCAAAATCTATAAAGAACTTATCAAACTCAACACCTGAAAACAAATAATCCAGTTAAGAAATGGGCAGAGCACATGAATAGATATTTTTCCAAAAAAGTCACCCAGATGGCCAACAGACACATGAAAAGATGCTCAACACCACTCATCATCAGGAAAATACAAATCAAAATCACAATGAGATACCACTTTACACCAGTCAGAATGGCTAAAATTAACAACACAAGAAATAACAGATGTTGGTGAGGATGCAGCAAAAGGGGAATCTTCTTACACTGTTGGTGGAATGCCAACTGGTACAGGTACTCTGAAATATAGTATGGAGTTTCCTCAAAAAGTTAAAAAATGAACTACCCTACAACCCAGCAGCCCTACAACCAAGCATTTGAACTACTAGGTATTTACCGAAAGAATATAAAAATACTGATTCAAAGGGATACATGCACCTGATGTTTATAGCAGCATTATCAAGAATAACCAAACTATGGAGAGAGCCTAAATGTCCATCAACTGATAAATAGATAAAGAAGATGTGGAGCTGTGGTGTATATATATATATATATATATATATATATATATACACACACACACACATATATACACACTGTGTATATTGCACATATGTGGAATATTACTCAGCCATCAAAAAGAATAAAATCTTACCATTTGCAATGACATGGATGTAGCTATAGTGTATTATGCTAAGCAAAATAAGTCAGTCATAGAATGACAAATACCATATGGCTTCACTCATATGTGGAATTTAGGAAACAAAACAGGTGAACCTGGGAGAGTGGGGATGAGGGAAGCAAACAATAAGAGACTCTTAACAACAAGGAACAAACTGAGGGGTGCTGGAGGGGAGGTGAGTGGGCAGATGAACTAAACGGGTAATGGGTATTAAGGAGGGCACTTGTGATGAGCACTGAGTGTTATATATAAGTGATTAATCACTAAATCTTTTTCCTGAAATCAATATTACACGATATGTTAACTAGAATTTGAATACAAATTTTAAAAAAAGCATTACCAAGTGAGGTTCTTTTCTTGCAGCAACTTAGTCATATGACATTGTCATAGTTGAAGAACCTCATTAGATCTTCAGTATTTGAGGGTTCTTCTGAGTTAGTAAAGTGGGGAAAAAGCATATTAGAAAGAGTTATGAGTCTTTTCCAGAGTGGAAAATTTATAAATAGGCTGGCCAAACACTTAAGGAAAACTTTAAAAATATATCTATTGCTGACTTTTCAGAAAAGAACCTATGTTGAAAATTTAAACCTGACACAACTTGTTGAGCAAAAAAAAAAAAAAAATCTATCTTTTTCCTTAAAGTCTGGGCTAGAAAATTCACATGTTCCCTACTTCTCTATTAAAGTTTCTGAACCTCATTTAATGTGAATTCCTATGAGAAATAGAGTTACATGTACATAACATGGTGTCATTTAAAACTCCCTCCTAAAGGGCGTGACTCTCCTTCAGACTTGTGAGCTATTGAAATGGAGAATGGTTATGGAAAGCTTCAGAGAAAGTATACATTCTCAGAAATAAAAGATAAAGGGGAAAAAATTCATCAAGTTTGGGTGCAGTATAAATTCTGGAAGAGATTTTAATTAAGATTTTTTAAATTATTTCTTCATGTACTTTCAGAGCCAAGAATACCATGGGTGTGATGTGCTTGCTAGCTTGTTTATAACACCCCTAACATATCACTTCATTGGATGCAGTGATAACATAACCACCACAAGGTGACTACATGATGTTCTAGGTAAATATGATCAGCTTTAAGCACTCTTTAGAATGAGGTTTAAAGTGTAGCAACTGCCATCCTATATTTTGCTGCTTTTTGCTCAAGTGTATTTGGAATGGTATTTCCCTTTCATTAGGCTATTTTGGAAAATCATCTTGATTTTACCTCATGAACCATACTCACAGAGCTGCTTTTGATCCCTTATGACATTTGGTTTTATGAATTAGGCTTTTCCTAAATCTACTTTAAAAATTCTGTTGTGATTCTCTCAAATGCCAAAAGGGAAAACATTTATAATGATGTTGCATAATATTTACCTTCCAAATATCAAGCTTAGTGTATACAAATCATGACAGGGCATAAAAGTACCTCCCTATTATATTTGTGTGTGTATTTCATATTCTTTCAGAAAATGTCATGAGGTGATTTGCATGCATATTCAAGTACTATTTCCTAAGATAACATAAAATTCTAAATATAAAAAAGTCGAGACCTGAACAGAATCCATCTTTCTGGAATCAAATACCTTTCAAAACATAAAAGGAGTAACCTTCAGAATCATCACTGATTCCTCCTTTTTCCTTATATCCCTTATTGGATATAATTGTTTTATTTTACCTCAGAAATGTCCAGTGGCCACACACTGTTTCATGTTTTATTAGAACTATTTCAAGTAATACCTTACTAGCCTTCTACCCATCTGTTTCTCTCACTTTAGTCCATTTTGTTTGTAGTACTACCAGAGTAAACTTAAAATTAATGGGTTTATATCCATGATTGATACCATTTGCTAATTCCTAATTGCCTGTATGGTAAAAAATACAAAATTCTTAATATAATATCTCTCAAAGTGTGATTCATTGAACAACCACATCAGAATCTTTTAAATTTCTTACTTAAAGGGGGAAAAGATATATATTCCTGGCTCTAACCTAAGCCTAGCAAATCAGAATCCTTGGGTCTGAGTTCAGTAATCTATACTTTATCCTCTTACTTAGAAAGAATAACTTTTTGAAAAAAAAGATAAAGCATAAAAAGTTATTTAAGTTCTAAAGAATTTCAGTATCTGGCAATAATATGAATGAAAAATCCTGAGAACAGTGATCAAAAATTTCTGAAAGTACTAGATAAATGAGTGGATTAATATTAACAAACTTAAAGAAAATCATGAAGCCTCGGGTTGGGGGGCAGGGAGAACATAGATCCAAAGAGGTGAAACAGAGTGAGAAATATGATCACAAAGATATCATAAAATCGAACCCAAGTCTCAGGGGAAAGGAAAGGAATGAGGAAGGAAGGAAGAAAGGAAGGAAGGAAGGAAGGAAGGAAGGGAGGGAGGGAGAGAGGGAAGGAGGGAGGGAGCACAGGGAGAGGAAGAGAAAGGAAGGGAAAGCAGAAAGAGAAGGGAAAGGGAAAGGAGAAGGGAAAGGAAAGGAAAAAGGAAAGGAATGGAAAAGGGAACAGGAACGGGGAAGGGGAGGGAAGGGAAGGGGAGGGAGGGGAAGGGGGGGAGGGGAGGGGAGGAGAGGAATAGATAGCAAAAATACTTCTTTGTCTTAGCTGTCATTCTGAGAAGAAATAAAATCATTCACCCTGAATATCCATAATCATTATCTGGTTCTTCATGTAAGTTGATGGCTTAAATTTACACTATTTGCTTGGAACAAAATATAATGACAAACTACTTTTATAATGGACAAAAATCTGTACCATTACCAAAGGCAAATCTCTTTCAGAGGAAAACACTGTCAATCTAAGCAACAAAAGACTCAAATAAATTTCTAAATATGAGTTACCAATGAAAAGCTATGACACAAGAAGACAAAGAATCATAGTGAAAGTAATTATTAGTAATTATTTTAAAAAGTTCAGAAAGACTTTAATTGTAGATATATAGGGGCACCTGGGGGGCTCAGTCAGCAAAGCATCCGGCTCTTAATTTCGGCTCTTAATTACGGTTGTGAGATGGAGTACCACAGCAGGCTCTGTGCTGACAGTAGAGGGCCTGCTTGGCATTCTCTCTCCTTCTCTCTCTGCCCCTCCCCTGCTCTCTCTTTCTCAAAATAAATGAATAAACATATTTTTGAAATGTAGATATTTAGAATTTAAAACAAATGTTTACAATTAGCAAAAAAGATTATGGCTTATAATTATTATTTCCCATTGAAAGAAACAGGGTTACTTGGAGAATTGGCTGAGCCAGACCTGGAAAAGAAAATATACAGGTTGATCTTAGAATACCTTGTCCTATCAGAAAGCAGTGAAGTTGCTAAAGACTACTGTACCCATGCCAAAATGACTAGGGGAACGAGTAAGGAGGCCCAATGTTGGCCAAAGATGGGAAGAGTGAGCACAAAAACAATAGCTGCAATGGAAATATTGAATAGTTAAAATCTATCAGCTCATAATATTTAAACAAAAATTCAAAAGCTGCCTCTGAAGGATTCTAGGGAACAAACACATTATACTGGAAACCGTTAAATAAAAGAAAAGAATCAGGCATTGATTAAAAATGCAAACTGGACATCAAGATAGCCAAAAAGTCAATATGTTTTTAAAATAAATATTCCATCTAATAAATGAAGGGATGCCTGGGTGACTTAGTTGGTTAAGCATCTGACTTCGGCTCAGGTCATGACCTCACGGTTCATGGATTCGAGCCTCCCACATTTGGAGCCTGCTTCAGATTTTGTGTCTCTGTCTCTCTCTGCCCTTCCCCTGTTCATGCTCTGTCTCTCTCTCTCTTTCTCAAAAGTAAATAAACACTTAAAAAATTTAAGAAATATTCCATTTAATAAATGAAGAAGGAATAATAAATTTTATATGTCATCATTTTACAACTCTTAATGAAATAATAAATAGGCAGTGATCATCAATGGTTGTTAAGTCACTAGAAATTCTGTAAAGGAAGAATCATATCTTTCGTGACATCACAGCCACTCCTTTCCCATCATCATGCCTTGGAATTTATTACTAATAATTGCAGCCTCTTCATAATCTTAGTTTTATGCATTTCTCTGACCACCTCTCCCTATGTTTTCATCTCACCACTCTACTGAAATAGTTCTTGTCAAAGTCACCAGGGACTTCCACATTGATAATCACAAGGGTCAATCTTTGTTCTTCATTTTGGCTTATCAATTGTATTTGTCACAATTTATCACTCTCGCCTTTATTTGCTATTTCTTTCATTATATTATATTGAATTTCTTCATATTTCACTGGTTGCTCTTTCAAAAGTCCCCTATCTACTTGACCTCTTAACCTTGTGCCCAAGGACTCAGTCTTTTGCAGTCTTCTCTTTTCTATCTATACTCAATTGTTTAGTGATCTCATGTCTTTTATAACTTTAAATACCACAACTTCCAAATTTATATCACCAACTCAAATTGTTCTTTCAAAATCCAGACTCAAATATAAAACTATCTATCCAATGAAAATCTCATACACATCTCAAACTTAGCATGTCCAAAATGAACTCTTGAATCTTCCCCCAAAACCTGTCCTGCCCATAGTCATTTCCATATAAATTAATGCATCAGTCCTTCAAATTGCCCAAGCTAAAAATCTTGGGATCTCCTTTGGAATTGCCCTTGACTTTTCTCCTCTCATTCCCTATATAAGTTCTTTTTTAGCTCCAAGCTGTCAGGACAGAGCCTGACATGGGCCTCAAACCCACGAACCATGAGATTATGACCAGGGCCAAAGTCAGATGCTTAACCAACTGAACCACCCAGGTGCTCTGCAAATTCTTTTTTTTTTTTTTTTCAAATAAATTCTTTACAAAAAGAAACCCATAGTTCAATGTTTTCTCACTATTCACACTGCTACCACTGATCCATGCACTATGATCTCTTGCCAGGGTTATAGCAATCTTTGTCCATTGCAATTTTTTAGCCCAATATTAATAAAATCAAAAGTTGAAGCCCATACAATGGCCTAAAAGATCTTACCCATTCTGTACATTTTTACCATTCTGGCCTGTTCTACTCCTCTTTCCCTCACTTAATCTGCTCCAGCCATGGTGATCTCTTTTTTTTTCCTTGAACACAACTAAACTGACTAATCTCCTCAGCCAGAAATGCTATTCCCTAGTTATCTCAAGGTTAATGCCCTACCTTCTTCAAGTCTTTGCATAAAAGACACTTTCTACATTAGGCCTTCTGATACTCCCTCCAACTTCCAATTTCTTTACTCTATTTTTTTCTTATAATATTTATTAGCTTCAAACATCCCCTATAATTTAGTTAGTGCATTGTTTGTTGTTTGTCTTCCTTTATTGGAGAAACTCAACAAGAGCAGCAGTTTTGTTTTACTTTGTTTTCCAAAGTACTCCAATATTCAGTAAATGCTTATTGAATGAATGTATAAATAAATCAGTGAATCAATGAACGTATAAGTGAATAAGAATTTCTATTCATCAAAAACATAGAAAATGAAAAGACTAACCATAAAATATGAGAAGATATGTACAATACACGTAATTAAGGAAGGCTTAATATCATAAATGTATTTTTAAAATAAATACTTTGAATAGATAAGAACATAAACATCATAATAGAAAAATTGGCAATGATAATATTAATAATAATAACAGACCCTTCTTAAAGAGGAAATGTAAATGGTCAGTAACTAATAAAATCTTGTTTAGCCTCATTAGCGATAAAAGAAATATAAATTACAGACATAATAAGATTTTACACATCTACCATTTAGTAAAAAGTAAAGTTTATTGGCAAAGATGCAGACCAATAGGAACATTGCAGCAGAGAATATACATTGGTTATTTAACTTAATTTGGAAAATAATTTGGCATTACCTGATAGAGCTGAAAATATACATACCTACAATTCAAATAGGAATATTCTAGAGATAAATCTCTACGTGTTCTCTAGGAGACATACCAGAATTTTTATAGCTTCATTGTATATAATAGAAAAATATTTAACTCAGCTTCACTATCCAAAGACTGGATAAATATCGATATTTATACCATAAAATATTTTACAGCAATGAAATGAATAAACTGTGGCTTTATGCATCAACATATAAAATAAAAAGAAGTGATATGAGAAGTTAACTAGCATTTTTATAAAATTAACAAACAAAATTAATTACTGAAAGATAATTATATAATAAATTATTTTAAAAAACATGAGACTGCTTTTAAAAATTAGATTACTAGTAAGTCAGGTAAAGAGCAGGTGATGTCATTGGAATTAGATACACAAGTAGCCTTCAATTATATTAGTGATGTTCTCCTTCACAAATTAGGAGGTCTTTTAGGTTCTAGGACCAATTCCAATGAGGGCCGTGGCAGGTGGTGAGGAGTTCTCCCACACCAACAACAAATAATTCTCTGGATCCCAGTTGAGTGTTCTACAATTTAACTCAATCCCCTAACACTATCTACTTGGATATAGGATGAGATACCACAGGTTTAGGGCTCAGTCCTACAAGACTGCCCTCCCCTACTTCAGATGCCAGCTGAAAACCAGGTTATTTATTACCTGTGCTTCTGACCAATTGACTATGGATTGGAGGTTCCCACAACTTCCTCCTTGAGTTGGATTAACCTGCTAATTCTTAGAGCTAATAATGCTTTGTTAATTCAGGTAGTGTGCTAAAAATTGCTTTAGTTTCTATTGAGAAAGCTATCTGATACAGAATATTTAAGGCCCAATGATCTAAATAAAATGAAAGTTTAATTGAGGAAATGTTTGGCATGAGATTAAATTCTAGCATGTTTATCATAGATTATAGATATCTTCTGTTGTGTTTTATGGATAGTCATAATAAAAAATAATTCCCTTGATACCAAATTATATTTATACAAAGCCTGTATTTACTTATCTGGTATGTAATCCTTTAACCCCAAGGCTTGTGTTATTATCAAAATTTTGTAAATATGTTGAGAGAATTGCATGACTCATAAGGCATATTTATTGTAGAAAGCACTGTTAGTTTATAAAATGTGCTGGTTATTTACTTTGTCAATTATCTCACTAGTTTTTTCTCTCCTTTTCTGGAAAGAAAAAAAAAACATAATTTAATGGACTGAGAGTCAAATAAAGATGACTCTGGCTATTTCTAATTCAACCAAAATGCAAACTTTGTTTTTTCCACATTTGAGGTGACCTTTAAATACATTTAGTTTGATAATTATTGCTTTAGTATAAGATACAAGATCTTTCTTGTTCTGGACCTTCTAACTGCTCTAAGCTCACCCCCACCATATGCCTTCATGTACCTCTCGTTCCAGTTAATGGCTTCCATTATGGACTCCCCTGTCTTGAGGCCCAATGTCATCCATCATTCCCAATCATGTAACTCAGCATATTGAATCCTTCATCATTCACCCTTCTGTCTTCATTCACTAATCCCTGACTCAATGCACATTCCTGCCACATTTATCTTTCATTGTGTCTCAAATCTAACAAGTCTGTTACAGACTGAATGTTTGTATCTCCCAAAATGTATATGTTAAAACTTAATCCCCAGCGGAATGGCATTTGGTGATGGTGAGTTGAGGAAGTCATTAGGTCATAAGGGCAGAGCCAACATAAATGGGATTGGTTTGTTACCTTATAAAGGAGACCTCAGAGAGCTTTCTGTCCAGTGAGGAAACAGTGAGAAGACACCTGTCTATGAAGCAGGAGTGGAACCACCTCACCAGATACCTTATCTACTGGTAGCTTGATCTTCCACTTCCCAGCCTTAAGAACTGTGAGAAATAAATTTCTGTTTTGGTTATAAGCCACTCAGTCTTTGGTAATTTGTTACAATGATCCAAAGGAATAAGACAAAGTCTATTCACATCAACAGAATTTTGCACATGTAATCTTTCTGATTGAAAAGCCTAAAAAAGTCCTACTAATCTCTGAACATTCTCCTCAAATCAACACACCTTTCACAAAGCCTTTACCAGACAAAGTAAGTTGTTCCCTTCTTTGAACTCCTATTGCATTTTGTGCATGCTTTTATTAACAATGTAATTGTTTGCTGAAGTGTGACTCTCCAAGTGCTATAGAGCAATAATGGCTTCAAATCCAAGCAAGCAGAATACTTGCCTTGGCCCTGCTCTTCTAAAGGACGCTTCTCCTTTGAGTGTCTGCTTGGAAATTCCCTCATTAGTGTCTAGGACAGGCAGAGTGGGCAGTGCTCTCAGAGCCCAGTCCTGAGCCCTGATCTGAACTCACATGGGCTAGGTCCCATTTCTTCCCTTTGGAGGGAGGGCTTTCTGGTTTTTACCGCACAGTATGACATTGAACAAATGTCCTAAGAGTCTCATGACTCTGCAGTTAATTTGCCTTATGATGACTTTAAATAAATTAACATGAACTTCAATCTCTTTATTCTGAAATTAGAGGATTGAACCCTAGATAACATTTGAGAAATCTTTAAGATATAGGAGTTCATCTACCAGTCATCTAATAGATTAAAACTTCTTTGGTCAAAAATTAACACTCAACCATATCCTTAGTTGTATCAATAATAGTAGGAGCTGGAAATGAAGCATGTGCCATAATATTTAAATTAACAGAACAAAAATACACAGTATATTGTGTTTGGGGGGATATAGTTTTAACAATACATTTCCTAGGATTGTTTCCCTTGGTTATCTAAAGTATATTTTTAATGATTTATTATTAACCATTTGGAGAATTTAATATCACTTTAAGATTAATAAATTAGCATGCATTGTTTTAAAAAATATGCAATGCTTCACAAATTTGTATGCCATCTTTGTGCAGGGACCTTATTCATCTTCTATCATTTCTTTTTGTATATGTGAGCACAGGGCATGCATTTTTAATAATCATATACGTTTCCTTTTATAAAGACTCTAAATCTTGTATTTAAAATTGACACACATAGATATTAAATATAATAAGTAAGAAACAATAGCACTTAATCTTGAAATTTATTAGGACAGAAAAACAGCTACATTATCATCACATAGATAAAATAAATATGTTGAAAACATGTTGATAGAATTGGTTATAAGGTAATGTAAAACAACGGAGATTTCCAACACTAAACATGTTGTTTTATTTCATTAATTTAATTATTTTGCGATTTGTGCTTATAATTTCTGTATCTGTGTTCAATAATTTAAAAGAAAAACCAATGTGAGAAAGAAAAACAGTGGAAATAAATTTAAAGCATACAAAGACTAGGAACTAAAATGTGAGCATGAGAAAAAGGAGTACAAAGAGCTACCGTAGAATCCCTATGTGTATTCAACATGCCCATCTTCATAACACTCAAGCTAAGTTGGCAAAATGAACACATGATAAATGTTTTCTTATAAGGTGCTTGATAAAGTAATTGTGTTGAATATCAAACAATAGCGTTTAAATACAGTATTTAATATGACTGTATTGTATATATGTGTATAATTCAAGTTAAGTTAATTTTCAAGTTTTTGTGTCATACGGAAAGAAAACCTGTAGCTCTGAGAAAATAAAATTGATCTCTGACTGTGAGTTAGTAAATGATTTGCATACCAGTTATCAAAATTCCCTCTTTGCCCTCTGTGCAGGTTGCCCAGGTGGCAGAACCTATTCCCATCACCACAGAGTGTTTCTCCTACCTCTCAAAGTTTTGCTAACATTCACTCGGCCCTTACTGTGCATTGATTGATGGTAGCTCAAGACGATATAAGCAATCATAAAAATAACGGGTACTGTTTGGTTCTAAAGGAGCTGAAATATTTAAAAGCTTTTATGTTGCACACAGGGTTAAGTCGAGAGATCTTAATGTTTAAGTTTCATTAGTTTCATAGAGAAAACTTTGCTTCTTCTTGGTTGTTAGAAAATGTGTTCTCTAATTGTGCAACTACAGCAGTGACTATTCTCTACCCTCAGGATCTTTTAGGGGCGCCTGAGTGGCTCAGTCAGTTAAGCATCCAACTTCAGCTCAGGTCATGATCTCATTGTTTGTGGGTTTGAGCCCCGTGTCGGGCTCTAGGCTGACAGCCAGCTCAGAGCCTGGAGCCTGCTTCAGATTCTATATCTCCCTCTCTCTCTGACCCTCCCCTGCTCATGCTAGCTCTCTCTCACAAATAAAAAAAAAAAATGTTAAAAAGAAAGGATCTGCTATCTTTAACAAGTAACAGTTCTACTTTGTCAACTCATTTGGATATTGCCCTTCAAAATCAGGTTACTATTTTGAATATATGTATATATACATATATATATGTATATAATATACATATATTATATGTATATAATATTATATATATAATTTATAAATAAAGAGAAAAACTAAATACTATTATATAATATATATATAATAATCTGTGTGTATGTGTGTCTGTGAGTGCAAATATATATGATCTTTACAGCAATGATTTTTAAAGCTAATGTGCTCAGGGTGTCTTTTACATATATATTACCTTTGACATTTCTCAACCACTCAGTAGCACCAAAGAATTTACTCTCTCATCTTAGTCCTATAATTCATGGTACAGACATAAAAACATAAAGTGCTGTTAAGAATATTTAGCATGATTAGTATGCTCCAAAATTTTCCAGCATTGCTCAAAAATATTATGAAATCTGTCCAATTTGTCAAGTCTTCAATGTAAGAAATTTCTAAAAAACAAAAAGACAGGCTTATCTTTCTCTTTGAAAGTGACTGATTTTATTCACATTTTTAAAAATGTTCACATAAAAAGAATTTAGTTATTATATGCACATTTTTACAATGTGAAAGAGCTGACATAATGACTATCAGCAAGACACTTCTAAATGACCTTGTCCCATGGTTGGAACATTTGCTACTAAAAGTTATTGAGGTGGGATACCTGGGTGGTTCAGTCGGTTAAGCATCTGGCTTTGGCTCAGGTCATGATCTCACTGTTTGTGGGTTTGAGCCCCACCTCAGACTTTGTGCTGACAGCTCAGAGCCTGGATCCTGCCTTGGACTGTACCTCCCTTTCTCTCTCTGCCCCTCCCCCATTCTCTATCTCTCAAAAATAAATAATATATATGATTTATTGTCAAGTTAGCTAACATACAGTGTATAGATCATGCTCTTGGCTTCAGGAGTAAATTCCCGTGATTCACCACTTGCATACAACACTCATGGCTCATCCCAACAAGTGCCCTCCTCAATGCCCATCACCCGTTTTCCCCATCCCCCCATCAACCCTCAGTTTTTTCTCCATGTTTAAGAGTCTTTTATGGTTTGCCTCCCTATCTGTTTGTAAACTTTTTTTTTCTTTCCCTTCCCCCATTGTCTTTATCAAGTTTCTCAACTTCCACATATGAGTGAAAACATATGCTATCTGTCTTTCTCTGACTGACTTATTTTACTTAGCATAATACCCTTCAGCTCCATCCATCCATCCATGATGTTGCAAATGTCAAGATATCATTCCGCTTCATTGCCTAATAGTATTCGTGTGTGTGTGTGTGTGTGTGTGTGTACCAACTCTTATATATAAGATATATAAGATAAATATATATATACATATCTATCTATATATCTATATCTATGTATCTATATCTATATATATACAACCTCTTCTTTATATATTCATCAATTGATGGACATTTGGGCTCTTTCCATAATTTGGCTATTGTTGACAGTGCTGCTATAAACTTTGGGGTACATGTATCCCTATGAATCAGGACACCTGTACCCTTTGGATAAATTCCTAGTAGTGCTATTGCTGGGTAATAGGGTAATTCTGTTTTTTTTTTTATGTCTTTATTTTATTTTGAGAGACAGAGACAGAGAGTGATCAGGGGAAAGGCAGAGAGAGAGGAGGACACAGAATCTGAAGCAAGCTCCAGGCTCTCAGCTGTCAGCCCAGAGCCTGACACAGGGCTCAAACCCAAGGACCATGAGATCATGACCTGAGCTGAAGTCAGACGCTTAACCGACTGAGCCACCCAGGCGCCCCAGGGTAATTCTATTTTTAATCTTTTGAGAAACCTCCACACTGTTTTCCAGAGTGACTGCTCCAGTTTGCATTCCCACCAGCAGTGCAAAAGGGTTCCCTTTTCTCCACATCCTTGCCAACATCTGTTGTTTCCTGAGTTGTTAATGTAAGCCACTCTGACCATTATAAGGTGATATCTCAGTGTGGTTTTGATTTGTATTTCCCTGATCATGAACAATGTTAAGCATCTTTTCATGTGTCTGTTAGCCATTCAGGTGTCTTCTTTGGGAAAATGTCTATTCATGTCTTTTGCCCATTTTTTTCACTGGATTATTTGCTTTTTGGGTGTTGAATTTGGTGCCTTCTTTGGTACTTTTGGATGCTAACCCTTTATCTGATATGTCATTTGTAAATATCTTCTCGCATTCTGTTTGTTGCCTTTTTAGTTTTGTTGTTACCTTCGCTGTGCAGAAGCTTTTTATCTTCATGAGGTCCCAATAGTTAATTTTTGCTTTTATTTCACTTGCCTTCAGAGATGTGTCAAGTAAGAAGTTTCTGTAGCCAAGATTAAAGAGGTTATTGCCTATTTTCTCTTCTAGGATTTTAATGGTTTCCTGTCTCACATTTAAGACTTTTATCCATTTGAATTTATTTTTTGTGTCAGAAAGTGGTCCAGTTTCACTCTTCTGCATGTTGCTGTCCAGTTCTCCCAGCACAGGATTGCTTTTCTAAACTTGATCTCCACTGAGAGAATGACTTGGAGTTTCACCTTAGCCATCAAAGGTTGGATATGTACAGTCTTTGTAAGGAACCCTCTGTCTTCATTCCTGTACATTTGAACTGTATCCATGATTTATTAAGCCTCATATAGAATAAATTTGGCAAGTCACACTCCATTGAGGATAAGAACTTATTTATATCAGCAGGTGGCCTTGTAGGGAATTAAGAAATACAAAATAAAATAAATAAGGTAGTGTTCATCAACATGTAAGTAATGCTTATGAAACACTACAAGCAGTGCAGCCTTAAAAGGATGCATCACAAACATGCTTACTGGGATACTAAGTATTGTGATGCAGTAAGATATCTGAGAAAGACTACACAGATCTAAACTTAAGATAGAGTGTTGATTACAGTCAACAAAGAAAAGAATTGTGCATGTAAAACATTAGATGTCTTGTGGCTCCCTTTGTAAAACTTCTCTGTGCCTTTTCCTTTTGACATTTTAAATCACAATTTTCTTAGGCCAACTTTTCTCTCCCCTCTTGGTGCTAAGTTATGATATCACAGTGCTAAGATTTTAAATGCATGTGCTTCTAAATGCTGGTGTAAGAAATCTCTGAAATATGGAAAGGATAAAAATGTTTCTCTCCATACAGCTGCAGAAAAAAGTATGTGTTTTTCTGCCTCACACAGCTAGTTTTGATAAAATGGTGATTGGAGAACAACATCTACAAAAGTGTTGACCTTGTACTTCTATGAAATATATATAAAAAGTATAATCTATTCTGTGTTATATTATTGAAACTGTCCTTGGAAGTATTATTTCTACAAAAAAGGCTTTTTGAGATACCTGGACTTTAGAGATTATTGCTCTGCTCTGAGAAATATAACCTGTTAGCACTCCAAGTTTTCAACTGTGATTATTTCTCAATATTTCAATGATTATTTGATCCGGTAACAATATCCAAATCGGCATCCTTATTTCCTAAAAGTATAAGTAGTTGTGAGGTTTCTTTTTTAGGCAGGAAGAGCACTTTTGGAATTTCCTTTCCTCTCTTTGATACATACTTGTCACAGTAATACTATAAATGCAGAGTTTTTTTCAAAGAGTTCAAGACTTTGCCTCATTTCAGTTAAACCTAGTATAATCTAGGGCATTCTGAATTAAACAGTAACAGAGACAAAAGTCCTGACCCTATATACTTTTTTAAATGCTTGGGAAAATAATCATTTTTAGCTAATAATATATTTAGGGAAGACATACTTAGCACCTTTCTTGAAGTCCGGAGATTGACTGAAAAACAATACATTTTGAACTCTCTGTTTTAACTTGAATTCCCAACACCTATTTGTAAAACCATGTTCAAATATAGCAGGCCAGCTGTAATATCCTAATTTACAGATGAGCAGATTAAAGAGCAATAGGTATAACTAATAAAATTATAATTGTACCTAAAAGGAAAAGAGTAAGATTTTAAGCTGCTAGGTACTAATTTCTGAGTATATGACCTAGCAGCTGCTTCTGAGTGAACACAATTAATTACATATGAGATTTTATCTAGTTCTAACACTAAGGAAAATAACTCTAACACATTAAAGAATAGATATAGTTAAAAGAAAGAAGAATCCCTTGCTGTATTGTTCATAATGAGTCTTTTTGTAGGCCACTCATAATAATTATCATTTTACTTTTCTTATTTCAAATAGTATAAAAGCAAATGTTTGAGTAGATGTGTACAGGTTGATGCTCAAGAGAAAGTCAATTAATAAAGTTTCTATTGTTTATCTTCTCTTCCTATCATCTAATTTTACATTGTACTTTACTCAAAACTATTATAGACTTCCACTTATAAAATATCTCAATTTTACTAAGCATAATATTTCTATAAGCCTACTACCTTAAAGTATATTCTGGCATCCATGTACATTCTTGATCCTTTCATGAAATGACATTTACAAGGAGAAAATACAGGTATATAGTGAAACAGAGTAGGAAAAACACTTCAGTCCTCAATCAAAGTTTAAAAATTTTAGAAATAAATAAGTGATTGTTATTTTAATTTCTTCTTTCTACTTAACTACAATGAGGAGGGATAAGATACAATTAGCTAAACCAAATCCATATTTCAAGTAATCAAGGAAGAGTCATAAGGGAAATCAATTGTCCAACCAACTTATAAGAGATGCAATTGTGTTTTCACATGCTAATTTAAACTTATTGAGCTAAATCATCCATTCAACAGGATTGGACACTAAATAAGGAAAGGCCTTTGTGGAGTGTGTCTAGGAACTAAAGCAGTGGACACATACAGAAATAACCATGATATGGTTATGCTATGACTGGCTATAGTGCTAAAATTGAACAAAATACTACTGAAATATAGAGGAGGCAGGCATTAGATTTTTGGCTAAGGGTAATGAGGCAAGGGTGAGAAAAGACTTTAAGGTGATAATGTGCTCTACTACTCTGTCTAAATTATCATTGCTTTGATGAATAGGTTAATAGAAAAATTACTTCTAAAGCCATGTACTGCTGCACAAGTACTAAGCTCTTCTCTCATCAAGATTTAACAAAAGTTGGATAGCTAAACTATACATTCTTTTATAGCTACCAACTGCTGATTCAAGTGGAAATTCCTTAGTGTGATATTCAAAACTACCATTATCTGACTTTAATCTATATTATGTTTCATGAACTCACTTTCTACTTACTACACCCCAGGAAACTGGAATATTGTGGACTTCGATCCCCTGCATATAATTTCACAGTTTCCTCTGCCTAAAATGCCCTTTCCTCATCCTAGTTTTTCTGTCATAATTATCAATTTCTCATTCCAGGCTTAGCTCAAATACGTTGTTATCCATCTGTGTGGATTAAAGATGTCATAAGCTCTTTGTCACTCCCCTACCAAGAGATGGGGTCTAAGGGCTGTTTATCCAACTCCTTAAATCTAGGTTGAGTCTGTGACTGTCTTCACCAATAGAATACAATAGATACAATACTGTGCCACATTAGGACTTGGCCTTTAAGAGAAATGTCAGCTTTGGCAACCTCCTTCATAGTACGCTCAGGGTGAAGCCAGCTGCCGTGTACGAAGTCCAACTACCCTGCCAGGCTGTGTGGAAGCCTGATCTAGGCATGTGAAGAGGCCACACAGAAAGACAGACATGCCTGGGCAGCCCCCAGCTGTTCCAGTCATTCCCAATGAGGCTCCAGACATGGGTAAAAAAGCCATCTCATGCTAAGAGTCCAAATGAATCTTTAGATGGCTGCATTGCCAGCTACCACCTTACTGCATCCCAAGATGTAACCTAACCTCAAGTAGTAAGCTTGAATGCAAGCAAGAATAGTCCAGCTAAACTCAGTCAGCTCATAGTAAAGTTAGAGATAATATTAAGTGGTTGCTAACATCTGCTATGTTTTGGAATGGTTTGTCATGCAATTGATAATTGGAACATTATGCAAAAGTGTATATTACAAAACTATGGAAGATCAGTGGTTGCCAGGACTTTGAGAGGAGGAAGGAATGGATAGGTGGAGCAGAGGGAATTTTTAGAACAGTAAAATTCTTCTGAATGATTCATTAATGGTAGATACATATTATTATACATTTGTCAAACCCATAGAATATACAACACCAAGAGTAAACCTTAATAATGTGAGATTATTTTGCTTTGCTTTTCTTTTTAGGAAAATATTTGCTTTTCTTGATAGAAAAATAAAAACATATTGCTTATTTTCAAAAAACATACAGGTTAGCAGAACCACAAATTTGTAAGTAAACAAATTTAGTAATGTTAGATATGCTATAATAGAAGTCTATATATGCCACAGTGGGGGAAAAGGATATGGTGTGGTGGTGGGTAGAAACTACTTGATGCTATATACCCTTCAAAGTATGGGACAATCTTGAACAATAATGAATTGCACTGTGTCCTATGCAAGTTATAAATGTCTATCTTGACATTCATTTGTTCAAAACTTGTTTATAATTATCTGAGTCCAGAAAAGTAAAAGAAAAAAATAGAGGTAAGTTTAAAAATACAAACACTTTAGGGGCACCTGGGTGGCTCAGTCGGTTAAGTGTCCGACTTCAGCTCACATCATGATCTCATGGTTTGTGGGTTCGAGCCCTGCGTCAGGCTCTATGCTGACAGCTAGGTAAGAGCCTGGAGCCTGTTTCGGATTCTGTGTCTCCCTCTCTCTCTGACCCTCCCCTGCTCACACTGTCTCGATCTCTCTCAGAAATAAATAAAAACGTTTTTAAAAAATACAAACACTTTATACTCCACTTATTATTTGTCATAAAAATTGCACTCCTTGGGGGGCGCGTGGGTGGCTCAGTTGGTTAAGCGTCCGACTTCAGCTCAGGTCATGATCTCGTGGTTTGTGGGTTCGAGCCCCGCATCGGGCTCTGTGCTGACAGCTAGCTCGGAGCCTGGAGTCTCTTTCAGATTCTTGTCTCCTTCTCTCTCTGCTCCTTCCCCACTCATGTTCTATCTCTCTCTGTCTCAAAAATAAATAAACTATAAAAATTTAAAAAAATTGTATTCCTTGGTACTTTACAAAATCAGACACTCCAGAGAAATGGCTTTTTCCAGTTTGGCAAACAAATCCCCAATCTCATAACCTACACAGGATGAAAGCATTCACCAAAAGAGGCTGTCTAACACTGAGGGTTTTATAGAATTTTGGAAAGAATAGAGATACCTGAATTCAAATCATAATTATTAAGCTTTCTTGGGTAATATGACATTGATCAAGCCATGTGTTCTTCAGGCTGAGATCATTAGGGAGATAGAGAAGTCAGAGCTCTAGGACTTCTAAAAAGTATATTCACTCACATTAGAAAGAAAAGCAAGATGAACCACAAAAAAAGCTACAGTCAGTCTTGGTAACCTGAATTCATCTATCCTGGCCTTAATGAACGTAAACAGGATATCTGCACTTCTCAAACATACCCCACTCCTATGTTCTTAGTACTTCAGAAAGATTGTATAATACTTTAATATATGTATATTAAACCACAAGGGACTATACAATGGCTTTGTAAAAAGGTTTTGAACTGATGATTAAAAGTTGGGCTGAACATAAAAGAAAATGCTTTCTGACTCATTACTTGTTTAACGTCCACTGCACAGATTTCTCCATCGGGCCTGATTTATCCAGGAAAAAAAGAGAATTAAAAATTCTCTTTAATAAAGAGAATTGCTTTATTAAAAAGGGATCTTCTGGGCCAAGGCTAACACAATTGTTCCCCATGGCTAATGTATTCTCCTCCAAAAGCATGCTCCAGGATATTTTTATATCACTGATTCCCAAATAAGGTTCTTCATTTTAGACTTAGTTATAAAATAATTTTTTGTGGAGAGAGTAGAGTAAGTGGTCTTAAAAGGTTTCTAAAGACCTCAAAGCTGTTCTTTCCCTTTCATCTACTCATGTTCACTTGATTGAATCCCTGAGTTTGTCGCATTTAAAGTTCATTTTTCCTAAACAATAAATGTATTTTCTTCTGCTTCATCATTTATATGTTTTTATATTCAATTATATATTTTTATAATAAGAGAGGCTTTTTTTCACATAATTGGTAATATGAAAGTTGTTAAAAAGTAAAGCTTTAAGTAGGACCTTCAATCAGAAATATGGTTTTTATGACAGCAGAATGTGTAACAAATACTTTAAAACAAAACTTTAGTATATTCAATGCAATCTTATGATTTGTATTAACTGCAGAAAAAAATAATTGCAAATAACAACAATCTAGATGAATAAAGTTTGAAAAATAAAAATATTCTAAAACAATAGTTTAAGTTCTTTTATGTTTAATATAAACATATAATACTAGTAAATATATCCTATATTGGATTTGCTCAATTTTATTCCATTAAACTCATGTAAATATGTATTTTTTAAGTTTCTAGTTATATAAGTATATTCAAGTTTTTTAGTCATGGAGACAATAATATTTACTTCATAAGGAATTTAAAAGAACTACATAACTCCGTGGCAAACAGTAAGGTCAGTATCAATGAACCCTCTTTAATTAAGGTGAGCTTTTTAAAAAATTTTTTAATGTTTCTTTATTTCTGAGAGAGAGAGACAGAATGTGAGTGGAGGAGGGGCAGAGAGTTGGGAAGATGCAGAATCCGAAACAAGTTTCAGGCTCTGAGCTGTCAGCACAGAGCTCCATGTGAACCCAGAGATCATGACCTGAGCTGAAGTTGGACGACGCCCAACTACTGAGCCATCCAGGTGCCCCTAAGGTGAGCTTCTTAAAATTAATTTACATTCTACTGTTACACATGCAAAATGATTTTAGACACTTCAGAAAAAGGATTTTCAAGGAACCAATAAGCATATGAAAAATGTCTTAAAATCATCAGTTATGAGACAATACAAATTAGAACCATGTGAGCTGCCACTGTACTCCCAAGAATGGCTAACGTGAAAACAAATATTGGAGAGGATGTGGAGCAACTAGAACTCACAAATATTGCCAGTGGGGATGTAAAATAGTACAACTTCTTTGGAAAATTGTTTGCCGTTTGTTAAAACATTAAACATAAATCTACCCAATGACTCTATAGTTCTCCTCGTAGGTATTTATTCAAGAGAAATGAAAATATACCCCCACCAAGGGCCCTGTACAAAAATCTTTATGGTAGGTTAGTTAACAGAGCCATCGTCTAGTGTATGGATAAATAAACTTTGCTATCTTGCACGATGGAACAAATACACAGCAATAGAAACAGATAATTAATATACACGACAATATGGACAAATCTCCAAAGCATATGCTGAGTGAAAAATCTAGACACAAGAAAATATATACTGTATTATTTCATTTATATAAAATTCTAGAATAAGCAACACTTACCTGTACTGATAGAAATCATGGCAAGTGGTTTCTTCGGAGTGTGTATATGTGAGTGGAGAGAGAAGACAGTTATGGATTCTCTCCATTATTTGAACTTATCAGAAGTTTGTAATTGTTTTTGGTTAGAGAGAGAAAAGTGATTATTTTTGTATGTGAAGGCTCTTAATAGGTTTTGACTTATGTTGGTCAATCTTGTTAATTTTATCCTTTATCATGTTTAATATAATATTTAATGTTTTCCCTTCAGTGCTTGAAGTATGAATCACTAAGTTGTGTTTTTTTTTTATCGATTTAATGTTTTTATGTATTATTTAGAGAATGAGAGAGAGAGACAGAGACAGAGCATGAGCATGGGAGGGGCAGAGAGAGGAGGAGACACAGAATTTGAAGGAGGCTCCAGCCCCAATGCGGGGCTCAGATTCACAAACTGTGAGATCATGGCCTGAGCCGAAGTCAGATGCTTAACCAACTGAGTCACCCAGGTGCCCCTACCCAGTGGTATTTTAAATGGGCCTTTCTTTTTTCTTCACATTGGTAATAATTAATTTAGAAGTCTCAGGAAAAAATACTCAGATTTGTTTTTTTTAAAGTGTGTATAACTCTGGCATCTGTGTTCTATGTAAGATCAGCCAAAAAACGTTTGTAATTTATTAATATATATGATCCTCTAGATATAGTTAAGTTAAAACAGGGATATTAACTGTTTCCCCAGATGGGGGTGAGGAATAATTATAATTACACAAATATACCCAGTGGATTTGCATTTCTTTGTTGACTGCTTTTATAACACAACAAAACTAAAGGTCTTTTGCATCCAAATGCAATAGAAAATCATCTTTACTAAGAAAAAAATAAAAAATGTGAATTGCTACACGTGATAAAGTCTTGTTAAAATATTTTGGCAATTTCTGACTCAAATTGACTGAGGCTTACTGAAACATGAAAACATCTGCTGAGGGCAGAATATAATCTAGGTAACATCAGGACTTAGCACTTTGGTATAAGTACATGTTAATTCAAAATACATAATTCCCATTTACAAATGGGTGCATACACATCTACAGTATCAAAACAAAACTTATTTTCCAGAGATTTTTCCACCATTCCAACAGTGCAGTATGGCAAAATAATATTTCCAGAGTATCTTTAAAAAATTCTTTTTAAGTTTATTTACTCATTTATTTAGAGAGAGAGCATGAGCAGGGCAGAGAGAAGGATAGAGAGAATCCTTTTTTTTTTTTTTTTACAAATAGTTTATTGTCAAATTAGTTTCCACATAACACCCAGTGCTCATCCCCACAAGTGCCCTCCTCCATGCCCATCCCCCCTCCCCCCTACATCCATCAGTTCAGTTTTTGTCAGCATTCAAGAGTCTCTCATGGTTTGCCTCTCTCCCTTTCCCCCACCATTTCCCCCCTTCTTCTCCCCCTTGTTCCTCCATCTGGCCATGTGTAGCAACATGGATGGACCTTGAGGGTGTTATGCTGAGCAAAATAAGTCAGGCAGAGAAGGACAAATACCATATGTTTGCACGTATAGGAGGATTAGGAGGAACTTGACAGAGGATAGAGAGAATCCTAAGCAGGCTCCCCACTGTCAGTTCAGAGACTGATGTGGGGCTCAAACCCACCAACTGTGAGATCATGACCTGAGCAGAAATCAGGAGTCGGCTGCTTAACTGACTGAGCCACCCAGGCATCCAATTTCCACTATGTCTTATAATTAAGACAAACATCTATATTACCTGGAACCTCCAAGGAAAGTATTTATTATAATAAAAATAAATAGACCATAATTTGATAAATGTGAACCCATGTCTGTTCATTTTACCAGTGGCAAAATTATGTCATGACACCCACTGTTTATAGGACAAGCTCCAAATTCTTTTCATTACTGTTTAAGGTTCTTCTAATTCCAGCTTCTATCTTTTTTTGCCTCTTGTGTCTCTCATCCCTTTCCAACATAAATAAATTCTTAAATCTAGGAAACTATTTTCCTTACTTGCTCACTCACTGGTTTGTTCATTCAATAAATACTCATTAAGCCCCCATTATGTATCAGGCATGGTTTTAGGCACTGGGAACACATTAGTGAAATGACAGCCAAAAACTCCTGCTCTTGTGGAACTTACATTTTTGTGAAGTCAGGGGAGACAGACATAAAAGAATAAATTTAAGAAATATATAAATTATAAGTCAGAAGCCAAGAATTATGGAAAAACTTGACAAGAGTAAGTGGCAATCTACTAGAACTGATCCAAGAATTCAGCCAAGTTGCAGGGTACAAAATCAACGCACAGAAATCGGTTGCATCTTTATACACCAACAATGAAGCAACAGAAAGAGAAATCAAGAAACTGATCCCATTCACAATTGCACAAAAAACCATAAAATACCTCGGAATAAACCTAACCAAGGATACAAGAGATCTGTATGATGAAAACTATAAAAAACTTATGAAGGAAATTGAAGAAGACACAAAGAAATGGAAAAACATTCCATGCTCATGGATAGGAAGAATAAATATAGTTAAGATGTCATTACTACCCAAAGCACTCTACACATTCAATGCAATTCCAATCTAAATTGCACCAGCATACTTCTCAAAACTAGAACAAACTATCCAAAAATTTGTATGGAACCACAAAAGACCCCGAATAGCCAAAGTAATCCTGAAAAATAAAACCAAAACGGGAGGGATCACCATCCCAGACTTTAGCCTCTACTACAAAGCTGTCATCATCAAGATAGTATGGTATTGGCACAAAAACAGACACATTGACCAATGGAACAGAATTGAGAACTCAGAAGTGGACCCAAAAGTATACAGCCAACTAATATTTGACAAAACAGGAAAGAATATCCAATGGAAAAAGACAGCCTTTTTAACAGATGGTGTTGGGAGAACTGGACAGCAACATGCAGAAGAATGAAACTAGATCATTTTCTCACACCATGCACAAAAATTAACTCAAAATGGATCAAGGACCTGAACGTGAGACAGGAAACTATCAACACCCTAGAGGAGAAAGCAGGAAACAACCTCCTGGACCTCCACCGCAGCAACTTCTTACTTGACACATCCCCAAAAGCAAGGGAATCAAGAGCCAAAATAAACTGTTGGGACCTCATCAAGATTAAAAGCTTCTGCACAGCAAAGGAAACAACCCAGAAAATTAATAGGCAACCAACCGAATGGGAAAAGATAGTTGCAAATGACATATCAGATAAAGGGTTGATATCCAGAATCTACAAGGAACTCACCAAACTACATGCCCGAAAAGCAAACAACCCAGTGAAGAAATGGGCAGAAGATATGAACAGACACTTCTCCAAAGAGGACATCCAGATGGCCAACAGACATATGAAACGATGCTCAGCATCACTCCTCATCAGGGAAATACAAATCAAAACCACACTGAGATACCACCTCATGCCAGTCAGAGTGGCTAAAATGAGCCAATCAGAGAACTCTAGATGCTGGTGAGGATGTGGAGAAATGGGCACCCTCCTACACTGTTGGTGGGAATGTAAACTGGTACAGCCCCTCTGGAAAACAGTGTGGAGGTTCCTCAGGAAACAATAGAACTCCCCTATGACTCAGCAATAGCACTGCTAGGAATTTACCCAAGGGATACAGAAATGCTGATGAATAGGAGCACATGTACCCCAATGTTCATAGCAGCACTCTCCACAATAGCTAAAACATGGAAAGAGCCTAAGCGTCCATCAACAGATGAATGGATCAAGAAGATGTGGTTTATCTATACCATGGAATACTACATGGCAATGAGAAACAATGAAATCTGGCCATGTGTAGCAACATGGATGGACCTTGAGGGTGTTATGTTGAGCGAAATAAGTCAGGCAGAGAAGGACAAATATCATATGTGTGCACGTATAGGAGGATTAAGAGGAACTTACCAGAGGACCAAGGGGGAGAAGAAGGGCGGAAATGGTGGGGGAAAGGGAGAGAGGCAAACCATGAGAGACTCTTGAATGCTGACAAAAACTGAGGACTGATGGATGTGGGGGGAGGGAGGGATGGGCATGGAGGAGGACACTTGTGGGGATGAGCACTGGGTGTTATGTGGAAACTAATTTGACAATAAACTATTTGTAAAAAAAAAATAATAATAATAATAATAATAATAAAGTAAAAATTAAAAAAAAAAAAGAGTAAGTGGCAATCAGGAGGGTACGGAAAGTGGGAGAAGTACAACTGATCTGACTCAAGCCCTTGGCTGCCAGTAAAGCACTCTGCAACTTCTCCAGCCTATAGTGATTACTCCATCCTATGAACCACTATAGCACTCCTTGACAATCTGCATTGCTCAGTCGGCTTTTCTCACATATCTTACATTGCCACAGGCAGCAGAGTAAGCTACAAAATGCAAGATTAGGAGAGGAGTCTGGGAGTTTAGTTTTAGCCCTTTACTCATCTGGGTGGTTTCCTCACTTGTATTTCTTTTTTAAATGTGTTTTTGTTTTTTTGAGAGAGAGCATGAGTAGGGGAGGGTCAGAGAGAGAGGAGAACAGAGGATCCAAAGCAGGCTCTATGCTCATAGCAGTGAGCCTCATGTGGGGCTCAAACTCATGAACTGTGAGATCATGACCTAAGACTTAGATGTTGGACACTCAACCAACTGAGCAACCCCGGTGCCCCAGTTTCCTCATTTTTAAAATGAGGGCTTTTACCTAGATGTTATCTGAATACTTGAAATATAAATTTTTAGCATATGTTCTTCTCTCCTCACAAGCAATTTCACCATAAAAATCTTTCATCTGTGCCTTTCCTTCTAAAGCCATCCACACATGTAATATGCAATAAGCGATATTTATATTAGTTGATTTATTGGCAAAAGCATTGTAAGTCTCATCACCAAAACACTGTTCAGTGATGAATAAACTTTTTCAGACATTCACAAACTTTGCCACTGACTGCAAATAGCTCATCCAGTGAGCTCTTATTCTCATTTTTAAGTATGAACTTGGTTCTCAAACCAGGTTCCTGAACTGATGCACCGTGGACCATGAAGAGACAGGGTCTGAGGAAGTCAGGCTGTTCCCCTTCACAACAGGTCACTACCCCAGCCCAGACAGATTAAGAAAACCCCAAGGATCTTTCATGCTCCACACCAGGACATGCTTGGTACCTAGATTAGAAATGAGTGAGAGGCTTGCTTCTATGTAAATGAAGCCTCAAGCTGGCAGCCCAACAGACAAATTTTGGAAGGGAGAATGGAGAAGGGAAGGGAGAATGGCCCCCTACGGTGCTGCAAGGCAAGCATGCCAGGCTATGACACACTACGTATCTACATCAAAACCCCTGCTATGAGCAGAGGACAGCATGGATCTTGTGCAAGGGCACTGAGAAGAAGGCCTGAGGCCGGGACAACAGGGGCCGCAGAGTGGGCAGTTAAGGTCTCATTCCTGTGAGATTTGGCATGAGCAAAGGCTCCAAACCCCAGTGGATACTTAATTGCTTGATTGACTTCATTTACAAAACACACTCAAAGACACAATTATTAAGAATTTCAAGATGGCTGGGGCGCCTGGGTGGCTTAGTCAGTTGAGCATCTGACTTTCGCTTAGGTCATGATCTCGCAGTTCGTGGGTTCAGGCCCCACGTCAGGCTCTGTGCTGACTGCCAGCTCAGAGCCTGGAGCCTGTTTCAGTCTGTGACTCCCTCTCTCTCTGACCCTCCCCTGCTCACGCTGTCTCTCTCTCTCTCCTAGAAATAAATAAAACATAAAAAAAAAAAATAATTTCAAGATGGCACCCATAGAGACAACCCTCAAGAACAAGGCTCTTCTGACCGTCAGTTCCCATGGGGCTGCACTGACCATATACTCATGAAGCCTGTGATGCTACAGATACAAAAGAATATGACTGTATAACACCATCTATATAGAGTTTCTAAAAACTGAGAGGATACCAGTTCTTCTTGGAGAAAAGGCTGATTCCAGGTCTGGCCCAGGGAAAGTACAAGTTAGACATGGGCCACCCTGTGCCAGAAAGCAAGGAAGAATTCAAAGACTAATAGGTATATGCCAAATGGATATAAGAACCAGTGTAAGATGATCCCATCAGGCACATTTAGGATAACTTGCACATCAAAATTAGTAACTGTAGTTAACTATAATACATTGAATAAATAAAAATCAATGAAAACAATATGATACACATTTAAAAAATGACAAAGTGAGAAGAGGAAAGAAGACACAGAGGGAGGAAAAAAAGAAATCCACTTGCTTCCATTGGAGGTAAATATTATTCCAACTTCTTACTCTGAAAATTGGTGATTGGAGGGGAAAAGTTGAGCATTTACCTTACTTTTTAAAGATAAACTATAGTACATAGGCACTGATAAATGAAAACCTTTTTTTTTACAGAAGAATCGTGTGTAATAAATACAGATAGAATGACAATACTAAAATGTAATACAGTTAAAGGAAATTATTTAGTCAAAAATCATCAGCGGAAGCTAAAACCATTACATGGAAATGGGGGCAGCATTTTCACATTGTACTGACATTTCTCCCTTCACATCAGCTGATAATTGCAAAAGGGAAAACTTACTTTTACAATAGAAAGATCTGGTGATTACCACTTTAACAAGTAATCAAATTTAAGGTTACTAATAGTGATATATCTCCCGATGTGATACACTAAATGCGGGAAGAACTCTGCCAAAAATGATTAATTGAACCTAACTAAGCCTTTACACCTAATCTACAGTTATAGGAAATACAGACAATAAAAAAAAAAAAAAAACAAGTTAAAGGACACCATAGGAAACAAATAGACAAGCCCAAATGCAAACATTCTACTTTCTGTTCTGACTAGGCAACTGATCTAATCTCTTCAGTAATTCATTGTCATGAAAAATAAAACCTTGTGTGGGACATGTATGGTATTCCAAACTAAAGGAACATAACCCATAGTTTGACATGAAGTTTGGTAGATTTCACAGTCAAAAAAATCCAGTTATAATACTCATTTAGGGATAACTGAAAAGGTTTCAAATATGTACTAAGCATTAGGGGTGCCTGAGTGGCTCAGTTGGTTAAGCGTCAGACTCTTAATTTCCTCTCAGATCATGATCTTGCAGTTCATGGGATCAAGCCCCACATCAGGCTCTGCACTGACAGTGTGGAACCTGTGTGATATTCTCTCTCCCTCTCTCTCTCTCTGTCCAACCCCTCATAATAAATAAATAAGCATTAAAAAATAAATATGTACTAAGCATTAGATAATAAATGAGAATTGTGGGTTTTCTCGGTGCAATAATGGGATTTTTTTCTATCTAAGAAAACATATCATGAACTATTTAGGCGTATAATTTTCTTGGAAGTGAATCTGCAAGAAGACTAAAATGTTAATTGTTGAATCTTGAAGGAGAGCATATGGATGTTCACTGCCTTATTCCTTTAATTTTTCAAACTGTTGAAACATTTCCATAATGGAAATCAAGAGCCTTATTAATATAGCTTAAAACTTTCTCTTCAACAATGAAAACGTCTCTTTAAACAAGTCTTACAAGGAGCCATGGGAAATAAAGCAGATAACAGCTGAGCTATTTTGATCTGAGTTGGTAAACTAGGAATCTATCCCTATCAGGAACCCCTCCTTGTCCTTCAAAGAAACCCCTGCAGCATTCAGTTACATCTCTGTGACTTAGGTAACCATTCTCATAGTGACAAGAAGAGCTGGGGTGGCCACAGAGCACCAATAACTGAGGACAAGAAAAAAAGTGTGCTCAACAAAAGGGCATAAATAGAGAAGATGACAAGACAAGGAGTTAATATATATTTTACATTCTTCTTAAGACCTGTCTTCTCTTGGGGTATTTGAGGCATGTAGGTAAATTTTCATGGATGGTATATACAACCAGAAACCCAAACCTTGGAGAGATGGAAGCCTCCAAACTACATGACATTGTCATCAAAGCAGTGGAGGATTCACCATAAAGCATGGAGTCAGAGTGTCTATCCATTCAACACATCTCATAAATGAATCCAGATGGAAGTCTGAGGTTGACATGGTCATTTTAAATAAAAGATATGTAGTTTTAAAATCCAACTAAATTGCACTTTAGTCACTAAAAAGTTTTAGACTTAGTGTAGTCCCTTTAGGAAAACAGCCTAACAAGTTTTTATTTACTTCTTATTTGAAACATATTTTACTCTAAGAAAATAGCCTACCAAATGTATGCATATTTTAATTATGCACTGTTGAAAACATAATTAGAGAGTATGAGTTTTAATTAGGTGCTGAGCTTTTATTTTCACTCTTTTGTATGCTGTTGGGCATGTGAGGGTGTTTATGATTTTAAAGACCTGACTCTTTCTTAATTGGTTTCCACCCATCCTGATCTTTCACTGAAATAATAAGCCATATCATCTATTGTATACATTTAAATAAGTACACATTTTTAAAAGATAAAGATTTTCTGAAGAGTTGAATTTGTGAACTTATCAAATGGATTTTTTTTCTATGATTTTTACCTGTGGATAGATGCTTGGGTTAAAGTTTCATAGAACTCCATCATTATTATAAATGCAGAGGAATTAATTTTTGCATAGTAATAAATGGAGTTCCTCAAGAACATATTATAAAAATATATTTTACAGTCATTTGGATATTTAATAATAAACATTTCTTTAAAAGGATTATCTTTTCTCGGGGTACCTGGGTCGCTCAGTCGGTTAGGCATCCAACTACAACTCAGGTCATGATCTCACAGTTCATGAGTTTGAGCCCTGCATCGGGCTCTGTGCTAACAACTCAGAGCCTAGAGCTTGCTTCGGATTCTGTGTTTCCCTTTCTCTCTGTTCCTCCCCCACTCACCCTCTGTCTCTCTCAAAAATAAAATGAACATTACAAAATTTAAAAGAAGAAAATAAATAAAACAAATATCTTTTCTTAGTATCAACATACTTTCTAAATTGAATCATAGATTTTAGTGCAAATAATCAAGGTCTCCTTGTGTAGGGAGCAAAAAGAATTGTCTGCATTGGCAATTCAAAATTAGGTAATATTATCAGCCTTATGAGCAGTAAGTATAGAAGGAGGGTAACTAACATTTTCTAAGTGTCAACTGTGTGCCAGCTATTTTTATATACATAATCTCACTTCATTTTTATGCCATCGCTAGAAGGTAGGCATTATTTTCCCCTCTTTGGAAAGTGCTTGGGGAAAAAAAAGTGCTTGGAGTGGGATTAAATATACATAAAGTCTGTCTCATTGTAAAACTCATATTCTTTCTGAAATATCAACTATCTTCATTAGAAATTAAAATTTAGAGGGCACCTAGATGGCTCAGTCGGCTAAGTGTCCGATTCTTGTTTTCAGCTCAGGTCATGATCTCAGAATTCATAAGTTCAAGCCCTGCATTGGGCCCATCGCTCCTGGTGTGGAGGCTGCTTGGGATTTTCTCTTTCTCCCCTCCCCTGCTCTCTCTTGAGAAAGAGAGAGAGAGAGAGAGAGAAATTAAAATTTAGAAAGTAAAATGAAACTATAAGAATATGCTATATCTATAAGTACCTGCACATTTGGTTACATTCAATGTAAACAGTTTTTACTGTTGGTAAGAAATTATAATGAAGCAAATTTAGTATCAAGACAGATGTTTTTCAGCCTGCCTTAAATACTGAGGAAAGCAGGCACTGTGGAGCAACAGGAACATTCTCCCATTCTCTCAAGCTATAAGAGGAAACATTAAGCAGTGGTCTGCTTTTTATTTGCTTTTTTTTTTTTTCAGAAATAAAAACAGTCACAAATTGAAAAGAAACATATTTCTACATGTTTATTGAAGAGAGGAATATCTAGAATATGTCAATAATCAAAGAAAAGTTAATTGTATAAACATCTCCAACATTGCCATTGACCATCACCTCTCCACTCCCAAAAATAAATGCATCAAGACTTCCCACTTCCTGTGGTAATACTAGAATCATTCTAGAAATACATTTTTAGGCTGATCATTTATCCAACATACCACATTACAGCTCCATGAATAACACTATTGATTTTTAAAATAGTAGGTATATTTTTTAAAGCCAAAAATTAGGCCCAAGAATAATATCAAAAGGACAAATTTAAGCAATCTGTATTTTGACATCTGTAAAATTTGGGTATTATTACCTTATTGATTTTATATTGGGATTAAATATGAATAAGCACACGGAAGTATTTTGGTGCCTGATACACAGTAGATCCTTTCAGTGGGTTGAATGGTTGTCCCTCAAAAGACATGTGCTTGCCCTAATTCCCAGAATCTTTGAGTAGTACCTTATTTTATTTATTTATTTATTTATTTTTTAAATATTTTTATTTATTTCTAGGAGAGAGAGAGAGAGTGAGCAGGGGAGGGTCAGAGAGAGAGGGAGTCACAGACTGAAACAGGCTCCAGGCTCTGAGCTGGCAGTCAGCACAGAGCCCGACGCGGGGCTCGAACCCACGAACCGCGAGATCATGACCTAAGCGAAAGTCGGACGCTTAACCGACTAAGCCACCCAGGCGTCCCGAGTATTACCTTATTTTAAAAAAAAGGTCTTTACAGACTCATGTTAAGGAACTTGAAATGAAGAGATCATCCTGTATTATTTGGGTCGGCCCTACCTCCAATGACAAGTGTCTGATTGAGAGAAAGAAGACATTGATAGACAAATGCAAAGATAGAGGCATGAAGATGGAGGAATGAAGATGGAGTGGTGTCACACAAGCCAAAGACACCCAGGAACTCCTCAGGCCACCAGAAATTAGAAGCAAGAAAGAATTCTACCCTAGGGCCTCCAGAGGGAGTGTGACCCTGCTTACCCCTTCATTTCAGAAGCTTGGCCACCAGAACTGTAAGGGGGAGTTTTTTTGTTGTTTTAAGTCACCCAGTCTGTGATAATTTGTTAAGACAGTGACAGGAAACTAATCCAGTTCTGACATGGTAGTTATTAGTAATTGAGTCAAAGTCATTGCTATGCCCTCCTGATAGTTTAATTCAATGGCTTTTAACTTCAGTGCACATTAAAATTATCTAGTAAGTTCCCAAAACATGGACGTCCGGACCCCATCCCCTGAGATTCCAGTTTAATAGATAATAGGTAGAGGAGTGACATGGTTCTCAGTAGTTTTTAAAATATCCCAGGTAAAAGTAATATGGAACAAATGTTGAGATTCATTATTAACATCTGTCTTCCCCATTAGATTTCAAACTCTGTCAGGACAGGAACTATATTTGAATTGTTCCTGCTTAACACAGTGCCTGACATACAGTAAAGTATTGAATAAATGAATGAAAGTCTAGCCCTTTAACCTAAATATATTCAAATGTGAGACATGAATAAAACATAGCTCCTAATCTTAAACAGTCCTTGAACATAAGAAGGAGAGGAAGGCAGGCTGGGGTAGAGAGGAAAGGCTGTCTAGGAATGATAGAAGTTATAACAAGTAGAATCACATTCACTTTCAAATAAAAGAAATCCAAAAATAACAATGAATTAAATAAATAGAAGTTTCTCTCACACATGAAAGAAATCTAGCTATAGACTAGAACTAGAATAAATGTAGAATAAAACTAGAATAAGATTATTTAGAATTATCATGGACCTGAGCTTTCCTCTCGCTCCTCCTTGCTTCTAAGCATACAGCTTCTAATTCATGGCCCAATACGGCTGTCTGAGTCCCAGAGGTGAAGGGGAAACTGAAGCCATCAAGAAGGGGTGAAGAAGGACAAGCACCCTTCCATTAAGGACTCCCTTAATGCACGTGACATACCATTTCCACTTGCATCACAATAACCACAGCTTAATCATATAGCCATTTCCATCTTCAAGAGAGGATGGGAATATTGCTTGATTTCAAGCAGTCATGAGCCCGGTTAAAAATTAGTTCTATATATTATTAAAGGAAATGGATATTTAGAGGAATGAATTACTGCCTCTGCCATAATAACTCTAATAGAACAAACTTAGATACTGTTCTATAATAAAGGTGTGTAGTACTTAAGGAGTACAGGGAAAGGAACTAAAATTCCAACTTGAAATATTGGGGAAAGCTTCATTGAAAAGGTATCATTTGAGCTATGAAAGAAATAGAACAATGGGCAAGAAAAAACTGCTCTAGGCAAAGGGAATGTTGTGAACATAAGCACAGATATGGGAAGGTACAGAGTGCATATCAGAAAAAGATATCTGGTAGAGAACACAAAAGGGAGAGAGAATTCTTTTTTAGAAAGGAAACCAGAATTTTGAATCATAGAAACCAAGTTTGAATCAGTACCTTCACTACTTAATACATGATTAATGGGAAGCTATAAAATTTAGGTGAGGATATGAAACACAGTTTGCAATATATGTTAAGTAGGAAACAAAAGTCTTGATCAGAAAGGAAAGAACATAATAGTCATACTAAGCACATTGAGTTCATTCTGTTAGTAAAAGTGAGGAAATTATAAAAATCATACTATTTCTTCTTTATGGAAAGTCCATTTGGTAATTTTGATTATAAACTTTGGTGATTTTAAAAACAAAATCTATTGGTTACAATGGGGAAATCTACATACTACCTTGGAATTCTTTCACACCATTTTATTCCTCCTTACAGCTTTCAAACCATCTAGTAGACACATGCAGAAAAATCTGTTTGAAAATGACAAGTGAAAGATGTTTTATAAACTCCAGATGGAATTTGGTCTTTACTCAGATCAAATATGAAAAGACATCCAGGCACCAGGGTGGATATCCAGCCAGTAAATTCTATCTGACTTTGTGAATCAAAATTTTCTGCATTATACTAACTGAACTTCAGTGTGGAAGCTCAGTGATTATGCTACTAAGGGGAGGGGAGAAGAGAAAGTGGAAGAAATGGTAGAATGCTACCATTACTTATGAAGAACTACAAAGTGCCAGGTATAGTACCAGATATTTCATATCCAATGTGTCACTAAACCGAACAACCTTAAGACCTGAGTATAACCTGAGGTTCAATAAATATCTTGCTCAAGCCATTGGATGACAAAGACTCAAAATCAAAAGTCTGTCTAACTCAAAGTTGTTTTTTTTTCCTTTTTCCATCCTGGAGATATGCATTTTTCTTACTCAACCAGTCAATCACCCACTTACTCCTATTTCACTTAATTCTTCACTTCAAATTTATTCCATGCAATTTTTAACCAAAACCTATCCTTCTTGCATTTTCCCAGATGTCTCTAATTTCAATATTCACTGATTTACTTCTCTATTTCCAAGTTATCTCACTTCCTGACTTATAATACAACACATAAACATTTCAAAATTTAAGAAAAATTTTACCAATGAAATTAACATGTAACATTTATCCTGGGTTTGAAAGCTCCCAGTCTTTACCATCCTTTGCATAAACAGCTGCTCATTGATTTTAAATTTTGTCCTTTCTCTTTCCTGCAGGTGCTTGCTATGCATCAGTGGTGACTGAAATATATGACAACTCTGTCTGTTCAAGAGAAAATTTCAGATCAACCTTGGCACTAAGCCAATTGTATACCATATAATAGGGAATTTATTTACTCAAAAAATATCTATCAGATGACTAATGTTGACCCAGGAACATATAGTACTAACCAAAATTGACCCTTATGTTCCCCGTGCTCCCAATCTATCTTTCCAACCCACCTCTCCATCAAGGCAATAGCAAGAAACCAAATTTAGACTACTGCCATTCTTTAAACACACTCCAGTTTTTCCCATTTCTGAGATTTTATTTATTCCTTTCTCCCTACGGAGAAGGCTCTCTTACATCTATCTCACTTTATAGGAATCCCATTTATCCCATTTATCCCACAAAGTTCATTGTAGCTCAAAGGCCACTCTCTCCAGGAGATCTTTCCAACCACCACAGGAAGTACTCTCCTTCCTTCCAATTGCTATGGCATTATATTTATTTCTCCAATTATATATAATAATCTTTTTATTATATAATTATACAAAGATACAGAAAAATCATATAAATGTGATGTTTGGCTTGACGAATTATTTTAAAGTGAATAACACGCAAGTTAAGAAATAGAAATTCCAGGGGGGCCTGCGTGGCTTAGTCGGTTAAGCGTCCGACTTTCGCTTGGGTCATGATCTCGCGGTTCGTGGGTTCGAGCCCCGCGTCGGGCTCTGTGCTGACTGCCAGCTCAGAGCCTGGAGCCTGTTTCAGTCTGTGACTCCCTCTCTCTCTGACCCTCCCCTGCTCACGCTGTCTCTCTCTCTCTCCTAGAAATTTAAAAAAAAAAAAAAAAAATAGAAATTCCTTCTGTGTACCCTATCTTAATCCCAATTACCTCCCTCCTGCCATAGATTAATGTTATTCTGGGTCACTTTTCATATTCTATCTCATATTACTGATTTGAGTATACATGTCTACCAACTTGAGTATAAGAATTTTCAAAGTCTTCTTACCTAATAATCTTTGCAATTCTGCAGCTCTATGATAATTTCAGACTCTGCTAAGTGCTATGAAAATAATAAACATGGTATTATGAAAAAGAACAGCTGTGATGGCAAGAAAGAAGGAAGATAGAGAAGGAGCTGATTACTTTAGAAAAGGGTCTAAAGAATATACTTCTGAAGAGATGGCATTTCAACTGAATCCTGAAAGAAAAGAAAAAGCCATGAAAAGGGCTGGAGGAAGAATGTACAAATAGTACAAAAAGGCTCTGAGATAAGAAAGAGTTGTTATGTTCAAGAGAAAAAAAGGATCTCAGTGTTGCTGGAGTGCAGAGAGCAAAAGTTGGAATGGTAAGAAAGAGTCAGGGGCAGATAATAGAGTCTGATGGCATTATAGGGTTTGAAATTTATTACAAGTGTAATGCCATTTAGGCATTTAAAGATGACCAGATTCACATTGTTTAAAATATTATTCATCAAAGTCCTGAAAACATTTCCCTTCTTGGATAGTTTTGGCAATTACTCTAATATCAGTAGTGCTGTCTCTTCCAAACTCCAACTTCCTTTGCCAATCAGATCTTTCTTCCTAAAGGACTCAACTTCACCACAGACTCATAATGCTAAGAACAAACTTGTCTTCTCCCTAATAACTGACAGCTTCCTCATTTCCATCATTTCCCTGGTTACTTAATTTTAATATTATGACAAATCATCCTTTCTCGCCCTCCAAGCCTGGGCAGGACTCTTACTTAGAAAGTTCTTTTTTATCCCCACTGCTATTACCCAAAATCAGGATCTCACATAAAACTCAATCCTAACTACCAAAAAGAACACCCCATTACTATCTGTCCTGCTTTGAGATTCTCTAGATTCTCTTAAACTTCTTACTATAGTTACATGACATCATTCTCCATATAACTACTTGCATCCCCCACCCCCAAATGTTCAAACTCTCCAATGTGGTGCTTAAAACCCATTCTAGTCATAAAGCTTACTTGTACTACTCCTTTAACTAAATCCTCCCCTCCAGTCACCTTGGTCTACTTACACTTTCCCTCCACAGAAAATATTGTTTCCCCTTCTTTCCACTCATCAAATTCTAAACCAAAGCCCCAGTCAGATCCCAATCCATCTGTGAAGGTATAACTGACCACTTTAGACTGATATTAGGTCTTCCTCTGACTTTTCTCCAGAAATGCTTTTTATCTCTATCAGTCAACTAGCACTTATCATCTTCCATCTTGTATTATTACTATATTTCCATATTTATACAGTTTAAGTGAAAAAAAGAGGGAAAATCTTGAATGTATCTGCCGCTGAGCATAGAAGAGTACTAAATACATAGAGGTACTCATTACATGTTTGGTTTGCCCTCTTGATGACTTATAGGAAATAGAAGTAAGAAACAAGTGTCACTGATTTGTTACAAAACCAATTCTTTGAGAAAATAAAATGAGCATCGGAATCCTGCACTCATTCATCAGTTCAGACAAATGCTCTGTTTAGCACATTTTGAGTAATACTTTCTAAATTTTCAATTTTCAGTATTAAAAAGGCCAGCTCCAGGGGCGCCTGGGTGGCTTAGTCAGTTAAGCGTCTGACTTTCGCTCAGGTCATGATCTCACGGTTCGTGGGTTCGAGCCCCGCATCGGGCTCTGTGCTGACTGTCAGCTCAGAGCCTGGAGCCTGTTTCAGTCTGTGACTCCCTCTCTCTGACCCTCCCCTGCTCTTGCTGTCTCTCTCTCTCCTAGAAATAAATAAAACATTTAAAAAAAAAATAAAATAAATAAATAAATAAATAAAATAAAATAAAATAAAATAAAAAGGCCAGCTCCAATGTGCTGGATGACATACTTCAGCCTTTTTGCCCTGTCATCAAAACTAGATGGAACCCACATTCTACATCAGGCCTAATGATATTAACGTATCTAACCAACCTTGTCTCCTGTCCTACTGCCCACCCAAATTCACAAACCAAAATAACTGAATTATCTAACATGTGATCATCATCTCTATAAAACTGACTTTCCTGTCAGTTTTGAGAAAGGCATCATTTTCAGAAAACATTTTTCATGCATCGTCAGAAAACAGTAGCTGCTGGGAGATTGTATTGAATGCCTTTTCAGCTAGAATTGAAAGTGCTTCAATGATGATAATTAGAGGCTCTGAATATTTGAGAAATAAACGTGCATGTGTTTACATTAGCTATAGGATATACCATCTAAATATAATTTCCCTTGGATTTGTTCAGGCAATGTTTTCAATGTGTAGACATTATAAGATTAAACAGTTAGTCTAGCCTTTCATAAATCAAATTTGAAATAATTGTGTCTACTCCCATTGAAATTGCTTTAACAAATAATATGAATTTAAAAGATTATATGCATAGTTAAGATGACTTAGGAGAAAGAAAAAAATCTAAACTCTCAACCATAAAATATTTTTATCTTGAAGCTAAAATCTTTATGGAATATACAAAATATTAAAATCTCAAAAACAACTATTTTATTTATCACATGAATGGATTGGAAGGCTCTAACTCTATATTATACCCATGCCAAAGCAAGCAATTATGTGTATATTTCCAAGTGAAGAGGATCACTTCTTCTCACGGGGGAAAAAAAGGGGTGACTAGTAAAGTCAGGACTACAAGAAACAAAACAACACAAACTTGAAAGGCACAGGTAATAACTTCTTTCAATAACATCTTCCGCACTGCAGCACTAGGAAGCAGAGGAGACACTTCGGAATGGAGGATGGTAGGACTTTGTATTAGGTGCATCAAAAGAATTTGAATTTGATTCCACATTAAAGTGGGTCTTTTCTCATCTTAACCTAAACTGACAGAATGGTAGAAAATGTAAGATAGAGTTGTCTGGAGATTTTCATAACAGACATAAAAAAGAGCATTCTGCAAACAACATTAAGGAGAATCACTTATCATCTTTCAGATCATTAATAAATTGTCTATTGCTAATTATCACAGACTGAAAGATGAGTGCTGTGACAATAAACTGACAAATGGAAAAAAGATACTCTAACTTTGCCATTTAAGATGAAAATAAGTTATGTAAAGGCCAAGTTGCCCCTTAAGCCCTGAAATGAAATGAAAATACTACCAATTATCTACAACAACAACTACTACTACTACTACTACTACTGATGAAGTATTGGGGTCATGGTAGGGTTTGGAGCTGACAGCCAAGAAAGAATTCTTGAAGATGTCTTTGGTGCAAAAAGATAATTTTATTAAAGCACGGAACAGCACCTGTGAGCAGAAAGAGCTGTACCGGGGTTGTGACAAGTTGACTGGTTATATACTATGAAGTTGGGGAAGGTAGAAAAATAGAGCCCTCCAGCTTTGATATGCTAAAGAAGACTCCTAAAATACCTGAGACCTACCTACTGTCAAGCTAATACCGTTTTTCCTCTAGTAAGGCATTAACATTATGAGGGCAGGGGATTCCTGGAGAAATGTGACACTCTGTATTTGCCTCAAGTTATTTGTCAATGAGCGGCAGGTTATAGGGAAATTTATTTTACCTGACATTTCCTTCTTGCCTTTGTTCCCTATATAACTATACAAGTGTGATGGGCACGGGGAGGGCTCCAGGAAACTGAGTCTACAGGTTTCTGGAGATTAGGCTATTGATAAGATTCCCTTTTCCTTGTAATTTACTAAGATATTTGTAAACTGATGGAGACCCATGTCCTGTAATACTATGATCTCTATCAGTTAACCATTTTTTTCTTTCCTTTTCTTTGGACAGCCAGGAGAGCTTGAGGAATATCCCACATATTGTACCTGGGGTTGGGGGAGGCATGCTAGCCTGTGCTGCCCTCAACTCACCTTATGCTCCCTCGTCACTACTGCTGCTACTGCTGCTGCTGTTGCTACTAACAGTAATAGTAATAACAATGACAGCAGTTGTAATTTTGCGTCTGGTATTTTACATAAACTTCCTCATTTAATTCCATCCGTTAGGTTGCCTTGTAGATGTATAGTTCAGTCTAGAGAGGTCATACAGCTAGTGTGTTTGAACTTAAGCAGATTCTAAAGCCTGTATACTTTTTCTACATTGCTGCCTCTGTTGAATAAGAAATGAGGAGTTGGGGTGGGAGAGACAGATGTAAGCAAGAATGATTCAACTCATTGGAGGTAGAAATCAATATTTGTCTTATATAATTGGCCATGAGCACTCACATCAGCTCACATGTGAGCATTCACATTAGAGTCCTGGCAACGTAGTATATGTTGGCTTGGCTACTCTACCTTTCCTTCTCCTGGGTGGGAAAAATCACATGGATCAGATCACTGGTAAGAGTGTGATAAGGCAAGCCCCCAAAGAAAGAACACCCAGAAGAAGCAAGGGAAGCTTCAAAGGGGTCAGTTAACAAGTCTAGGTTGACTGTTAAAAGATAGTTTGGATCACTTGTCTAAGATCCTAGACTGAATGTGTGAAAGGCAAGAATACAGACCTAGCATAGCCAAATGAGGCAGGCATCACAAAACCCTTAAGAAAATCTGTTTCCATAGTTATTTAGATCTCTGTTCAAACCATATTGAGATTTTGCTCTAATTTAAATAGTACCAAAGAATATAATTCTAGACTTTTAAAAAAATTCTCCAATATTTCATTTTTATTACCAGCTTCTTCAGCCAGGTACTGATCCTCCTCACATCGATTTTTATTTTATCATGAATATTTTCATTAATTTTTAAGTTAAAGTAATAGATGTATATAATTTTCAAACTAAAATATTCATAGTAGGTTTGTAACAAAAAAGCAGTGTTGACACAGACTAACTGTTCTGTGCCCTCTCCCCACTAATCACAGATTAAATTTTAACTCCTAATGTGGTAATATTAGGAAGTGGGGCCTTTGGTAAGGTGATTAGGTCATAAGAGTAGAGCCCTTATAGAAGACACCGAAAAATTCCCTTCCTCCTTCCACCTTGAGAAGTCACAGACAGGCTTTTAACAAACACCAAATCTGCCAACATCTTAGACTTCCCAGACTCCAGAGCTATGAGAAATAAATGTTTTTTGTATATAATCCACTTAGTCCATGGTATTTGTTATAATAGCCCAACCCAACTAAGACAAATTCCTTTCCTTAGTACTCAACACTCCCTTTCAATAGCAAAAACTTGCCATTATTTCACTTGTTTTTTTTTTCTGATATTTTCATCCAAGTTTTTCAATAAAGTGCTTATACTACTATATCTTGACTTATCAATTTTAGAAATTATCTCTTTACTTTATAGTAGATCAATATTTAACATACTCAAAACTGCTACCCCTACATGTATCTCCTACCTTCTATCTTTATAGTGCAGTTCTATATTATTTTGGCCAACTTAATAGTTAGTGGTTAAATTACTGTTACTCTGTACTTAATCATGATTGAGCTAAATTGTATATTAAGATTTTATTCACCAATTTGTATGCAATTTCCTCTCTACATGGACTCAATTATTACCAATTTTCTGATTAGTTTTTCTGATTATTCTCCTTGATTATATCCAAATGTCCTGATAGATATATCATATATTTACTGTATTATTTTTAAATGCTCAAGGATTTCAAAAACATATCAGTTCTCTTTTATCCTGATAATGTCTCTCCAGAGCTCCCCAGGTGCCTATTCTACTCCAGACTGGTTTACTCGCCAGGCCTAAAATGAGTTATCCTGTTGGGTCTTCCTTCTTCCTTTATTCAGCTCTCTTCTTGAAAATGTCATTATAAATTCACTAATTTTACTATCCCATGATCCTTCTTTTAAGCTAATTTAGTATCTAATCTCTAGTAGCTTTCTAATAAGAATGCATTGAAAGTACACTTTGAATATTTGAAACTAGAATTACTTTTATTATTAACTCACACTTGGGGTACTCGAGTGGCTCAGTCATTAGACATCTGGCTTTGGCTCAGGTCATGTTCTCACGGTTCGTGGGTTCGAGCCCCAAGTCGGGCTCTGTGCTGATGACTCAGAGCCTGGAACTGCTTTAGTTTTTGTCTCCCTCTCTCTCTGCCCACCCCTCCATCTGCTCACTCTCTTTCTCTCTCTCAAAAATAAATAAACGTTAAAAAAAAATTAAGCTCGCACTTGATTAAACGTTGTCTTATTATAGGAGTTTAAGTAGAAAATTACTTTCTATCAGATTCTTAAAAGTATTGCTCCCTGTCTTCCCCACCCCCACCCCCAGTTTGTAATAGTATACTTCAGTAGGTCCAGTTTAATAATTTGGTATGATATTTTTTCATTGTTTAAGTATCTACCGAACACCAACAATCCACCATGTGCAGAATCTTACCTACTTAGCAAGGCAGTGTAGTGTAGTGGTTAAACACATAGACTAGAGTCAGACTGCCTAGGTTCAAAACCCAGCTTTGCCCTTTTCTTGCCCTTTGGGCATTTTTTTTTTTTTTGGTGTTGATTTTTTGTTGTTATCTTTGTTTTGTTTTGTTTTCTTTCTTTTTATTTACATCTCCTTGCTTCAGCTTCCTCATCTAAAATATTAAGAAAATTAAATGAGTTTTTCCTTGATATGCTGGCACATAGTATGCACTAAATAAATCTTTGTTGTTATCAAGGCTCTACTTTGTATGTTCCATTAAGTAAAAGTCAGACTTCTTTAGGCATGCCTCAATAGGTCATTGCTGTTTGTAGAATTGGTTTGTTTCTCTTAGAATCCAGTGTGTTATGGACTCTAAGAGACATATGACACTAATGTCACCTCATTATGACACCAGGCTTGTCTGACACAAACCAATACAAAATATTTTAAGTAAATCCAAGAGAATTAACTTTTCAGTAGCCCTAGAATTCTAAGATAGAGTGACTTACTAAGTAAGACTTCACACTGTGTGAGAGTTTAAGCATTTACCCATATTACGTGAGCACATAATAACTACAAAGTTTCTTTATTATTAACGGCAATGTACTATAAAATCAAGGGTTAATGTCTTTTTAATGCTTATTTAATATCAACAAAACTCTAAGTGCCTGAGGCTATACATCCTGCCCAGGGGAATTACAATCTAAATTGGACAGGTAGGATACCAACATAAGCAGGGAAGATTACTAGACCAGTGTATACAGACAACTTTGGTGGTGAGTACAAAAATCTCACTCAAATCTCTTCATAATCACATTTTAGGTTCCCATCTTCTTTCTTTGAAGAATACAAAATAAATCATAATTGGTTTTGAAAAAGAAAAAAGCTAAATGTTAGCTCTCCTAATTTGGAAATCTTTTGGCACTGAAAGCAGCAGAGATGCTCAGCATAAGAGCAGCAGAGTTTTAAATCTTTATCAGAAATGCATTCAATAAGGGATTTGCTAAAATTCTTGCAGCATTGTGATTTTGAGTCATATATCAGTAAACTGTTGAGACAGAAAAGCAAACTGATTTCCCGATACTCTGATTCTCTTCATAGTATTTTCCTTAGTAAAGTTTATAGTGTTCAAGGATTTTCATAGTCAGATCCTACCGTCAAAAAAAATAAAGAAATGATTCCAAAAAGGAAAAGAAGACTAAGTAAGAACAGATACAATGCAAGAGAAAATGAAAATTAAAAAAGAATAAAAATACTTAGAAAAGAAGCATTCACATGTCTTTCTTTTATTGAAAGAAATTAAAGGAAAACTTTAAAAGAAAAAATTGCTCGGAAGCAGAATAAAAATAAAAACACCTCTATGAACTTATTAATTAGTTCATAAAGAATAACACCTAAAGATAATTTGCACAAACTCCTGGGTGGCTCCGCAGGAGCTATTGTATTTCCTTAGCCATTTAAGCAGCCAGCTTTGGTATAATGGAGCAAAACTCAAGCAAAGGTAGAGCCAACCCCTCAGAGTCCATCAAGCCAGCTCCTCCATCCCAGATCCCTTCATCCTTCTGGAGAAATGAAGGAAACTATGGGGCTCCCTGGACAAATACTTTATAGATCTAAAACATTAACGTATGAGGCAAAACAGATCAAATCACACTATGGGAAGCACAAAAGAAAAGTATTCTAAAACTTCCAGTAATGATTCTATGGAAGAACAGAGAAATCACATTTAGAATGTGTGTGGTCTCTGGCCATACTATGTCTCTTGTCCACATTTCTCTCAAACAATGCTGGAATGAGAGGCAATTCCCTATTGCTCATAGCATATTTCAAACAGCTTAACTGAAGTATATTTTACTAATCATAAAATTCATTTTCAGGTTACATTTCAACCATTCTTAATAACTTTACCAAGTGGTGAAACCAGGATCATAAGTCAGTTTTAGAACATTTTTATCCCCCTACTAAAAAATCCGTCATGATATTTAAACTTCTACCTCTAGGCCTAGGTTACCACTACTTCTGTCTCTATAAATTTGTCTTTTCTGAATATGTCATAAAAACAGAATCATATAATATGTAGCCGCTTATGTCTGGATGCTTTCACTTTCTATGTTTTCGAGGTTGATTCATGACATAGTATATGGCAGTAGTTTGTTCCTTGTTTGCTGAATAGTATTCCATTATATGGACCTACCACATTTTGTATACCCATTCACAAGATGATGGACATTAAGATTGTTTCCTGTTTTGGGCCATAGGAATAATGTTATACACATTCACTCACATGTCTTTGTATGGACATATATTTTCACTTCTCTAGCAAATACCTAGAATGGGATTGCTGGATCAGGTGGTTGCTGTATGTTTAACTTTTTAAAAAATTGCCAAACTATTTCCCCAAGTGGCTGCACTATGTTTACATTCTCACCAGTAATGTACGAGGGTTCACATTTTCCATATCCTGCTTATCATTTGTTATTGTCTGTCTTATTTATTATAGCCATTGTAGTTGGTTTGAAATGACATCTCCTTGTGGTTTGGATTTATACTTCCCCTAATAACTAATGGTGTTGACTAGCTCACTGCATTTTGAAATTGCAGTTTCCTTATTTTACAAAGTAAGAGCCTGACAGCTAGAGAAGTGACTTATCTAAGTTCACTCACGTTTAATGCCAAAGATAGAACACACATCTATTGGCTTTAGTGTTTATTTAGTTTTTATTTTTCTCTGTGAAGCAAAAATCATAACCATTTATAAAGAAAGTTTATAAACTCCCCTAAGCAGAAATTAGGATCTGATTCTGTTACCATACGCAGTACAGTTTTCATGCAATCTCTACATTTCTTTCTTCTTGCTGTGTATAGATCTAGATTATGTTTGATAGCCCAAAAATATCTGAGTAAGTGAGTGAATGAATGAATGAATGAATGACAATAAATGTTAAATCACAATGTACATCTGAGGAAAAGCCAACAACGTTAGAAAGAATTTACACAAAATACGTATGTGAAAGTATGTTATATCCCTTCAATCAATGAGTGAATAATTTCCTCTCACTCTCAAATTGAAAGTGTGCTCACCACCCCCACTTACACATTCTAATGAAACTTTTCACCATTAGCAGGGGAGAGAGGGAGAGAGCTAGAGGGACAGAAGGAGAGAGAGAGAGTCTTAAGCAGCCTCCACACTCAGGTTGGAGTGTGATGCGGGGCCTCAATCCCACAACCTGAGCCGCAATCAAGAGATGGATGTTTAACTGATGGAGCCACCCAAGCACCCCACTTTTCATTGTCTCTTAATTGTATTATAACAGTAACATCCAAATTGTCTTTCTTGCTACAAGTTTACTTGAAATCATTTCCCTGCTTTAAAACTGCCTTTGTAGGGGGGCCTGGGTGGTTCAGTCAGTTAAGTATCTGACTTCAGCTCAGGTCATGATCTCACGATTTGTGAGTTTGAGCACTGCGTAGGGCTCTGTGCTGACAGCTCAGACCTGGAGCCTGCTTCCGGTTCTGTGTCTTCTCTCTCTGCTCCTTCCCAACTCATTTTCTCTCTCTCTCTCTCTCTCTCTCTTTCTCTCTCTCTCTCTTCTCTCTCTCAAAAATAAACATTACCAAAAAAATTAAAAATAAAATTGCCTTTGTCTAGATACTATTCTTAAAGTCCAAGTTATTCAGCATGACATACAAATCCTTGTTACATATTAAGTGGATCTGAAAGGCAAACTAAGTAGCCTGGAGATAATGGGTGAGCTATCATCATCAAGAAAATCTCTATTCTGAGATAAATTTTCAACCTAGTCAATAGCACCACTTAAACTTTCTTGGGATGTACTCCTAGATTTTCAAAGCCTTTCTAAGCCTGAAAGAAGAGAGAGAGAGAGAGAAGGAGAGGGAGAGAGAGAGAGAGAGAGAGAGAGAGAGAGAGAGAGAAAGAAAGAAAGAGAGAAAGAAAGAAAGAAAGAAAAGGAGGAAAGAAGGAAAGAAAGAAGAGAAAGGAAGGGAGAAAATTAATTGTTCCTGTTTGGGGTGTTTGGGTGGAAAATGTGAACACTTTCCGACATAGCACAGTCTAGTTCCCATCCCCCATTTCTTATTGTCTTTTTCCAAAACCATCCCTATTTGTATTCTCTCCTTAGAACAGAACCACCACTTTGACCCAGCACCACTGGGATAAGTCCGGTGCTTTCCGAGGTAGAGAAGCTGAAGCTTAATGTTTTTCTGAGTTCACAGATGTAGAAACCCTGCTGATAGTTTTGTTCTTGAGCAAGGTAATCCAGACTCTAGGATGACTCATTTACTGTGTTCCATGCATTTTCACAAATATTAACATGGATTAATGCATCAACTCCCACTTGGCGTGAGTTTACAATTTGTTAAGAGCAACTGCAAATTAGATTGTGACAGAAGATCTGTCTATGCAGAAGAAAACCATGCTCCTTCCAACTTCTGGAAAATGTAGTGTTACAGACAGGCCAAGCTAGATTACCACCTAAAGTAATAATAAATTTCTGCCTACTCTTAATTTGTCAGATTTATACAGATGCTCTAAAAACTACCTCTAAATTCTGTTTTTACAATACATACAATCAACCATTTTGAACACTATTAGGTGTGATTTCATTTTTGCCAGTTAGTGGCTTTTTCGCATCTTAAAATGACCTCCAGATTCTGCAAAATACTGAGTAATATACAAATTTGGGGAAATTTTGTAACAATGCTTCTTGTTATGCAAACCTTATAGAAATACAACTGTATGTATAAATATATTTAGGTATCATGTAAACTTGAGATATAGTTTTATATTTTTGTAGGCATTCCAGATGGTAGAACACCTAAGCTTCTTTAAATAATTTTTTAAACCATGGCATAAACAGTTTTTGCTGGCATTCTAGAAACCCACGCATTTTATTAGCATATGCCTCCCTGTCATATTTTAACAGTCCCTAATAATAACCAAAACAGTTAGCATATAAATAGCTTTTATAAGCCAAACTATAATGTGGAGAGAAACTGTGGCAACAAGAGCACTGAGAAAGTGTCAGGACATACTGTCTAGTCTTGGCATTTGTGTGGACTGTGTGACTTTTGACAAATTTCTACTTCCTGGGCCTCCATTTCCCTATCTCCTACATGAGAAGTGTCACCAGCAGGGTTTCATGGAAGTGAAGTTGAGGATAAAAGCTCACATGCAGCAATTTATTTGAGAAATGACCCCAGAGAGCAGAAGGGAAGGACAAGAGGAGTGAGACAGGGAAGGGGAAGAAGCCAGTAGAAGGATCTGATACTGAGTTGGTCACAGACGCTCAGAACCTTCTGGGAACTTCATGAAATGAGCAGGCCCAGATCATGGAGGACAAAAATGGGAAAGAAGGTTTTATTCATCAACTGAGAGCCTCATCAGTCAAGCATGGCTCTAAGGGTGCTAACACCCACCACTTAGAGTTTGGCACTTGCTTGAATGCAGTGTATCTGTTCAGAGATGTCAGAGAAGCCCTGCTCAGGAAATGAGACGTGTGAAGAAAAGCCTGAAACAAAGTGCTCTCAAGTTGCCCTGAAGAGAAGCAGATCAAAGCCTGCACAGAAGTGGTCACCTTCACAGTGACTGGAGTAAAAGCAAAGCCAAGTACATTTGAAACAATGCACAACAGGTGCATGATACAAGACAGTTGGTCAACACACTTTCAAATATGTTCCAGGGAGGGAGAGAGGCAAACCATGAGAGACTCTTGAATGCTGAGAAAAAACTGAGGACTGATGGGTGTGGGGGGTGAGGGGGGAGATGGGCATGGAGGGGGGCACTTGTGGGGATGAGCACTGGGTGTTACACAGAAACCAACTTGACAATAAACTATTTGTAAAAAAATTTTTTTAAAAATGTTCCAGCTCTAATAATATTTAATAATAATACTGATAACTCCCATCTATTAGTTTCTACTAAATGGATAACTCTGTTTACAGTGTTACCTGATTTTTGCTGTACGATAGTTCTTTTTTTTTTTTTTTAATGTTTTATTTATTTCTAGGAGAGAGGAAGACAGCGTGAACAGGGGAGGGTCAGAGAGAGAGGGAGTCACAGACTGAAACAGGCTCCAGGCTCTGAGCTGGCAGTCAGCACAGAGCCCGACGCGGGGCTCGAACCCACGAACCGTGAGATCATGACCCAAGCGAAAGTCGGACGCTTAACCGACTAAGCCACCCAGGCGCCCCAGATAGTTCTTTAAATATATAGTGGTATCTCCATTTTGTAGATGAAGGAACTAAATCTAGAACAGTTAAGAAATTTTCCTAAGGCAAGGTTCTTCAACCTAAATACTTTTGACACTTTGGGCCAGATAATTATTTGTTAGAAAGTGGGAGGGTGTTGTCTTGTTCACTGTGGGTAGTTTAGCATCATCCTTGGCTTCCACCCACTAAAAGCCAATTGTATCCCTGCAATGGTAAGAATCAAAAATGTCTGCCAAATGCTTCATGGCAGGCAAAATCACCCCTAATTAAGAACTACTGGCCTAATGTCACAATTTCAATACGCAACATATGTGCATTCTGAATACAGAAATTACTAACTACAAAATTCACTTGAAGCACAGGGTAAAAGAAATGTCCCTTTACCATCTGATTAATCCAGCCTAGACAATGAAAGCTCTAGGGAAATCAAATGGTTAAAAACAAATCAGTTCTCAAACATTGTTTGAGTAAATGCAAAGGTAGAGAAACAGTTAGTACTAAGAATCCTGAAGTAAGACATAGATGTCCTAGCACACTCCTAACAATATGGGAAATGAACGGAGTCCAACACATTGTATACTGTGTAGATCGGATCAGAATTATTCCCCAGGAAACCACAGTAATTGATTCTTATCACCTTGGTAGTCAAAATGAAACAGGGGCTGAGATCAGAACTTTTATTAATCACTATACATGCACATATGTACAAAATGAATGATTAATAAGGTAAATAGTTGTTATTAATATCTACTTTCTCTTTCATAGGACAGGAAACAGGAAGCCAATATGTTTCTAAGATCCTAAGCAATATTTACCTCCTCTCCTCCAGCAAAAAGTAGAGTTTTGGGTTTCAGTAGTTCCTTTTAGGGAATGTGCTAGGTGGTCCCAGAGTAAAAGAAGATGGAGGTTACCAGTGGTACTGAAATGAGGAAGCAAGACTGAGGAGATAAAGGAGAAAAACAGGAGTATCTGATTTTCCTAAAAGCAGGACAGCCTTGCCTGCTTAGAAGAGACATTACAGATGGGGCAAATCCAGTAAGATACACTGCAGCCTTAAGAGTAAGAATGAAGGTTTCTGGAAGGGCTTGCAGTCAAAACTCAACTGATATCAGACTTCCTGCCAACAAAGGTGGTGAGGAGAGTAAATTTGGAGTTGATCTAGCTTGATCAAAAAAAATTAATATGAACATTTTCATACCTTAGAATTAGAAGGTTACAAATATTCACACTTAAGCACATATAGTTAAAGTGTAAATACTGCTCATTCCAGGTTGACATAAACAAGTCATGTGACATATTCATAAAATCTAAGTTTAAAAGCTTCTTCAGGGGCTCCTTGGTGGCTTAGTCGGTTAAGCGTCCGACTTTCACTTAGGTCATGATCTCACGGTTTGTGGGTTCGAGCCCCGCGTCGGGCTCTGTGCTGACTGCCAGCTCAGAGCCTGGAGCCTGTTTCAGAGTCTGTATCTCCCTTTCTCTCTGACCCTCTCCTGCTCAAGCTGTCTCTCTCTCTCTCTCTCTCTCCCCTAGAAATAAATAAAACATTGAAAAAAAAAAAAAAGCTTCTTCAGCTATTGTTAAATACCTGGTAGAGTGGTCTGTGTGGTCTATCTAACTATAACAGGCAAAGCTCCGGGACAAACAGGGGTGAAGTAAAGTGAGCAACTTCTTCTGAATGCCGCTATAGCCATGCTCATTTCTTTTATCATGATAGTTATGTATCTTACTTAATTTAATTATTTGAATTGAATTGAATTCTTTAACTCAGAAGTGCAATCATTCATTCAACACATAACAAAAAACAACCTGTTGTGTGCCAGGCATCAGAATGGAAGCTGGGATTTAACGTTGAGAAAAACAGACACATTCCCTGTACTCATGGCTCTTAGACTGCTAGGTGGGCTGGTGGACACCTGTAAAATAATCACACAGATAAATATAAAATTATAGTTTTATAAAGGAAGGTTATAGAGTGACAAGAGAATTAAAATATGAAGGCTTTACTTTTTCAGAAGTCAAGGAACATTTGCTCCAAGATGTGATGAGAACTGAAGTCAGAAATAGAAATTAAATAGGCACAGAAGGGAGGGTGAGGGGCAGAGCTTCAAGCAAAAAGACAAGCTTGTGCAGTTTATTTTGAGAAGGAAGAAAATGGTGGGAGTGCAAAAGGCCAGAAAAGTAAATAAAGATGAGAATAAACATTTTTAAGACCATGTTAAAAACTTGAGTCTTTAAGACATACCAGATTCCCCTGAAGTGGTTTAAATTTGAGGATGAGAAGAGAGGATGGGCATAGAAAGTGACATGATCAAACTGACACTCAAGAAATGATAGCCTAAGTTATAAAAGTCTATGTTATGGTCTTAGGGCTCAAGAGGAGAGCTGATAAGTCAAAAACTCACTTTCAGGGTCAAATGAAATTGAGCAAGGGAAAATAAACTATTATAATGAGTCCATTATGTGCCCTAGGAAATCTTATGCAGCACTGAAGGGTAGCAAATGTTCAGAACAGAGAAGCTACAATAGAAAAATGACCTAAGCAGTTGCACCACAATTGTAAAAGGTCTTCTCACAGTTTCTTCCTATGACTAGAATTGCCTGTGATATTTTTGGATGTAGACATGGGTTTCTCCCCCTTTTTTGTTAATTGTTTTAGAATTTCCATAGAAGTAATATATGTTCATTTGGAAAGTATAAATGTTAAAAGGAAGATCATCTCACCAGATTCAATAAAGACATTAATGTACAAGTATCTACCTGATGTAACAGAAGATACTGAGATTACTGTTTAAGTCAAGCCACGGTCACTAGAGAAAAGAGGCAAATATCCAAATCCTGAGAAAAGCACATATGAACACCAAGTCTAGCAATGTCAGAAATAAGAATTAAAGTTAGTCGTACAATGTGGAAGACAGCAGAGACGGATTTACCTTGAAACCAGCTGCTGTTTGAAGCTTATTAATATAGACAGGCAGGTTTTGTGGTGCATAGAAAAATCTACCTGGTTCTAATATCTAAGCCAGGTTTTAAACTGTGCTTTTTTAAAACCAGTATCAGAACTGCCCAAGATGTTTGTCAAAAACATACTGAAATGCACATATATACATACATGTGCAAACTCCTGGTACTCTTTGCAAACCAAATGTATAAGAATCTCTGAAGTTAAGATCAGAATGATGCATTTCCAGCCAGTTTAGAGGATTCTTCTGTGCACTCAAGTTCAAATATCACTGCTCTGGGCTACAAAGACCATGCTATAAGAATCTCATGCCTAGTGACTATTCAAGGAACCCTGACTATTCAAAGAGGCTGTTTTTCTCTATAATTAGAAAAAGGCAATTAAGGTCCATAAGCTCTGGTCCCTTCCTCCATTATAGCCTTCCCAAAGCCCAAAGTCTAGTAGTGTATTTTACCAATTCCACTGAAAACTTTGGACCATCAATAATTTATAAATAAATTCAATTATTAGCTACCAAAAGCTTAGTAGAATAAGATTTAGCTTCAGTTTAAATGTCATCTTAAAATCTGAAAGATTCCACCAAAAATTGCTAGAACTAATACACGAATTCAGCAAAATCACAGGATATAAAAGCAACGTGTAGATATCTGTTGAATTTCTATACACTAATAATGAAGCAGCAGAGAAAGAAATCAAGGAATTGATCCCATTTGCAATTGCACAAAAACCAATAAAATACCTAGGAATAAACCTGACTAAAAAGGTAAAAGATCTGTACTCTGAAAACTATAAAACACTTATGGAAGAAATTTTTGAGGACACAAAGAAATGTATAAGCATTCCATGCTCATGGGTTGGAAGAACAAACATTGTTAAAATGTCTATACTACCCAAAGCAATCTGCACATTTAATACAATCCTTATCAAAACACCACCAGAATTTTTGCAGAGCTGTAACAAACAATCCTAAAATGTGTATGGAACCAAAAAAGACCCGAAACAGTAGCAAAAGCAACCCTGAAAAAGAAAAACAAAACTAGAGGAATCACTATTCTGGACTTAAAGCTATATTACAAAGCTGCAGTCATCAAGACAGTATGGTACTGGCACAAAAACAGACACATAAATCAGTGGAATGGAATAGAAAACCCATAAATGGACTCAACTATGTGGTCAACCATCTTCAACAAAGCAGGAAAGAATATCCAATGGGAGGGGCGCCTGGGTGGCTTAGTCGGTTAAGCGTCCGACTTTCGCTTAGGTCATGATCTCGCGGTTTGTGGGTTCGAGCCCGCGTCGGGCTCTGTGCTGACTGCCAGCTCAGAGCCTTGAGCCTGTTTCAGTCTGTGACTCCCTCTCTCTCTGACCCTCCCCTGCTCACGCTGTCTGTCTCTCTCTCCTAGAAATAAATAAAACATTAAAAAAAAAAAAAAGAATATCCAATGGGAAAAAAAGACAGTCTCTTCAACAAATAGTGATCAGAAAACTAGACAGCAACATGCAGAAGAAATGAACTTGACCACTTTTGTAAACCACACACAAATATCAATTCAAAATGGATGAAAGACCTAAATGTGAAGCAGGAAACCATCAAAATCCTAGAGGACAACACAGGCAGCAACCTCTTTGATCTCGGCTAGAGCAACTTCTTACTAGACACATCACTGAAGGCAAGGAAAAACCAAACCAAACATGAACTATTTAGACTAGATAAAGATAAGAAAAAGTCTCTACACAATGAAGGAAACAATCAACGAAACTAAAAGGCAGCCTACGGAATGGGAGAATATATTTGCAAATCATTTATCTGATAAAGGGTGAGTATTCAAAACCTATAATGAACTTAGCAAACTCAACACCCGAAATACAAACCCAGTTAAGAAATGGGCAGAATATATGAATAGACACTTTTCCAAAGAAGACATTCATATGGCTAACAGACACATGAAAAGATGCTCAGCATCACTCCTCATCAGGGAAATACAAATCAAAACCATGATGAGATACCACCTCAATCTGTCAGAATGGCTAAAATTAACGACACAAAAAACAACAGATATTGGTGAGGCTGCAGAGAAAGGGAAACCCTCTTGTACCGTTGGTGGGAATGCAAACTGGTGTAACCACTCTGGAGCACAGTTTAGAGGTTCCTCAAGAAATTAAAAGTAGAACTATCATATAATCCAGCAATTTTGCACTATATTAGGTATTTACCCAAAGGAGACAAAAATACAGATTTGAAGGGGTGCATGCACCCCAATGTTTATAGCAACATTATCAACAATAGCCAAACTATGGAAAAAGAACAAATGTCCATGGACTGATGAATGCACAAAGAAGGTGTGGTATATATACATATATACAATGGAATATTATTCATCCATCAAAAAAATGAAATCTTGCCATTTGCAATGATGTGCATAGAGCTAAAATATATCATGCTAAGCGAGATAAGTTAATCAGAGAAGGACAAATACCATGTGATTTCTCTCATATGTGGAATTTAAGAAAAAAAAACAGATGAACATATGGGAGGAAGAAGGCAAAAAGAGAAGAGAAGGAAACAAACCACAAGAGATTCTTAATGACAGAGAATAATCTATAGGTTGATGGAGGGATGTAGGTGGGAAATGGGCTAGATAGGTGATGGGTACTAAGGATGGCACTTGTGAGGAGCACTGGGTGTTGTATGTAAGTGATGAATCACTGAATTATACTCTTGAAACTAATATTTCACTGTATGTTAACTAAAATTTAAATTAAAAAAGAAAAACAAGAATAAATATACAAAAGATAAATAAAACCAAAAAATTAAATTAAATATGACCTACCTGTGATCTGGCCCTTGAAGAGTGGTTACAGATGGAATAGATTAAAAAGATGATTTGGTGTTCCCCAGCTGAGGTCAGTAAGAACAATTTTTGTAAGGCAGGAGTACAATCAATAAAATGGCAAGAGTAAGAAAACGCACTGCTCAAGAAAGAGATATACATACAGAGGGCAAGAGGGACTACGTGGAACCAGTTATCTTAAACAGGTTGTGGAATTTGAGTCACTGAGTTGGGGATCAGATCCAGAATATTCTAGTCCTTTGATCCACATTATTTTCTCTATGTTCCTCTAAAGCTAACTAAATAGATCTCAATTTCTTTAAGTTTATGTATCTATTTGAGAGAGAGAGAGAGACAGTGCAAGTGGGGGAGGGGCAGAGAGAGACAGAATCCCAAGCAGGCTCTGCACTGCCAGCACAGTTTTCTCACGAAACCTTGAGATCATGACCTGAGCTGAAACAGATGCTTAACTGACAGAACCACCCAGGTGCCCCTCAAAAAATTTTTTTGATGTTCATTTATTTATTTTGAGAGAGAGAGAGAGGGAGAGAATTCCAAGCAGGCTTTGAGTTGTCAGTGCAGAGCTGGATGTGGGGCTCAATCATAAGAACCTGTGAGATTATGACTTGAGCCAAAATTAAGAGTCAGAGGCTCAACCAACAGAGTCACCCAGATGCCCCTCAAGTTTTAAAATAAACTTAAATTCCCCCAAACTTAAGAATCCACTCCCCTTCCTCAAAAAATTAAAAATAGAACTCCCCTATGACCCAGCAATAGCACTCTTAGGAATTTACCCAAGGGATACAGGAGTGCTGATGCATAGGGGCACATGGACCCCAATGTTCATAGCAGCACTCTCAACAATAGCCAAAACACGGAAAGAACCTAAGTGTCCATCAACTGATGAATGGATCAAGAAGATGTGGTTTATCTATACCATGGAATACTACATGGCAATGAGAAAGAATGAAATCTGGTCATGTGTAGCAACATGGATGGAACTTGAGGGTGTCATGCTGAGTAAAATAAGTCAGGCAGAGGACAGATACCATATGTTTTCATGTATAGGAGGATTAGGAGGAACTTAACAGAGGACCATGGGGGAGAAGAAGGAGAAAAAGAGTGGGGAGACGGAGGGAGGCAAACCATGAGAGACTCTTGAATGCTGAGAACAAACTGAGGGCTGATGGGGGTGGTGGGGAGGGGAAGGAGGGTGATGGGCTTGGAGGAGGGCACTTGTGGGGATGAGCACTGCGTATTATATGGAAACCAACTTGACAATAAACTATTAAAAAAAAAGAAATGCACTCCCGTTTCACCCACTTAAAACAGGGAAGCAAGAGAAAAACAAAAGCTCCTCTAAAATCCCAACACTCAAAGTGTTTAGTTTAATTTAACAGATTTATTCAAGAACAGTTTCACTCTGTTTTGTTAGGGGCCACGGTTTTTACCCTCTAACTGTTTGATGCTAGCAATCACAGTCTATTTATGCTCTGTAGTTGTTTTTCCCTTGCTATTCAACATAAGAGAGAAGAGTTTCATTGTCACACTACTAAACAACTTCTTTGACAAAAATCATTATCAGCATCATTATATCATCTTTAGTACATCGTAATATTCCTTACAACAAAATAAAACCAAAGGAGAACTCACAATACTATCTTTTCTTAAATTTTCACCAGAGTAGTAGAAGGTAGATAAAAACTTTCTATATCAATGACTTACAGCTTTTCAGCCTTATAAAGTCCTTAGTTAATATTGGAAGAACAAAAAACCTATCACTTGTCCTGTCTGATGAGAACATGTTGCTTTTTGTTGGGGATTAACACACAGAAAAGGATAGGCTCTGTGTAAGTATAATAAAACAAGACCAAGAAATCACAAAAGACAAAAAGCTGAATAACAATCAACAAAATACCATTTTTTTTTAAATCAAGCACAACTGAAATTCATATATAAGGTACAAGTTTTAAGAATTATAAGATAACCTTCCCATTATACTCAGTTTGCATCAGATATTGGATATCAAACAGTGGATCTAATTCTAAAGTCCTAAAATTCAAAGAAATGTGTGACAAACTTATAAAGCATCCAGAACTAAAATCTGCATATAGGCTTGAAAATATTTATTGTAAATCACCTTGGCTGTTGAAAAATAAATAAGTAAGTGAACCTATTTGATATATAACTAAGGAAAGATGTCTGCTTAAAACAAAAATCTGTAAGGGGTGTGATTTATTTGATCTATCCTCTCTAGAATCTTTACTTTTAGAATCTTTATTATTTAGCTTAAAATTCAATAATAATTTATAGAAAGGCTCCTTAATCCAAATCTTTCTTTAAAAACACACACACAAATAGAGGGTTGGGATTAAATTCACATAATGGAATAAGCATTACATATAATTTCCTTTTTCATTAACTTGGGCATATTGATATATATCAAGCTTTTTGAAATATTCAACTATAATTTGAACTGACTGTACAATGCATGCAGTCAACAATTTTGGGGCAGTTAGGTGCTAGGTATTATTTTAGATGGCAAGGATTAGCAATTAACAAAACCTTGCTCTCACAGACCTCACATTCTAATAATAATAAAAAGGAAATGCAATACTCTTTTAGATAGTCATAAGTCCTTGCAGAAGAATAAAACTAGAGAGCAATGGGAAAATGTCCACAGGGGGCTGAAGGAAAATGGTTTCTCAACATAAAATTCTTTGCCCAGGATTAACTATCATTCAAGTACGAGGGCAAAATGGATATTTTCCAATATGCAAGAACTAAGAAAATTTTCTACCTGCATTGGCTAGGATTCCTTCAGGTGCAAGTGAAATAAATCTAATTCAAACAAGTTTAAATAAACAAGGGACTCTTGGCTTATATAATTAGTAAGAAAAGGGCTCATGTGAAGTATGACTGTACCCAGAGTCTCAACTATTATCATTGGGCTTCTCTCTCCTATATCTACTTTTTTTCTATCTTGGGGTACTATTCTCTATCCCACTGAATACATCCCTCTTCCATGTCATCCATGGAAGGATGATGCTTCCAAGGAGGAAGCATCATGGAAATTGCTCTGCCTTTATATCATCCTACTTGTAAAAGCAAAATTACATCAGTATATATAAAATCCTTGGAAAGATTCTAATTGGACTGAAATAATACACCCATCGCTTTCACAAAAATCTCTGTGCTCCAGGTGATGTTGTACTATGACTGATCAGACATAAATCAGGTACCCATGTCCATGATCACTGGATCAGTGACTTACAGTAGTCCCATGAAGGTTACACGAAATGGTTAATGATAGAGGAGGAAATTTCTAAAGAAAAGTGTGTGTTATTCCCAGAAGACAGTAGAGATACAAAGCAACCAAAGTAACAGTAATGCACTATGCCATCTATTTATCCTCTCTGAAAAAATTCTGGAGAACATAATTTTGCAAAACAAAAACAAACAAAAAGCACAATAAAATCCAAAGAGAAATAAAAGAGCAACCAAAATGTGTAGTTCCACCCAAATAATTGTTTTAATTGTTGATAATATATTTATGAATTAAAATGCAGTTAAGTAAAATGCAATTAATATATGCATAAATTACTTATACATGTTTTATTATACATAAAATATATAAATTGTTAAGAAAGAAGTTCTAAAAGAGGAAGAGGCATTTTTTAAAATACTGAAAAATTCCACATGATTTAGGATTGTTGTGTAGGGAGAAGAAAAGGATCAAGAACAAAGAAAAGGTATCCCCAAAATATAATCTTATTTGCATGTATAAGAAGGGAAAAGCTTTATGAATATTCTTCAATTATCTATATTTTAGGATATGTTTAAATATACATATGTTGACATTTAAAAAGTAACACTAAAATATGGTTCTCAAAGATGGCTTATATCTTTATCATCTATAAAGTTTTATAAAATTGCGAATGTCTGGGCACCAACCAGAAACATTCTGATGTGGCAGGTCTGGCCTTAGACCTTAAAAGCAGATTTTGTGTGTGCGTGTACATGTGTGTGGGTTTTAAGTTATACATGGGATTCAGATGGGTCACTAAAACCACACAATTATTTACAAATTTTGTAAGGCAGGAGTACAATCAATAAAATGGCAAGTGTAAGAAAACGCACTGCTCAAGAAAGAGGTATACATACAGAGGGCAAGAGGGACCACATGGAACCAGTTATCTTAAACAGGTTGTGGAATTTGAGTCACTGAGTTGGGGATCAGATCCAGAATATTCTAGTCCTTTGATCCACATTATTTTCTCTATGTTCCTCTAAAGCTAACTAAATAGATCTCAATTTCTTTAAGTTTATGTATTTATTTGAGAGAGAGAGAGACGGTGCAAGTGGGGGAGGGGCAGAGAGAGACAGAATCCCAAGCAGGCTCTGCACTGCCAGCACAGTTTTCTCACGAAACCTTGAGATCATGACCTGAGCTGAAACAGATGCTTAACTGAAGAACCACCCAGGTGCCCCTCAAAAATTTATTTTGAAGTTCATTTATTTATTTTGAGAGAGGGAGAGAATTCCAAGCAGGCTTTGAGTTGTCAGTGCAGAGCTGGATGTGGGGCTCAATCATAAGAACACCTGGTTTGCCCAGTCAGTGGAGCATCTAACTCTTGATTTAGGCTCAGGTCATGATATTATGGTTCTTGGGATCAAGCCCTGAGTTGGGCTCTGCACCGACAGCACAGTATCTGCTTGGGATTCTCTTTCTCCTCTTTCTCTGGTTCTCCCCGCATTCATACTCTCTCTCTCTCAAAATAAATAAACTTTAAAAAATTAAGTAAGATTTAGAGCTTCTAAATAGAAGGGGGAAATGTGGGAAAAACATCAATCCAGGACAAGTCAGAAGATGGTTTAAAGATAGAACAAATCATAGGACTTCCAGGGGAGATGGTGGAGTAGGAGGGCCCTAGGCTCACTTCATCCCATGGATATTACATTACACCCACATCAGTACCCAGAAGATAATCCAAACACTGGCATAACAGCTAAATGTGGAGAAGAAGCCATATATAAAAAGGGTAGAAAGGGCAGAGATGTAGTCAGGAGCTAAATGGACCCACAGGACTGTCCACAGAAGGGAGGGATGCCATAGGCAAGGAAAGGTTAGAGGAGCAGGCCCCACATCAGGCACCTCAGGCATGGCCAGCCCACACTGGGGATACAAATCCCCAAACATTTGGTTTTGAAAACCAGAGGGGCATGACTTCACAATTTCCTACGATTGGTAAGGCTTCACACCTGGAACTTTAAAAATCAGCAGACTAGGCTCTGGGAGAGCTGAGAGGACTATAGAAAATTGAGTTTCTGCCCTTGAAGAGAAAGCACAACAAACAGTCCCACTGAGATACAGCATAGAAGCAGCAGCTTGAAAAATACCTGAGTACATGGGAAGGAGGTTCGTTTACTAATCTCAAACTGTGTGTGTTGGAAGGGCAGAAATCTTTGAGAGACTGTTCCAAGAACAAAAGACCTGGTGGGTACCACTTCTCTCCCCCAGCCCCAGCCTAGACACAGGACGTCTAAGGGAAGCAGCCCAGCATGAACACTCTCCACTCAACTTGCTAACAGCACACCCTGTCCCCGTACTCTTCTACAGCCTGTCCTCTCCATCCCAGCCGTGGAAGTTTTCCCAGGTGGCTGCAAGTCCCCTCCCTTAGCAGAGTAGCTCAGACCTTCTTTGCACCATGCACCCTGCCTCTGCATTCTCCTGCATGCGACCACGCAACACACTCTTGGCAGGAGTCCATCCAATGTGGAACCACAAGGTGGCAGTATGCAAGCAACCCCAATAGGGGCTAGCATCACCCCAAGGTGACTCTAGCCCCGGGAAGTAGGGAAGAAAACCATATATACCAGTTCAACTGTGGCTTCACCAGTGGGCTCAGAGCAGACATCTGGTCTGATTACAGGTCCCATGCACCAAAGAAAACTTCTTGGAGACAACACTGAGAAAGCACCTTGCAGTTCAGTACTACCACAGCTTGCTAAACACCTGGTTTGACTCAACTCATGCCCAAGGTGGCGCCAGACTGGACCACAAACAACAGAGGAACCAAATCTAGCCTACATCAGGTACAGACAGGCATTGCAGACAACAAGACTGAAGGCAAACATAGTTCAACCATAACGATAGGATTCATGCAACACACATAAGAAACACCCTGGCAGCACCAAGTTCTGGTGAACAGGGGACACTGCAGTATAGGACACTATAGGACTATGATAAAGCTACTATTTTCAAGAGCAGGAGATGTAACTGTCTTTCCTAACACATAGAAATGGATGCAGAGGGGCGCCTGGGTGGCTTAGTTGGTTAAGCGTCCGACTTTCGCTTGGGTCATGATCTCGCGGTTCATGGGTTCGAGCCCCGCGTCGGGCTCTGTGCTGACTGCCAGCTCGGAGCCTGGAGTCTGTGTCAGTCTGTGACTCCCTCTCTCTCTGACCCTCCCCTGTTCACGCTGTCTTCCTCTCTCCTAGAAATAAATAAAACATTTTAAAAAATTAAAAAAAAAAAAAGAAATGGATGCAGAGAGTTGACAAAATGAGTAGACAAAGGAATATGTTCCAAATGAAAACCACAGCAAGACAGCCAAATGAAAGAGACAAGTAATATACCTGATAGCAAATTTAAAGTGATGATCATAAAGATAATCACTGGACTTGAGAAGACTGTGGAGGATCTCAGTGAGACCCTCAATAAAGAGATACAAAACATAAAAAAAGAACAAATCGGATATGAAGAACTCAGTAACTGAAATTAAAAATACATTAGAGGTAATAAATAGTAGACTAGAGGAAACAGAAGAATCGATCAGCAGGCTGGAGGGCAGAGTAATATAAAGCTATCACACCTAACAGGAGAGAGAAAAAAGAATAATAAAAAGTGAAGATAGATTAAGGGAACTCAGTGTCACCAACAAGCATAATAACATGGGCATTGTAGGGATCCCAAAAGGAGAAGAGAGAGAAACTTGTACGGAAAATTTATCTGAAGAAATAATACATAAAAACTTCCCAAATCTGAGGAAGGAAACAGTAATCCATATCCAAGGGATACAAAAAGCCTCCAGCAAAGTCAACCCAAGGAGGACCACACCAAGACACATAGTAACTAAATTGTCAAGAAGTAGTTATAAAGAGATATTTTTTAAAGCAGCAAGAGAAAAGAAAATAATTACCTACTAGGAAAACCCCATAAGGCTATCAGCTGACTTTTTTGGCAAAAAGTGCAGGGGCAAAGGTAGTGGCATAATATATTCAGAGTGCTGAAAGAAAAACAATCCTGCAACCAAGAATACTCTATCCAGCAAGCCTATCATTCACAATAGAAGAGATAGTTTCCCAGACAAACAAAAGCTAAAGGAATTTCATCACCACTAAATCAGTATTACAAGAAATGTTGAGTGGAAAGGACAGAACATAAGCAGAATTTTAAAAAGTAGGAACACAAAAGTAATAAAATTAACTATATCTATAAAAATCAGTCAAGGCACTTACAAAATAAAAGGATGTAAAATATGACACCAAATATCTAAGATGTGGTAAGGGGAATAAAAATTTAGTGCTTTTAAAATGGGTTCAAATTTAAGCTACCATCAATTAAATATAGACTGCTATCTGCATAAGATGTTGTATATAAACCTAATAATAACCACAAATCAAAAACCAGTAATAGATACACAAAAAGTAAAGAGAAAGGAATCCAAGTATATCACTAAAGAAACCCAGCAAACCGTGAGAGAACAGAGCAAGAGAAGAAAGAAACAGAGAACTACAAAGACAACCACAAAACAACTAAAAAATAGCAATAAGTAAGTACCTATCAACAATTACTTTTAATGTAAATGGACTAAATGGTCCTTTCAAAATACATAAGTTGATAGAATGGATAGAAAAGCAAGACCTATCTTGAAATTCATTTCAGACCTAAAGACACATAGACTGAAAGTGGTGGAATGGAGGGGCTCCTGGGTGACTCAGTCAGTTGAGCATCCAACTTTGGCTCAGGTCATGATCTCACGAATCATGGTTTCAAGCCCATGCTAACAGCTGGCTCAAAGCCTGGAGGCTACTTCAGATTCTGTACCTTCCTCTCTCTCTGACCCTCCCCTGCTCATGCTCGCTCGCTCGCTCTCTCTCTCTCTCAAAAATAAATAAAAACATTAAAAAAAAGAGAAAGTGGTGGAATGGAAAAGCATTTACCATACAAATAAAAGTGAAAACAAAGCCAGAGTATCAATACTTATATCAGACAAAGTAAACTTTTAAAAAAAAAGTGTAAAAAGAGACAAAGGACACTACATAATCATAAAGGACACACTTCAACCAGAAGATATAACAATTGTAAACATTTCTGTACCCAACAGGAAAGCACCCAAATACATAAAGCAGCTAATAACAAACATAAAGGAAGTAATCAATAATAAAACAATAATGGCAAGAGTCTTGAACATCTCATTTACATCAATGGATAGATCATCCAAACAGAAAATCAACAAGGAGACAGTAGTTTTGAAGGATACACTGGATCAGATGGATCTAACAAACATATTTAGACCATTCCATTCCCAAACAGTATCACAATCCCAGATTTCAAGATATAATACAAAGTGATAGTAATCAAAACAGTATGATACTGGCAGAAAAACAGACAAATAGATCAATGGAACAGAATAGAGAGCACATAAATAAATCCATGATTATAGGATCAGTTAATCTTCAACAAAGGAAGAAAGAAAATACAATAGGAAAAAGAAAATGTCTTCAACAAATGGTGCTGGGAAAGCTGGACAGCTACATACAAGAGAATGAAATTGGACCACTTTCCTACACCATACACAAAAATAAACTCAAAGGTATTAGGACTTAAATGTGAGACTTAAAACCATAAAAATCCTAGAAAAGAGTACAAATAGTAATGTCTCTGACATAGGTCCTAGAAACATTTTTCTAGATACGTTCCCTGAAGCAAAGGAAATAAAAACAAAAATAAAATAATGGGACTACGTCAAAATATAAAGCTTATGCACAACAAAGGAAACAATCAATAAAACTAAAAGACAACCTATTGAATGGGAGAAGATGTTTGCAAGTGACATATCTGGTAAAGACTTAGTATCCCAAATATATAACTTATACAACTCAATACACACACACACACACACACACACACACACACACACACAATTAAAATCCAATTAAAAATGGGCAGAAGATATAAACAGACATTTCTCGAAAGAGGACAGATGACCAACAGACCCATGAAAAGATGCTCAACATCACTAATCATCAGGGAAATGAAAATCAAAACTGCAATGAGATTACACCTCATACCTGTCAGAATGGCTAAAATAGAAATGCAAGAAACAAGTGTTGGTGAGGAGAAAAGGAGTGTAGAGAAAAAGGAATCCTTGTGCACTGTTGGAAACGCAAACTGGTGCAGTCACTGTAAAAAAAAAAAAAAACAATATAGAGCTTCTGCAAAAAGTTAAAAGAATAGAACTACCTTATAATCCAGTAATAGTACTACTGAGTATTTACCCCCAAGATAAAAAGCTCTAATTCAAAGGGATACATGCACCCATATGTTTATTGTAGCATTATTTGCAATAGCCAAATTTAGAAGCAGCGCAAGTGTCCCTCAAATGTGTGTGTGTGTGTGTGTGTGTGTGTGTGTGTGTGTGTGTGTGATGGAAAATTATTCAGCCATAAAAAAGGATTAAATCTTGCCATTTGTAACAACACAGATGGAGTGAGAGAGTATAATGCTAAGGAAAGTAAGTCAGAGAAAGACAGTATCATATGATTTCACTCATATGCAGTATTTAAGAAATAAGCAATGGGGAAAAAAAGAGAGAAAGAGAGAGAGAGAGAAACCAAGAAACAGACTCTTAAATGTAGGGAACAAATTGATGATTACCAGAGGGAATGTAGGTGGGGCAATGGGTGAAATAGATGAAGGGAATTAAAGACTACATTTATCATGATGAGCACTGAGTAACTTATAGAATTGTTGAATCGCTGCATTTTATACCTGAAGCTAATATAACACTGTATGTTAACTATACTGGAATTAACATTAAAAGCTTAAAATATTTATGTTGTTTTTAAATGACTACAACATATTTACAAAGATTAATCATGTACTAGGCCACAGAGAAATGTCAATACACTACCAAACGGAGAAATAGTATAGGCCACATGATCAATCCATAAAGCAGTAAATCTAGAAATTAACATAACAGAAATGTCATTAACCTCTTGCCAGACTTGAAGCCTCAGCAACAACCTGTAACACTGATGTGGGGATTCTCTCCTCCAACCTTCCTAGGAGTTCAAGGCCCTGACTTCCTATTCCTGATCACGATGGAGTGATCTGAAAGAAGAGAATGTGCATACGGGTTAAATATAAGATAGAGCAAAGAATCCTGGAGCATGGGGATTCTTCTGCTGGGTGGGTGAGGTATGAATGCTTTTCACCCAAAACTAATGAGAAGAGTAGTTAGTGTACCCTGGGGCACAAATACTTCATTCAAAGAAAAGTGGACAGGATGCAGATAATGTTGAATTTTCTAAGCATGTCATTTTTAGTGAGAAAATGATATTTAATTTGTTTATACATTCATTGTGTGGCTTAAAGTAGAAGGCAGACAGGGGCAGACATGAAGCAAAAGACATGGTCTGGGACAGATTCCATGAAGCTGTTGAGAGTGTTAAGCCTCGTTCAGCTGTCAGCTTCCCTCAGATCCACTCTTCCTCCTCTTTATACTCAGTTATCTCATGGTTGGCAATAACCTCCAGTCAATGACTTGTTGCCATCAGTATTTTTATTTCTGCCCCATGAATCTATTCTCAAATGTGTCAGCCTCTTGGAGAACCTTCTCTACCTTCCTGGAATAAGGGCAATTGACTCTATCCCTAAGAGTATTGCTTTCCCTGCGGCCTTCTTAAATGAGGCTGATTTTTTTCCCCACAGAACCTCTAAGAAGTCTAGAGTCGGGTAAATTTCCTTCATGCTTCTCATTGCAGCTTTCAAGCATTTATCCTACTTCTTGCCTAAAAACCAATAGCTTTGGATCCCAGGTTATCAAACTAACCCTCTACAGCATCATTTTTGCTGCGATCGAGAGGTCCCCAGGTCACCCCCTTCATTTCTCAATAATTTGAACCTGGCTCACTGTCTCTCTGTAATCCCACTCCTTTCTTAAGAGAGAGGGATTTTTGATGATGTCAGTGTACACATAAATAATTCTTCTATCACTCTAACCTGTTATTACTTGAATTTCTTTCCTATAATAATCTTCCCACATTACTTCAGTTGCTTTTTCTCATTGGCAAAACTTAGACACTGCCACTGCTCCATAATTTCAATTTCATGCATCTAACTCTCTGACCACAATCTCCTATCTTGCCAGTTCACTTCCTATTGTCTCTCAAATCTAGTAATCTTTTGATCTTACCAAGACTTGCCCACCATTAATCCTACCATTCTTTCACTGTCTCTCACTCCTCCTGATATCCTTATTCTCCCCCTCACCCAGCTTAGATTACATAGTTAATTCTGATCATTGCTCCCTGTTTATATCTTTGACTTTCTTGCCCTTCTCTCATGGTCTTTAATTTGCTTGGTGAAATTTATACCCTTAGCTGTACCTAATCCTCTGCCTACTCTAAATCTTAACACATGAAGCTAAACATGACCAGAGAAAAATGCAAGTCCACACATGACTCCTCTCACTTTAGAACTCGAGACCATGAGCCTCAAATGGGACCTTAATATTGCCAGACAAACCATAGATCTTGGGTTTACCAATTCTCCTACACTCCAAGACAGCTATTTCACATTTTTCTCTCATGGAAATCCTACCAACATCTTTTCTGTAAACATCAATCTCAGTAGAAAACCAGCTTCCTATGTTATGGAGGATTTGAAAAAAATCAAAAGAGAATATTCAGAGATTTTTACCATCACATCTACACCCACCTGCTTCCTCACCTGTTAGCAGAATAAACTTTCAAGCACCCATCTAAAACTCATTCTTCCACAAGTTCCCTAGATACCAAGTTCACTAGGTGTCTTTTCCACCTACTCAAAGACAAGTAACTCTTTCCTTTCTCTCCTTTTTTTTACCGTATCATATTTCAAATTTCATATCACCTTTCAAACATGCTATTATTCTCCCATGTTTTAAAAAAATCTTTTCCTCTTCCCTCATAACCATCATCCTCATTTCTCTGCTCTCCTTTGAAGCAAAACCTCCTCAAAAGTTATTGATACTTACTGTCTTTAAGTTCTCTCCTACAGAGAGTTTCTTTCTTAAACTCATGACAGTCAGGTTTTGTCCCATAACTGAACTGAAATGGTCCCACTGAATATACTCAATGACCTCCACATTGCTAAAGCCAATAGTCAGTCTCCATGAAGAAGGGAGTAATACACTTTCTTTACATGGCTTTCAGGATATCACACTTCCTTGTTTTGTTTTTTTTTTATTTGGTTTGGTTTGGCTTCATTTTTACTGTATCATTCATATATCTTCTCTCCTTTGGTTATTTATCCTCCATTCATTAATCTCTTAAAAATAGGGTGTCCCAAGGCTCAATCTTTAGTCCTTGCCTCTGTCTACACTTACTCCTAGGGTGATCACATACATTCCCACAATTCTAAATACCTTCAATACACTGATGACTCTTGGATTTGTATCTCTAACACAGATGTTGCCTCAAAACTCCAGACTAGTCCATCCTACTACATCATAAACAGCTCTCTTAGATACTTAATAAATATCTCAAATTCAGTATGTCTAAAACCACATTCCTGATACCAACAATCTCAGTCAGCTCAAGGTGCCATAACAAAATACAGCAGACTGGGCTTAAATAACATGAATTTCTCACAGTTCTGGAGACTGGAAGTCCAAGATAATAGGATGCCAGCAGAGCCAATGTCTGGTGAGAGCTCTCTCCTTAGATTGCAAATGCTCATCTCTTACTGTGTCCTCACAGGACCTTTCCTCAGTGTGTGCAAGTGAAGAGAGATAGAGACGCAAGCTATCTGGTGTCTTTTATTTTAAGGGCACTAATTCCATCATGAGGGCCCCAGTCTCATAACTTCATCTAAACCTAATTACTTCCTGAGGTTCCATCTTCAAATACATTCATATTGGGGGTTAAGGCTTCAACACATAAACTGGGAGGGGGAGGGGTCATAATCAATCCATAGCACCATCCCCTAAGCCTTCTCCATCCTCAGTCTACTACCTCTGATTTTATTACCATAGCATCCTTTAAGTTAATGGAGCCAAACATCTTGGATTTATCCTTGAGTTTTTTTCTCAGCCCATACATCCAGTGCAGAAAAATTCTTTTTCTGCTACCTTCAAATATACGCATAATAAAATCAGTTCTCAACAATTCTCCTACCACTTTAGTTCAAGCTTCTGTTCTATACCACATCCTAACAAATATTTATCTTATTCCTTCCTCTCCACACATGTCACAACAGAGTGATCCTTTTAAATCATGTCAGATCTTACTCTCATCTCCTTCAAGTCTTTGTTTTAATCTTAATGTTTTAATGAGTTTCATCTGTACCATCCTATTTAATATTATAACCTTCTCCACCAGATCTATGACATCTCTCCTTTACCCTATTCTGCTTTTACTTAATATCTTCTAACATACTGTATAATTTATTAAATGTTATGTTTCTTGTTGGTTGTCTATCTACCTTGATTAGAAGTCCACAAGAACAGTAAATAATTCTGTTTTGTTCAGTGATAGCTAGAACAGTGTTTTATACATAGTAAGCGCTCAATAAATATTTTTGGGTGGGGTGATTGGGTGGTTCAGTCGGTTAAGTGTCCGACTTCGGCTCAGGTCATGATCTCACGGTTCGTGGGTTTGAGCCTCACATCATGCTCTGTGCTGACTGCCAGCTCAGAGCCTGGAACCTGTTTCAGATTCTGTATCTCCCTCTCTCTCTGACCTTCCCCTGCTCACACTGTCTCTCTCTCAGAAATAAATAAATAACAAATAAATAAATAAATAATATTTTTGGGTAAGTTGGTAAATTAATTCTATTAGTTCTTTTATTAGCAAATAATAGTAAGCATTTGAGCAATTGTTCATGACAGTGCTTAATTAAATCTTAACTGCCATTGTTTATTAGATGCCTACCATGTACTGAACACCCTGTTGGACAGATTACAAACTTTATGTATAATTCGGACAAAAATCCTAAAAATTAGGTCTTACTATTAACAATTTACAGATGAAGAAACAAAGAATCCAAGAAGTTATTATGGATTGGAGCCAGTTCTATCTCCAAAACCTCATGCTCTTTCTGCTACAGTAGGTCACTTCTGCTTGCAGTTTATTTGTTTCACCCTTTTTGGAAATGCAGAGTATGATGTAACTAAAAGTCAGAGGAATGAATTTATTTTCATCTCTTGTCTGATTCCTTTTCTACCACAAAACCATAACCTAAGCTGCAGATTATGTCTCCACATAATCTTTATGTCAGATAAAGAAGTATCTGTTGAATGCTGACAAAAACTGAGGACCAATGGTTTTGGGGGAAGGGGGGATGGGCATGGAGGAGGGCACTCAGGGAATGAGCACTGGGCGTTATGTGGAAACTAATTTGACAATAAACTATTTGTAAAAAAAAAAAAAAAAAGAAGTATCTGTAAATCCATATTTTTCCACAGTACTGAAGTCAAAGGAGAATGTTTTACAAAAACTAAATTTTAGGTCAGAAAGAAAAAATCCAACAAGAGACTTTTAAACATGAGCGAAGCTGAAAGGTAGCCCATCCTTATCTGGACAAAAGTTTTTATTTTTCCATCTTGCCTCAGAATAGAAAAATGAGAGAGGCACATTTTGTCAAATTCTATAATTTTCAAAACTAAAAAGTCTTTCATGGCTGAAGGCCCAGAGATGTTACAAATTTATAGATTTGAATACTGAATGCACATATCAAGCAATCTTTTAAAAATGTCTAACTCTTTTCACTACATACGTTTTACCTCCTATAGTCTGCAAGTAGGAATGGAATGAAGTAAAAAGTATTCATTATGAATGCATTTTTAGGGATTAACTAATATTAAAATATTTTCTTACATATTTCTGACCATTGTCAAATCTGACCTTATTATTCTAAACTTGTCCAGTGACAACTTGACAGTTTCAGAAGAGTCTATTTTAATTTTTTTAATGTTACGTTCTATGCAATAAAACTTTCCCTATTAGTAGGCCGGGCCTCAGCATATATAAAACTAAGATTAAAATATATGCATATATAAATATATTTAAAGTCAAAAGAAATATGAACATGAACATGGATTATTTTGTGCAACATTTTAACTATTACATAATCTTATATGCTTGAATAAAATTCATATACTGATATATTTATTAATATCTTATTTCTTTGCAATCATAGTTTTAAAACATAGAACTGGCAAGGTGCCAACATTTAACTAGTGAGTAATACAGACCAAATTTTTAGAGTTCACTTATCAAGAACCCATAAACCTTAGCACCACTTAATGTCATGCCATGCCATTAATGTTTAATGTAGAAAATTTTTAATTAAAGAAACTAAATTTAATGTTTTCATTAAATGTTTTCATTAAGTCAATGCTCTAAATTATGAAAATCCAAAATACAGTCTCATGCATGTAATTATAAACACAAAAGAATGCTTTAAGATGAAAGCTTTTTGTACTTTTCCCTTTCTACTTCTTATCTGTAAGGTTTAAGAAAAAAGAAAACTAACTTTTTATTTTTATTTAACTTTGGAATGTGTGATTCCGGTGTTTCCCCAACCAGGCAGTCCATCTAATGAAAGCAAAATGTTTTATATTCATTGTATATCCAGCAGTTAGCAACACTCCATAAAAAAGGAATGGGAAGACAGGGAAGCAAAAAGAAAAACAATATAAAAATAGGTACTAATATGTAATTAATTATTGGGGAGAGCATTAGCTTTCAATTCAGTTCAACAACAATTTACTATGTGCCAGGTACTGTGTTAGTATCTAAAGTCTTATAATCTGCTTACTTGAAAAGTTAATTTAATCCAAATATTGGCTCCATTATCTGAAAATGGGATAGACAATGGATTGGTAACACAATTTAATGAGGCAAACCTCAGAAAGCACTGTAAAGTTCCTAAAAACTATACAAACACAAATAAAGATAATAATAATAAACGAGCTTTAAAAACGGGGATAGACAATGGATTGGTAACACAATTTAATGAGGCAAACCTCAAAAAGCACTGTAAAGTTCCTAAAAACTATATGAACACACATAAAGATAATAATGATAAACTAGCTATAATTCTGCAAACATGATAATGAAAAGGAAATTAGTAGTTTAAGAGATAAAGTTAAATGTTCCAAGTTTTTATGAAAGGATAGCAAAGTATAAAAAGATATCCTGAAGACAGAAGTCTGAAATAAACATTCATATTGCATTCCTCAAATAGTTATTGAGTACTTATGAGGAAGGTAATTCAGAGACAAAGGTTAAATCCTTACCATCAATGACCTCATGGTATAGTAAAGTAAGGAAGATGGTCCAGTAAAGTATATAGTAACAGTTGAAGGTGAAGGCATTAAATGTTATCCACTATGGAAATACTGATCATGAAGTCCTTCTTAAATGTTTTGATTCCACTGGCAAACAGTTTCCATCAGGAACACTATAAAAGTAGATGTGGAAACAGATGGTAGCCATGGGAATTTTAGAAAAGGAATTATTAGTCGGGAGAGGGAGAATATGACATAAAAGTGAAGATAAAACCTTTAAGAAACTAAATCAGGATGAAAGGAGAGAAGAAATAGAAAAAAGGAAGGAAGGAAGAAAGGGAGGAAGGGAGGAAGGGAAGAAGGAAGGAAAAGAGGGAGAGAGGGAGGGAGGGAAGGAGGAAGAGAAAGAAGGAAACTTGAGTATCCTCAGCCAGGAAGGTTTAGAGAAAGACTTTCTTCAAAGGCATATGAATCACTAGAAAATGAGAGCATTCATTATTCTTTACTGGGGCTACAAGGTGTGAGATACTAAAAATTAATTTGTTTTAAATTCTGGAATTTCAGTATGCTGCTTCCTATCTCAGAAGGCCTCTTTTTTAAATTATTTAGTTTTGAGAGAAAGACAGAGTATGAGCAGTGGAGGGCACAGAGAGAAAGGGAGACACCGAATCTGAGGCAGGCTCTGAGCTGTCAGTACAGACCCCAAAGTGTGGTTCTAACCCATGAACCATGAGATCATGACCTGAGCCAAAGTTAGGCACTCAACTGACTGAGCCACCCAGGCGCCCCTCAGAAAGCCTCTTTTAATCTTTTGATGTATTGAACACAAATCAAATTCTCAAAATTAAAAGGGATTTCAAAATATAAAATAAGGAATAATTTCTTATTATAAGAAGACAGTTATGTCCTTCAATATATTTTCTTTTTAATCTATAATCTTCCATGTGTTTATAAAAAATTAATAATAAAATGAGAAATATAATTTAAAAATTTATAAATCTTCAGCTAAACAAAATTGTTCATCTTCATACTCAACTTCACACTTCAACTGAATGTTTATACAATTGAATAAGGTGTTTTATCTGTTTTAATCTAACAATATTTAATGCTTTCTTTCAAATTTACCAATATGCAGCATTTTTCTATGCCTAAAGATTACTAAGTATTTTGTAAAATCATTGTTTCCAGTATAGTCTCAGTTACTTTCATAATTCTATCCCAATTTAAAACTTTTCTTCTTGTTGCACTCTTGTAAGAAAAGCTGTTAAGCAAAGGAACTTTACACCCAAGTTCTAACAAATTTCCCAAGCAGTTTTCAAAGACACATAGTAACGTGTTAGCCATAGCTAACATAAAAACCAGTTTGAGTCAAAAACTAGAAAGAATTCCAAAAGTGAGAGCTTTCTCCCATCTGTTGTTATGAAGTTATGATGTCATTCATGATTAAAAAAAAAAGGAAAACTGAGCAAATATATTTTTTAAATAAAGTGAAGTTCAAAAGTACTATATACAACAATGTGAATATACTTAATGCCACTGAACCATATATCTAAAAATCATTATAATGATAAATTTGTGTTAAATATATTTTACTATTAAAATATGACTCTATTCTCCTTTTTAATAATTGTTTATAGTAAAAGGACTTCCAAGGGGCCTGGCACAGTATATTACACACCATAAAATAAATTGACCCAAACATGTAGAGCATTTAACTCATTCCTTAATAAAGTATTCTGAAAAGTAACTATTCAAAACATATGATAGACTTCAACATATAAAGATAAGTATTCCTCAGTCCATTCTTCATAGGTGGGATCCATTAAGCCAAGAAACCCTATCGGTAATCTTTTTACTTATAGCTGTAAGGGACGAGAAAGCCCCTTTCTAAAATATTAATAATATTAATAATAGCTACTAGTAATTACATGGTACTATGCACCAAGAACCTGTGGTAGACATGTCATATATATTATCTCTAACATTAGTCCCATGAAAAGCAATCAAATAACCTCTATCTTACTCCCCAAGTCTTCATAATCACAACAAACATTAGAGCATTGAAACTCTTTTTTAAATCTAGGTAGGTATGGAAAATATATCACATTCATTGGATTGTCTTCATAACACTCTTCAGATTATCTAAACAACCATTTTTATGGTCCATCCTTTGTTATTGATAAAGAATAAGAATGAATTTAGGAGCACCTGGGTGGCTCAGTAGGTTAAGCATCCAACTCTTGATTTCTACTCCAGTCATGGTCTCAAGGTTCAGTTAGTGAGGCAGAGCTCCTGGTAGGCTCTGTGCTGACTGCTTTCCCCTCTCCCTACCCTTCCCTCCTCTCAAAAAAAATGAATTTAAGAGAGAGCTCCTTACTAATTAGACCCAAGCCATTCCATGGGTAGATTCCCTTAAAGAAATGGCTGTTGCATAGAAAGATGATGATTACTATGCTCTGAGTTTTATAACTGAGAGAATTCATAGAAATGAGATTATTTGTTCAGTTCCTGACTCCTAATATGCCCTCAATAAGTATAAATTGAGGACATAAATAAATGAATAAGCAAATGAGTTAGGAAATAGATAACATCCTTCATATTTGAGATATATGAAAGAGCATGATAATAGCTACTCTAACCTTTATTGTTTTCTTTTTTGTCATCCTTTAAGAGCAAATGAAAGTTGCTAAATACCAAAAAATATTATACATTCTTTGTTTTTTACATTTAATGTCTTTCCCTTTGTATTTCTCCTTTTCTTTTCAATTAGCAACCCACAGGGTATTTCATTTACAGAACAACAGAATATCAGAAGTTATTTTAGTGATTACAATATGCCAAACAAGGAAACATCTAAAAGCCAAATGAGGCTACATGACATATTCAAGATCATGCAGAGAGAGTCAGAATGAAACCTCAAATCTCCTAAGTATTCTTTTAGCTCCTTAGTGGGTTTTGCCTCTTAGATTTTGTTGGCTAAATTTATATACTCTCTAAATCAGGAATCATGATATATACATGCATATCCCACATAGTACTTGGCAAACTGGCAGACAATTACTGGGTCTAGACATGTACTTGATAATTATTAACATTCATGTAGTCATAGAACTGGAATTACTAATAGTATTCTGATGTCCATGCAGCACATCACAGAGCATTCATTATAGAAGACATCACAGAACAGACACATTATTTAAATATTCCCTTATATTAGTTAGTATTTTTGATTTCCACTTCTAGAAATTTCCCAAGCCTAGTATGGTGTTACAGCACCATCTTAATGTTGACCACTTAGTCTCTGATGCATTTTGGCGCTAAGTGCAGCTCTTGCTAACAAAATAAAAGATAAAACCTCCTTTGGAACCATTTTATCATGACTTAAAATGCTTTGAAATGTGTTTGTTCAAAGAGAAGTTTTTGTTAATGTTGACAGTGAAGTTCTTTTGAAGACTCCCCATAAAGAAAATCTATGAGAAAAACTTTCGGAAGTTGATAGGTGGACATAGCCATGAACTATGATAGAAGGGAAGGCCTAAAACACTTGGGACTTAAATCTTCTGCTAGAAAAATACCTTTTGCTAGAAAAGTTAAGATTATAGCAATCTTAAATGCATATTGCTGTGTGGAAGAAACCAGTCTGCACATAATATATGATTCCAACCACATGATATTCTGGAAAAGGCAAAATTATAAATACAGTAAAAATATGAGAGGTTGTCAGAATTGGGGTAAGGGGTGAAGAGGGATGTATAGGGAGAGGGAATTTTTAGGGCAGTGAAATGATCCTGTATGCCACTGTGACAATGGATACATGGCATCACACATCTGACAAAACTCAAAACTGTGCAACAAAAAGAGGGAACTCTAATGTAAACTATAAACTAAGATAATAATAATGTATCATATTGGTTCAACAGTTTTAACATATATGTCACACCAATTAAGATGTTAATAATAAGAGGAAATTGGGGAGATGGAAAAAGCAGTATATTAAATTCTGTACATTCTATTAATTTTTCTGTAAACGTAAAACTGCTTTAAGAATTAAGTTCTAAAAGTTGGTATTATAAAAATATTAATGGTTTAGAAAACTATGCTCTCTCATTTCTTTTTTTTTTTTTAATGTTTTATTTATTTCTAAGAGAGAGACAGGGAGACAGCGTGAGCAGGGGAGGGTCAGAGAGAGAGGTAGTCACAGACTGAAACAGTCTCCAGGCTCTGAGCTGGCAGTCAGCACAGAGCCCGACACGGGGCCTGAACCCACGAACCGTGAGATCATGACCTAAGCGAAAGTCGGACGCTCAACTGACTAAGCCACCCAGGCGCCCCCGCTCTCTCATTTCTTAACATGAGTTTTAATCTAGCGTGAGAGCATTATCTCTTCAGATAAACATATTTTCAGCTCTATACATCTTCATAATGTGATATATTTATTAATTGTTGGTGCTATTACATTTTATTTCTTTGTAACCACCTCCATACTGCCCTTTCTTTGTATACAGCACCTGCAAAAATATTCCTAGATCCAGGGCACCTGGGTGGCTCAGTCAGTGAAGCATCTGACTCTTGCTTTCAGCATCTGACTCTTGCTTTCAGCTCAGGTCATGATCTCATGGTTGATGAGTTTGAGCCCTGCATCAGGCTCTGCACTGCCACTGCTTGGGATTCTCCCTCTCCTCTCTCTCTGCCTCTCTCTGCCTCTCTCTCCTCCTCTCAAAAAAAAAAATAAATAAATAAACATTAAAAAATGATAATAATAAAAGAAAGCACTATTGTTAGTCATAAGACATAGTAATCATAAAATGTTTATGTAGCTGACAAATGCATTATAGAAGCTGTAGTTTAAGGATAGATAAGATTTTAAAAAGGTATAAAAGGAGAGTACCTTAGGAAAGGAATGACTGAGCAAAATAGGAAAATATTAGTTGGTAGAAAGTGAAGCATTAAGAGAATAGTTAAATTGTAGGGAAGTTGTGGGGTGGTCATCTGGAAAGATAACATTAGGTCTGGTCACATTATGGAGGCTCAAAAGAATAGAAAAGGAGAGTAGGTCAGAAACCTCCTAAGGAGAAGGAAGCAACGGGATTTGATAATGTGGAGTATATGTCAGGTAGGAGAGTGAATGAAGACTGGTAAGATTTTAGATATACAGTAGTGAAATGAAGTTACTGACCCATAGCATTATGTAAATTAGAGCAATATACTGTTGCAGTTAAAACCTTTGGTCCTGAGGCAGACTGACTGGTTTGAATTCTGATTCGGCCAATAATATTTTGTGACCACAGATAAGTTATTTAAACTCACAGTGAAAAACAGAGATGAAATAGTATCTTACCATGAAGTTATTTAAGGATCAAATGATTTAAAATAAAGCACTTAGAATATCTCCTGACTTATAGTTTGCATTTAATGAATATTCATATTTTAAAGTATTGTTATACAATTGAAATTTGAATTTGAGAAAGACATAATTTGGTACCAAAACCAGATTTGGTATGGTAGGTGATCACATGAAAATTGAAGAGATTTCTAAAGAATATAAAACAGAAATAAAGAACAAAAGTTCATGGGCAAAACTTTGGAGTTTGCTTACATCTAAGAATCAGAAAATAAAAGAAATAGTATGGTCAGAGAAATAAGGGGTGATATATTGCCACAAAGTGAAGGTTTCAAGGATGGAGGGCAGCTGCAATTCAAAAAAAAATTTTAATGCAAACTGAAAAAATGGTCAAAATCCTCAGTGACTCTTTCTATTTTAAGTTTATTTACTTATTTTGAGAGAGAGGGAGAAAGTGGAAGTGGGAGAGGGGCAGGGAGAGAGAATCCCAAGCAGGTTCTGCACTCAGCCTGGAGCCCCGACTTGGGGCTCGAACCATGAATCATGAGGTCATGGCCTGAGCCATGAGTCAGAGCCTAAATAGACTGAGCAACCCAGGTGCCCCCTATTGAATACTTATTATGTCAAGCACAAAATAGGAAATGCTTTTGCCCTCAAAGAGTTAAAAACCTAGTAGGAAAGGCAGACAATAAATAAACTAAGTAAGTAAAAGACGTAGTATGTGGACAGCAACATTTTAAGAAAGAAAAGATAAAAGGAGGAGCGGGGTATTATATGAATATTAGTGGGAAGAAAAAGCCACACTAAGAAGGTGACCTTTGAGTAAAGTTCTAAGGAAGGGAGTGCAGGGCAAGCTATACAGATACCTTAGAAACAAGCATTTCAGGAAAAGAAAGCAAGTGAAAAGTCCCCAAGGCAGGGATATTCCTAATGTATCCAAAATACAGCAAAGTCAGTGTGGTTTCAGTAGAATGAACAAAGGGAAAATAGGCAAAGCTTTAGGGAAGTAAGAGAGATCATTGTCACCTCATTACACATAAAAGTAAGATATTTTTTTCCTCTGAGTAAGATGGAAAGCCTTTAGAAGGTTTTGAGCAGAGTTGTGACGTATTCTGACATATTTTAAAGAGTCATTCTGGCTAATGTGTTCAGAAGAGACTGAAGGGAAGCAAATAATAAAGTAGAGAGACCAATTAAGACTCTACTGCAATTATCCTGGCAAGAGAAGCTAAGGCCAACAGGATTTGCTGATGGGCCAGCTTTGGGTTATGAGAGAACCCATAAAATAATAATTAATAATAATAAAGTGTTAAGGATGACTCCAAGATTTCTAAGATAAGTAACTGAAAGAATGGAGTGACCATTCAGTGAAATAAGACTTCCTGGGGGAGGAGTTTGGGGAGAAATACCAGAAACTCAGTTAAGTTTGAGACACCTATTAGGCATCACAGTAGAGATCCTGAATAGACACTTAGGAGTCAGGTTCAGCGAAGAAATCCCCAATACTTCCTTTTTAAAAAAAATAAATGTAATCCAAATGTACAAAATTTTTTAAAAATACAGAAATATTATTACTATAGAGACTCAGATCATGAGTTTATTCTTTTCCCCATGGCCTGGATAGGTGGAATGGTTTAATGATTATTTCTTCTGAATTTGCCATTATAGCATGTGTCTGTGCTTTAAAAACAAGCAAAACAAACAAATAAACAAACCATTAAATAGGAACATCTGACAAGGGTAGTTTCAGACAATGACAAATTTTATAACAAAGTGAAGAAAATATGATTTGGAACCCTTCTGACATCTTTACATCCTAATTCTCTCAGCCCAAAGGACAATTTTTTTAGTATGCACTACTAAAATTTTCCCAAAACGATGGCTAACTCTATAAATGTTCCTTATGTGGCAATTTAGATGGAAATAAAGATTGACTTCACTACATATTTTGTTTCACATTTTGCTTAACTAAGTTAAATGGATATTAACTCAGACATTTCTTATATTTCAGGTACTATCAACATAATTTTTCAAGTTGATTTAATATGATGCTCTGTGTCTCTTCTCATGCTCACTGTTACGCTTCCAAAAGCTTGTTACTTTAAACTGAAGTAGCACACAGATTTATTCTAAGGTTGAATAAAAGCAAGTATTTTTTAGTGGCTTTTCATCCTTTGAATACTTTTCTTCTGATCTGAAATCATTCAACTTTTACATTTTAGGAACAAAGATGAAGAGAACAAGGTGGAAGGAGAATGGGTTTCAATTTAAAATGCTTTTTTCTTTTTTACCATAGCCTCTCACCTGGCTATAAAGACAAAAAGAAAAAATAAAAGAGCTAAAATGTTACCTCGCTCCTAGCTTCCAACTTTCTATTTCCAGATACAAGAACTCACAGAACTAGGCAGGAAGGGGGAGGTGATGTCTGTTTGTGTGTGCATATATATGTGTGTGTTTGGGTAGGAAGTAGTGGGAAAAGGGGTGCTTCAGTAAAGACACTGGCAGGAGTGAGTTTTGCATTTGGAAAGATGTAGTAGTACCCCTCCCCCTTTTTTTAAATAAGAAAATCTCTGCAGGTAAAGGCAGTAATTGGGGAAGTGGCATGGAAAAGCACTGTAAGCAGTACAGAATGTGTGAGGAGTTTAAATTTATCACACAGTTCAGAGTACGAAAGAACCAGGAGTGGTTGGAAGTTTCATGAAGCTGAATAAAGGACACCTCATTTAAAATGGAGTCAGCAGGGCACCTGGGTGGCTCAGTCAGTTAAGCATCTTCCTCTCAGGTCATAATCTTATGGCTCAGGGGTTTGAGCCCCCTGTAGGGATCAGTGCTGACAGCTCAAAGCCTGGAGTCTGCTTAGGATTCTGTCTCTCTCTCTCTCTCTGCTCTTCCCCGGCTCACACTCTGTCTCTGTCTCTGTCTCTGTCTCTCTCTCTCTCGGAAATAAAGAAACATTAAAAAAAATTTTTTTTTAATGAAGTCATGAGGCCAGAAGCAAAAAATCTTATGCCCTAACTCTGGCTGTCAGTTGTAGACCCCAAGAGGAAGAGCATATCTTGCACTCCCAATAGAGAGAAGCCTATACTTTACTACCCCGGTAGGAAGAAGAAAGATTTTCTCCTTGTCTAGCAATTAGCCCAGCCAAGGAGAGATAGCCACAACTTAGCCAATGAAAAGTCACTACATTTTGAATTCCTTGTTTATTCCAATGTACTTCTTGTTTATAATAGCTCTCCCAGCTCCCCTCTTTCTTCTATAAAACAGTGTTCCTTGTCTGTCTTCTCCAGACTTGCCTATAATTTTGCCATAGTATGTATGTCTTGAATTGCAATTCTGTTATTAAAAAATTTTTGTTGTTAGCAGTTTCTACGCCATTTATTCAAGAAAGGATAGAAGTATATAGAAAAGCTTCTTTTTAAAAAGCCTCCTATAAATATTAGGAATAAGACGAAGCACATATGGGGCGCCTCGGTGGCTTAGTTGGTTAAGCGTCCGATTTTCGCCTAGGTCATGATCTCACGGTTCATGGGTTTGAGCCCCGCGTCGGGCTCTGTGCTGACTGCCAGCTCAGAGCCTGGAGCCTGTTTCAGTCTGTGACTCCGTCTCTCTCTGACCCTCCCCTGCTCACACTGTCTCTCTCTCTCTCCTAGAAATAAATAAAAAAAAAAAACCATTAAAAAAAAATTAAAAAAAAAAAAAGACTGGAAGCACATAAGTTTGCCCTTGAGAAACAGATGTGAGAACAGAATTCAATATTCACACACAGCAACAGAAAACAAGAAGGACCAAGGTTTGTCCAGACAAATCTTAATCATAATGAGATCTACCTTGTATACAGATAAAAGGAAAAAAATCCAAATTATTATTGTAATAATAATTAAAAGAGAAAAGAGGTAGATGAGGACCCTTGTAGAAAAAAAGTAAAATGAACATCTTCATAAGACTCAAAGGAGGGGTGCCTGAGTGGCTCAATTGGTTGTTTGACTTCGGCTCAGGTCATGATCTCACGGCTCATGGGTTCAAGCCCCGCGTTGGGCTCTGTGCTGACAGCTCAGAGCCTAGAGGCTGCTTCAGATTCTGTGCCTCCCTCTCTCTCTGACCTTCCCCTGCTCATGCTTGTCTCTCTCAGAAATAAATAAAACATTTTAAAAAAAAAAGGCTCAAAGGAATAGGTATATTCCCAAAATCATCCAACTCATGATCCAGAAAAATAAAAAAAGTCAATCATTCTAAATAGTTACTAATTATGTAGTTACTATATATCAGCAATTTGTTATCACTATTGAGGAATTACTACATATCAGAGCCACTATAAATACATAACATGTATTAGCTGATTTAAACTTCACAATGATCCCGTGAAATATTGTTATCCCCTTTTTAGAAATGAGGACTTCCAGGGGTACCTGGGTGGCTCAGTCTGTTAAACATCCAACTCCTGGTTTCAGCTCAAGTCAAGATCTCATGGTTTGTGAGATCGAGCTCTGTGTTGGGCTCAGCACTGATGTTGTGGAGCCTACTTAGGATTCTCTCTACCTCTCTCTCTGCCCCTCCCCCACTCGTGCTTTCTCTCTTTCAAAATAAGTAAACTTAAAACAAAAAGAAATTTAAAAAAATGAGGACTTGCCCAAGGTCATAAACTACTAGAATTCAAAAACACACAGCTATTATGAGCAGGCATAGAAATTAATTATTCATTCACTCAATAATTTATGTATACTTACAAAGGGCAGGTACTATTCTAGGCACTTGGGATATATTAGTGGATGGAGAGGAAAGAATCTTGCCTTCAAGGAACTTGCGTTCCTTCTAGCAAAGTGTTTATAGTGTTTGAGAGGGTGGTGCATTCCGGGAGGGGGAGTGGGGGCAGAGAAATCAGAGAAAGATATTGAAGTTGGAAAGTACATTGCTAGGGGGTGGTAATTAAAGAATACAGATAAATTGAGATGTTTTTAGTGTGTTTCAGAACTTTAGCTTGTAATAGGAGAATTTAATCCAGTCACAGATATTTTGTGAATTGATACATTTAGTCTTCTTTCTATATTGTATGCTTTCTGCTTTTTAATGCTTTCTTGACACCTCCTTCTTTCCTTACTTTATATGTTAAGTAGCCAATTTTACTGTTGCTTCTCTGTATAATGTTTTGAAAAGTAGATGGCTACCTTTAAATTATGTATATTCTACATTTCTTTACCAATCTTAAGTAGAGAAAATAAGTTCCATAAGGTGAACTCATACATGTCTTCTGAATTCTACCTCTGAGCTTTATACAAATGGTAGGGTTAATATGTTGAATGTAAGAGTAGGTATTAACTACATGATCATAATTCTGCTTGGGGCCAAAGGTAGACAGTGAGGGAGAAATGAAAATTAGAAAGTGATGGGTGCCTTAGTGGCTCAGTCAGTTAAGCATCTGACTTTGGCTCAGGTCATGATCTTGTGGTTTGTGATTTCGAGACCCACGTTGGACTCTGTACTGACAGCTCAAAGCCTGGAGCCTGCTTCAGATTCTGTGTCTTCTTCTCTCTCTGCCCCTCCCCTGCTCACACTCTGCCTCTCTCTGTCTCTTAAAAAATAAACACACGTTAAAAAACTTTTTTAATTAGAAAGTGAATGCAGAGAAAAGTAGGAAAGAATTTTTCAGAAAGTGCCTCTATCTCAATGCTGACACTAATTTTGTGATCTTAAAAATCTTACCCATCCTCTTTGCACCTCTATTTTTTACTTAATAAAAAAAGGTAAGTGGATTAGAACAGTGGTCTGTTACCACTTTTATGAGTTACAGATGCTTTTGAGAAACCTATAAAGGCTATTATTCTTCTCTATAAAATACTTATACATATATATCATGAAAAATAATAAGTTGACAAGTTTTATGAGATCATGAAAAGCCTTTAATGTATATGTTATAATATATTAGGGAAACATCAATGAAATATTTTGTAATGTTTAAAGGCATTTAGATAATTCACACACACACACCCGTCTCCATATTTCATAGTAAAGAAAGCCCAAAGCTCCCAAACTAAGAGAAAGCATTTAACCAAAGTAAGAAACAAAAGACTTATAAATGGTGTGAAATGTTTTGAAATGTTCAAGTCCAATGTCTTCTTTTAAGTTCTCATTTATTTCAGATAGGGATGAAGTTGTTTAAGCTTAGCTTTTCTTGACAAACCAATTCTGATTGGTCGACTGCATGTCTTAAGAGGTAGTACTCTTGAAATTCCATGTGAAAAGTTACTACCTAAAATATAAGATAATAAAAGTGCATAAGGGAGTAAAAATTGTACTTGCAGTTTCTAAGCTTAAAAAGTTTTACTTACTTCTAATCATGATCTAGAAACATTTACTGAGTCACTGGGCTAATAAGTGCTTTAAAGTCATCAATTTACTTAATCCTATCTCCATATTTAAAATGTGAAGGTCTCAACACCAAAATAGTTAACTTGCCCAGATAAAATAACAACTAAATAAAATCAGTATTCCAGTCAGGCAGTCTGACTTGAACACAGTAACAAGACTATAGAATTAACTTGATGTTGTGGCTTTAAAAACCATGTCATATTTTTTTTAGAAGCTAAACAGTAGGCTATACTGTTAATGGTTATATTTGGCTTTAATAGAGACTATTATCAATAATAGAGCACAAATGTATTTCATCTGTATACGTATTTCATACGTATAAATGGAGGGCTCTGACTTTGAAATTTTTATTTAACATCATACTATCATATTCAAAAAAGCTCAAAACATTTCATGGATGTATATCTGTCACTAAGTCAGTAGAACAGACAGGTAGTATTAACGATGCTTGATAATGAAATACAAAAATACCTGTAATTTTCAGAGCGCTTTTTTTTTTTTAAATAAACAGTAAGTTACAAATATAAAGCTAAAAATGTATCAGGCTTTCAGTCAGCTTTAATGAATAGGTAGGACTTTAATATAATAGCACATTTTACTGAAAATAGCATAATCAACATAATAATTCTGACAAAAGATAAATGGCATGATTTCTATTAAGCTGAACCAAATAGATCCTGTGTATTTACCAATGTAAATGATAATGAAATAAAATACAAAGTTTAACTATATATGTAGATAGGGAAAAAAACACAAAAATAGGTATAAATCAGTTTATGGTACTTTATTCAACATTAAAACTATAAAGTTAATTATAAAAAGTAAGAGAAAAACATTACTAGTTGTTTTCATTTTTTAAATAAAACGAAATTGTTAGATCATGTCTGATAGTCTAGATTTGGTTATAAATCAGATAATTTCAGCAATTTATACTAAGTGGACTTCATTATGAGATTATTATTTCAGAACAAAGCCATGATTAGTCCATTTGATTACTTTTTCAAAGAATAGCTTTCCTCTTTCATGGTCTAATATGACAGACACTTCTGGTAATTTTGCAATGGATAGGAAATCACCAAACCAATTTATACCAACAGAGGCCTTTTGCAAAGCATATGTCCTAAAACAGTCATCAAGTTGGGGCCATGAGGATAGGTTTCCTCATCTTCTTGGATTTCCTACCCTTTTATAAATAGATTGTGCTCCCTTTTATTATTCCTATACACCAGATTAATCTATTGCTTTGTGTTACTTAACAATTCTAAACATTCAAAAGTCATAAAATGTGTTAGTAGTCTTTTAGAAATAACACTCAACTCAAATGTTTTCTACATCCTTGCAGGTCAAAGTCCACAGGCCAGCAGTATCTACATTTGCTTGTTGCAAATACAGAATCTTCGGGCCTACCCCACAAAATAATCAGAATCGTTTAATAGGACACCCAGGTGATTCACATATACATTCGGGTTAGGGAAGGTTTGGTGCGAAATGATATACAAAGCACCTGGTGCAGTGACTGGCGGCATATTTCACATGTTCAAAATAATTTCACGCTACTTGCATTTTCCACGCTACACAGACAGGAGAGAGAAACAGAGACGGGATGCGCTGGAGACAGGACTGGTAGAGGGGAGGCATCGTGATGACCAGTGCAGAGCCCACCACGTCGCAATGCCTTTAAAATCACACAGGCAGAGGCATAGGCAGGCACCCCCTCTGCCTAGGCAGAACTGGTCCATTTTTACTAGCCCCCTTCCCAGCATTTCCCAACTTTTTCCTTCCACTATGAATGCTAACAAGCTTCAGAAAAATCACTCCATTTTTTTGCACTTTGCAAGTAAATCCAAGAGGACTGTCCTAACATAGTACTAAATAATGCTGGCTGACCATGTTATTTTTCCTATTTCGTGATGAGGCTCCTTTCCTTGTGAAGGCACGATAGAGTAGATGGGTCCGGATATTTCCAACTAATGTAATTTTTTTTTTTTTTGCAGTTTGTGCACACACTTTACTTTTCGTCATATATTCATTTCATTATCACAATTATAAGCATGGTGACTGTATGAGTAGGCAGGCACTCCCTAATCTTTCTTCAAAATCCTCCAAAGACTCTTTCCTAATCTTCCTTCAGAAACATTTTGAGAAATAATCCATGACCGAAGATGTTTTCGTAAATATATTTCATCTACATCATTATTCTTTCTAGATCTAGTCTTGTTACCTAGTACCTGCAAGGTACCCGACCATATGCAAATTTAGTCATTTAGAAAACAGTTTCCTAATTTTAACCCTACATTAAACTTAGTGTGTTTTATTCAGGTACTACAGACTTTTTTTTTTTTTTTTTTAGGCAAAGACATTCTTTAGTTGAACTTTTCTTTAGTTTAACTTTTTTAATAGTAATCAAAAGTTTAAATGCCATAGTCCTATCATGTTAATAATATCTAAGTGATACTAGTTTTGTAATTATTAAATAAAATATCCATATAAAAAGCCCCAATACTTAAAGAAGACAGAACATAGATAATAAATATGTAATTCGGAATAACATCTCATCAATGAAAAGCCACCTTCGATAAATATCTTTTTTGGTTTTGCTAATTAATGTTATACACATTATACGTGTATATTAGACAAATATAACTCCTGTCTCATCACAGAGCGATTGCAACACATCACTGCAAATATTTAAACACAGTTTTGGAAAGCACATTTCCCAGTAATATTCTAAATGGCTGATTGTAGCCATTTTAATATTTAGCTGATTTTTAACTGTTGGAATTTGTATCAGTAAACCATTAATGGTTACAAAAGTGCTAAATTTGTATTTATTTCCTAATAACCTAAGTATATTTTCCTCATGCTAAAAACACAAAATGCAATAATCATCTCAGAAGGTATTCTAGAAAATAACCAAAAATCTTACCTCCCTTCAGCAAATAATTAATGTTTTCCTCCTTAGGTTCATCAGAGAAAAACACCGGCCTTTTAGGTGAAGGTTTTTCACAATCTGAAAATAATAACCAATACATTATAGCAAAAAGTAACTTTTACATTAAATGTTAACAGTATAAACAAATTGCTTTCTCAAAAATGTTTCCTCCTATTGGCTTCTAATATTTGGATAAATAAAGCAGAATTCATCAAGGTCCCTTTTAAAAATTTTAACACTTGTAGGGGCGCCTGGGTGGCTTAGTCGGTTAAGCGTCCAACTTTCGCTTAGGTCATGATCTCGCGGTTCATGGGTTCGAGCCCCACGTAGGGCTCTGTGCTGACTGCCAGCTCAGAGCCTGGAGCCTGTTTCAGAGTCTGTGACTCCCTCTCTCTCTGACCCTCCCCTGCTCACGCTGTCTCTCTCTCTCTCCTAGAAATAAATAAAAAACATTTTTAAAAAATTAAAAATTTTAACACTTATAGAGGCACCTGGGTGGCTCAGTCAGTTAAGCGGCCAACTCTTGATTTCACCTCAGGTCATGATCTCCTGGTTTCCTGAGTTGGAGCCCTGCATCTGGCTCTGTGAACTGACCATACGGAGCCTGCTTGAGATTCTCTCACTCGCTCTCTCTCTCTACCCCAACCCCACTCCCCACCCAAAAGTAAATAATCTTAAAATATTTTTTCATCCCTTGTTACCTTCAACTTCACTATATTATTTAATGTTTGAACAGGATTTCATAGATAAATAATGTGCATCAATAAATACCATCTTATACTTTATCCCCTTTTCTCCCAAAATTATATATTTGGCCTACACAGAAAAAAAAGCAACATTTTTCTATCATCATAAAAAAACATTTTAAGACTAATTTCATACCTTCCTTAGAAGTAGGATAAAGTAATTTTTCCTCTTCTGCTCTTGAACAGCAATATTCATTTGGAACTTCCTGTTCCCCATTATTGGATACTGTTTTCCATTTAAATAAACTTTGGTGTCTTTTATGCATATTAGGACATGTTATAGTATCACCGAGCAAAGAAGATGCATCTTTCATCTCTGTTTTTACCTCCTCAATATCATTATTTTCTCTAAGGGAATATTCTTGCCCATTGTTGGTTTCCTCAGTGCTTAGAATTTTATCTTCTTTGCTGATTTCATGAAACATACGAAGTTCTTCAAGTACTAAATCAAATTTACCCTTCATCTCAAAATCGCTCACTATTGTCTGAGCTTCTGTTGATAAACACTTGGCAGTTAAATCCTGAAAACATTCATTGTTCCCTAGACTCAAATCAGTTTCAAATTGATGATTAACACATTCTGTAGAGTCATTCTTTGGATGAAAATGCTTTGAATTAGCTAACTCACTTTCTTGCAAAACACTCTCATATTCATTTCTGTCAGCTACATTATTTTGATTAACATATTTGGTTTCTTCCACATTTACTTTTTTACTCATTAATGAAACTGGTTGCATAGAAAACATGCCATCCATTAAAGAAAAATTATTTTTTTTCTCTTCCTTTTCTATCTTAACATCTTTGTTACCTTGGCAATTGTTTGTTAAACTTTGTGCTGTGACTTTTACTTCCTCCTTCAAAAGTGAATCATGTTTTTTCCCATTGATTTCATTTAGCAAGCTTCCAAAATTTAGCACCTGAATTAGAGTTCCAAGATTGGTTTGTTCACTATGGTTTATGTCGTGGTTTGTTGGTATGACCTGTGGCCTAATATTGAAGAAATCTTCAAATATCCATTTAAATTTAAAGCTACTGATCTTATTATGCTCCTTGTTTCTTTCAGTATCTAAATCTTGGTTGAACATATTTATTTCATAAAATTTTCCATTGATATATATATGGTTCTGTATAAATTGAGAACCAGACTTAACATGTGTCTTAACAGTATTAGGACTACAGTGAGCCCGATTTTCCTCATTCATGAATTGTTCAGGACAACTCTTATTCTCGTAAATGTCTTTTGTCAAAGAAATTTCATCCATGTTATCAAAATCCATTGAAAGAGGACTTTTTTCATATGTTTCAAAAATTGGAAAATGCTTATTTTTAGTTGTCACACTGAAGGAAGGTTTTTTCATAGACTCTTCAAAAACTTGTTCAGTTTTAAATAACTTACTTTTTTCTAACATAGGTTTCATATTACCTTCCAACAGTCTTGAAAAAGTTAAAGTCCTTGCTAGATATACAGTATGACTTTCCACTGCACTATTTTTTGAATAAGGCAAATACACAATCCATTTGACAAAGCATCTCTCTTGTAATTTAGAATCATTTTCAATTGTAATTAAACAGTCAAAGTTATTCAGCAGAGAAGTTATGTTGGTTTTCAATATGCTATTTAGAGCTCCTGAAACACCAGTTTGTAAATAAAGACTTAACATATCATTTTTTCTATTGACATTCATATTCTTAGTTATTAGATTTTGAAGATCAATTTGCTTTTTATCTTCATAAATTTCATACCAGGTTAAAACATTATCATTTTTTTGATTTCCTGAGATATTTTCACAAAAACTCAAGATTTCCATAATGGAATTTTCAAGAATTTTGCTTAAATGAAAGCTTTTTTGTGCAGTAGAACATCTTAATTGTGGCATATTATTGTTTTCTCTTTTGCCATTGAACCAGATAAAATTTATTAAAGCTTTTTGGCTACCAAGTGTTCCTATCATGAGAGACTTTGATTTCTCTTCATGTGTATTCATGGCTTTTGTATAGGGATAATCTTCTTTGCTTAAAAGATCTATTTCTAATAATTGTAGAAAATTTGATTTTTCTCCAGTTTTTTTAATATTTTCACGTTGAGTTCTGTAATTACCCCAAATCCAACAAACTGCCCTTTTTTTTTCTGAGAGGTGACTAATAATGCGGTCCTGGCTTTGAGGTTTTTCTAATCTGGTAAATGTATAAATGTCCAGGCATGTTTCTGCTTCTTCCAAATTTGCATTCCCTAGTATTATAGTGAAATTCTTTTCAGAGTCTGTTACATCAGATTTGATACTACTATGGTTATAGTAGTTTAAACCGATCAAGTCTTTTTTTCTCACACAAATATTTTGGTTGCTGAGTGACTGGTGGTTACTTTCATAGCATGCAGAAAAAATATTTTCTGCATCGGCATCCACAATGTTTTTATCATCCTGTAACTTTTGCTTCTTAACATCAGGTCTATTTTGGGACCAGTAAATGTTTGTGAAATCCCTAACATATGCCTCGTTTTTGTCATTCTTTCTCTTTGCTATTTCCTTTAAATAGACAGAGGACATTTTGCTATTTAAATCAGTTGGAAACTCAGGGATACTTACTGTGCCTCTATTTCTAAAATAGCTGGGTTTGGCAATTTCCATGTTGGGCTGGTTTTGAGATTTTGATGTGGATGCTGAGACGTGATTTTCCTTTTTATGTGATGGCATAACACTGTCAACTTTACATCTGTCCTTAATATCATGACACGATGATTTGGTTTTCTTGTAAAAGGTAACACCCCAAAATAGGTTTTCTGTCTGTTTTACGTAACTACTGTCTTCCTGAATATTACCCCTCCCTGGCTCTGAATATTGATTTCCACCCGCATTTTTTTTAGCGCCACGTCCACCGTGTACGGAGGCGCTGGGCAGAAGCGGACGGACCTCCGCTCCTGCTCTGTCACTGGGGTGCGCACTGGAACCCTCTTTGTCACTCAGTCCTGCTTCACAGGACCTTCCAGAAGCCCACGCACCGGAATCAAAACTTTGTGAGGGTAGAGGCTGCAAACAACTATTCGCCTCAGATTTGCCATGTTGGCATCTCAGATTACAGATCTGCTCCCCGCTGACTGATTTCTCCACACGCGAGTCTGCGGAGTTCTCAAAAACCACATTAGCTGAAAGAAGAAGCGCCGTGAAGGGTCTGGGCGAAAACTGCCAGGCTTTTTCCACCTCAGACAAGCGAGGCACCAGAGGCAGCCTCCACTCCACCTCAGAGGCACTGCCAGGCTCCTGTAGACGGGGCCGCTTACTTCTGGGTGCTCGGGAATCAGGGTCCTCAGGAGGCGGCAAGGAGGTGGCAGGCTCCCTGAACTGGGCACGCGGCGACGCGAAGCGCGGAAGGGACATGACTGCGAACGGAGACGCTCTGTTCGAAGTTCCGGCCCGGCGCCAGCCTTTCAGCGGCTCCGCCTGGTCACGCCCCTGCCACGCCCCTTGAGGCCGGCTTCCGCCGAGGCCTCACGGAAAGCCCCGCCCGACCACGCCCCAGCCCCGCCCCTCCGCGGTGCGGCCCCTCCCCTCCGCGGTGCGGCCCCGCCCCCACTCTACCTGAAGTCCTCGAGCTCCGGTCGTCTCTCCGTCACAGCTCTGAGCTCCTGCGGCCGTTATGTTGTCTATTTTTAGCGTCTCTTGCGGGCGCTTGAACTGTAGCTGGTCTAAATATTTTCTTCCCTCTGGTAGAATTAAGGGGGAAAGTCAGAATCTCTCTCTCTGTTTTTTTAATTTGTGAACAGAAACAGCTCTGTTTTTAAAATTCTAAAATTCTGTTTTCGTCAGAAGCGGCTTCTCCACACTTGCTGTGGAGAGTCTTCTCCAGTAAGAAAGTGTGTTCTGTGAGCACCAGATCAAATCTCTCCGTGTCTGGAAAAACTTTTAAAAATCGCTCTTAATGATTCCGGGGACATTTAAAATCAGGTTTCCACCTCACTAATAAAGCGTGTTTAGGTGGAAAAAGGCACTGGTAGTTAACAATCTGAATATTTCAGCGGGGAAAATGTGTGAAAATAATTATCCAGATAATTATTAACCTTCACTTATAAAACTGTAGAAAAATCGCTTTCATATGTGCTGTGGGATCCCCCCAATATTGTGGGTAAAATAACTTACAGATAAAAATTATATGTTTCAACTAATCCAGTTATTGTAATCATAAATAATACAGTGTCCACTCAGACCTAATAAGTTGTGTGAACTTTATTTTTCTTTTTCCTCTGCCTTGAGAATAATTTATTATTTCAAGTCCGTTCTGGTTTTTGTCAATTCCATCATCATAAGATAAAAAGAAGAAATGATTTTCAAAATATGTATTATTATGTACATGTTTATTAAGAAACATGTGATTACTATTCAGTAATTGAAAACCTCAATCCCCTAATGATTGTTGCAAAGTTGGTCAGTTTTATGACCAACAATATTTGGTCCTACAGCTACAGTTCAATATTTGACCCTGGCAAAAATTTATAAGAACCACAGTAATGTACAACAGCAATCTTAATTTTAGAACCCATGGAAGCATATATGGCAAGATATGACTAGTGGACTACTTTTTTTTTTAATTTTTTAAAATCTTTATTTATTTTTAAGAGCGAGAGTGAGAGAGACGGAGCATGAGCAGGGGAGGGGCAGAGAGAGAGGGAAACAAAATCCGAAGCTCTGAGCTGTCAGCACAGAGCCTGACTCGGGGCTCGAACTCACCAACCCCAAGAACCTGACCTGATCCTAAGTTCGATGGTTAACCGGCTGAGCCACCCAGGAGTCCCAACTGGTGTACGACTTTAGGTAATAAGGTGTTCATCAGCCTCCTGTCTTCTAAATACTCTTAGATATATTGTGAGTCCAATTCTGAGTATTTGCTATCAGTCTAGCTTGTAAATTCCTCCAGAGAAATGTTTGCTTAAATTTGTAGAAAGCCTTGCAGTATAAGCACTTCATCTACACTAAGAATAAGAATGTGGCAATTGTTCAAATTATGCATCAGTGAGTTCTCAAAGTGCTACTTCTATGTATCTTAAATTCCATTCCTTTTTTTTTAACCTCAGACTTTCCACAATCATACATTCCATACTAATCCAATCTGTTCTATGCTTGTGATCAGCACATAAGGACTGAATTGCATAGCTAATGGTGCACTAACATAATATTAGGAACAAGCTTTCTTGTTTTTTTAAAAAATTTTTTTAATGTTTTATTTATTTCTGAGCGAGAGAGAGAGCATGAGCAGGGGAGGGTCAGAGAGAGAGGGAGACACAGAATCCGAAGCAGGCCCCAGGCTCTGAGCTGAGGTGTCAGCACAGAGCCCGATGTGGGGCTCGAACCCACAAACAGTGAGATCATGACCTGAGCTGAAGTCGGAAGCTTCACCCGCTGAACCACCCATGTGCCCCTCCCTCCGCCTTTTTTTTTTTTTTTTTATGATTTAAACTCCATGATTTAAACTCTACCTCCTATGTGAGGCTCGAACTCATGACCTAGGCACCAAGAGCTGCATTGCTCCACTGACTGAGACAGGGAGGTACCCCAGGAGCAAGCTTTTTAATCTGTAAAGTAAATACCGTGGCTTTGTGATTCTAGATTGATCTGTAACTTGGTGTTTATCTCTTCCTCCTACTGGCTTTCCAAGAACATACTATTTTTTAGATCTCCATTACACCATGATTTAAAAACTGGATTGTTTAAGGACTAGAATCCAATAAAACCCAGAAGTATTAAATTTAATTCAACAATTGTTTGAGAACTGTGTCTAAGACACTGTTAGGTATACAGAAAGGTACAGGGTTTTATTGGGCTTTTTTTTCCCCTAGCCTTGAAGAACATACAGCAATGAAGGCAGAAAAAGAAGTCTTTGTTTATGCTTACTTAATTGAGCGTTACACTAATGACCACTGTCATTTTAATCAATAGCTCTTGAAACTACTATTCTTGTGTTTTTTTGGTTTATTCTTTAAATGCTTTAAAATACATTATAAGTGAGAAATGCAAAAAGCTGTATCTTCCACCCATCAAAATCAAAATATAAATGAGATTTGTTCAAATCTTACCTATCCGTCAAAGCCCGTTTCAAATGCCACATGTTTCTATATCACCTTATGCCCTTTCTTTGAATGATCCTCCCTCCTCAATAACAGTAACCTGAGCTTTAAGGACATCACCCGTCATTCCTTTCAGTCTGGTGTCTTATTACAGTCCAGATCTGAATGAGTGAGAGAAAGAAAGAAGCTCATGAGGTAAACTCCATACAGAAAATACAACACAAGCTCCAGTGAGAGTTAAGTCAGCAATTCACTCAGTACCTCAGAGTGCTTAAAAGCTCGTGTCCTTAACATGGTATGTCAGATCTTCACAACTAAGTCCTACCTTACATTTTTTGGCTTCGATTTTATTTTATTTCTTTTATTTCTTTATTTATTTAGTTATTTAATTTTATTTTTACAGTTTGCACCATGTTGCAAATACCAGGCTATTTGTTACTTTCATGCCTTTCCATGCAGGTTCTTAATGTCTTTCTCTTTCTCCACCTGAAAATTCCTCTTCAGCCTTCAAGGGTTCTACTCAAAGCTACTTCCGCTGTGAAAGCTTCTCTGCTCCTCCCTGCTCTGTCCAATCCCCCTGCAGAATTACTTGCATCCTCATCTGTGTTCCTATTTTTATTGGTTATTTTTAATGGTATTTTTTATTGGTATTTTTAATGTTATTTTTAATGGTATTATAACACTTAAAACATCTTACTGTATTGAGTTGTTTACATCCTCTCTGCTAGACTCTATGTTCTTCAGAGTAAAGATTTATTTACTTTCGCATCCCCAGTGCCTCACCGTAAAATACCTCAGTTAATGAGAAAATAAAAAATAAAAACAAAAACGGAATGATATTATTGTTACTACCTTTACCTATTCAGTTGGTGCCTTGAGAGTGTCTTGAGCTTCCTGTTTTGGTTTTGGTTTTATATGTTAAAATGGAGGCCTCCTTGAGACTATACTACCATAAAGCCCCAAAGTTGACTTTACCTATGACTGACTTTAACACCACTTAAGTTTAATGGTAGGACCAGAGAGTTGATGAGGCAGTTTTTCTCTTTTATGTCTTTTAATAAATTACATAACTGGTGAATAAGTATGCTAAACCTCAAGCTTTGTGTCAGACTGACAAGTCAGATAATAAATATTTTTAAAGACTTCATAAGAACCGCTAACAAAAATATTTAAAATGCAGGGGTTAGAGTGGAAAATATCACTTGCTAAAAATATTTAAAACAAATATGGCTGTATATGACAGAAATAGCACTTTTTATCAAGTCACTAAGAAGAACTAGGTGGGAAAATATTTCAGGAAACCGTAACGGTGTGTATATTTACATGTGCAGTTGACTTTTCAGCAGAACTGGTAATGGTAATTTATAACATAAATATAATCTTAAATGAGACAATGCATGTGCAGATACCTTAAACTCTAAATCATCTGTTATTCTCAATTTTCATTAATGACATCATTGTCCACCCAGCCTCCTAAACTAGAAACCCTTAGTGGTCTTAATTTTTCCTCCGTTTTACTCTTTCCCTGAAATCCAGCTTCTATGTAGACAATCATCAAATCAGGGTCATCAAACATGACCCTGAAATTAATTCCCATTGTTTATTCATAATGTTTCAGCTTTATTCTAGGCCTTCATCATCTCTGAGAATATTGTAATAAAATAATCTTTGTACTAGTCTCCCTTCAACTTCTAACCAACACTATTATAAGGCTTTTTTTTCTTAAAATATTAATCACTTTATTACTTCCTTCAGAACTTCTTTCTATTCTTTGATACTTACAGAATAAAATATACACTCTGCAACTTGGCATACAACATTTTTTATAGTTTATCTTCAAACCATTTTTCAGTTCTGCGTCTACTTCCAAAGCATAACTTGCTTTCCTACAATGCTAAACTTCTCACCTTTCTTTACATATATAATACGCCTTTTTGGGGGGCACCTAGATGGCTCAGTTGGTTGAGCATCCAACTCAACTTTAGTTCAGGTCATAGTCTCGAGGTTTGTGAGTACAAGCCCTGCGTGGGTCTCTGGACTGGAGGCCTGGAGCCTGCTTGGGATTCTCTGTCTCCTCTCTCTCTGCCCTCCCTGACTTGTGCTCTCTCTCTCTCTTTAAATGTAAACTTTTTGGTTTTTTAACTTTTTTAAGTTTACTTATTTTGAGAGAGAGGGAAAGAGAGAACACACACACACACACACACACACACACACACACACTCAGAGGAGAGGCTGAAGGAGGAGAAAGAGAATCCCAAGCAGACTCTGCACTGTCAGCACAAGAGCCCTACATGGGGCTGGAACTCACAAAGTGTGAGATCATGACCTAGGCTGAGATCAAGAGTAGGACGCTTAATTGACTGAGCCACCCAAGTGCTCCATAGATAAACATTTTATAAAAATATATATACACACACTCGCATATGTATATGTGTGTATGTATGTGTGTGTGTGTGTGTGTGTGTGTGTGTATGTATATAAAGCCTTCTCACAATTTGTCTTGGGTACATGCTGGTTCATTTGCTTTCAGTAGTGACAGGTCTTTTTGAAGTCTTATGAAGTGATTCCAAAGCTTACAGCCATCTTATTTCTTTAGACACCCACAGTTTTACCTGCTCTCCCTTCTTTTTTATTTTTAGACCTTATGTTATTACTGTACTAATATATTTTATGCATGTTTAGGTAGTCAAAAATAACCTTTTCCCTGAGCCCTCAGTGTTGGAAAACCGGTTGGGAATGTTCAGCTATTTACAACATCCATTTGATGTTCTAATAAATTCCAACATCAATTAAAAGATTCTTTGCTCCTGAAATAAAAGCAGGAGCCTGTATTATTTCTGGAATTCATGCAACTGTAAATAACAGCTCTTTTAAAAAAATAATTGTGAATTCTTTTCAATTAACCTTCCACAAGAAATCTTTTCAAGATTCTGAAATGGTAAAATTTTTATCATTTTTTTATTATACAAGCTTATAATTACTTAAATTGTTTTTCCTTTTTGTACAGTTTTTCTGCTGAGATTAGTCACTTTGTTTTGGTTAGTTGCACAATAAATAATTACCTATACATTGAAAATTCATAGGACTATCCTTTACTTCAAAATTTTAAGGAATTACATACATTTTAATTAAATACAAAATACATTTAACATGAACACTATGCTAAACATAATTTTTTATCCTGGAAGAAATACAGAATAGTGTTTGGGTGAATAGGCTTTTGGCATCAAATTGTCTCTGTTTGAATCTATGCTCCATTTCTTCCTATCTGTGTAACATGAGCAAATTGCTTAACCTTCCTGAAATAGTTTCCTGTAAGTGGGAATTATATAGTATAATTGACCTCATAGGCTGTTGTGTAAATTAAATGATATATACCATGTAAAGCATTTAGATGAGTGTTGGAGTGCATTAAAATTTTTTAAATTTACGATAGTTATTATTAACATGAAACTAGCAATGTGCTGTTCTAGCTCCTATACGTGTTCAGATGACCCAATTGTCAGCACCTCTTCCCAACTACACATTTCCATAATTTTATGAGAGTATCTTGGAGTGGACCATGACAGAAGCACTTACATCATTGAAATCGGCAAATACTACAAATCAGGATTTGCTTGTTTGTTTCTTCCTTTCTAGAAAGCAGGTTGTTACACAGTTGCCAGTGTAGTACTGACTCAAACCTATCTTCCAGTACCTAGATACATTCCTATGTGAGTCAATTCTCACTACCGAATCAGTTTTCTGTATCTTGTCTGACAAGGGTCAAAGACAGACAAGATGACAGACTCTATACTGATGCCAGCACATATTATTAAAACTTTAATTAAAAAAATGAAACAAACTTAAAAAACTTGGGGCACCTGGGTGGTTCAGGTCATAATCTCCATGTTGCATGAGTTTCAGCCCTGCATCGGGGCTCTGGCCTGACAGCTTGGAGCCTGGAGCCTGCCTCATATTCAGTGTCTCCCTCTCTCTGCTCCTCCCCCACTCGTGCTTTCTCTCTCTCTCTCTCAAAAATGAATAAATGTTAAAAAAAAATTTAAGTTTTTAAAGAAATAAAACTATATTAGTTTGTTTTAATCTCACTGAATACTTTTTTTATGAGTGGAGAATACAGAATTTTCCACAAACAATAAAGTAGCTATTTCAGTATTTTAAGTTGGCACATAGTTCTATGATTTCAGAATGGAAATAGGTTCAGTTCATCATTGGAAAAACAAAGGATCAAAAGAATGTTTCTTCCATCATTATCTGGAGCATAGTGTTAGTCACTGTTTACTGACAATCAGTAATCACTGGCAATTGAATGATAACATAGTTTTCAAAGTACTTTTAATGGGAGACACCTGATGATTTGATTTGTTGAACACCTTTTATGTGCAAGGAAGCATGCATGATACATAAATACTATGACATATAAAATATAACCTTTGTATTCTAGCGAGAAATATCCATGTAAAAGGATAATTAACAATACATGGCCCACTATATAGCCTGGTTACTCAGCCATTCATAACTTTGCCCTGAACTACCTTCCAACCTAATCTCCAGCCATATCATTTCTCTCTCCTATGCCTCTCACAGTGTCCCACACAAAACTGCTTTGCAATTCCCTACTCATTTTCTCATTGTTGTTCATTTCAGAAGACATTTAAAATATCTATCATGGGGGCATCTGGGTGGCTCAGTCGATAAAGCATTTGACTTTGGCTCAGGTCAGGATCTCATGGCTCGTGGGTTTGAGCCCCGCATAGGCATCTCGGCTGTCAACACAGAGCCTGCTTCGGATCCTCTGCACCCCCCTTTCTGCCCCTCCCCCGCTTGCCCGCTTGCACTCTTTCTCTCAAAATAAATAAATAAACTTTTTTAAAAAAGTATCTATTATACTCCAGGCACTTCTTGAGGTATTAAGTATTGAAAAATAAGCACAGTCTTTTTTTTTTTCAAGGAATTTACAGTATAGCAGAGGAGACAGACATACAGAGTTTATTACAATATAATACAATAAGTGCTACAGTAGAGAATACCCAGGCATTGAAAAGAGGAGACCAACCTAGTCTGGAAGCTTTGGGGGAGGTGTCCAGGAGGAAATGGTGCCCCAAAACTGATTCTTGAAAGATACATTCATTTGCTGTATTTCTCTGAGCTTATGGTTTTCTGTAAAACTCCCTTTCCTATCCATACCAGTTCATTTTTCATCCACATTCCCATAACATTTCATACATCTATTGTAATACTTATAAAATCATATGATGTTTAGCTGTATATACACCATCTTCTCCCCTAAGTTATTAACTCCTTGACACTTGGAACAGTTACCTTATTTACCTTTGTATTTCCAATATATAACATGAGATCTGCCATACAGTAGAAAGTATTAGCTTTTTAATTTTGGGGTTGAATATATATCAAGTGAATAATATATAAAATAAATACAATTAAGAAATAAATAATATAAGGGGGCATGTGGGTGGCTCAGTCAGTTAAGCACCTGACTCTTCATTTTGGTTCAGGTAATGAACTCACAGTTGTGAGATCCAGACTGGGCAAGGAGCCTGCTTGGGATTCTCTCTCTTCCTTTCTGTCTGCCTCTTCCCCACTTTCTCAAAGAAAAACAAACAAACAAACAAACAAACAAAGAAACAAGGAAACAAATAAAGAAACAAAGAAAGTAATGGAAGGAAGAGAAGAGAAGAGAAGAGAAGAGAAGAGAAGAGAAGAGAAGAGGAATTTCAAGAATCATGAAATGAGTTCTAGATAGGGTAGCCAAGAAGTCTTCACAGAAGAGAGAACTGAACTTGGTCTTGAAAAATGGAATTTCATATCTCCAGACCAGTCATTTCAACTAGAAAACAAAAACTGACCTAAGGTCCAAAACAAATAAAGCTCTGCTTTCTCAGAGACAAAGGAAGTAAAGAAATAGCTCTAGCACTATACTGAGAGGTTAAGAATAAAGATGAATTAATCAGGAAAGTCATTGACCCAAGGGATCAAGCTACAGGAAGAGCTAGGCAGTCAGAATAAAAAACAACTAGTGTCTGGAAGAAACTAAGGGATATTTTTAAAAACTAAATCTCAAGAGACAATAATATAGTAACTTCCCTATCCTGAATGTGATACATGCCCTAGAATTTCTCTAATTGTAATGGCTGGTTTTGGCACATTCTTCATAACTGAATATAGCATGTTTTATACATTAGATTTTGTAAGAGGAGGGTGGAGAGTTAATGACAGAAAAACTTAACTAAGCCCATAATTCCCCTGAGCAGTGTTTTGAGTCTTGCAGAAAGAGAACCAATTAAACACAGAAAGTGGGAAAGGGATGTAATTTTGGGCCGTGGGGAGAGACTTTTAGTTGCCTATTGCAATGTGTTGTCACACAATTCTATTGAAGAACAATATTATTTCTAATTTTTAAAAAAGTTTCTCATTGGGGCGCCTGGGTGGCTCAGTCGATTAAGTGTCCAACTTCGGCTCAGGTCATGATCTCACGGTTCGTGGGTTCAAGCCCCGCGTCCGGCTCTGTGCTGACAGCTCAGAGCCTGGAGCCTGCTTCGGATTCTGTGCCTCCCTCTCTTGCCGACCCTCCCCTGCTCACACTGTCTCTCTCTCTCTCTCTCTCTCAGAAATAAATAAAACATTAAAAAAAAGTTTCTCATAGATAACTATGCCTCAAAAGGACAAAAATATGATGAGCATACATGTTTCATTTTGTAACATTATCTGACATATATCACTATAATACACAATTTTTCTTGGTTTGCATGGTACTTAATCATGAATAGAAAAGAAGAAAAGTTGCAAAATGTCACTTGCTTTGTCATCTTGCCTAAAGCCAGCCATGCTAATCACATACTTACTGTAGTTACAAATCAGCTTCCAAAAGCTAAACTCATGATCTATGGAGACCATTCAGAGGTGGTCTTTCTTAAAAAATTATCTAGTCTAGACCTTGGGCAATAACCTAGAAAAACAGAGACACAGGATATGGTAATTTGTTGCAGCTACAATGCCATCTTTAAGAAATTAATGAAAGAAGGTAGGGGCTGAGCTTAGAATATAATATGCAGCTAAACAGGGACAGAACTGCAGTAATCATGGTTAGGATGAAGATCTGTTTTTTTAATATGTGAAAAACTGAAAGGTAAGAAGAAGGGAAACAGAAGCACTGTGACCATACATTTCCAAGCTGTCCTAATTAGCATATAAAGGAAAAATAAGTATGTGCATTCTCCAATATAAAAACAATATAATCAAAGGGTTATAAATAAAATTTTAGTTTAACATGCTGTATGACCATCCACTTTTTATATCAAAAGAAAATAAAGTGAGTGCCTGGGTGACTCAGTTGGTTAAGCGTCCAACTTGCTTTGGGCTCAGGTCATGATCTCGCAGTTGTTGAGATGGAGCCTTGCATCAGGCTCTGTGATGACAGCATAGAGCCTGTTTGGGATTCTCTCTCTGCCTCTCTCTCTCTCTCTCTCTCTCTCTCTCTCCCCCTTCCCTGCTCGAACTCTCTCAAAATAAAATAAACTTTAAAGCAAAGAGAGAAAGAAAGAAGACAAAATGATAAAAAAGTCACAGAGGTTTTCATTGTTTTTTGCTTATAAAATCTCTGATGGGTGGAGAACAAAGCAAAACTATTTCAATTCAAGCAATACTTGGTACAGAATATATAGATGCTCACCCCTGTACCTGGTGCCATACTGTTGTGAAAAGTGTAGGCTTATAGTCATGAACGCCTTAATATGTATGTGTTTTCCTGTTAAGTAGCCTTCTGCTTGCACGGTAATACAATAGCAATAACCATCTTTTCCACTTTTATTCTTTAAACTCCTCTCTGGTTGAATAATTTTTTTAAACAAAGGCAAGTATTTCAATGTCTGCATGCCACTGAAGAAAAAACTGCTTCCTTTGAATTTGATCTATAAACTAATTGCCTCAGACCGTAATTACCCATCCTTGAAGTACTGGTATAAGGTCAAACTTTGTCAGGAGCTTTAATATGGAAATAAAATAGTCAGTTTAAACTCCAAAAGCAATAGTTCATGGATCTCCAGGATGGCTTGGTCCTGGAGGCTGACAAATAGAAGTCTGGAAAGAGAACTGTGGTGTCCTTCACCTTGAGCCCTTTCCGTCCAGTACAGACGTACAGGAGCATACGCATTTGCATTTAATCAAAACTGCTTAACTTACACTGCTCAGAAATGTACCTTCACTGAATTTGCCAGAGGATTTGTAGAGTTACACAACTATTTTTGTCATTTTAAATTAAAAAAATATTAACACTTTGTCAAGAAAACAATCTCAAAGTTCAGGCTTTTTTTCTTTTCTTCTCGCCTTCCCTCCCCCTAGGTTTTTAAGGAGTGAACACTATACATTTCAATCAGTGTAAACTAAAATCATAGGAGGAACTTTAAGGTGGAGAGTAATGTCCAGAAATCTACTGAGAAGCAATATCAGGAGAGACTAAGAACCTCAGATTATGGACTCTGTACTTAGGAAGTCCTCTTCATATTTCAGTTCTCTACCTCTGTGCCTGGGTGATATGTTCATCTTATGACAATTCATTGTCTTGTACATTTATGAATGCTATTTTTTCTGTATGTATATTCCATTTCCATTTTAAAAAAGACAGAAAGAGAGAGAGAGAGAGAGAGAGAGAGGAGAGAGAGAGAGGGAGGAAGGAAGGAAGGAAGGAAGGAAGGAAGGAAGGAAGGAAGGTAGGAAGGAAGGAAGGAAAGAAAGAGAGAATGCGAGAGGCATGGATTCTGACTGCCTAGATTTGAGTCCTGGCTCCATACTTTACTATCTATGTGACTTTGGGTAAACTCCTTAACCTTTTGTGCCTCAATTCCCTCAACTATAAAATGGGGATGACAGTAATGGTACCTACTTCAGGTGGTGGTTATAGGATTTTAGCAGTTAATATATGTAAAACATGTGAAACAGTTCTTAACACAGAGCAAGGTCTATATAAGTATTATAGTCGTTAGTAGTAATCCATTCAGTTCTTTGACATTCTTGAATAAGAATCCTTAGAACATCCTTAAAGAAAATAATTTAAGGAGATTTCCCAACTTTTCCCAGTCTTTTCATTGATTTGTCAAATTGCTCATTTTTTCCCTTTGTTGTCTGGAGAACCCGATAGGAAACAATTCTTTATTAATTTTCCCTCTGGATTTATCATAAAAGGAAGAGAGATTAAAAATATATACCATTGGATATTTCCAAATATATTTAATATCTTCACTGACATATAGTTGCCATTCTGCTTTTCAATTACTATTAAATCTGCTTTTTGAAGTATCTATTATAGATATTTATTTATTAATTTTCATTTAAGAATAATTAACCTAGTTATTTTTGTGACTATATATCCTGGGTTTTTTCTGCATAAGTTGTCATCCCTTAGTTTTTTAATGGCTTTACTGAATATAGCCAAATAAAATCCTCAGTAATGAGGATTCACTCTGGGAACCAGTTTTTAATCAATAAAACAGTCATTAAGTACTAGCATCTATTCTATATTCAGTATTGTGTCAGGTGCCATGCCAGGAAGTTATGACACAGAGACAAGGCATTAACAATAAAAACCATATAATAACAATATAAAAAGTTAAATAAAAACCTTGTATGTAATTTTAAATAGGCCATATAAATGATATATACTTGTGACTCGAAAGAATTGAGTGATTAAGGATTAGAATAGATTTGGATATAAGAATAGTAGATATATTCCAGATAAGAACAAAAGCATGACCAATGACATAGAAAAGCATAAGATATATTGAGCAATAGTAAGTAGGTAAGGTGTTTGAGAGAGAACTTTTTTGTAAGGGGATAAAAGAAGATAAGCAGAAAAGAGACTGAGGTCAGAGTATTCAGGATCTTGAATGCCAGCGTTAAAAAAATTTGGACTTCATGACATAGGAAAGACTAGATTTGTGGATTTGTTTCAGAGAAAAGATGTATTTAAAATAGCATGTTAGAAAAATTCACCTAGTTGCCACATTTAGGATTAACTGGAAACAAGTGGAAAAATGCCATTCCTGGCAGAAATTAGGGGCCATTGCCACAGGACCAGAAATACTAAGGACATGTATATGAGCATAAACCAAAGGAATGGAAAGGAAAAACCAAATGGGAATGGTATTTTTTTTTTAATATTTTTATTTATTTCTAGGAAAGAGAGACAGAGACATTATTATTAGAGGGGCGCCTGGGTGGCTTAGTCGGTTGAGCGTCCGACTTTCGCTTAGGTCATGATCTCGCGGTTCGCGGGTTCGAGCCCCGTGTCGGGCTCTGTGCTGACTGCCAGCTCAGAGTCTGGAGCCTACTTCAGAATCTGTATCTCCCTCTCTCTCTGACCCTCCCCTGCTCACGCTGTCTCTCTGTCCTAGAAATAAATAAAATATTTAAAAAAAGAAATTATTATTAGAATTTGATACTGCTCTGCTTTCGTGGGGGTAAGGAATAAGCAATGATTTCTAGGATTCAAGCCTAAATTATTAAGAAAATCAACAGAGATACCATTAACAGAGGAGAGGTATGGAGAGGTTGTTTGAAAGTATATCATGAGCATGAAGGCAAGGGGTTTGGATTTAGGTATATTGCATTGAAGAAATTGCTAGACATTTTTTGCAGTAGATTTCTAGTTGGCAAAGCAGAAACAGAGCTCAACAGTGGGAAAGGTTATAAATGCCCCAAATTTTGTGTCAGTATGTGTATTAAAATGCATCGGCATGTTTGTGAAGGGCAGAAATATCAGAACTGCATGCTCCCTGCAACTTTTTTTGCTGTTATTATGTTCTAACTATACATGGTAATGAGCAAAATGTCATAATTTATATTCTGTGTTACTTATATATACAATCACATGACATCTGTAAACTCTGTGTGGGCATAAAAACCTCTTAACTCTTGATGGAAATTAAACCTCATCTCTTTTTACTTCACGGTTGGCTTGGTTTTAAAACACGATTGCAGTGTTATCCATGCTTTAATGTATTCTGATTTTGACTGTACAGCTTACAAGCTGGTAGATTTTTATTGGGGTATGATATCATCATCAAAAGGGTTTTAAGCAGTAATTCCTGGAAGATATTTTACTTATTGTTTAATATGGTAGGTTTTACTGTTTGAATTTGGAAATTCATTTCACAAAAATTAGTTTGAGTGGCAAAGAATCTTTAAATGAATAACATGTTGATTTCAGTGTTAATTTGAGTATAGACAACCTCTCTCAAATATAAAAATAAACATTTCCATTAGAAAGTATAAAGGGGAAGCCCATTTAAACTTTTACAAAGGCCTTGAAAAATTATGGTCAGGCCCAAGCAAGCTACCAAATAAACAGTTAAAGAAAAAAATGAAATCTAATACTGCATTCATTCTGTTGGCAGCAGACACACACACACACACACACACACACACAGAAGGATAACTACATAGAGTAAAATAATAGAATATAAACATATTCCTTATGTTGCAAATGATTATACTAGTTGCCAAAATATGGTTCAGTTCTAGTGTCTAATGCAAACTGTAAAAGCTGTTGCCCAGTCAAATAAACCTAGAAACTCCTTTCCTCAAGTCTAACTTCTTTCTTTCATAAATCATGTGATATTCATGGAAATGAACTCAAATCCTCTGTCACCTCTTCTTAAATATTTTTTATAATATGTCCCACCATATATGGCACAAACCTATAATGAATACCAAGGATAATAAGAATAAAATAGGGCTACTATATTCTCTCCTTTCTACCAAAGTGGCAAGTGGCTCACACAGTTTTTAGGATAGAAAGCGTATAAACATAAATAATACCATTAATGGTTCCGTCTCTTAGATTAACACATTTATTACCTTCTAAGGAGAAAGAGTTTCAGTCTATTTAGAAGTATTTAGAGAGAACTATTTCTAAAAATGCATGTTGAATTCTTAAAGACCAACAAGTAAATTTTAGGTTTTTTAAAATGGACCTTCATTCACTAGGTTTTAATTGCATTCAAAATGACCAAGATTTCAAGTTTCAATTACTTATTTTTTAAGGAGTACAATGATATATGAAATTTTAATGTTTATAGGTAGCAGAATTTTAATAGAATGTGGCCTTAAAGATTTAATCCTTGCTCTGTATCTATTTGTGACTGATCTTTAAAGTTGTAATGACAGTGATATGCCATTTTGCTAAAGCACAAATTTACAATCTTACATTTACAATTTTATGTAACTCTAAAGTTGTACTTATAACTGATAACTAAATTAGTAAGTCTAGTCAACTGATTATCCAGTGTCTGTAGTTCAACATAGCCTTGTTCTTATTTATTGTCTCACTTAATAATCTTTAAGAAGGCAATATTATGGTCACTTTACCAACAAAACAATTTTATCCTGAAGTAATATTCATGTATTAGAAAGTCAGAAAGGTCATAGGACATAACCCTCATAAATACCAAAGGCTTACAATATATTAAAGAAGCAATGCAATTAATCTGTTACTTAGTCTTACTTTTCATCCAATCCACAATCAATATGCTTGAACTTCTAATAATCTCCATAACTGAAATCAGTAAGGTCTGTGGTCGATAAAAACATTGTATGTGCTACAAGCCTAAAATTTGTAGGCTACAGCCTACTTTTAAAAATCATGATATTAGCAAAGGGTTATATAAGTCTAATTTCAAAATATTACTTAACATTGCAGTGTTATTAATACTCAGTTTTATTAGAACACCTATAAGCTAGCCTGGGAAATCTAAAACAGAATTTGTATTACTTCAAGCAGTGGCACTATGATCAATATACATAATCCGATTTTTTACAAGAAACAATATGAAAGGTCTCTAAGGAAATTATTTTAAATAAACTCAAAACCAAAACCATTAATTTGATTTACAGGCATGCATACTTCAGAGATATTGTGGGTTTGGTTCTACAGTACCACAATAAAAGGGATATCAAAATCAAGTCAAGTGAATTTTTTGGTTTCTAGTACATATAAAAGTTATGTTTGCACTATATTGTGGTCTATTAAGTGTGCAATAGCATTATGTCAAAAAATTACATACCATAATTTAGCAATACTTTATTGGTAAAAAATACTGTCATCTAAACTTTCAATGAGTCATACTCTGTTTGCTGATAGAGGGTCTTTCCTTGTGTTGATGGCTGCTGACTGATCAGGGTGGTGGCTGATGAAGGTTGGGGTGGCTGTGGCAATTTCTTAAAATAAAACAACAAAGTCTGCCAAAGCCACCTACTCTTCCTGTGATGAATGATTTCTCTATAGCCTAGGATGCTGTTTGATAGCATTTTACTCACAGTAGAACTGCTTTTGAAATAGGAGCCAACCCTCTCAAACTCTGCTGCTGCTTCATCAACTAAGTTTATGTAATCCTCTGCATCCTTTGTCGTCATTTCAACAATCTTCACAGCATCTTCACCGGGAGTAGACTCCATCTCATCCAGAAGAAGCAATTCCCCATTCACTAAAATTTTGTCATGAGATTGCAGCAATTCATATATAATGGTATTCAAAAAGTTTGAAATATTGCAAGAATTACCAAAATATGACACCAAGACACCCAGTGGCAAATGCTCTTGGAAAAATAGCACCAATAAACTTGCTCGATGCAGAGTTGCTACAACACTTCAATTTGTTTAAAAAAAAAAAAAAGCAATTTCTGCGAAGCACAATAAAATGAGGAATGCCTGTAGCTTTCAGTCGGAAGAAACTAGCTGAGTATCATCTTAGATATAGATTAGCACTGTTCTCCTACTATTGAAAATTTCGTGGATGCCCAATATCTTGAATTTTTAACCTACATAGTCCTACTTCTTTTAGAGAGTTTTAATCTTTTTTATGAGTTTTTTTGGTAAAAATTTTTTACTAAAAAATCTTTTAGTAGAGTTTTAATCTTTTTCACTTTAAAAATAAGGAAATCAAGTCATGGAAGGGAACTTAGGTGATTTGCCCAAGACTACATTTGATAGATAGCAGGGTTGGTTCTTGAATCCATGTCTTAATTCAAAGTCCAGTGGCTTTCACAGGTGAAAAAAAGTATACCTATTTGTAGAAAACTTTGTTTCTATTATCTCGCTGCCACAATATTCTTTATTGTAAACATAAGTGCCAAATGCTGTATTTAAATGTCGTCCTCTGTACTTCTTAAGGCTGCTGTAATGAGATACGATAAACTGGGTATCTTAAAACAACAAAAATTTGAAGCACCTGGGTGGCTTGGTTGGCTGAGCGTCCAACTTTGACTTGCTGTTTGTGAGTTCAAGTCCCGCATCAGGCTCTGTGCTGATGGCTCAAAGTCTGGAGCCTGCTTTGGATTCTGTGTCTCCATATCTCTGCCCATCTCCCACTCATTCTCTATCTCTCTCTGTCTCTCAAGAATAAAAAAAAAAAATTAAAAAATTAAAAACAACAAAAACAAAAATTTATTTTCTCAGCTTTGGAGACCAGAAATCTTAAATCAAGGAAAGAGTGTCTAGGTCAATCCCTTCCAGAGACTCTGAGGAAGAATCTGCCCTACGTCTCTCTTTCAGCTTCTGGTGATTGCTGAAAATCCCTGACATTTTTTGCTTGTGCATAACTCCAATCCCTGCCTCCAAAATATATCAAATCATTCTAAAACAATAGGGGTGCCTGGGTGGCTCAGTAGGTTAAGCATCTAACTTTAGGGCACGAACTCATGGTTTGTGGGTTTGAGACCTGCATCAGGCTCTGTGCTGACAGCTCAGAGCCTGGAGCCTGCTTTGGATTCTGTGTCTCTGTGTGTCTCTCTGCCCTCCTCAGCTCACTATCTGTGTCTCTGTCTCTCTCAGAAATAAACATTAAAAATTGTTTTAATTAATAAAATAAACTGCATCTCAATCACCAAATTTCAGTGGATCATCTCAGAAATTCTACGATAGACAATAAACAAATAAAATATTTCTGTCTTTGTTACATTACAAGTGATTTGAATAAAAGTCAATTCTTTGATGGCTCTGAGATTGGGGGCAAAATATAAAAATAAAAAATGCTTTAGTAAGTGAATAATTTGCAGCTTTAGTGTAAAAAATTCCATGGGATTATAGTATAAACTGCTAATGGATGCCCAATACCTTTTCTCCTTGGATTTGTAATGAACCTGATTTCCTAAGTCAGGGAAAACAAAGTGAGGAAAACATTTATGTTTTTTAACGTTAGTAGTCCAAGTAACAATAACTCCCCTTCTTCCTACATTATAACTGCATGCTTTTCTCATGCCAAGCAAGAACCTAAAACTGAGAAAGATGGAAACAAGTGGAACATTTTGTCAGTATTAGAGAGTAGTTACTGAAAAAGTAGAATTAGATTACTGAATTGCACCTAATTCCACCACATTATAGCCACATAACTTCTAGAAACATTGTAATTTGGACTTTCTAAAGAGCTGATGATCTTATCTATAAAGTGAAGATAATCATATCTGCAGATCAAATAATATAAAAATAGTGAAATCATTTAGAAGCTATAAAATAGAAAATATTTTATTATAGTTCTACACTTATAATTTATGTCTAATGTTTAGAAGAAAAACAGAATGAAAACATTGAAAATCAATTGGTTAACAAGTGTTTTTAAATAGTTGAACGTTGTGGCACCTGGGTAGTTCAGTCAGTTAAGTGTCCGACTCTTGATTTTGGCTCAGGTCATCATCTCACGGTTTGCACACTGGAGCCCTGCGTGATCCCTGTGTCGAGCCCCTGATGGCTGTCAGTGCAAAGCCTGCTTGGGATTCTCTCTCTCCCTTTTTCTCTGCTCCTCCCCGCTGCTTGCTAGCTCTCTCTCTCAAAATAAATAAACATTAAAAATATATATTTTTTAAATATAATATATATAAATATATATATTTGAGCATGGATTATTTGTGTGATACTAATTCAACCAAGGTGTAAGACACACATATATAAATGTTAAACAAAATTTCTGATAGCAGTTACTAACTTTAAATTCAATCAAAGACCATACATTAGTTAAAACAGTTCAAGGGTTTTGTTTGTAGTGGCGTCTGGATTGCTTAGTCGGTTAAGTGTCCAACTTTGGCTCAGATCATGATCTCACATTTTCGTGTTCAAGCCCCGTGTTGGGCTCTCTGCTGACAGCACAGAGCCCGCTTCGGATCCTCTGTATGCCGCCCCCTCATCTCTCTGCCCCTCCCCTGCTTTCTTTCATTCTCTTTCAAAAAATGAATAAACAGTTTTTAAAAAGTTTTGTTGTTGCACCAATATCATATATTCATTTTGCCTTTTGAAATGAAAAGCAGACAACATAAATAAATAAAATTTATGTTGAAATAGTCTCACAGTTTGTAAAGTATTACCCTATATACTATTTCAGTTCATCTTTACAACAGCCTATAAACTACCTGTTAAGTGCCAAGAAGAGAAATATTCTTTTATTAAGAAATAATATTTCAGCTGAATTTGAAGTATTAACAGAAATTTGAATAGAAGGGTTTCCCCGAGAAGACAGAAAGCACATAGCAAAGAGTACAGAGAAGTGAAAGCACAGCTCCACAATACGATGGAGCATAGAACACAGATGATATGTGACGGGAGATGGGGCTTGAAGGTACACAAGAGCCAAAGCATAAAGGGGTCTTGTGTGCTGTGCTAAGTAAGGAATCTTTATTTTCACCATTTAAAGTGAGAAACTACTCAATGGTTTCATTCAAAGGAGTGATGTTTTATGTGCGGTTTTGCAATTGTGAGAATGAAAAAAAAATCCAGCAGTGAGATGATGAAAGACTGAATGAACTAACACAGCGCCAGTGAGGGGTGGATTTGAAAGACGTTCAGAAAATGGAATTCGTGGGATTTAAGTAATGACTTGACAGTGAATGAGAGATGGAAGGGTGAAGGTGATGTGCAAGGTTCTGATTTAGAGCAGAGGGTTAATAGTGGACAGCTTCAAAGTGCTAGGGAGCACAGGCCGACTGGTGCGAGTGGAGGGCAGAGGAGATAATTATTTTGTAGATGTTGAGTTTGAGGTTACTGTCAGAAATTTGCATGAAGATGTTCCGTAGGCAGTTGTAAGTAAGAAAATAAAAAGCAAGAGAAAAGTCTGGATTTAAGCTCACCCATAGTCATTTTTTTTCTCTTCTGGAACACTCCTTCAGGATGGTATAATGAACTTAAAGAAATATAGTAAGAACAGAAAAATAAACTGAGGGAGACTTCTGTTTCTATTCTCCTTCATTTGGTAGATGAAAATTGAGGAATGCCGGGACAGGTGGACTTTTTCCTGGGCCTGTCCCACCCCAGAGTTAAGGCAGGCAAGTAGCAGTCAGTCATGCTGTAAGATTCTGAATATGTGACTTAGGGTTTGAAATTTTCTCAGGAGAAAATAGGGACTACTGAAGAGAAATAAGATGATCACAGTATTCAGAATATTTAGCTTGTATGTGTGTGTGTGTGTGTGTGTGTGTGTGTGTGTGAATAAAAAAGTAGTAATTTATAGGGGTGGAATCAAAACATTAATTGGAATGAGGTGAAGAAAGAAACTGAGGCAAACTGAAGAAGGAATCTGGAGATATTACTAATATGTATTGCCTCAGTTTCTTCCTCATCTGTAAAATGGATTATAATAGTACCTGTATGTAAATAAAGTCATTGTGAATGGAATATTGCATTTAAAGTGCTCAGTACACTGCCTGGCACATAATAGCTACTCAAGAGGTGTCTGATAAATGAATGAGATCAAAAGCAATTCAACCTGTAGCCACTGCTAAACACCACCATTAGTTCTTCAAACATTTTTTGTTCTTTTCCAAGTATGAATACAATCCACTCTCTTAGAGACTGTAGTACAGGTACTAAACCTACATTCTGGAAAACAAGTGAGACTCATCAGTGATCTCTTCCTCAACCTCCTTATGATGGTCAGATGAACTTTAAAGGAGGAATACGGTAAGAACACTAAAAAATGAGGGAGTGTACCGTTTCATTCCTCCTTTAAGCAGGAGGTGAAAATATAAACCCAACTGTGAAAATCTTCTGGTAAAGAACGTGGGTTTGTTTTTGTTGGGAGTCTCAGAAGGAGTGAAGAATTCATACTTTCATTTTCCTTTATATTTTATGCTAAAATTTTCTGTTGAGTTTAAGAGTATCATTAAAAATTCAAAGGAACTATATTAAGAAAAATAAACATTGAAGGTAGAAAAAAGTTAGTAAGGTCTACTTTAAGCAAGAAGAGCTTTTGAAGACCCGTTGGCATCAGATTTCCAAAGTACAGAAGTTCCAGAATATGAATCCCTGATTATATTTGCAGTGGCTTTTCACACAACTAGAGAAGGGTACAGCCTAACATACAGGACTATCTAAAAAGTCACTGAAAAAAAATAGAGATCATGTTTAGTGTCATTTTTCTATCATTCTTTCTTTTATGTGGTGAAAACACACACGATAGTGGTAAGAATTTCCAATTTAAGAGCCCTGCTGAGATTCTACACATTAGGCCCAAACGTGGAAGACAGAATGGATAAAGCACTTTGTATTCTTTAAGGCTGCATACCACCTGCATTCGCTATGACCATTTCTTTTTCTTTTTAGAGAGAGATAAAGAAAGAGAGAGAGGTGGGGGGGAGAGGCGGGGAGGGGGGGTGGGGGAGAGGCAGAGGGGCATGGGAAGAATCTTAAACCCATTCCACACTCAGCATGGAGCCAATGCAGGGTTCCATCTCAGGACTGTGAGGTCATGACCTGAGCCAAAATCAAGAGTCACCTGAGCCAAAATCAAGAGTCAGACACTAAACCTACTGAGTCACCCAGGCACCCCACCCATATATTTTTTTAAAACTAGGATAAATAAAAAAGGATCAACATAATTATCTCATGTAATGCATCTCTTCTGTAAAGATTAAAACCTTCAGCTTTCTGAAACGAAGACACTTTACCTATATAAGAAAATTACTCCTTATTCTGCATGAGTTTAAATGAGTATAAACCCATTTTCCAATTCCTCTCTTTTTATTTCCTTTTTCTATTTTTTTATTTTATTTTTTTTACAAATAGTTTATTGTCAAGTTGGTTTCCATATAACACCCAGTGCTCATCCCTTCAAGTGCCCTCCTCCATGCCCATCACCCCCCTTCCCCCCACACCCGTCAGTCCTCAGTTTGTTCTCAGCATTCAAGAGTCTCTCATGGTTTGCCTCCCTCCCCCTCCCCCACCATTTCCCTCCTTCTCCTCCCCCGTGGTCCTCAGTTAAGTTCCTTTCTTTTCATTTTCTGATGTTGACTTTCAAACACTTAATTTTTCTTCCAATTTCTTAAATGTCCCATGCCTTAAGTTGCACCCTCCTTGGCTCATATACTTTATACACAGCATGTCTAACAATATCACCATGAGCTCAGAGGACCGCAAGCTCAGACCTGTTATCTTCCAGGCGTTCTATACTTTTACTGTCATTCTCAGTGTCCAACTTGTCCATATCTCCATTAAAGTGGATGGCAATAGTAAATGTTGCGTACACCTAAAAAGTCGTTCTTGGTGTTGTTTTGGGTTTTTGTGTGTGTGTGTTTGTTTGTTTTTTTAATCTGGGAGAGATAAGGTGGAAGTAAGACTACGTAGGAAAACAATATAGCTTGCAGCAGACAGTTGTTTCTGGGCAAGTGAGGATTCTACTAGGTATTCCCCCAAAACTGCTCTTTACAGCACCTTCCTCCGGTCCCCTCTCAAAATTCTCCACAGAGAATGAAAGCTGACACCGCTATCCGTCCAGTGTTCCGGACGTGACTTTAAATAATGGAAGAAGTGCTACATCTGGATGGCATTCTTCACTCAGCAGGGCGCGGTACCCCGGTCCCTCTACGCCTGAGCGCGGGGCCGGGCGCCTCTGCTCCTTTGTGGGCACCAGAAACATCTGCACACGCGTAAAGAAAGAGAGAAACAGAGGGTTCCTTTATGTTCCACTGTCTGCCACATTCTTCTTTTCAAGTTCATTCCACCATCTTAAAAAGAGGAATTGATTTCTGTAATTCAAACCATAATACCCCTTTGGTGTCTTTTAGAATTGGCTTCCCCTACGGTGATTTCATGCTGCACATATAACTCGACCAAAAGGCACCTCAAAACTAAATTGTTTTTAACAAGGACAAAAGATCAGAGCATAAGAAAATAAAGCTGCAAAACAGCTGGAGATTAAACATTAAGATACCGCCTTCGGACACCAAACGACGCTTCAGAGAAAACTTTGTAAACATTCTGTCTGCCCAATAAGACAAAAGCTGCTTCACAAAAGCGCATGCATCTAAGTCAAATCTCCCCTACAACAGAACACGGTTTAGAGTATCAGGGGCTCGTTCTTCTCCCCAACTCAAGTTGAAACTAACTTATCGAAGACCGAACACTGCCGCGAAAGAGATGGCCAGGGCGCAGTCCATAGGCATGTCGCTTTCACGCGGAGAAACGGCATCATGACCTCTTTGGCTGATGCAGATTGCAGTGCGGAGGCTGTTCTCGGGAGAGACAGCTGAGAGCCCAGCGGAACACGCTTTAGTAGGGGACATCGACAGAAGATGAGAAACGACTCGGGACGCTTTGGAGGTGGTCTCCACCGCCGACCAGAGCGACTCTCCAGCGTTGGCTTCGGCCCCCACCCCGTCCCAGGCGCCGACGGAACCGCGGCGGGTCTCGCTGCGCAGTGCGCACTGCGGCCGGGAGCGCGGGGCTGGCGCTCGCCAGGCTCACACGTGCTCCGTTGCCGCAGCGCCGCTCCGCGCTCCGGGTTTCCGCGGTCTCCAGCACCCAGCAAAAGAGCCCGGTCGGGAAGGGACTTCTCCGACCGGTGTCCCGGGAGTCCCCGGAGCGCTCTCCCCTCGGCGCCAACCCGCCGCAGGCGTCCGGCCCGGGAAAGCGCGGTCCTGGGCTCCGGGGCTGCCAGGTGGCCTTTGAGCGTCAGGCCAGGCTCGGGCGTCACCCAAAGGGGTCCTCACCTGGCACAAGCCTTTTCCCGTGTCAGAGACTGGTGGGGCGGAGTTTCTCCTGGGGTTCCTTTTAAGTAGCCTCAAGTTCTTCCCAGTTGGACTCCCCGACTCGGCAGCCCGGAGCAGCTCCCTCCTGGCAACGGAGATCTGCCTGTCTCCAGCTCTTTTGCCACGGGAGATGCTCTTGGTGTCCTCAGAATCAAAAGGTTAAGTAACACTGCAGTTTTCCTGAAGGTGGTAAGGTGGGTGAAACCGTAAAGGTCTCTCCTTAAGGAGAATTAGATCTTCACTGTGGCCCCCCAAACCACCCCTCCCCTGAAAATAGAACTTCCTCCTGAATGTAAACCTCAGGATGGGGTTTTGTTCGCTTCATTTATCCCCAAAGCAGTGGCTGATACTGAGTAGTTGGTTAATGCATAATTCTTGAATGAATGAATGTGCAAATACACACACTTGAGGAAACTGATCAGGTTGAGAACATTGGGAATTCTTGCTTTCCTGGTAAGGAAGCGACCTAACATTTGCAGGACACTACTCCTTGCCAAGTCTTCTAGGCTTTGGCAGGACAGTGGGGAGTGGGGGAGGGCTAGCAAATGCATCCTTAATGGGCACAAAAGGGGGCACTATAATATCGCTTAGTCCAAGCCCTCCATCCTGGATTCCAAGGATGGTTTCTTCCCTCCCACCCACCCTCCCCTCCGCAAGCATATTCAATAAATATTTATTAACTGCATACTGAAGGCGCTTGTTAAATGTTTGTTGATGGTTAGCATGATTTGCCCAAGGTCACACAGGGCAAGAAATCCAGGAACCAGCCCCCTTCAACACACATTTCTCTAACCTAGGATAGGACTGTCCTAGGCACTGGGGCACTAGAAGGCCAGGCTCCCCGTACTCCGAGCAGAAGACCCTAGGATGCAGCGGCCCACGTTAAGTGCCCACCATAACTATTTCTTCACAGTGAGCCGGGTAGGCATGCTCACAGCTAACTGGGGACATACTTCCTTTGGAGAAAAGGATTTCTGCAGTTTTCTCCGTCGCCTTACAGCCTGACAAAGGGTCGGTCGGGGCCCCTCTAGGGCTGGGGGCCTTGGGAAAAGCAGGCTCCAAGTGTCCCCTCTCTGGCCTTCGCCTTCACCACCAGCCTCCATAACCGCGGGGCGTGGTGAGCCCAAAGTGCTCTCCCTACCGCGGGTGCAGGTGGACGCTGCTCCGGTAGCCAGGCTCCCTGTTCCTAAGTACTTTCCTTTTGAGTTTCTGCTAAAATCTGGAGACATGGAATCCACCCGCGGGAACTCCGAGCCCCACCGACTGAGCATGCGCCAACGCCTGGCTGCTTTTGGTCACCGGCTCCCGAGCTCTCCAAGCTGGGGCTGCGGAGCTGGGAGGAGGGGAGAGGGGAGGGGGTGCCTGAGAGGCGGCGGCTCGCGCGCCTGCGCATCCAGCTCCAGGGACCCTAGGTTTTCTATGGGATTCCCAATCTGCAGCAGAGACTTACCCGAGCTTGTTGCGGCGGCAGCTGGGCTTGCGAGGCGCGATCCAAGAGGGATTTAAGCAGCCTAGAGCTCCAGAGGAAAAAAGAGCGCGAGAGAGCCACACACAGAGACGGCTTAACCGTTTCTCTGAATTATTCATATAGAGAGAACTGTTGAGTTTTATTATTTTCATTAAGTGACCGTGCGCAGCGCTATAACTGTAAGTGGAAAATGCAATCTTCGTTGCTTTCCTGCATGTGTAGGACAGCCAGTTGTCTGAGAGATGCTTTGGCTATTGTCACATACTTTGCATAGAGCGTCTACATGCCTGGTGACAGTTGCTTTGGTTAAGGCTGGCCATCTGAACGTGTGTTGTTAGTCAGTGGGGGATCTTCGGGGATAACGGGGGTGGGGGAAGGGGGAGTGTTTATATGCGGCGCGTTTGGGGGTCTGCCTGAGGCTAGATTTAAGGTAGGTGACAACAGAGGTGCTTTTTTAGTGTAAGTCTATAAATAAGCGGATTTCCTCACACAGATTTAAGTAGCTGTTTGAGCGATTGTGAAGTTTTCCGGTTGCTGATAAAACTATTGAGCGGCTGCAGTCAAGTACCAACCTGTCATCCGTGGGGTTGGTGCACCATTTTTCTCACCGGGGAAGAGCCGTGAAGGTGTTTGCTAAGTGAAATTGAGTAGACGAGACGGTGTGGAAATCGGGGTTGGTTTCCAGGCGGGATGTCAGTGTTTAGACCCACGGAGCGAGGCGCAAAAGCAGCACATTTCTTAGTATTTAGAAATGAGTAGATAAATTTTCGGTTTTGATTCTTCGTCATGATGGTGAATGGGCAAAAAAGGAGAGATGTTCAGCCACACAGTCAGCCGTCCGTGTTAAGCCGAGTCTGAGACTCAGAGCCTCTGAATGGAAGCTGTCAGACCCAAACTAGTTACCTGGCCCTGCACCCCGTATTCCCATTCTGGAATGCGGGGTTGAGAAATGTAAGCCCAGATGTGTTACATTCGGTAGTGTTTCTTTAAAGGAGAAAAGGTCGTTTTGTGTTTTGAGTTAAAATGGGTTGTTTCGTGCCCAGAAACTAAAGCAGGGTCTTTGCAAGGTCACCCCCCCCGCCGTGGAAACCGGGGGTACTGGTGAATGGCGGTGGAGGGACGGAGGAAATGGTGAGGTTCCGTGAGAGCGCTCAGCTCTGCACGATGGATCAGTGCCCTGTGAGATGCGAGAGTGGGAATCCATTTTTCTAGAGTTGTGCTCCTGCCCATATTTTGGAGGCTAAAATGAAATGGAAATGCCAGTGGGTGTAGAAAACACAAGTGGATACTATCTGTGTGTCACATCCCACTTGAAGACCAGAAGAGCGCCGGAGTTGTATTTCTACATATTAATTCTTTTAATCTGAAGGGATTTCAGTCTGAGACAAATTAAAAATGAAACTCTTGTGAAAACGTATTTGATCCCCACTTCCGTCTCAACCGTTTGCCCGTGATGGTGGGGGAGGGGGCTGGTCCTGCATCATTGACTACTTGACCCATACGTGCACCCTCATTAAGCTTGGGTGTTAAATAACTCCAGAAAATGCTGCACTGAAGCAGTTGGCAGAATGGCATGAGGCAGGCAGACGAGAGAAGAGCATGGCCAGTGTGAGCTGGATTTCCATGGAAGAAGCAGATTCTCTTTCTGTAATGAAATAAATTTTCCTTCAAATTAGGCAGATCATTATAGGGCTCATTGGCCCTTTAGTCAGTCCAACTATTTTGAGCCCCTCAAAGAAATCTACAATTTCTTTAAATGGATAAAATTTGAAATAAAAAATTCAAGAATATTCTCTCCTTGGAAACCCTAAGTGGAAGTCACCGTTCCTCCCTTCCTTTACCCCAGGGCAGAAGGATCAATCATGTGTCATAATTGAGCCATACTCCTTGTCCTCGCTACGAGTTGGAATCTGCTTCACGAATCGTGCAGATTTTACACTGCATTGATAAATGGGTAGTGCAGGAAGAATGGGGGAATCTGGTAGGAAAGAAATCTTCGAGGTGTTTAGTATCAGATACCCTGGATCATAGGCTGACAGTTATAGAGCCGTATCAGACAGCGACCTACAATATATAGTTCAAACCTCTTGTTTTACAGATGAGGTCATTGAGGCCCAGAACCACGGAGCTAGGGAAAAGTCAGTTAGCTTCTAGTCTATGAAATAAACAACTACAGAGTAATGTTGAGTGGAAATGTTCCCTTCTCTCTACACTTTTAGCATCTTCAGTAACACTGCTAAAGTCTTAATTGTCTGGTCCCCAGCACATCTTTCAAGAGAGTCCCAGGGGTTCCTTTTCACACTATTATCGTTTCTCCTTTCTTGCAAGGACTCTTTCTATCTCTTTTCTATTGCCCCTCACCTCCCATCTACACACCTTACTCACTGTTTAACCTGCCCTTCCTGGCTGCCTCCGCATCTCAGTTAATTTCTTTGGAATCCTAGGATTTTTTTTTTTTTTTTTTTTTTTTTGAGAACACTGGCAAATCCCTCAAAGCTCCTGTTTGAGGACTGCCCAGCCCCATCTCCATCTCCTCCGCGCTCTAATCCTTCAGGGACTCCAGGCTTCAGAGACACTGCAGGGGCCACCCTCACCCTTCTGCCTGTCTTCTATCTTCCGAAGCTGCCGCAGCTTCAGGGCCTGGGTCCTCGCCCGAATGAGGTGACTGCAGTGTAAACACACAATGGGTTCTGCCAGCTCTCCCCTGGCTCCTAGAAGGCAGAACCCAAATCCAAGATGCCTAACTGTCCCCAGCCTTCTTGGAAATTCTCCAGATGCAGCCACCTGCAAAGAAGGGGAGGGGTGGAGGGGCCTGAAGACTGAAGGAAGAGTGCTTGAGCGGCTCAACCTGAAGTGGGCGCTAGAGAGGATGGCAGTGCCGCCTGCGGAGCCTTTAAGGCTAGGCAAGCCCTTGCACAGCCTCCTCGGCCCTGCAGCATTGGGACTGCAAAACACGCAAATGATACCTGCCTACCTGGGCCTTCTTCTCTTTCCTCCTTTTTCATATTATCTTTCCCCCTCACTTGATTTTTCTATGACTCCCTCGTTTTCTCTCCCGAATGCCCAGACAATACAGCTCTGGGCCATTTAAAGATAACCAGGCCCTCCTGTTCCTTTTTGAAAAATGTAATCTCCTGGGGCCTAAAATGATAACCACAGCCACCACAGATGTACCTTTTGGGAAAATGCCAGGAATTCTTACCTGAAAAAAAGGTGAGGCATTAGGGGAGGCTTGAGGAAGACAGTCTATGTTTCTTTCTCATTTGAAAGAGAAGTTAAATACTCCTGGAAGTTTTTGAGGAAGCATGGGGGTGAGTTTCTCAACACATTCACCGATTAACAATTTAACTTAACCCCTCCCCTCATGGTAACCCTTTGCTGAATTGGGATGAGCTCTGTCTTGGATAGAGTCTGTCCCTAACAAATGCTCTTGGGTCAGATGTCACCTGGTCTTACTATCCCACTGTGAAAACGGTCATGCCCAGGCTATTCTGAACGCCAGGTAGCCTATGCAGAGACTTGCAGCTGCTAAGTGACCTGCTTCGATTTGCTATACTGTGAATCTCATTCTGCAACAGGATGACGTGATTAGAAATGTTGTCCTGGGCAAGCTATAGGTTTTCCACTGGGGTTGCATATAGGTAGGGATTCCAAGCATTGCTGAGGACCTCCTTGGGGAGTTTCATAAAATGACAGTATAATGTCAGTATCAAACAAATGTTATCCTTCTTCACGAGAGCAATACCTTTCAATGTCATTCTAAAGATTCTTCTCTTCGTATTGAGTGATATCTATGCTCCTTAGGTTAGTAACTGGAAAGATTGGAAGACTCTTCTTAAAGAGGGATCACATTCAGGTTGTCTAAGGTTGAAATTGACAATGTCCATGTCAGTTATATTTAGTAGATATAAATGTATTAATTTTCCTAAAGTATCCAGTGGTACATAAATAAGTTAATAAATGATTGATATTTCTACTCTCCCAATGGTTAATTCACATAATGAGCAGAGTGTAGGAACTGGATGGGGTCCATATAAATTACTTAATCCATCCCTCCAATACATAAAAAATATAGGATATCAAGAAACATTTTCATTTTAAAGAGATATCTACACTATGAAAGCATAGTCCACAAGGGTGGAGATTTTAATGACATTTTTCATATTTCCACAATATTTATACAATGTCTTTTGTAGTACTCTATGTGTCAATTAAATATATGTTTCAAGAATCCGTTGTATGCACCTTATTAATTACATCAAGAAATTAAATTATTTTGACTGAAAAGATTGCACAATTAACATTGCTTTCAATATTTTATGTTACTAAAAAGACTGAATATTATTTTATGATTTATTTTCAGTAAAGATAATAAACCACTATAATAATACCTTTAAGAGTTCATTTTAATCCACACATGTTTTTATGTCTTAAGAAGTAAAAATAGGGGTGCTTGGGTGGCTCAGTCGGTTAAGCCTCCGACTTCGGCTCAGGTCATGATCTTACGGTTCATGGGTTTGAGCCCCGCGTCGGGCTCTGTGCTGACAGCTCAGAGCCTAGAGCCTGTTTCAGATTCTGTGTCTCCCTCTCTCTCTGACCATCCCCTGCTCACACTCTGTCTCTCTCCCTCTCTCTCAGAAATAAATAAAAAACATTATAAAAATGAAGTAAAAATAGAAATTATTTGTACCTATTTATAAGAATGGATATTAATAAGTCTAATAAGTCAAAGAGGGGATTTAAACTCAGACTATGGTAGCTCTGTGTACTACTTACTTAGATCATGGGTCCCTTAAGCTATGGAATTATTTTAACATGTTCACACTGTGAAGGGATCACAACAGTGCATTTCTCATTTACAGTTTGTTTCTAATGGTAACGTGTGCTCTCTTAAGTGAGTCAAAATAATTTGAGTTGCTCCCAGCCTGGTTCATTGAGAACTTCACAAATGGGGATCTTGGGGGTGCTTTAGAAACTATTTAATGAATGAAACAGAAATGGAATAGCAAATTACTCAAGAATCCTCACAGAGGTTTGACACGTTAATAATAAGGTGCCTGTGAATCCATTAAAGAGATGTTCTATACCCTTATCAGCGAACTTAAAGCATGCAGGTTGGGCAATTTGTCATGATTCCTATGCTTTCTCTGGATTTCTCCACTGCCTTACTTCACTCTACTTCCAGCACAGATAAACTGCTGTGTAACCACCAACTGTTTTTTTAAGACAATTCATTGCATTTATAACCATTTGTTGGATTATTTTCAGGTGAACAGTCTATTTCCTTTTGTTCTAAATTACAATTCAGACTTGGAGGACTCTCATTCACCAAGTGGCCTTCAAGCTTAATATATCTGATAAAATAATTGCTGAACATTTTATAGAAAGTGGGGCTCTCGTTTTATGAAGTATCACTCATAATAGGCAAAGTGTTAACATAGTTAAATTTACTTAGTACTATTATAGATCTATAGAATGAATTCTTATTTTCTTTTTTCTTGCTAATAAAGAGACTTTTCTGAAAATAGAAATCTGTCACCGTAAATATTTTTTATCTCCTTTGTTTGGATTTTGTTTATTATCTCTTAGGCTCTGAAAGACTATGAACTTTTGAGGAGCTGAATGTAAATAGATTTTTGCAAATCATTAACATGTTAAATGAGCTTTGGAGCCTGGATGGATTTTTTTAACTCAGTCAACTAGACCCTAAAATTTCCATTGTTTCATATTTTATTGCAGTCTCTGGCATTTTATATTTTGCATTGGTTTGATTAATTTGTGATTAGTGTGTTTCTTTCTTTTTTTTTTTTAATTTTATTTATTTCTAGGAAAGAGAGAGAGAGGCAGTGTGAGCAGGGGAGGGTCAGAGAGAGAGGGAGTCACAGACCGAAACAGGCTCCAGACTCTGAGCTGGCAGTCAGCACAGAGCCCGACGCGGGGCTCAAACCCACGAACCGCGAGATCATGACCTAAGCGAAAGTCGGACGTTTAACCGACTAAGCCACCCAGGCGCCCCTAGTGTGTTTATTTCTGATTTATTGAGATGCAATCTTTTTTTAAAGTTTATTTATTTTGAGAGAGAGAGTGCACAAGCAGGGGAGAGGCAGAGAGAGGGAGAGAGAGAGAAAATCCCAAGCAGGCTCTCCACATGGTCAATGCAGAGCCTAAAGTGAGGGTCAAACCCATGAACCATGAAATCATGACCTGAGCCAGAGTTGGATGCTCACCTGTCTGAGCCACCCAGGCACCCTGAAACCCAATCTTAAATTATGAGTGAAATGTCTCATTTGGAGGCTCATTAAGCATTATCAGTGAAGTTGACATGCTTATTAATATATTTTATTTTAATGTTTCAAATAGTGCTGTGTGAGTCAGACTTTCAATTAACAACTTGTATTTGTTGGAACTCCTTGGCAAACAGTATTATGAGTTAATGGAAGACAAAGCCATCCATTTACTCTTTACTCCTCTTTAGTTTGTGAATAAGAAAATTCCTCAGCCCTTACCAAGGTTTTAACTGCCTGAAAAGAAATTATGATAGGAAATGTAAATAAGAGTTTTCAAGCTAGATACATTTAGGTATAAAAATCCTCCAGCTCCACTAGTTCGTTTGTTCAGTGACCTTGAATAAATGGTTCCAGCTCTCTGCCTCAGTTTCCATTTAAAATAGTGATCACAGGGGGCACCTGGGTGGCTTAGTCGGTTAAGTGTCCGACTTTCCTTAGGTCATGATCTCGCTGTTCATGGGTTCGAGCCCTGCGTCAGGCTCTGTGCTGACTGCCAGCTCAGAGCCTGGAGCCTGTTTCAGAGCTTGTGTCTCCCTCTCTCTTTGACCCTCCCCTGCTCACACTGTCTCTCTCTCTCTCTCTCTCTCCTAGAAATAAATAAAACAGTAAAAAAATAAAATAAAATAAAATAGTGATCACAGGATTCTTGAACAGAAAATGAAAGACTACATATGTAACGATATAACATAATGCTTCATTGTTGAAAATGTAGGGTGCTTGGGTGGCTCAGGTGGTTAAGCATCTGGGCTCAGCTCATGATCTCACGGGTTGTGAGTTTGAACATGCCACTGGGCTATGCTGACAGTAGAGAGTCCACTTCAGATCCTCCGTCTGCCACCCCACCCCTCGCCCATCCCCTGCTCACGTGTGTGCTCTTTCTCTCTCAAAAACAAATACGTGTTAAAAAGAGAAAGTGAAGTGGTTATTGTCACAATCATTCCTTCCATCTGAAATCAATATTCTGAAACACTTTAGTCTCTGAGTTGTAGTAGAACCAACATTCGTAGTAGACTGTCTGAGTGAGGAAGTGAGCTATTAAAAGCAGTGTGAGTACAGGACAATAAGATATTTTGAGAGAGAGGAAGACACATTCACATAAATTTTATGACAGTATATTGTTAGAACTATTCTGTTATTACTTATTATAATTATTAATCTTTTACTATGCTTAGCTGAGAAATTAAACTTTATCATAAATATTTAATCATAATATCTATAGAAGATTCTGTACTATCTGCAGTTTCAGGCATTCATTGGTTGTCTTGGATCGGATCTTTCGTGGTTGGGGGGAGGGATAGAGCTAAATAATGATGCCATTGTCTCCACCCAAGCCTCCAGTGAGTCACTGGACTCCCAACAAAAATACCTCAAGAGCCCTGCCTTTTGGTTTAAATATCATACTATGATACTTCATCCTTTAATACCTTCCAAAAAAGAATTTCATATACTCTATCCTCGCCTCCTTTATAATTCCAACTAATTTCGTGACTTAACTTTCAATGTGTATCTGTGGGAGGACTCTTATGTGATCTGCTCTTTTATTCTTTTCTTCTAGAGCTTTTATGTTAAGAAAAGTATATCTTCCAACCCTTCTTACCTACTGAGCTGAAAACTTGTTTCCAGCATGTTTCTGCCTGTGTGGGTGTGCACACAGGCACACACAAACACGCGCGTGCGTGTGCACACACACACACACACACAAATCCAAAATGGTGTTATTGTCTTTAGTTCTTTTTTTTTTTAATGTTTATTTATTTATTTTGAGAGAGAACATGCGTGCAAGCCAGGGAGGGGCAGAGAGAGAGGGAGAGAAAATCCAAAGCAGGCTCCAAGCTCAGCATGGAGACGTGGTGGTCTATCTTACCACCGTGAGATCATGACCTCAGCCAAAATCAAGAGTCCAACACTTAACTGACTGAGCCACCCAGGCACCCCTGTCTTTAGTCTAAGAGCCATTTTTCATCTCAGCTTTTTCTCAATTTCCCCCATATTTCCTGCTTCATTTACTAGGGAAATTCAAGTATATTTCTAATGTGTGGTTAAAAAAGAGCAACCTGTTCTCCTTTTGGAATCTGTAAAAGTTGCACATACATTCTGAGGGTCAGTTCTATAGAAGGAGTCTTAGATCATTCATAGAAATGGTCAGGACTTTTGGTCTTGGTTAATTTGGGGGGCTAATTTTCTCACTTGTGAAATGGGATTAATATATTTACTTCATAGGGATGTCGAAGACCATATATGTGTATATGTACAAATATGCATATGAACATATGTATATACACATACGACCTAAGAGAGCTTAGCATAGTGTAAATAATTCTTCCTCACTCTGCAGACTTCCACATTCCTTCTTGCCTTTTTCCTTAGTCTGCATCTCACTGTTCCTCCTAGTCTCCTGTTCTAAGTGTTCAGCTCTAAGTGTGTTTGTTCTAATTTGCTGGTATTTAAGTAATAGCTAATCCCCACATATCCCATGCAGCATTATGAGTATGGTCCTAGAGAAAGTATATTAACTCAGTCAACGTCCTAGCTTAGATCTGCGTTCTACATCTGTTTGGGAAAGCTCTTCCATTTTCTTAAAGACATGTCTCTTGCTAAGGTTCCCAGAGCTTCCAATGACCAACATTCAATTGATGAAGAGTCCTTTCCACACCAATGACTTATGGAGTGCTTCATAAATAATGTCAGAGAGCATCTGCCAATGTTTAATTGTCTTCTACCCTGTAGCCTCTCTTTCTTTCACCTTTTCCTCCTAGGTGCTTCGAGTGCCTGTGACACATCCTAATGACACCGTGACTTCATTTCTTTGGACAGTCTAGTACTATCACTTGGTCTATCTGTTGTCCATCAAATGAATATCCATCGAATAACACCCAAGAAATGGTAGAAAAGGAAGCCTTGGCGGTACACACAATTAGTGTTATAGAACATGTTTGAATCAGGAGTAGCCTATCAGGGACTTCATTAGTTGAACTTTTGTAGATGTGTACAATTGTGCACACTAAGAGCAAGGAATGGCTCTCAAAGTGGGAGTGAGGGAGCAATGCCTATACATGTATACATGATATGTATACAGTAAGTTCAATGCCCGTACATACATGTATACATCATATGTATATAGTAAGTTCAATGCCCATACATACATGTATACATGATATGTATACAACAAGTTCAATGTACTATCATAGATCATTTTATATTCGTAAGCAAAATATTTCAGAGCAAATAGCTTTCTAACAAATCAGTACTTATGAGACAGGATTAAAAGAAAGGCCTGTTGAAAGTTTCCTCCTTATACATGAAGCAGCCGAGTTGAAAGGGAAGGTGGTTTAAATTTGGTAGTAAAGACATTTTAAACTTTGTTTCTTTCTTTTTTAAGATGCTCCTCCTATTCTTTTTTTTTAAATTTTTTAACATCTATTTATTTTTGAGAGACAGAGAGAGACAGACTGTGAGTGGGGGAGGGGCAGAGAGATGGAGACACAGGATCTGAGGCAGGCCTCAGGCTATGAGCTGTCAGCACAGAGCCCAACACAGGTCTCAGACCCATAAACTGCAAGATCATGATCTGAGATAAAGTCGGAAGCTTAACAGACTGAGCCATCCAGGTGTCCCTCCTATTCTTTTTTTAAAATTTACTTATTTATTATAAGGGAGGTGGGGCAAAGAGAGAGGGAGAGAGAGAATCCCAAGCAGGTTCCACACTGTCCGTGCAGAGCCTAACTCAGGGCCTGAACTCACGAACCATGAGATTATGACCTGAGCAGAAATCAAGAGTCAGACTTTGTTTCTTTAAAGAAATATTTCCAAGACATTGATAGTTATTTCCCTACAAAGAGTTTTGTGGAAACTTTCTTTGAGGGAGTTCATGCTTCTTGATCCCACTGTTACATATACTTAGTGCAAGTGCATATTGATGTAAGTCTGAGGGTTCCTCTTATAGAGACCCCAGTGTCTGCTTAGCGTTGCTGGACCTTATGTTTCCAGTGTTTGCTCAGGGAGCTCATGTCAAATTGCACTTATCACCAACTCCTTGCCTTTGAAGACCCCAGACGGAAAAGCTGCTTTAGCAGAACACAAGGTGAACTACCTAATGGAAAGCTCATAAAAGTAGGAGGCATTAGATGTGTTTTAGGCGTCACGGCTGTGCTCTAGTCATCATCAGTGCAAAGTTCTGGAAAAATCAATTAGACTTTTCTGAGTTTTCATTTCTTCATGTGAATATATATGGGTCTCAATTTCGTAGGCTATAACATAGAAGTTCTGAATACCATAGTCTACGCTTTATGATGCTCACATCACGTTTATGATGTCACAGTTAATCCGGCAGGGAAGGGAGAAGAGAAGGAGATGTTTCTTGAGATGTGCAGTGCTTGTAGACGTGCATGGCACATCCCATCCCTCTACACAAAGGGCTCTGCCAGGTTCTTTCCTTTACTTGCATATTACTCATTCATGTTCACAGCAATCCAATGAGATGGTATTATCTCCACTTTAGATAAAGAAACTGATACAGAGATTGAGTAATTTGCCTAAAGTCATGAGGTTTGAGAGTGATAACTCTAAGATCCAGAACAGATCTGTGCTCTTTCTGATGACTCACCTGTCACCTTTATTCATTACATTGCTTCTGTATGAGGTGCTATCTCTCTGTCTCATCAGTGCATTCATCCTTTCAACAAATACCTGTTGAATATCTGTCACTTGCCTACTACTAGAGATGCAGAGGAACTAAAATATCCATAATCCTTGCCGTCATAGAGATCAGAGTCTTATTAGAGAAACGTATATTAAACAAATAATCACAAAATAGCTTAACATTACAAATAAGACTAAGTATACTGGAAGAAAAATGCATGATGCCATAAGAAAATGTGACAGAAAGTCCTATTTTGAGATGTTTGAAATAATAGATTCCAGGAAAATCCAGTAAGGCCTAGATTTCCAACTCAGCCTCCTGGGATTGCTACTAAGATGTGTTTCCAGTTGCTGGGCCTTGAGAGGGACATGGCTGCCACATTTCTCTTGGAGAAGAGGAGATTGGCCCTTGCTGGCAGGTTGTAGCAGCTCCCACTTTATCCATCACTCAGAAGGTGCCCAATAATGAGGACAACAACAGAGCTTTTGATGGCAGTGCATTTCCAAGAGAACCACAGTCTGATGCATAATAATTCACTAGGATAGTTTCTAGATGGAGAAACCTATATAAGCAGCTGTAGGTCAGGTGTTCTACCCAAACCCTTGGTTCCTTTCATGTGATACATACATGTGAGTTTTAAACAAGCTTAAATGCTTCTACAATTCCCTTAAGTTAAATATGTTTTTCATTTATTTGACAGGTGTTTATTGAACACTTACTATGTACTCTGAGGATACAAGACCTCGTCTGTGTCCTCTCAGGCACACATTCCAGCAGCAGAGATCAGTAATTGACGGTCTGAGAAGAACAATCAAAACAGGAGCATAGAGAACTGTGGGGGACTTCTGGGACACACAGAACCCAAACCTCCATATGGGAGGGTCGGAGATAGACTAATTTCAAGGGTGCCAAGACTAGGAATTAGCTACACAATGGACAAAAGGGAGCATGGATATTAGTATTGATAGACAGAGCAGGAACCAAGGTATACGATACTGTCAGGAAAATATGTTTAAATTCACGTATCTGACATCATGTTTTATTTTATTTTTCTTTTAAATATTTTTATTTATTTCTAGGGGAGAGAGAAAGAGACAGCGTGAGCAGGGGAGGGTCAGAGAGAGAAGGAGATACAGACTCTGAAACAGGCTCCAGGCTCTGAGCTGGCAGTCAGCACAGAGCCCGACGCGGGGCTCGAACCCTAGAGATCATGACCTAAGCGAAAGTCAGACGCTTAACCGACTAAGCAACCCAGGCGCCCCTCTGACATCATGTTTTAAAGGGTTATAGAACCTTGATCAAATAAGATTAGCATGATGTTATGAAAATATGTATGGATTTTGTAATCAAGCTATGTCACAAAGTATTCTGAGTTAGATGAATCATTTTATCTATGAAATTTGGATAATGATACCAATATGACAGCATTATCCTGGTGATTAAATTGTAAATGTTGCCACATTGTTATCATTTGATGGATTTTAGAGGTAGTAGTAATGATGCTTTTAATTAGATCAATAATACTACACGGGACTTAATTACATGCATGTAGTCGTCTGATGCTCATAGCTCATGCTAAGAATTTTCATTGTTCCATTATAGAGATGAGGAAATAGAGACTAAGAAATAATGACAAACCCATGGTCACGTAACCAATAAGTGGCAACTGCAGGCAGTCTGATGTTAGAGATCTTTTCTTAATTGCTCCCTACTCTTCCCTTGCAGTAGCCAATACAAGCCATTATCATCATCGTTAGTATTATAATTATTTTAAATTCAAGTCTCTCAAGACCATAATCAGAATTCTGATATCAAGTATCTATTATGCTTTATTTCTTTTTCTTTTTTTTTTTTTTGATCAGAGCTTACAGATTATCTTTAAGATATTGTATTTATACTTTTGTTTTTATACCTTTTGGTTTACTTGGCAAATCAGAATTAGATCTAGCTTAAAAAGATAGAAAATCCAAAATAACAATGGTTTAAATAAGAGAATTTATTTGTCACTCATATAAATACATCTAGAAGTAAGCAGTCAAAGGCTGATAAGGCGCTTCACAAAATTCTTGGGGACCCAGACTCCTTCTACCCTTTATCTCTGCCCTTCTTAACATGTGGCTTCCACCTCATTATCCAACATGGTTGCAGCCTTCATCAGAAGGAGGAAGGGGAGATGAAGACACACCCCTTCCCTTTCAAGGACACTTCCTTAAGTCATACCCCAAAATTGGCATACATGCCATTGACCAGAATTTAGTCACATTTAACAGGACTTTTGTTAAAAATTAGGGGTTTTATTACTAAGGAAAAGAAGAAAATGAATCTTGGGGGAAACTGGAAACAGGTTGAAACAAAAATCTAAATTTATATTAAATATTTTAATTCAGATTGTCAATTGTTCTTTAAATTGTAATATAAAAAAAAGCACAAAAATAATAGTGTTTTAAATTCAAGTCTAGCATCCTAATCACCAACTCTTTTACAAAGAACATTGTCCAAGGGATCAAAAAATCTTCATATTCTAGCCTGGTCTTTGCTTCTAGTTTTTCATCTTGGTTAAATCACTTTCTCTTGATGGGCATTAGTTTCGTTATGTGTAGAATGATTAGGATTAGCTAGAATGTCTCTAACATTCTTCCAGGTCTATCTAAATGTAGTGAAAATCTCATACATTTTCTTATCAGAATTTTAAAGTCATATAAGTATTATACAGCAAAAATCTAGCAGTGAGCCAGTTTCTAAGGAATAGATACACATGTGTCTACATATATTTATACCTTGCCTTGTCTCAGAAGGGATTAAATATTTCTACTGTTCTCTATTTGTGCTAAAGGAATATGATAAGAAAATGAAATAAGCTGTTTATTCAATATTGCAAAAGAGATTTAATTATTTTTTTTTTGCTGACTGTATATAGAGAAAATTGGAAGATTCAAGTAAAGATAAAAAATAACAAATGTTTGATAAAGAGATTAGACGTCAGATAAAATACAAAAACAAATGGCTTTTTCTTTTAGTCTATCAAAAAACAACATTCAGAAATGAAAAGTGGAAAAATATTCTATATACAATAGCAACCAAGATGGTAAAATATTTAAGATTAAAAGTTATAATAAAGGCAAAGTGCCCTGTGGAGCATAATTATAAAATCTTACAGAAAATATGATAAAAACAAATGAAAAGACAATACAAACACATCATATATAGGTAATGGATATACAGCATGTATTTGTAATATATAATAATTACAATGCCACAGAATTTATTGTGGGCATCATTTAAGTTTTTTAACTCGGTTTTAAAGTTTATCTGAACATTGCATTCTCAAAATTGAATATCATGTAAAAAGAATAGAGTGGTCTTGCATTACCAGATGTTACAACACACAAACACTGGAATCAAATTAATATGGCATAGGCATATGAGTAGACAAATAGACCAGAAGAACAAAATAGAGAATCAAAGATACCTCATTTTCTTCTGGGTTTTATGAATTACCAACAAGGGTGCCCTTTTAATTTAGTGGGAATGGTGCAGTTTATTTAATAAATGGCACTAGCACAACTGATTATCTACTTAGAAATATCTACTCAGAAATATGTATCTCACAGTATATAAATGTATTCCAGATAGACTAAAGACTTCATTTTTTTTAAAGGCTTAGAAGAAACTCCAAGAGATGTATTTGTAACCTAGATGTAGTGGGAAATAAGCAATCAAAAAACTATAAAAGGGTGGACATATTTGATTACATAAAAGATACTGTGTTAAAAGATGTTATTAACATGGCCATGTTCAAAACTTTTTAGTAAACTTTAGAAGATAAGCTTCTGTATCCTCTGGACCATAATGCCTGGTTCATAGCTGAGATTCAGATTAAAGCATGCAAGTAGAATGGGATACAGGTCATGACAAGAAGGACAGATTTTGTTCTAAGAAAGTTTGGATGTGAAAGAGCAAATTTGTTTTCAGTGGATTTCTTAGGGTGTCTGTCTCTTTGGGGCTCACAAGTTTCTTCTGTGAGAAGATGACAGTTAATCCTGCTCAACAAACATTAACTGATTAATCCAGTTTAACAGACTTTGAGCACTTATTATGTGCCAAGCCCTGTACTGAAAAAATTTAGAAGCAAAAAAGATAGACTCTCTCATCGAGCTTATGGTATGGAAAGGCATGACAAATGGGTGGTTAAAAACTGATTAGTCTTGAAAAAAAAAAGGAGATTATGCTCCTATGGGTATGTTTAACAAAGAGATTTAGTCCTAGGAATCCTGGACTGAGTCAGAGTGAAATTTATGCTGGGATCCTAAGTAGGGGTGGAAATTAGCCAGGTCAGGAAAGGTGTAGAAGGAGTGCTCCCCACACAGGTAATAGCATGTACAAAGAGCTGGATTTGATAGTGAACCTGGTAAGAAACTGGAGTCGCATTAGATGAGGCTGCAAAATTAGGAGCAAACAGCCAGGTTTCAGATTGTGACGAATCTTATAAGGAATGTTAAGGGATATTTCTAATTTTTTAATTATTTATTTATTTTTTTTGAATCCTAAGAGTGGTAAGAATCTGTTGAAGATTTTAAAAAGGAAGTGACTTGATCAGACTTGAATTTTCAAATGTCCTTCTGGAGAATGAATCAGGGAGAACAGTTTGGAGGCAGTTGTATTTGTCCAGGTGAGAGGTGATATTGGCCTGGTCTCAAGCGGTGCACCACAGCTTCAGAGACCTGCACAAATTTGGGAGATGTTTAGGAAGTAGGTCATATAGGAATATGACTGTATTTGTGAGGAGAGGGAGAAAAAAGGAGAGAGCTACCGTGTTCATGAGCAAGTGGGTAGATAACTGTACAGTTCTTCAGATGGAATACCTCTGCCAAATATTTATATATTTTTTTTGTGACTTTTAAGAATTCACCCAACCGACTGGGTGGCTCAGTCGGTTAAGCGTCCAACCTCAGCTCAGGTCATGATCTCATGGTTCATGAGTTCAAGCCCCGCATCGGGCTCTGTGCTGACAGCTCAGAGCCTGGAACCTGATTCAGATTCTGTGTCTCCCTCTCTCTGCCCCTCCCTTTCTCACACTCTTGTCTCTCTCAAAAATGAATAAACATTAAAAATTAAGAAAAAAAAAAGAACGCAGCCCAAAAGTTAATCCAAGAAAATGACACTCCCTTTACATTGTTCTAAATAGGTACATTGGTCAGAATAAAACATGTGACTCACACCAAACACTCTCACCAGCAATCAAGGTCTGCAACACTCCTTATTGAGGTTTAATTCAAGCCTATTGAGGCTTCCTCCAGTCTACAGTTTGTATCAGGTGTTCCCCATCTTTTTTACCACTACTTTATATTTCTAGGACTTCTCTGGAATGCCAACTTTTTCAAATTCCCAAGGTTAGTAATTGTAATTTCATTATTAGTTGATTTGAAGGAACACATTGGGACAAATAGCAGCTATGAATTCAACAATGTTTAAAATTCACCTTTAAAAATTACATTATTAATAGCAATAGCATTGATGCACATTTGAAAAAAAATACAATGATATGTGAAAGATACACTATTCAGTTTCCAAGGCTAACATTCAGATGTATTCACAGACCCTTTTAAAGAATTGAATGAATTCTCCCACTCCAGACTTCATTCTAGCAATCCACAAACCAAATTTTATCTTTCAGATGATCATAAATGTTTTTATTTCAAATAAGAAACAGAGCTACTGCTAGTATGGTCTCTTTAACAATGGCACATTCTTTAGAAATCAAAGAATAAATTTTTGTTCCCTAATGATGGCATTTGGACAGGACACTGAGATTATATAAATAGGTATTCTGTCTGTTTTGGCATAAACTGGGCCCTAGATTTAGAACGCAGAGTCTGTCCCCATTGAAGGCATACATTGCCTTAAAGGAATTTTATCTTTCTCCGAATAGTATTATACAAAGAAGGCTTATTTTAAGAAGAAACATCAGAACTAGACCTACCAAGCTATCAGGAACCAGCATAACTAGGGATTTGCCACTGCCTCCTTTTCTTGATCTCTGGGATCCAAGATGTTCCTCTCTCTATACATAGCATCTCAATTTCTCTCTCTGCAGGTTAGCTCTGCACTCACTATTGATGAAGGATCAATACTATCTCTCTTCCATTCCAAATCTCGGAAAGAACAAGTCTGATTTACTTTTATCTCTCTTTGCAAGCCCTTCCCACCATCCAACTTCATCATCTGGTCTGTGCTGTGCCATTTTTGGGCCAGTGACCCACCTTGGTTTGGATTTTTAGACCATTCCTGCCTAAAAATGGCTGAACTCTACTTTTCTATATATGAACTGTGGATAAGGTCACTGCAGCAAAAGGAAGGGACGAGACATATTAATGACTGATATGTCCAGTATGTGGACAAGGAATAACCAGGAAGATGAGATGAGGGAGAAGAGAACCATTTCATGACAAAAATAATTCAGGCACCACACATAGCAAAACTGGAGAATATATATTACAGTAGGAAGGTTATAAAAATCATCATCTGAATATTCAGAGTTAGTATTGATTATTTGGCTTATTTCTTTCTGGCCTGTTTTTTATATGCATATTTCTTTTTACATAGCTGTGATGTTGATATAGATACGCTTTACTGTCTTCTAAATATTCCTGTTTAAAACCAATTCCATTAATTATATACCAAGTGTTTTTCTAGTCATGTCCTTCTCCATTTTTTTTCTTTTTTTTGATCTAGTCTTCTTCCTTGTCCAGAGAGGATTTGAGTTAGGTTTCTAATACAGTAACATTTTAAATTTTTAAAAAATTTTTACTTATTTTTGAGAGAGAGAAAGTGAACGCACATGCACGCGCACACACACACACATGTGCGCAAATGGGCAGAGAGAAAGGGAAACACAGAATCCGAAGCAGGCTCCAGACTCTGAGATGAGAGCACAGAGCCCGACACGGGGCTAGAACCGTGAACCACGGGATCATACGTGAGCCCAAGTCAGATGCTTAACTGACTGAGCCACCCAGAGACCCCTAGTACAGTAACATTTTTTAAAATGAATTAGAAAAGAGAGGTTTCAAAAAAGGAAAATGAAGATTTTCTTCTGATTTTTCTGTTTTCTTTTGGTTGTTAAATAGAATTTTTCTTACATCGTTTGGCAGCCTCCTCTGTGTCTTCTTTGAGTCTTTCTGAACTAAAATATACTTTTAGAGCCTATAAAGTGAAAGAAACCATAGCTGGCCAAAGATGTTGTTCCATTTTGGCACAGAAATACATAGCTATTATTAAGTGGACCTTATTACACCATCTCATGAGGGTGTTCAGAGAAGCCCTTAAGAAATTATTCCAATCCTTATGCATAGGATTCTGGAGCAACAATGACGGTGACTACAAGCCATTCCAGCCTCATTTTATGTGTTGTAGTACAATGGCAAGAAACCAGGTGACTCAAAGAGTCACCCTTATGCCAACTCTGAGTCTCAGAGCCTCTCAAGATGCCTTGCAAATGTGGTTAAACAATAGTGTTTCAATATCCCTATTCAAGATGAACATTGAACATTGAAATTGTATTAAATCATTTTTCAAAACACTTACCAGATGCCCATGTGGCCTTGGCATCGATGAGTGAGATGGGGTCTCCCTCTTCAACGTGTTCCAAGAATCCAGTGGAAGCAGGCAAGTAAGCAAGGAATTCCCGGGCACAAAGCTACCTTGATGTAGTTAAAGCAGTGGATGTTCCATTGGATACGACCTCCCTGTATTCACTGCAGCATTGATCAGAGAAGTATTTTTTCCTAAACTGAAAATGGACCTCCTTTGAATGAGTAAAATTCTTAGAGGATGGCACAATTTTCAGCACTTATGCCACATGTTTCCTTTGAAATGAACGTGATTACTCTTTATTATAAGAATTGGAGGGGGGCGCCTGGGTGGCTTAGTCGGTTAAGCGTCCGACTTTCGCTTGGGTCATGATCTCGCAGTTCGTGGGTTCGAGCCCCGCGTCTGGCTCTGTGCTGACTGCCAGCTCAGAGCCTGGAGTCTGTTTCAGTCTGTGACTCCCTCTCTCTCTGACCATCCCCTGCTCGCGCTGTCTCTCTCTCTCTCTCTCCTAGAAATAAATAAAAATATTAAAAAAAAAAAATTGGAGGAAACACCATTGTCCAAATTTATAAAAGGCACCCAAGCTGTTTGATTAATTAATCTTCAGCGATGTAAAGTCCTTAAGAAAACATCAGAATTAGAAATATGAATTCCAAATGCTTTAAAAGAAAACATGCTAATTTTTTATTGGGAAACATTTCAAACACACATTAAAATTCAGATAATAATATAATAAGTATCCACTGTCCTACTGCCTAGAATTCACAAAAATTAATATGTTCTCATATTTTGAAATTCTCTTCATTTCTCTTCCTAGTTACACTCACCTCTCTTTTTCCTCAGAAACATTCTATTGAGCTTAGCGTGCATTTTCCTCACAAACATGCTTATTCTTTTTACTAAATACATGTCTCTATAGTATCATCTTTGCTCTTTGGTATTTAAGTAGATGACATCATACTGTATGTATCATCTCCTACCTGTCCTCTCAAAAAAAATTTAGATTGCAATTTTTATTCATATGAAATTATTTATTTATTTAAACTACTATACAGTACCTCATCATGTGACTGTACCTCCAGTTACTTATCCATTCCCTATCTGATGATCATTCAGGCTGCCATGACCTTTTTTTTCAGTGTTTGCTATTATTACAAACTTGCAGTGTACATCTTGCTCACATATCCCCTTGGAAATTTGTGTGAGTTTCTCTAGGGTGTAGTGTTGAAATAGACTTGCTAGATCATGTTCTATATGCACCTTCTGCTGTAATAGATACTGCCAAATTGTTCTCCGAAGAAGATGTACCAGTTAATATTCCCACCAGTAATATATTAGAAAGAGTTCGTATTTCTTTACATCTTTGCAAACAAATGGTATCAGCATACTTAAAAAATGTATTTTAATTTTTTTAACATTTATTTATTTTCGAGAGACAGAGAGAGCATGAGCTGGGGAGGGTCAGAGAGAGGAGATACAGAATCTGAAGCAGGCTCCAAGCTCTGAGCTGTCAGCACAGAGACCGACACTGGGCTCTAACTCAAGAACCGTTAGGTCATGACCTGAGCCCAATTCAGACGCCTTTTAACCAAGTGAGCAACCCAGGCGCCCCTAAACTATCTTTAAACTTTTGTTTCTTTTTGCTTTTGTACTCATTGTCAAAAATAAGATTATATCAACAGAGTGACATTTAGGTGGACCTTTGAGAATTCCCATAAATATGCATTTTGGGGGAAATGTTTGAGGAGGACTGTTTTCTGCTCAGTCTCAGATACCTGGAACAGATTCCTGGCCTCAAAATCTTGGCATATCTCTAAAGTGAGTGTCCCTCTAACATATAGTTCATATAGTTTTCCTCATGAAATATAGTGAAGCGACTGCCTTCCTCACTTTCTCTTTCTTCATTCCGTTCCCCAGTAGAGCAGGTGTGTTTTTTAAGGAGACACTTTCCACAAAGAAACATAGCTTTTTAGTTTTTGTCTTGATTTTTAATCCCTTAAGAGAGATCCTACTGTGGAAGAATGAATACCAACAGGATTGCACTGAGATGTAGATGCTTGGAAGAATCACACCTTAGCTGAGTGATTTATTCCTACACACCAGCCGTACACCAAGAATGTCTTATATTCATGTTCCAAGAAAGTTATAAATTGGTTCGTTTAATGGGCCCACAGTAGAATAGTCAAAATTTGAAATGTTAAATGTATTAACACCAATGGTTGACTGTATTTGGCGTCAAGATTTAAAAAAAAATTTTTTAATATTTTTGAGAGACAGAGACAGATCCCAAGTGGGGGAGGGGCAGAGAGAGAGAGAGAGAGAGAGAGAGAGGGAGACAAAATCCCAAGCAGGCTCTAGGCTCTGAGCTATCAGTATAGAGCCCAATGCAGGGCTCAAACCCATGAACCGTGACATCATGACCTGAGCCAAAGTTGGACACTTAACAGATTGAGCCACCCAGGCCCCCTGGCATCAAGATTTTTTAAATGAGTCCGTCTATGGTTTGGTATTATTATAAAACTTTTTTCCAAATGTAAATGGAATATATAGATGAATACTACTCCAATTTTACAGATGAAGAAGCTGAGTGTCAGAAACATTAGTTAATTGCCCAAAATTGTAAGACTAATATACACCAAATAAACCAGTGAGCTTTCCACTGTTCAATCTTGCTTTTTAAAAATTTTTTTAAAATTTATTTATTTATTTTGAGAAAAAGAGAGAGAGAGCTTGAGCAGGGGAGGAGCAGAGAGAGAGAGGCAGAGAGAGAATCCCAAGCAAGCTCCACACTGCCAGCATGGAGCCAATCATTGGGCTTGAGCCCACAAACTGTGAGATCATGACCTGCGCTGAAACCAGGAGTCAGACGCTTAACTGACTGAGCCACCTACCTGCCCCTCAATCTTGATTTCTAAAAACCTCCAAAAGCACCCTAGAATTGCAGAGAAAAAAATTATAATTTTAAAATGTCCAGAATACCAAGAGTCGACGGCTTAGCTATGGTTTGCATCAAGTGATTTTCCTGGTTTGTAACCCACATTTTGCTCTAGGTCCTAGGACACGTCTGTGTCACGCCTAACACAATAACATTTTTTTAAGTGACACTGTAGCCCTAATCTGACTTAAGGCTATTTATTTCAGTTCTTCCCTGAAGTTGACAATAATTAAAAACTCTGCTAAGTTACACAGCCTTGTTGAGTTCGTGAGCAGGCATATAGGAGGATTTAAAGTTGATCTTTCCTTCAAACAATTTAGCATACAACCTCCTTGCACTGATAAGTGAAATGAACACATTCATATGGTAACTATAAATCACTGTCACTGTCAAGGAAGGAAGCTTATGTTTAAAAATTATAGAAAGTTGAGATATTCATTCTATGACTACTAAGTACCTACTCAGTATCTGGGATGGGTCTAGATACAAAGAGTGGTAAATAAAACAGGCCAGGTTCCTGCCCTCTTTGAGCTGACATTCTAGAGTGAAAGAAGACCACCAATAAATAATCATACAAATTAATGAATACATTAGCTAAGTTCGGATAGTCTTAACGGCTACAAAGAATATAAAACAAAGTAGTGAGATAGTTGTTGGAGGAGAGACTAATGCTGATAGTTTAAATAGAAGAACCCAAAAAGTGACATTTGACCAGCGACTTGAATGCTGAGAAGTCAGCCATGAAAGATCTTGGAAGAAGAGAATTCTAAAGGGAGAGAAAAACGAATGCAAAGACCCTAATGTAAGAATAAATGTGGTGTCTTAGAGAGAAGGCCACAGAGTCCATAGGGGTGCAGCATAGGAAATAAAGGAGACTGATAGGAGATAAAGTTGGAGAGGCAGGGTGACAACATACCCCAATTTGCTTAAGATAGTTCTGAGTATTACCTATTGTCCCGGTAGAAGTAATAGTACTTTTTTTCATTCTCAGAGTGTGCTCTTAGGACAATAAATTATAAGATCTCCCTGTTGAGAGTTAAATAGGAGGCAAACTATTTGGTTTCAGAGGGCAAAGGAGCAGAAAACTTTAGAGACCAGCAGGAAGTTAATTCCTTCTTATTCTATTGGCCCTTCTTATTTTAATCTGAGTTGGAGTCAAAACATTTTATTTGGCATTAATGTGAGGTATGCAGTAGGATAAGGGAGATAAACAGATAAGAGCTGGTTTGCCCACAGAGAACATCCTGTGGAGAGGTTTTTAGATTTCGATCTGAAAGAGGCCCTCAGTCTTACCCAATGACTACAGCATGCCAAGATACTTGTGCTAAATCAAAGAATTACTAAGAGGAAGAGGAGGGGTAAAAAAAAAAAAAAAAAGAAAAAAAGAAGAGGAAGAAAGTGAAAGAGCTCCTGTCCTAAGCTATGCAATTTTCAGTATTCTATATTATCTCATCTTTAATTTTCACAGTTTTAAGATAACATGAAAGCTATGAGAGTTTTAATAGCTTGATTGAAGTCATACAAATAGTGAGAATTAACTCTCGGATCTGAATATAACTCTCTCTTACCCTTTCCATTAGGTTATCCTGCCCACCTGAAGCTTTCCAACTGTCTTCCAATATTTCTTGGTCCGTGAACATGCCGTGTTCTTTTGTACCTCATTGTGTCTATAATTTCTACCTGACAATCCTTATCCATCCAATGCAAAGGTTGTTTTCCATGTGAAGCTCTCCTTAATTCCCACAAATATGGCTGTTGCCTCTGCCCTTCAGTAATAGCCATGCAAATCTCTGTTAGAAAGTTTTATTCGTCTATCCCTTCATTCATTCATTTATTCAGCAGTTAAATATTGGGCATACAGCAGTGAGCGGGGCAAACACAATACGCCACCTCACTGAGCTTGTGGAAAGAGAAGATTAATTAGCCAAGATACCAATGTCATTAAGAAATATCTTTATTAAATTTCCTTTATCTCATTTGCTCATTCATCTGTCCATTCAATAAGTGCCTACTGTGCTACCAGCGACCTGATAAAATATTGAAACATTTTTGAAAATGGAGATTCAGTGTGTGCGTGAGTCTGAAAGTGTAAGACCAGAGTAGTAAGAGATAAAATGGGAAGAAAGGCACTGACAAGATCATGGTGGCCCCTATGGGTATTTTGAAGGAATTTATACTTTCTTTTTAGGCAACCAGGAAGCACGGAAGGCCTGAAGTGGTCAGATATTTATTCTAGTAAGAATCTAGTCCTAGTAAGGGTAGAGACTGAAGAAAGACTAACTGCATAGTTGTAGCAAAAAAAAAAAAAAAAAAAAAAAAGTAGGGTTTAAAGTGAGATAGACTTAGTCAAGGCAGAATTTCTGAGTGATTAGGACTAAGGTACAAGGCATGAAGAAGCATATATAGACTCCTAAGTGTCTGCCTGGGCTTGTAAACTCATAAGCCTCCCCTGAATTACTGAGACAGAGATGAGGTCCTGTTCCTGTATCTTCCATTGCCCTTGTAGCTCTTTAGAAGGTAAGTAGCCCATTTTTTCTGTCACCTTCTGTTTTCGTTGATGCACTCTGGGTGAAAGCTACATTTGAAGAGAACATCGGATGTGCGGTCAGGAGATGTGGCTCTGGAACTGGATCTTAAACAGACATTCCCTACACTCTTAGAAAAGGCTTATGTCTTCTCTAAGCCTTGGATTCTCATCTGGAAAAGGAAAGCACTGATCTAGGATCCATTTGTTTACTTTCTCTGCACCTCAGCCTTGTCAATTTTATAATAAGGAAGATTAATTAGATTTTACAAAGATCTTTTCATGTTCTCATATTTTAATGTAAGTTAATATGGTAACCTATAGGACATTTGTCACTATTTAACATTAATGTGTATCACATTAGAATTAGATTCCATAGAATCTTGTACATTTTTAGGGATGTCCTTATTGCTCCATATTATACATTGTTACTAAATGTTTGCAAATTATTATTTTTTTCCCATTGGGTCATTAGTTTCTATGGGAAATAAACAAGCAGTTTCTTTCTTTTCTTTTTTTTTAAATCTATTTATTTTGAGAGAGAGAGAGTACATGTGAGGGGCAGAGAGAGAGAGAGAGAGAGAGAGCGCATGCCCACGTGCGAGAGAATCCTAAGCAGGCCGCATGCTGTGAGCACAGAGCCCGATGCAGGACTCATGAACCTTGAGATCATGACCTGAGCCGAAGTTGGCCGCTTAACCAGCTGAGCCACCCAGGCACCCTAAGCAAGCAGCTTCTTATCCATCCCCATACCCAGATTTCTGGGTAGTATGATTTCTGCACATAGTCTGCACGTTTTATTGATTTGTAAGGAGAAAAAGAGGAAAACAACATACTTCACTTTTTTGCAGTAAATACTTGTAATTATAATATGTATTCAATATTGTATGTCTGCTTTTTCCACTTAGCATACCATAAATAATTTGCCATGTTTCAAAATTGTACTCAAAATTTTATATTCCATTGAGTTAACATACCATAATTTACTATCTATTTCCCTAAAACTAGAGTTTTTTACCATTACTAAATAAAGCTATAATAAATATATCTCTTTGTATGACTTTTTTCACTCGGAATTTTTCTTTGAGATGGGTACCCCTGGTATCAAAAGTGTTGCTGTTTACTACTTCTTCATTTCTAATATTTTTAAGTGGGTTGCACAGACATGCAATTTTACGATGTTTGATTATTTGTAGGATTGGACTTGGCCATTGAGATTTCATCCCTGTTCATACTCTGTTCATATTGGTTGTCTAGCTTTCTATCAAATTTTCTTACCACTTATTTTAGAAAATTTTTAATTTTTTTAAAATTTATTTTTGAGAGAAAGAGACAGAGACAAAATGCAAATGAGGAAGTGGGAGAGAAAGAGGGAGACACAGAATTGGAAGCAGGCTCTAGGCTCTGAGCTGTCAGCACGGAGCCCCACGCGGGGCTCCATCTCATAAGCCATGAGATCATGACCAGGGCCTAAGTCAGATGCTTAACCACTGAGCCACCCAGGTGCCCCTCTTATCATTTTTAAGCACCTTTGATATTTAAGAAATTTGTGTTGCCTATTTTTTCTTCCACTTGATATTTGCCCTTTTTTTCTAGTGTTGTTAGACTCCTTAAACTTTGAATTTATGAACCTGTATCTATCAATCTTATCTTTTATAGTTTCTGCCATTGCTTTTATGTTTAGAAAGTCTAACTTGATCTTAATAAATAGCTTAAACATGTTTCTCTGGGTTTGTTTACTATTTGTGCTTATGCGGGTATGAACTTGCTGTGTACACTCTGATCATTCATCTCTTCTAATGGTTCCCTTAATAATTGGAATTTGCTTTATATATAAAGCTTAAATATATACACGTAGCTATTAACATTTTGTCTAGTGTATTTTCAGTTTTTCTTAGTTTTCTTTGGCGTATTTTTATATTAAACTGTTTATTCCAAATATTAATGATTTTTTTTAAAGATGGTACATAGTGTGGTTCTGTTGCAGGATTTTTTTTACCTCAATACCCGGGATTCCTTGTCTCACCGATTCGAAGAATGAAGAGGTAGACATAAAATAAAATGAGCGGGAGACTAAAGTATATTAAGATATAAGATTAGAAAGTAAGAATTAAAGCATAAGGTCAGAAAGTAAGAATCGTATGAAAGGTCTCTTTACAGAGAGGGGGCATTTGAAGGTGAATGCCTGTGGGCTGTAGGCAAGGGACTTTGTTTTGTAAGGATCTGGGTGGGGGGGGGGGTCTCTTCCCTTTCCCCTTGTTCCTTCTCAGGTTCTACCCTTAATTAGTAACTCTAAAAGCCTAGTCATTCCTTTTTGATTGGCTCATTTGCATTGTTTGAGGCGTGGTTTATGGCCAAACCTTTCCTGTGGGTACATTTTATGGTCTACTACTTATTTTTAGTTAGGTCTTTTGTCAAATTCCTGAGGGGAAACTGAGGGGGGAGTAGATGGTGTCTGTTAGATACTTAAGAGGAAACAACCCCCCCCCTCCCCTCCCAGGGAGTTTGCTGTAGTCAGACCCTCCCAGCATTGTTCCAAAATACCTGTTTTTCTCCCACCCAGGGGCCTCAGGTCCCAAACTCTCTCTGCCCATTTTATACTATCTTTTCCTTATAGCTCTGACTTACATTTTTTCCACCAAATTGCTATCAAAAGATGATGGCACCACTTACAAAATTATATTTCCTTCTCCTCTTGTTCTGAAAAGCTTCCTTGATCATACATTAAGTAATTATGTATAGCCGAGTCTATTTCTAGACTCTCCATTCTGTTATGCTGATCTATAGGTCTATTTTTGTGCCAGTAAACCCTTCACTTATTCAAGGAGAGCTCAAATTTCCTTTCCTGAGTCTTTTCTTCTTCTGGTTAAACATCCTCAGCTCCTTCAATTGCTGCAATTTTATTAAACATCTAAGCCCCTCCCCAGCCCCCAGAAGCTGGGGACCAGAAGCTGGTAATTGGGAGAGAAACCACCTAGCCTCATAGTACTGGAAATTGCCTCACTTGGGTAAAGAAATGCATAGGTCAGGAGTAACATGTAGGTCAGAAAAGCGGATGATGAACCTTATACTGAAATAACAGTTTCTGTTTTGAAAAATACTTTCTTCTTTCTCATCTCTTTTGATAGTGTAGAATAGTGAACACTGGGTTGGAGCCTTGCAGGGTTCAAGTGCATACTCCACCTTTTTTTTTGCTGTGTGACCTTGGGCAAGTTTCGTAAATTCTCTTAGTATTATTTGTCTTGACTGTAGAATGAAGACAGTAATGTCTACTTCATTACATTATTATAAAGATGAAGTGCATAATCCATGAACACACAGCAAGTGCTTGATAATATAAGCTATGGTTATTACTGCTAAAATGTCAGTCATATAGATTTATTGTTTCATTTAACTTTTTAAAAAACTGTTAATCGAAGTACAGTTGACGTACAGTATTATATTAGTTTCATGTGTACAACACAGTGATTTGACAATTACATCCATTACAAAATGGTCACCACAATAAGTGTAGTTACCATTTGTCCCCACACCAAGTTATTATAATATTATTGACTATATTTCCCATGCTGTGCTTTTCATCCGGATGCCTTATTTATTTTATAATTGGACTTTTGTACTGCTTCATCCCCTTCGCCTATTCGGCCCATCTTCCCTCCCACTTCCCTGTGGCAATCATCAGCTTATTCTCTGTGTTCATGAGTCAGTTTCTGTTTTGTGTTTGTCTACTTGTGTGTTTCATTTAACATTTTGAGGTAGTTCATAACATACACAATTTAAAGTTGAATGGATGGGATAAGAAAGGTTCCAGAACTTTCCCAAAGGTACAAGCTAAAGGACGTGCAGGGGTTCGGGATCTCCCTCTTTCTAACTCCATGACCTGTGCTCTTCCTCGTAGATGCTGGTAGATGCTATCCCTGCACAGCATGATGGAGGCTACTTGTGACTGGTTTTTGGGTTCTGCCGCAGTTACAGAGGTGACATATAGGTCTTAAGATTTCCTTTTGGTTTCAGTGCGGAAGGGCATTAGATTAATTGGAAAGAGAGATAATGACTTAATATTCATATGCAAATTGGCTGCTGGGGAAACATCCCTTCAAATTATTACTCAACATACTGAGCCAAGTGGCAGTGACACAGCCCAGAAGCATTTGTCATCCCCACAGGGTGCCAGAGGAAGCAGCACTTCCTCTCCCTCAGCACATGTTACCTGTGCTCTCAGAAGGCACACAGCCGGCCGGGAGGGAGGCGGGTGGAGGATGCCACGTTAGCAGCCTGGGCACACCACTGCCAAGCCAAACAGAACCAGAAGGTCTAATTTTAGCCCACTCAGCCTTGGCATTGTCCCTTCTAGCCAAGATATTTTTCAAGCACCACAATAAAGTGCTTTGTTCCAGCCTTGCTGGATACTTCACAAAGGCCCAGCAAGGACAGGGTGAGCATAATTCAGAACTGGAAACACATCAAAGGCAAGAATCTCACTGGAGAGGGTCAGCCACCTCCAGCCACCTTCGGTAAATAGGCCCTTTCCATCCACCTCCCAAGCTCCGAGAAGGGGCCCATGGTTGCCTCCTCTTCCTCCAGCTTGTCAACCTTCTGTTGGCTGCTTATCAACAGGTGTCTTCTCTTTCATGCTGGGATTTACAGTTCACTCCCTCTCTTTTCCCCTGCCCAACAAACCCACTTCTTTCCATATATCTTGGTCTGCTTTCTTTCCTGAGATGTCCAGAAAGTGCCCTAGATTAAGAGCTAGAAACAATTTTACCGTTTTTAAGATTTGTCCTTTACAATGACCTAGTACATTAGAACTTGTGGAGATGAGAGAACCGAAGCTCAAAATGGAAGCTGACTGTGGCTAAGGTCACACAGGAAAACACTGGTGGAGTTGGGACTTGAACCCAGCTCCGTGCTTTAGGGGAAAGCATGGTCCACAAACCTGTCAAAGCAGACAATCCACACAGGCTATTTGGGAGAGCCCTGGAAAACATTTCCTGAGAATGTCAGTTGGCTTTACAGTCAACAATTCCAAGTTAAAGACTTTGACTCACCATTTCCTTATTTCCTGGATTGAAGGTAAGGAAGGTTGACCCACAGACAAATCCAGTGATGCTACTGTATCCAAAGCCTTTTAGGAGAGGAAAAATAATTTTTCCTCAACTTTTGCAGGTTCTTGGCTAAGATTTCTACCTCTAGCCCTCGTAATAAAAGACAAGTTAACAGGAGAAAAACAAACATAAGTCTAATAACATGTATACGTCTTACATATAAAGGAGATAGGCAGGGAAACTGAAATGGCCCAAACCATCACCTTAAATACCATCTCCAGCTAAACACAAAAGAGAATGTTGGGAACAGGAGGGAGTTGGGGGCGGGGGAGGAGGCTGTTAAGCAATACCCAGTAAACAAGGGTATGGTCGTTATGCACATTTAAGTCAGTTGCCTTCTTTATTGACAGAGTTTCTAGACATTTAGTCATCTCCCCCTTCAAGCTGCACAGAGTGAGACACTCTTACAAATGGAGATTTCCCTTATAAATGTAAATGTCGCTTTCAAAAGGGTAGCTTCTACTCATATGTTAGAGATTGTCCTTTGTCTGCTATTTCTTAAAAATACTCAGCCTAAAATAATCCTACACTGAAGAGGCATAGATTGGGGTAGCAAATTCTGCTTCCTTTCATCTTCTTGGACCTTTCCTTTGGCCTTCAAGTAGATCTCTCTGGATCTCATTAGACAGTCTTAATCCAGGCTTAGGCAGCCAGAAGTGATGATCTATGGGATCATCATCTTTTCTCTCTTCTGAATTTGAATTTCAGTTATTATAATGAATACTGGAGAGTGCTTTAGCAAAGCTCTTTCCTGTCTTATATCTCATTTAAACCTTGTGATAACACATCAAGATTGATATTGTCATCAGTCTCACACAGTAGAGCTGAGCCTCAGTGAGGTTTCCTGAGCGTCAGTGACTCTGACCCGGGCATTCCCCCAATGCTGTGTCTCTGCATCACTGCTTCTCTGGAGCTTTGAGATGAATGAGAAAACGACAGATTCAGGATTCTTCCAGGCTTCTCCTCCTCGTTCATCACTTCACCCAGAGCCACCCAAGATGGTCCTCAGAATGGTCTTTGGTCTGCAGGTGAACCCTGACATATTGCTGAATTAATTGTTGTAAAAGGGAGTGGCTTTAATTCAAAGAATCATGGGAATTCTCTTTCCAGGATTCCTAAGACTGATGGTTTTGTGAACAAAAGACGTTTTGCTTGTTGAGATGATTGATATATTTGTTCTGATAATAAATGTTATGCGTGCTCATTATAAAAAGCTCAGAAATATATTAAGGAGTGAGATATTACCATTATACCGCCAGCAGTTATAACCACTGTTAAGATTTTGATATAAATTATGTACCACCCAAAGTTTCTGTGCGCACAAGCTTGAGCTCGTATATGTACCAAGCAAAGGCACTATAGTACATATAGTGTCTTGGGACTTAATTTCTTCTCTCCCCTTTTCTTTCTTTTTTTGGACCTCAGGTGCACATCTATGGTAATCTTACTCCTCTATTCATGGCACACTCTCATTTTTGCCCTATATAAAGCCCCTTTTGGGTCTTATTATATATATATTTTTTATTTTCTGTATTCACTCCCGTTTTCCTCTTCTATTCTCTTGTGTTTAATACATGTCCCCAGTTAAGTGTTTATCCTTGAAAATACATAGTGGTTTTGTATATTCACATGTTTTAATTTAAATAAATGACACTGAATCAATACCAACATATGTCATTAGATGTAGATCTGTATTACCACTTCTATGGTCTTCATAATTTCCATTGTGCAGCTCTAACAAAATCAATTTAACTAGTTTTCTATGATGGACATTCAGGTTGTTTCTTTAAAAAGTGGGGGTTTGAAAATCATTTTAAACAATGCTGGAGTAAACATCCTAGTGTATACATCTCTGAGGAGTTTTGTGATTGTTTCCTTGAGATAATTTTGAAGGATCGCTTTGCAAGTAATTCTTCACCTAATTTTTCAGCTTCTGAAGTAATTTTATTACTGGTTCCCTAGAGTTCCCGCCCACCCTGTCTCTTTGTTTCTTTGTTCCTCTTTCCCTGTCTCTTTCCACTTCGCTGGTGTCTCCCTAATGGCACTTAGCACAATTCATCTTTGATCTCTGTTTCATATGTTTTCTCTTATCGCTCAGCTGATAAGCTCTAGCTAGTTGTTGACAGAGATCACATCGTAATTAATTGATTCAACAACATTTCCTGGGCACCTGTTCAGTGTAAGCTGAGGTAAACCTGACAATCACTCTGCCCTTGGAGAAGCCCAGGTCTAGTGAGGCAGCAGACATGCCTTACGGTGGGCAGACAGGCCTTACAGCGACCATGCCTTGGCAGGTGGCATGGTGACAGCAGTGTGTACAAGAGTCAGGGTGTGAAAGAGGAAGCCAGACAGCAAAGTCACCCAAGATGAGGTGTCTCATCTATGTCTAGAACATGGTTTGGAATTTACTAGAAGGCTAAAGGAGAGCTAATGGGAACTGCCCTCAAAGCAAAAGGAACAGCTAATATACGACCAGAGGTTCGAGATGATGCAGCAAGTTGGATCACGGGCAGAGGTTAAAACCAAAGAGCTCCTGGGGCGCCTGGGTGGCTTAGTCGGTTGAGCGTCCGACTTTCGCTTAGGTCATGATCTCGCGGTTCGTGGGTTCGAGCCCCACGTCGGGCTCTGTGCTGACTGCCAGCTCAGAGCCTGGGGCCTATTTCAGAGTCTGTGTCTCCCTCTCTCTCTGACCCTCCCCTGCTCACGCTGTCTCTCTCTCCTAGAAATAAATAAAACATTAAAAAAAATTAAAAAAAAAATAGAAAGGTCATGGGGCTATAATTTGGAAGATGGATTTCAGGAGGGCAAGGCTGTCGATGGAGAAGCAAGTTTGGAAGTTTGGATAATGATAAAAGTGAGAGATGATGGCAGACTCAACTAAGGTAGTGGCAAGAAAGAAGTTGATGGATTTTGAAAGAAAGTTAGGATGGAGGATCTGCAAACCACTTCATTCAATAATTGCTTGGATACAGGGATGTGAGGAGAGGCAGAATCCTGCCTAACCCCTAGGCTCTGAATGGGACCCTGGGCAGAGGAACACAGGAAGATATGTTGAGTTGGGTACGGTTGTAGGATACAAAAGTGGAAATGTCCAGCAGGCAGATGGAGGTATTATCCAGTATGCAGGAAAGGCTTGCCTTGGAGATAGATTTGGAAAACGTATTTGTCTTTCCGATATAGGATAATATTGAGTAAAAGATGCTTGAATAACTGAATGAATTAATGAATTTTTAACATCATAATCCCTTCAAACAGAACATTTTACTTCTATAAAGCTATCTTTATTTGAGAATTTCAAAGCGCTCTCTGTATTTAAGTCCCACCCACATGAGTTAAGCTTTTTTTTTTTTTTTTTTGGAATTACTGTAGAAATAACAATATAGGAACCTAGTAAGTGCAAATAGCTCTCAGAAAGGAAAGATCACCAGCCCAAGAATCGGAAGACTTGAATGATTTTGCCACTACCTATGGACACTTGAACATGTCACTCACCCGTCAGGATAGATATCCAAGTGCTTACTCTGAGAGCAAGGACTTGGGTACCATCCTGACCGAGGATGCTCAAGGCTGCTCCTAGCCCTGGGACTGGGGATGTGCAGGTGACACAGGCGCCCCTGCTCTGTGCTTCTCTCCTGAAGCTCCCTGCTGCTCTGAGATAAGGGCCACGGTCCTTCCCCACTGGGATTTGGCAGCACAACCTAGCACACAATCTGTTGGACAGAAGGCTGTGATTATTAATGAAAGCATTTCCTCTGTTACCTCACAGAACTAAGTGAGGTTCTGACACTGCCAGAGACGGCCCGTTTCCTTCCATAGAAATCAATGCTCAGAAACACATAGAAGGGTTGGAGAAAGATGCACAAGGAAGTAAAACTAAAATGCAGAAAAGTGGGTGGCTGCTTGAAACACTCCCAGATGAAAGGTTACCAGCCATTAATCAGCTTACACTTCTGTTCAGTGGGTGAGCGGGGAATTAGATGGAAACTTCACTCAACAGTTGATGCTTAGTCAGGGCTGTGGGGTCCTCGGATGACTTTCCTCTGTCGAGTTGGATATGAAGCAGTTTTACTTGAAGGAGAAGAAGGAGGAAGCAAGTAAAATTTCTCATGTGCCACAATATGTGTACTTCTGTTTACATATAACTAGGTCTGGTACGAGGTGTCAAGGTGAAGGTGACACCTAGATATCTAGGCTTGAATCTTGAAATGTCTGCCTCCCCATCTTCTGGAGCAGTCCAGTTTGCTGGGGCCCATGATGAGGATAATAACTACTGTTTCTTGAACACCTGCTACATGGCAGGCACCGTGGGAAGGAATTCAGTGTATTATCTCATTAATTCTCATAACAACCTTGTGAGCCAATTTCTTATTTCCACCTGACAAATGAGTAAACTGAGGCTCCAATGGTCTGTGTAATTTATCCTAGAACATCATAAATGTTCTCTGATCAGGAACATCATCTGATTCAGGTCGGCCCCCAGGATCCTTTCTTTTTTTTTTTTTTTTTTTGTCCCACCAAACTGAAAAATAAAAGAGACATTATGTCCCAATAGAAAAGGAAGGGAACTTGTATGACGGGGTGAAAGGGAAATTGAGTCTGAGTGGAAATTTTTCCAAAGTTATAGCCCAGCCCCTGGGCACCAAAAGTGTGGCTTCAGGCTTAGCCACACTTCCCAGGTGCTTATGTTCTTTGTGCCTGGGCAAGGAGGAACAGGGTGGTTGAGTCTGACCTCCAAAGCCAGTTGGGCCACTTGGTGCCTTGTAGATCAGAATCCCTGAGCATCTGGCCACCTTGTTACCAGGTGGGTTTTAGTTTGGAGCCACCTAGTCAGATCCAAGGGCTAGTGTCCACCAGCAGCTCCCATCCTGGGTCAGGCTTGTCCCTAGCCAAGGCCCTAGGACCCTTCAGATTCCATCCCCTGAGCTGTAGAGAGACCACTCAGGTGGCAACGTGGCTGGAAACAGCTGGGACAGGCCCAGGGAGGGAGGTCACTTGTCACAGCCTGGTCACAGGGACATGGAATGACTCTTACTAGTCCTACAGGGCCTAGGACCCTCAGCCCAAGTCAGCACCCAAAGGTCACAGGCCTAGGCTTCATAGCAGCTTCCAAGGCTTTTTGCCCAGGCTCAGTAGCCAAGGCACTGTGAGACCCTGTCACGGTCTTTCTGTATCTCCTGTCACACACCCCCTAACCTTCCTGGGACTCTTCTAGAAAACAAAGGAATTAAATCAGATGATTGATCCCTGAGACCCACTTCTGCATTCACCTTCATGTATTTGTTCTTCTTTCTGAGTTGGAATTCTTGTCATTTGCTCTGATGGTGCCATTACCACTGCCATCAAAATGTTTTTCCTCATTTATAACAGATCAAATAAGTGCTCGTGCCTTATCTGGAGTCCCCAGGGATTCGGTCCTTCCTAACCTAGCCTGTTTTATGCTTTCAGGCCAGACCTCAGCTGTAATCCCATGACGTTCAGAGCTTGAGGTAAAGCCATCTAAGAATGCCAGAAGAAAGCACTTCTCCCCTTTTCTGAAGTTGCCGTGGTCCCCAGAGACAGCAAGAAAGGCCAGCCTGGGATCCACACTCTGCCCCTGGGGAGATGCTCTGGGGCCTTGAGGACACTTAGGAGGATAGGGAGGAGAGAGGCAGAAAGAGCCATCGTATCAGACAATTGTCCTTATTAGAAAAGAAAACCCCACACAATGTGCTGGGCAACTTTGAGGCATGGTTTTCAGGGTTGTTTTAGCCGTCTCTGGAAACTAGCAATCTCGTGTCATTTGTTTATAGGATCCAAGGGAGGCGGTGATGGCGAGTGTTTTAACATCCCTGCTGGGAGATAAACATGCGCCCTGGCTTGCAGTCTTTGGGTGTCTGGCATGCGGAGGGCTTGCTGCTGGGGTAGGAGGGTGGGAGCCTGCAGCCAGGTCAGGGGATCAGGGTTCTCATCCCATCCCTGCTCGGCCATTGAGTGCCTGTGTGATCTTTGAGTATCTCAAGCTCTCTAACCTAAAATCAAGGGGATTAAAAGCAGAAGAACCCAGGGGCAAATCTTTTCAACTTTGGTCTTCCCTAGTTCTGTGATTTTTAAATTCTTAATGTTAGTCTCCCGTGCAGGGTCTTGAAACAACTCGGGGGTGTCAGAAGGAGAGCGCGAGGCATCAGCGAGAGCTTGGGGTATGCCTGTGCTGCTCTGTGTGTCTTCCCCTCAGACCGTCTAATTTGATTTTTGTTCATGATTTTCATCACTGCTCCCCAAATTGACTCGTGTTCTCGTTAAAAGTACAGGTCTCCTTCTAAGGGAGGACCTCAGGAAGCTGCATTAAAAAAAAATTTTTTTTTATGTTTGTTTATTTTTGAGAAAGAGAGAGGCTCCAGGTTCTAAGCTGTCAGCACAGAGCCCAAAATGGGGCTCAAACTCACAATCTGTGAGATCATAACCTGAGCCAAGTCAGGTGGCTCAGCCTGGTGACTGAGCCACCCTGGCATCCCAGGAAGCTGAATTTTTCACTAGATAAGGATGATTCTTGTACTCAGGCATGTTTGGGGACTTCAGTTTACAGCTTTCACCTTTGGCTTTTCACCTGAAGTTGCCTGATCTGGTGGGCATTTGTCTCTCTGGCCCCAGTTCTCCATAGCTCTCTGCTCTGAGCAGTCATCTCATCAGATCCCACATCCCAAAGGGCATGAGTGCCTCCTGCATTCAATTCTGAGCTTTTCAAGATTGGAACCATGTCTTCTTTATGTATCCCCACCATGCCTAGCACAGAACCTTTCTCGTAGACAACACCTATACCTGTCTGCCAGGCTGAGCTGCCCAGAGCTAACCAGGCCATGAGTCATTGTTGATGCAAACCATGTTATCAAGAAGGAGGAGAAGGGAGAGTGGTAGGAACTTGTGGAGAAGTGTCACAGAGAAGACAGCAATGGAACCAAGCCTTGCAGGAGGAGTCAGGTTTAGACAGGTGGTAAGGAAAACAAAGCCATCAGGCAGGAATCTAAGCATGAAAAGGCCCGTCTCCTCCGGTTATTCCAGTGTACAAGTGAGGAGCCCAGGGCTTAGAGAGAGCACCTGATGTCTTCAAAGTTGGCCCACGTAATCTGACACTACAACCAGTTCTGCTTCCATTTAAGACTCCTTCCACACATGGCCGTATTCCATCGGCGTCCAAGTGAGCCCCTAAAGCCCTTCCTCTCTCTGAGCCTTGCTTCCCAGCCTGGTTCCCCATTGGTATGCTTATCCTGTGTGTATCTGCGCATGTGGCTGGGCTTCTCCATCTCAGCCCCCAGTCTCTGCATGAATCTTGCCAAGACTGAGCCAGGCTGATGGCCAGATTACCTGTGCAAAGTCAGGCCTGCTGTGTTGCACACAGAAGGCCCTGCTGTGTTCTAGGAGGCTGGACTTAGATATCAGAATAGACAAAGGATGAGCTCAGGGCAACACACACACACACACACACACACACACACACACACACACACACACAGGCTTGAATCTTCTCTAGGACCCAAAGGGTTTGTAGAGGAAAGATGCTTATGGGTGCTTCTTGCCTCCCTTGGTGGTCTTTTCCTCCTATAGGACGTCTCTCAGATCTGTGCTAAGGGCGCTCGTTCATGCTCTGCTTCTTCTGCTCTGAAGACAGGGTAGAAAGTGGAAGAGGGGTAGGCAGAACTCAAGGCAGGAAAATCATTAGAAGGTGGCTGCAGACTCCAGGTAAGAGAAGATGATGGCCTATATTAGGAAACCAATGGGATTCTGGAGAACGACGTGTATTTTGAGCCAAAGTTTATTAGCTGGTTGAGCTAAGACAAAGTACTCATTCTCTCTGAGCTTCAGAGTTCCCATCAGTAAAAGGCAAATGGTAATAACCTCCTTCATACCGGGTTGTTGTATGGATACATGTTGTCGCATGAAGACTTTTGTAAACTGTAGAGTATGAAAATGTGGTCTTTCCCAGGTATCATTTGCAATTTGGTGCTGGACTTTCCTCACCCACAGGTGCATTCCTGGTGCCCATCACCAGTTCTGTTCTAACCCTATCTTATAGCCTGGAATGCCAACTTTAAAATAATACACTCCAGTGCCTGTCCCCTCCCTTCTTAGGCAACAAATATTCAAGTACTGACAGGTGCCCAGGTAAAGAATCCACAAAGCTAACATGTGTGGACTCTTTCAAGACAAGCCAATTACAAGCCTGTGACTCATATTTTCATATTTACAAAACTTATGCTACAAGTCTGTGAATGATGGGGTTGGAAGAGCCTTAAAGGTCACCTGTTCCAACTTATTTGTTTTTCAAATGGGGAAACTGAGCAACAGAGGAAGAAAGGATCAGGCCCAGGATCACAGAATGAACTAGAAACAGATAACCTGGGATAACCTGCCCCCCTCCCCACACACACACGGAATATTTTATTTTATTTTATCTTATTTTATTTATGTCATGAAATCTTTTTATTTGGAATATGATGAGCTTTGCTGCCATTATTACCCTTTCTGCTGTCCTGATGCCATAATGAAAGACATTACTGGCCGGTATCACTGCAGCCTCAGGACAAGAGGAGTGTAGGGGGGGAGTGTTAACCCAATGCTTTCCTTCATGTATCAGGCATTACTAAGCACCACATGTATGCCAAATACTGAGACAAAAGACATGAGCTCTGGCTTTAAGATGTTCAAAATTTAGTGACAAAGACAAGAAAAAAATGTTCTGGGGGGGGGGGGGGAGGCTATTTCCCAAACAGTTAAATGAAATATTCTTCCCATCTGTTGACTGCACGTTATATTTATACTTATGATTGCATCAACTCTTTTCATATATAGATTACTAGGAGACTGCCTTTCCCAGAAAGAATCATACCAAATACCACAGCTTGATGAAGGCCAGTGCCATGGTCCTTGAGTACTGACTTCACAGTGGTTCTGTGTCCCTCATTCATTCATTCCCTGAAAAATTATTTGTTGAGCACCTCGTACAAGGTAGCAGGGATGCAAAGATAAATAAAAGATAGCCCTCTCTCCCAAGAAACTAACAATCCAGTAGGTTGGATAATGAATAATGAATAATGACCACAAAAGCTTCTACAAGAGAACGGAGATGCCTAGAAGAAAGGATGTCTAAGCGAGCCTTGGAAAGTCGGCAGAGGTTCCACAGACGACGAAGCATGTGAGCAGAGGCTACTTAAAGAAAGAGAAGAAGTCTGCTGAGCAAGTGAAAAGACAGATGGGCAGAAAATGAGGATGTGAGTAGGCAGGACAGGTGCCAGGCAAGAGAGATAGGGCTACATCCTGTAGACAATGGGAAGTGTTGACGTTTTAGGGAGAGGCTCAGATGGCAAGATTTGTAGTTTAGAAATTCATTCAAGCAGCCATAGAAAAGGTGGGCTGGAGTCAGCCCAGTGAAGGTCACAAACCCAAACAAGGGTGTTGAAGACAGTGCCAGGGCAGCTTTGAGCCAGGCCAGAATTGATTTTCTCTGTAACTCATCCACTGCCAGGCACACCTGAGTGATAGTGCTGAGCATGACCCATAACCAAGAATCATGAAGTGATGCATTTGAGCCTCCAAAATGGTGACTCAGGACCCTGACAGTGTTCCCGGGGTGAGACCACCCTCTTCCCAGTCAGTCGGCAGGAACAGTTTCAAGTACCAGAAATGATCCATGGAGAATCCATGCTTCCTTGCTTCAGAGAGAAGCTGACACGCTATTGACCTTCTAAAGGCATTTTTGAAGACAGTTTTTAATAACCCTTAATCCACTTTCCCATCATTAATACAAACCCATTCTGGCTTGTGGTTTTGGTAAACTCTAACAGTCTTTTCCAAACTGGGGCCTGACAAAGTGACTGATCCCTCTCTCATCCCTTCTCTCAGTCCCAAGAAGCACTGATTCAGCCTCATAAGCCTTCCCACTTCTGCTCCTCCTGTACCTTCTGAAATGCCTCCCATCCACCTGTCTGTCTGTGATTGTGCATTGGAGTCTTGCTAATCCAGTTCAAATTCTGGCTCTGCTACGTGTTCCTTGTATGATCTTGTACAAGAGAGCTCCCCCAGTCCTTACTGCAGAGCTGTCACAGGGCCAAAGATTGAGTGTAAAATGCTCAACACAGTGCCTGTCCCACAGCCAACACTCAGTATTCAGCAGCTGTTATTGTTAGGTGAGATTCTAGTGCAATAATGAAAATGTGTAATTCTCTACTGAAAACAACAAAGCGAACTCCTGAAAGTTTGGCAATACGTCTTTAGATCAGCAGGGTAACCATGGATTACAGTTTTCTTACCCAGATTAATTACATTTGACACCTGAGTACCCAACTTGATTTCTGTATCCAGCTGTGGAATCCCACAGTAACCTATAAGTAAGAGATAGTTGCTGATAAGAGACACGGAGCTTAAAATGAAAAGCAAAAATAAGTAGAGACGCTCTACAATGAAGAGTATAGTGCTGAACCTCAGGTCCTTTGCTCAAACAGAAGAGCCTGGAAGAAAAATGGCCATTTTCGTGATATCTTCTCACTTTGTTGTGCTAGGATGATGCCGAGGAGGAAGCTTTCCCTGGAAGTAGCAAGAGTGCCTTGGTTTCATTACAGAGAAAGGATTGTTCAGTGTTATTAGGGCAGGTCACTGACGATGGGTATGGAATCTGTTGTAGAGGAAGGCAAAAAAAGCCCCAAGAAAGAACGTGATAAGATGACCCCTTCTGGGTGATTGCAAGTAGAGAGCTGCCTGGAGCCTGAGAGAGAATTTGTCTCAAGCACATTGAAAGTGTAGATCCACGGGGCAAATTTTTCTTTCTTTCTTTTTTTTTTTTTTAAATATTTTTATTTTATTTCTAGGATAGAGAGAGACAGTGTGAACAGGGGAGGGTCAGAGAGAGAGGGAGACACAGACTCTGAAACAGGCTCCAGGCTCTGAGCTGGCAGTCAGCACAGAGCCCGACGCGGGGCTCGAACCCACAAACAGTGAGATCATGACCTGAGCTGAAGTTGGACGCTCAGCCGACTGAGCCACCCAGGCGCCCCTAGTCACTTTGTTTTTAAAATGTTTTCATGAAACACGTTCACTGAATACTAGGTAATCATACGAGTTAATGAAGTAAAATATTTTTGCTCCATATTGTAGGCCGGCTACCCTTCTCCTATTATACTTTAGTTGATGATTTTCAACTTTCTGTTCATTAGAATCAACTGAGGAACTTTTAAAAATCTCATTAATTACAGCCTGTCTGGAGTATATCTGTCCTAATTAGGTATTTCTGATTTAAAAACACACACACACACACACACACACACACACACACGGACGCCTGGGTGGCTCAGTCGTTTAGCGTGCAACTCTGGATTTCAGCTCAGGTTATGATCTCATGGTGATGAGATCCAGTCCTGCTTGGGTGATGGGTGTGGAGTCTGCTTAAGATTCTCTCTCTCTTCCTCTCTTTCTCTCTCTGCCCCTCTCCTATGTGCACTTGTGCACGCACACCCTCTCTCTCTCTCTCTCTCTTTTTTATTTATTTATTTATTTTTTTAATATTTTATTTATTTCTAGGAGAGAGAGAGAGAGCAGCGTGAGCAGGGGAGGGTCAGAGAGAGGGAGTCACAGAACTGAAACAGGCTCCAGGCTCTGAGCTGGCAGTCAGCACAGAGCCCGACGCGGGGCTCGAACCCACGAACCGCGAGATCATGACCCAAGCGAAAGTCGGATGCTTAACCAACTAAGCCACCCAGGCGCGCCGGGGCAAATTTTTCAAAGCCTAATTCAGTTGCTGTGTCAGGGTTTTGAAGTTCTTGTGGCACTTTCCTTATTCTGGTGATCGTTCAGATTTTCAGTTTAATTTGACTTTTTAAATCAAGCTGTGGTTAATTTTGGTGTTCATTCCTTTAAATTATATAACAACAATATTAAAGGGAAATTTTTAAAAATCACCTTCAATTTTCTGGCACTAATACCAAAAATAGTTTAATTTTGGCGTACTCTCTATCTTTGCTTACCTATTTATTTCTTAATCAGCCACCACAGTAAATCAGAAAGAGCTGAGTTATTGTATAATATATATAATATATTTAGCTATTATATAATATATATTATGTACTTTATTATATTATATATATGTAACATATATATTATGTACGTAATTTTATTAAGGAAGAAATTTAAGATAAAACAGTTGATTAAATATTGCCCTAAGTAACATACATGACAAAAACGGCCAATAACCTGGCACATAATTGATATAAGTAACATTATTTTATGTATTTTATGCACCGTTATTTTATTTACTAGCAGGAATCATAACAGAATTGAATTAGGTCAGTTGAAATTCACCATCTAATCTCTCAGAAAAAGCCACTAAGTTTGTCAAGACTGACGGCAACATTATACGAAGGCCCCTGAAGATGACAGAAGAAAGAAAATTAGTGTGACTTAGCAAAAATAGGCTGTTTCCAAAAACAAAAACAAAAAAAAAAAGCTGCCACGTTAGAACTAAACCAGTTGAGATTTCCTACCGTTGCCGATCAGATTTCCCAAGCCTGTGATCACTTGGCTGTAAAGCCTTCTCATTGCATGTGTTAACAATCCCACTTAATAACCTTACAAACTAAATGTAGCATTAGGCACCTAGGCGGCAAGTACTAATGGATTTTAATTCAGAAAAAGAGAACGTAAACAGTTTCCAAGTACTTTACATGAATAGCCAAAATAAGGACGGCTGTTCTCCATGTAGTATCTCTGCCATGTGAGAGGGGACACGTGATGGGGGAGGGTGAACTCTACTGCCTCTTGAGCTGTGAGAAGAGTCTTTTTCACCCATCTCTCTTCTGGAACATCAAACACAAGGAGGCAGACTTGGGGGGACTTTGACCTAACGCACTAGAGGGAGTTCCCACCAAGGGGCTGCTCAGAACTCTGATGTGGCTCCTAATCAGGTTTGAAATGACCACAGCTAATTGCATTAATTTGCTTTCCTTCAGGCAGAATGGGGAAACAGAATAGCAAACTGGCCCCTGAAGTGATGGAGGATCTGGTGAAGAGCACAGAGTTCAATGAGCATGAGCTCAAGCAGTGGTACAAAGGGTTCCTCAAGGACTGTCCAAGTGGGAGGCTGAACCTCGAGGAATTTCAGCAGCTCTACGTGAAGGTAAATGGTTTTCCATCTCTTGTTTTCCTAAGGCCACAAAACGCAGTCTTCATGAAATGTAACTTCCTATGGAATTACAGCACCAAGTAGCCCATTTGTTTCAACACTGGTGGTTTTCCAACCGAAAGGAAAAATGGACGTTTTTAGAAATGCAAAGGGGTGTGATTTTTGCAGATGTAAGTCAAGCAGTTTTCGAATAAGAAGAGTAATTATTCAGTCAAAACACTGACTCGAGTTCAGAAGATGACAGTGGTGGGTGAAAGAACAGTAGAAATCTCAGATAATACAGTGTTTGCTGATGATAATTGACAAGCTCTTAACGGCACTATTGTTTGGGTTGTTAAAAGTATCTGCACCTCTCTCCATTAAAGAGAAAGCACATGGGCCCTTTTTTCACTACAAGATGTCTTCTTATTTGCAGATAAGCAAAAAACCTAGATTCCCACATGAGCACATTTGGAAAGAGGTAGGGAGGTCCAGTATACATTTGGACATCAGGGTCTACAACATGGACTCTTTTAACTCAGCATTTTGTACTGTTGACAAGTAAATCTTACCGTGGACATTAGATAAAACAGTTCCATTGCAGGTATAATTTCTACTGCCATGGTATTGTTTTGGTTTATCGGAGTTTGTCAGTTGTATTGTTTTGAGATTTGGCAGGATCTAAGACATTCCATTTTCTGGACATTTATGTTAGGCTTGTGGAAGAAATGCATTGCTTTTCTTTTAGCTTTTTCTGACTAAAATACAAAATAGAAAATGCTGCTTTTATCCTTTCAGTGTAGCAATCAGTTCGAGCTGTATGGACCATCCACATGAATGTATGTGTGGAGGATGATTGTATAAAGTACAAGCTTTGTTTTTACCTCCTGAAGTTGAATGTTTCCCGTAGCTCATGCTCCGGCAATTCCATCCTTGCACAAGTGGGGGCATGTATAAGAATGTTCATAGCTGCACTGTTCACAATAGCAAACCTGGGAAACAACCCAAACGCCCATCCGAGGGAGAGTGGAAAATAAACTATGATGTGTTCGCATATCAGTCAAAACGGTTGATCTGTAGCAACACTAAAGCATTAAGTGCAAAAAGGGAGTCATAAAATATTCTAAATTAAACACAAAGAAGTTTACAAAAATATTTTACAGGACTACCAATAAATCCAATAAAAGCATATAAAAAGGAAAGCAAGATTGATGAATACAGGATCCAGACTAGTGGCCACATCCAGTGGGGAAGAGGTAAGGGACGGGGTGGGGGTAGGGCCACATGGTTAGAGAGAGATTGTATCTAAGTTGTGTCTGTGATTGGGGTGCTGAGTTTGCAGATGGGTGCTGCTTGTATTATTATTATTATTTTTTTAATATTTTTATTTATTTCTAGGAGAGAGAGAGAGAGACAGCGTGAGCAGGGGAGGGTCAGAGAGGGAGTCACAGACTGAAACAGGCTCCAGGCTCTGAGCTGGCAGTCAGCACAGAGCCCGACGCGGGGCTCGAACCCACGAACCGCGAGATCATGACCCAAGCGAAAGTCGGACGCTTAACCGACTAAGCCACCCAGGCGCCCCAGATGCTGCTTGTATTATTAAAAGCTCAGTAACCCTGGAAAGACTGATGAGTGTCAGGGACCCAGAATTATCACTAATCCAAAACTGAGCAGCTGAGGGCCCCAGGTTTATACAAAACTACCTTCTTAAATGTGTGTCGAAAGGAACACTTAGAGTGGCCTGTATGTACATCATAAGATCACTATGCCATTTCTAAGATCTAAGAAATTAGTTTTTATCATGTAGAGCTCTTTCAGGTAGGAGTGCTGAGAAGTGCATTTATTGTTCAACTGATACAAATTGCTTTTGCAGAGAAGTGGGATCGTCTGCGTTTTCTTAAATATTAAACCACTCTCCCTAGTTTTCAAAGTCACATCTTCTAACATTTTATCACCCAGGAGTTAGCCTGAGCCTCACAACTGTCTTCACTCTCAGCCCCAAGGAAAGTACAGACAAATGAGATTTGTCAAAGCTACTTTCACATCACTGGAGGTCATGCAAGCTGTCACTCTGTGTTTAAGAAAGCTCTGTGTGCCGCATTCCTCACTCTTTGCTTAAAATGAGAGAGGTTTGCCTCTGAAGAAAGAATTGAAATTTGGGAAATGAGGTATTTCATTTGCATACTGGAAGTACTCAGCACTGGAAAAACACCAGCCTCAAGATGGGGGTGGGGGGGGTTGGGGTGGAGGACATGTAAACATGAAACAGAGTTCAGCATTTTGTGGTACAACTGATGTATATATACCAACATCATCTCCCTCGTCCACCTCTCCCACTCCACCCCAGAGTATACTTTTTTATTCCAAGAAGAAAATATATGACTTTCTTTTTTTTTAATGTTTTATTTATTTCTGAGAGAGAGAGAGAGAGACAGCATGAGCAGGGAAGGGTCAGAGAGAGAGGGAGACACAGAATCCGAAACAGTCTCCAGGCTCTGAGCTAGCTGTCAGCACAGAGCCCAATGCGGGGCTCAAACCCACGAACTGTGAGATCATGACCTGAGCCGAAGTCAGACGCTTAACGGACTGAGCCACCCAGGCGCCCCTATATGACTTTCTGAATGGAGTTTAGGTTCCTGGCAGCCTCTTAACCATATTCAAACTCAGCCTGTGCTCTTCTGTCAAATCATCAGAAAGCAAGTAAAGTTTTCTCTCTCCAGAGGTGTCCAAGGACATAATACAAAGGAGAACCAGATATGCTATGTACACAGGGGGCGGGGAGGGGGGCGGGGAGACAGCTTTGATAAGCCAGAAGGAAGCCCAGAGAAACATGTGGATTAGGAGGGGGGCTGACAAAAACCTTCCTTTAATACTTCTGAAAAGTGCAAATATTCGGCAAAGCACAGCCCCTCCCCTGGTGAATAGGCACGTTTCTGTAGTTCCTTCCATCTCAGTGTGACTGTGAGATATCCTAGAATCCGCTAAGTGAGCAAAAATGCTGGTGGCCACTACCCTCCTGTCTGTGTCGGCCTGGTGCGTGTACTCTCACCAAACTGAGCCATTTCAGGCTCTAGGAGAGACACTGGGCTGCTGTGGAACCAACTCTTGTCATGGTGCGGGGAGGAGTAAAATAATAGGAGCGGCCCCTCTGCAAGGCCCAGAGCCACAGACTCTCAACTTCAGAAGCTTTTGTATCCAAAATAGAAAGGAACCCCTTCATCAGTCCATGTTTAAAAATGTTTAAAACTGAGGTTCAGAAAAATGAGGCCTAGGGTCGTAGAAAGAGTGAAAGTGGGACCCGTATGACAGACGGGCATGCGACTCTCTCCGCAGCCTATGGCCCTGCCCTCCAGCCCCTTCAACATGCGTGTCCAGAGCGAGCTTCGCAAAACACAGGCCTGGGCATGGGCCTTCCTTCTTTGGTTCATTATTGAGTCCTATAGACCACAGTCACCTCACTTGAATCAACACGAGACCCAGTGCTTAGGACAGACCTGCCGCAGAGCAAACGTCAGTTTTTGTTGAGTGGATTATATTAACTGCTGACCGTGTATCTCCTTCTCAGGGAGCTTTGTAGCCACAACAGGTAGAAATCGCTAATGGATGGTTGTGTCTGTCGTTGAGGATCTCACAGGCTAATTGAGAAGACACAGTTAACCCCAATACAAGGCAGAATGACAGAAATACTTGGTGGTGGGGCAAGAGAAGAGGTTAATTTCAAAATGAGATATTAAAATAAGCTGTTAATTGAGACAATGATGAAAAGCAAACTTTCCTCTTAGCCTTTTAGAAGACAAAATGTCTCTGAGTAGATAGTTTTCACCTTTTCCAACCTTGGTACCATGTTTATTTTACAAAACTATATTGGTGAAATTCCATTCAGTAAGAAGTTTTCTAGGCCTAAAGCTTTGGAAATGTAAGTGTACTTGCCAAAACTCTATTGACACAACTACTCAGAGACATGTATTAAAAACAAATAAAAAGAAATGATGTCATAGGCTCTGGAGCACCTAAACATTTTATGATAAAGATCTTTTAATAGACTAAGGAAGATTTTCTAGTGAATGAAGTATCACAACCACATCCTATAATTCTCTATAGGGTTTTAGAACTTAACTCACAAATTGTGTTCTTATGCTTAAAAACAAGTATAGGGAATAAAAGGCACGCTTCCTGGAAGTTATATGCAAACATATAAATGCAAGATTTTAGTTACAAAATCTTTGTTTTCTAGAATATGAAATAAAACATATGCATCTCATTATGCCCTGTTTACTATGAGACTTTGGACAGATGACTTTGCAAATGAAAAACTGATCTACGTCCATGGCCAACTCAAACTTGAGTGTGTATTGGGGGCCTGGGTGGCTCAGTCAGTTAAGCCTTGGACTTTGGCTCAGGCCATGATCTGACAGTTTGTGAGGTTGAGCCCCACATCGGTCTCTGTGCTGACAGCTCAGAGCCTGGAGCCTGCTTCGGATTCTGCGGCTCCCTCTCTCTGCCCCTCTTCCCCCCTCAAAAATAAATAAACATTAAAGATTTTCAACATTGAAAATCTTGAATGTGTATCAAAATCACTTGGTCTGACTGTTTAATCAGCAGATTGCTGAGCCCCTTCCTCAGGGTTGCTATTTTGCTGGGCCTACAACAGAGCCCCAATAAATGGATTTCTAGTAAGACCTCACAGACCATTCTAATGGAGAAAACCCATGATGGACATGTTGAGAAGTACTGGTCTAGAGTTTAACCTGGGAGCATCCTTGGGTTAGCTTCTGGAATTCTGTACATGCTGAGATGGTATGTAAAAGTCTGTATGTATGCTCTCTTGGGATAGCATTCATCAGATTTATAAAGTGTTCTGTAGGCTGAAGAGAGGTTAAGAATCACCAAAAATGCTTCTAACCATTGACAGGCTAACATTCTAGTTCTTACGACAGCAGGGTTAGTGGGTCTTACACTAATACAAAGGGAGGAACATCCCCTTTTAAACTTACTTTCAAATGAATTTAACTGGCAGAAAATAAGAGTGAAAGTTTCCTATCTGCACCTCATTAAATTGGTTTCCAGTTTGCAGGCGATATTTTCCTGATTCGGAGACCTTAATTAATTTGTGTTTTGTTCAGGGCCCCATGAAAATGAAAATGGGAAAGTTCCAGTGAAATAAAATGTGACCCCTGCTTGCCATTCATTCTCCTAAACACACCTATGTGCCGGGTGCTGTGTAGGCCAGAGTCTACCGGGAATGTCAGAGTTCCCCTCATTGGGCCTCTGTGGTTTGGTTTTCCCTCAAGGACCTGATAGTTGAGTGTAAGCTTAATATATAAATATATCTATGATTGTGATGAGGACCATGAAAGACAAGGAAGGATCTCTGGGCCCAGTGAGGGCTGGCAGGGAAGGTGATATTGAAGCTAATCCTCAAAGGAAGGGTGGTTTGGACATAAGGAGCTGTGGATCTGTCTGGAAACTCAAGACGCTCACTGAGTAAAATTTGAAAAGTTGGTATAAAAACTGATTATTGTGTTTTCATTTTCATTTGTTTTCATATATTTTTTAATTTCATCTCTAATTGCCTGATTGGCCCATTCATTCTTTAGAAGGGTGTTCTTTAACCTCCATGTTTCTGGAAGTTTTCCAGACTTCTTCCTGTAATTGATTTCAAGTTTCAAAGCATTGTGATCTGACAGTGTGCATGGTATGATCTCTATTCTTTTATATTTATTGAGGGCTGCTTTATGTCCCAGTATGTGATCTATCTTGAGAATGTGCCATGCGCACTTGAGAAGAAAGTAAATTCCCTGGCCTCAGGATGTAAAGTTCTAAATATATCCATCAAGTCCATCTGGTCCAATGTGTCTTTCAAGTCCATTATTTCTTTAGTGATTTTCTGTCTGGTTGACCTATCCATTGCTGTAAGCGGAGTATTAAAGTCTCCTGCTATTAGCACATTCTTATCTATAAACTTGTTTATGTTTGTGATTAATTGTTTTAGATATTTAGGTGCTCCCATATTCGGTGCGTAGACATTGTGTTCGAGAGCCCCTTCCTATGGTGTTGGCAGAAGGCCCACAGACTGAGTATATTAGGCTGAAACAAAAACAACCAAACAGAACAAACAGCTCCAAAGCTTCTCCCAGGAGAGCCTTCCTTGATCTCTCCATTATCAAAGCAGGAATAGTCTCTCCCTCTGCCTTCCTGTGACTTTGGTCCCCCCACCTCCTTTCATAAGGATATTATGTCTTTACAACACAATCATGCAAGCTTTTCCCACCTTCTCCCTAGTGAGAGCCTTTCTTCATCCCCCAGAGCCTACAGTGCTCTTGGTGTTTTGCCTGATTACACATAAATGTGTGGTTTAACCCGAAGGCTGGATGTGTACCTGCCTCTGCTGTACACGAACCGTGTGAACTTGGGAAGGTCTTATGCTTAAAGGTTTGTTAAATAAATCAACAAACTACTCTGACACTGTTTCCTAATCTGTCAAATGGGGCGACTGTTCTGAGACTATTAAATTAATGTGAGTGCCAACCCAAATGCTTTGTAAACAGCAAATCATCTTGCCCAGGAGAAGCCCAGCAATGGCTTGAGCTTAGACACGTGGGCGTGAGGGGCTTCCAGATACCAGATTGCCCAGTCTCTTGGGTTGTGGAATCAAGAGCTGGCTCCCTCATGAGACAGTTTATCAAAAGAAAATGGGACAGAGATGGCTATTGTGGCTTCTCAACATCTGATTCCAATCAATTTTGAAAATAAAATTCTTGGCTCAAAACAGATTTTTGGATGATCAGTTTTCAGGGATTCAGACTCTGCTTGTTCCTAAGAGGTAATTAGGAGTATGCCTTATTAAAAATTTGTTGGGGAGAACTATATACAGAAACATTTTAATTCCTTTGGGAAATAGACATTACATAAGACACAAAATGTCATCCAGATTGGGCTGGTGAGGACGTTGCAATTTTTGTTGAGAACCTGGGAATTCATTTCCATTTGGAATGTTTGCCAACATGATTGAGGCTGCACTTCAACTTGAATTAATGTGGAAAACAAGAGCTAGGGGCTGAAATCTTGGGGAAGAGATGACAATAAAGTTGTAGTTTCGGGAAAACAAGGTCCCATGTGAGTCTCTAAAGGCATTTTATTATGGTGAGATGGTCTCAGGAAAAAGCTGGCTACCAGCGTGTCTTGCATTGGAGAGAGCCTTTATCCTAGAGCAGTAGAAGTGATAACCTTCTCCCATCTCACAGGGTGTGAAATTATTTTGGATGGCTTCCAAAATAAAATCCTTGGGATTTTGCTTTCCAATGATAGGGCAGGTGTCAGTTAGAGAGATATCAATGGCCATTGCAGCCATGATATCCAAAGGAATGCTCTTAGAGGATACCTCAACCTCTCTGTCCTCAGGATAAGGTTGGAAAGAGCCTTTTAGAAGTCTTTCAGTCCACTCACGACCCCCGTGTTACACAGGAGGAAATTGAAGCCCTTGGTGGAGGGGTTGGAATCCAAGATGGAGCTATTTCTTCATGGCTTCAGTTAATGCCCAAAATGATGTGTCTCAACTCCAGCTTGATTATGGAAGTTTCAAACCAGAAGGACCTACTCTCCCTCTAGCAATTCTCTGCAGCTAATTGTTAAAGGACAACTCTATTGGAAATAGAGCCAATGAGGCAGAAATAGTCCGTTTCTGTTACAGAATTGGACTTGAAGATACAAAATCACGTATGGGCCTCTCACTGTAAAGCTGCTTTACACGACTGGATTTGTCTGACCCTTTGAAAGGGTGACAGGGGCTTGGAACTGGTACCACTGACCCATCTTGGTGGGAATAATTTCCTCCCTCCCTTCCTGTGGCCCACTGAACGCCTGCCAGAAGAATGCTCTCTGTCGTTGATTATTTGCTCTCATGTCTCCACTTGGAATGGGTCTTGGACCATTGGCATTTCTCTCTAAAGGTAGTTCCAGAGCTTGGATTCTTATCCTTGTGACCACCTGATGTTGCTATGAATCATGTCCTGTCCTAAGCTCTAAGTCAGGTTTCCCATCTCAGATGAAATGGGGGAGAAATGGAAGAGGTCAGCAGAAAAATAGGGCTAAATCTGCCTACAAAATATCCAAGGACCTCATTAGCTCTAGAGTAGGAGAATCCCTCTGTAGATAGTAATCAAGAAGCTATCACCAGCCCCCAACCTCAACAAACACTATCAAGTGGTATCTATAACAAATGTGTAGCTAAGAGCTATGGGGTTGCAGAATGTGAGTCAGTTTCTTTCACTCGCTTAAAGGCCTAGCAGAACAGTCTATGTAGATAGTGAAAAGATAACAGAGAAGCGGTATTTGTCCCAAGACCAGTGCAGATAATCCAGCCTAGCAAATTTCTGTATAGATACCTTCAGTGAAGATTTCAAGATACCTTGAAATATACATACGATCAGTAGCCCTTACGGACTTCCTTAAGAGGAGAGTCAGTCTAAGCAGGGCACAAGCTCAGGGAGACATGGGGATGGGATGGGCGTGGCAAGCCGCTGTGTTGGCTAAGATGTCAAGTGACCAAACATATATCATGGGAAAGGTGAGGTTGGAGACATGAGTGGGACCCAATCACAGAGGTCATCGAGTGCCAGAAAAGCCCTGAAGTCCTGAATATTGTGGACAAAGCAAACAGATGGTTTCCTGCCTAGACGTGTTAGATGACCATGGACATTCTGGGGACCTGGAATGTAATGTATGCTTTAAGTATGTAAAGAACGTATGTTTTACGTATGCTTCTTAAAACAACATAATGACAGTGTCAGGCCCGAGCAGTTCATTCGTTTCCCTTGTCCGTGTTCTCGGTGACTCAGTGAGTGAAGCTGCAGGAGCCTGCAGTGTGCCCTCAAGCGAACGACTTACAAAAGGTTGGCTGAGTTATTCAGTGAGTATTTGTTGTCTGTACCTTGCGTATGCTGCACAAGACTAAACACACAGAGAACCAGCAAGTTCCATGCTGTCAGGGGAGATAAAGCCTTCCAAGGAGCCAAATGCAGAGAGCTAAGTGAGGATATGAGTCAGTCAGAGCTTTGGGAGCTCAGGGGAGGGGAAGGGAGACTCAGGGGAGGGTCCGGCAAGGCCTCCCAGGCGGAAGAGAAGAAGGGTGAAGTGAAAGCTGGGGTCTGAGGTCCCAGGAAGAACGTAGACAAGCAGGAGAAAACACTCTTCTCAGGTCTCACGACCCTGAACTTGGAATTACCGGGACACTCAGGGGCATTTTGAAATTGTACTTCAGGTAACCTGTCTGCCCAGGCAGCCTCTCTGTCTCCTCCCTTCAGTGCCAGGCACTGAGCCCACCCCACCCCACCCCACCCCGGGCTAGTCCAGTTCTCACCCTGGTCCAGTTCCCAGGGGAGCTGCTGGCTGGGGGCCCTCTGCTTCCTCAGGGAGCACGACTTCCCTGGGCCTTTGTTCTGTCACAGAGAGGAGCTGGTGGCGACTTGCTGTGAAGAAGGTGAATTCCTTATATCTCCTGGGGTGGGAACAGTGACTCTGAGAGCTCCCCGGTCCGCGCGACCATCTGTGAAGTCAGGCCCCACCGCCTCCTCTGTAGATGAAATTCCTTTTCTCTCAACTAAAAAGTGAGCTCAACATGATTTGGTTTGGAATTCAAGACAAATGGATAGTCTTATTGGTGTGGTTTACATTGTTTTCAGGCAAAAATGCAAGCGAGGTATTGTCCTGTGTTTCTGTGTGTGTATTTTACTACTAAATGGCAAAAAGATGTAAGGTAAGGTTATGTGTATTATCATTTTGGGCTTGGATCCGTCTATCAGAGACCCGGAGAGTGGCTTAGAGTGGCTTAGAATATGCAACGTTATTACTGAAAAGGCGGCTTCTTTTGTGGAAAGGGCAGCCCTGATGGCAGCCAGACACAGGGGGCGTGGGGGTGGTTTAGGAGCGGAGAGTTCTAGCACAGGGCTCTCCGCTTTCCTTGTTTTCAGCTTCTGAAGCTGTTAAATGATTCTTTGTATGTCCCTTGCAAGGCTTGATCATTAAAGGTGCTCAATAAAGGCTCAAAGTCACTCTCTTAGTACTGGAGCCTTGAGGACTGGTGACCCACAGGGGTGAGGATAGTGGCCTCACTGTGTGCTTCTACAGCAGAAACCTTTCAGGGTCTGTTTGGCTCTGTGAGGCCACCTACTCCAGGGGACTGTCCCTCCCTTTGGAGAGGGCTGCTTTGGCTTTCAGTCATGAGAACCAGCTTCCCAGGTTTCCTCCGTAACCTATGTGGCAAGAGGGGAAGAGAGGAAGCGAAGAGCCTGTCCCAGGCACGGGTGCTGGAGGGAAGGCTCCCATCGGCCGGGAGCTGAGCCAAACAGCCCCTCCCTGCGCTTCTCTGAGGCAGACATTAGCAGCCTGAAAGTGTTACATTAACTCCAGAGAAAGCCTATGAGGGAATGTGACATTCTCTGAAACAGGCATCCAGGCAAGGTCCTTGGGGCGTGTGCACAGCCCCCACTGCCCCACTGACGGCTGACCCAGAGGGACAGGATCCCATTTGAGGAAAAGCATCCCAGTGCCACTTATTGAGGCAGGTGGCAGAAAAGGTTTCTGTTATGTTGTGCAATCAAGTTTACTGTCTGCTCCAGGGGACTGTCACACACGCGCGCGCGCACACACACACACAGACACACACACACACACACACGTTTTGTTTTGAAAATAAAGACAAATGGTTTGTTTTATCAGTATAGTTCGCAATGTCTCCACAACCACCAGGCGGGGGCGCGCTGGTTGGCTTTACAACATAAAACACCATAGAAACTAGGCAACTTTGAGCTCCTTTCTAGAATAAATCAAAGGATGGCTAGTAGGTGCACCGAGGAATAACAAATAGGTGATAATAGCCAACATTAACTGAATGCTTATTGAGTGTCAGGCTCTGTTCCAAGCATACCACTCTGCATATATTACTTATTTGATTCTCACAACGGTGTATGAGGACGATATGATGATTTCCTCCATTTTACAAATGAGGTACTTGAGGCACAGAGCAGTTAATAACTTTCCCGAGGTCTTGCAACATTCAAACGCAGGCAGTTGGACTCTGCTGCTAGTGCTCTTTACTAGGTATGTGGATCCTCGATGGAAATCTCAGACAGCTTGATCCCTGCTCTTAAGGATGGTTTGTGTGGTTTATCTAACCATAGTCTCTAATTACAAACATTGAAATAGATGACCCGTGTGGTTCCAGATGGCTTACAGCTGGGGTGTGGCAGGGGAGGGGTGAGAGGTGTGGAGTCAGAGATGAGTCTGCATCCTGGCTCTGCTGCTACCCTGCTGCTGGGCTGAGGATTCTTCACTCTCCAAGTCCATGTTTCCCTATCAGACAACAGAAGGTCTACTTTTCTTGCCTCCCAGTATACTCATGAGGTATGCTCATGTCAGACTCATGAGTCAGAGTCTGACAGCGTGAGAACTCTGGTTGTCTGTGCTGGAGTTGGGTCAGCGGAAAACCCAGTGGGTTGACTGTCTTATGAGGTTGGAGAAGCCCACCCATCACAAGGAATTGCAACTTCCTCCTCAGGCACATTTAATGACCACAGATTATGAGATCATGCCCATTGTGGCTGGCACTGACCTGAAGAGACACGGAGCGGTGGCTGGACTGAGGCGTCAGACACTGTTGGTCACCTACCCAATGGCCATCCTGCTCTCCTCTCTCTTCCCTCTCTGGTTGTGGCCAACCTCCCACCGTAGAAGCTAAAACTCCAGGTGCACACTTTCCTGGTCTGCTTTGCATCTAGTGTGGGGGCATGTTACCTTATCCAAGTGAAAAGGGATCTGAGAAAAGATCTGCCAGGGGGCTAAGGAAGGTTGTGGAAAAGATTTTCTTCACTCAGTAAAAGACTAGCATGCTGGGGTTTGTGCTGTGCATATGAAACCTGAAGGAGCTATAGTTAACTTCCAACAGTGAAGAGAGATATTGCATCCAAGCTGAACATGGTAGAGTAGAAAGATAGAAAGAACCCAGGCCCTTGATGATGTCCAAGATCTGTGAGATGAGACCTGATACAGTATCTGGACAGTATGGTGTGTGGGATACTTGACCTTTTATGGTTTGGGCCACCTTTAGTTAGTCTTCTGTTCCTTGTAGGAGAAAGTATCCTGCTCAATAAAAGAGGGATGAGAATGAGAGGCAGAAACCCCAGTCCTGGTCAGGACAATGCTGCTAACAAGTTGTTTGATTCTGGTCCAGTTACCAACCTCTCTGAGTCATATGATTCTGGTCCAGTTACCAACCTCTCTGAGTCATATGATTCTGGTCCAGTTACCAATCTCTCTGAGTCATATGATTCTGGTCCAGTTACCAACCTCTCTGAGTCATAGACTCTCAATTTATTGAAAAGGCTAGTAACCCCTGCCCTATCTCCCTCAGAACATTTGTGGGACCGCGCGCAACATTTTTTGAGTCCCACCAATACTTTGTTCCAGAGATCTAGAAATGGATACAATATGGTACAAAGGCAGATATGAGAGTGAACTCCATGTTCGACAGACAGAAGTTCAGTATGGCTGAAAGGAAGAGATTCAGGAGAAGAGAGGTAGAAGCTGAGATGTAGACACAGCCTCAGTTTCTCCCTCTGTAAAATGAGGAAGAGAACCAGATGACCTCTTAAGTTCACTTCCAATACCAGGATTCTAGAAGTCAAGGGGGCTGTCACTGTTAGATCTCTGCTAAACACAAAATGTCCCTGTAACTTAGGTCACTTGCTTTCTAGCAGCTTTCCTGTACAACTACCCACAGGGATGGAGACTGTATCTTATTCATCCCTGTATCCCCAAGACTCAAAGACAAAAATTGGTTGGCTTATAGAATACATTGACAAATAAATAAAAGACCCTCTCTTATAGATTAACTGAAATTCAATTTGAAGATTAACTGAAAAAGAAGGAAACATAGTGTGTTATCCAGAATAATAAGCCCACAGAGATTCATAATGAACCATGTTGATGTAGAATATTTAAATAAGCAGGATGCAACATAATGTAATAGGATCACATTCGCAGAATCAGGCAGCTAGCTAATTTTCATATGAAAATGTAAGACACTTGCCAGCTAAACAGAGTAGTCCATGGACTTCCTTAAATATTATTTTTCCAAAGAGGAGATGAAAGGCTAAAATGTAAAACTGGAGGTGTCTGATACTAAAAAGCTAGCTGATGATTTGGAAATTAGGCTGCTGACGTTTGAGTTTGGAATGAGATTGTCAGAGAAAAGTGTGAAAACTGAAAGGATTTTAGAAGAAATGCAAGGGAGATCATAAAAGACATAGATGGTCTCTGAAAATAGATGGCTGTGTCTGCTTTCTAAGTAAATCTCACTGCATAGTCAAGGTAGGACTTATTTTTATCCATATTCTTTTAAAAAATGTGACATGTCTACCAGGAGCACGATAAATGATGACATCTTGTTAGAGCTAATATGTTGTGGCTTTACAGTTTGGCCTCAGTTAAATCTCCTGCGGACTCAGAAGCTGGTGCCTGGAAACATCTTTCAAGATGACACAGCTGGGTTGCCAGGGTAACCCGCTAGAGGAGCATCCAGCCAGCTTTGGGACAGATTACATAAGTCAAAACCAGGGGGTGTCTTGGAGTGTTAAGGATGACAGGAGTTAGGGTCATTGTCCATTCAGCTTTCAGGGTGGAGGGACTTTGGAAGTAGTTTGCATTAGTCACCTGAATCAGCCACCTGAAGAGAAAAAGCTTGATGTCCAGACTGATAAAGAATGCCCTGGGTAACTGAGAATTTCAACTGATAGAGAATTAACATGATACATATCAAGCAAGGATAACTATTTTCATAAGAATCAATCTTACCATTTCCTTTTAAGGTTTCAAAGATATCGAAGATGACCAATTATTTTGTGTTAGAGACATATGCTAATATATGTTTATCATTCAAATGGATGAATGACTTCCTTGAAGGACCAAACTCAATTGAATTAATAACTTAAAATGAAGATCTGCTGAGTGAGTATGTGAGAGAGAGATTTTATACATATAGACACAAATACACATATATACTCAGTTTACGTATTGGGTGCCTAGGTTAAGATTAAAGTTCAACTGAGTGTGACAGACTCATGTGGTTTCAATGTGACTGAAGACTCTTTCTCTCACAGAAAATCCAAGCTAGCTTGGTAGCACTGCCCTACAAGCCATCAGGAATTCGGTCCCCTTCTCTTCCTAGGGCATTGCTCTGATTCCACATGACCCAAGTGACTCACCACAGTGTCACCGTCCAGCTAGTGGGAAGGACAAGAAGTAATGGGCAAGACCCAGAAATTGCACACATCACCTCAACCACATCTAGGCCTTAGTCTCTTGCAAACACCCAGCTGCAAGGGACAGTGGGAAAGTAGCTTTACTTTTGGATGGCCATGTGTCTCACTAAGAAGTCAATTACTCTGAAAGGAGAGAAAACTAGATGGAAGATAGAGAGCAGTCTCTGCCCAGAAGGTACATTTTTGGAGGACTTCTGTTAACAGCCTCTCTTCTAAAGGTCAGGTGCAAGATGTGCAGCTGCTTGCCATTTGAGCTTCTCTGTGGATGAGATTTGAGGCCGTGACAAGCAGAAATGGACTCACTCTGTGTGTGTGCTTCTTCTTCGCTGAGAGTAAGTGATGCCAAGATACTCTATTCTGCTGCCTGCGCTGGGCCTGACAACCTCCCCAAGGCTTCACTCCATTGCATTGGGGCCTGATGGAAACTCAACCAAATAGAGAGTTTAAATGTGCCAGTAAAAGCCCCAACAATTGGTCACTACATATGCGTCAGTCAGTGGAGTTTGTCAAGCTAGAGACAAACTGAGTCAAGTTTGTCTCAGTGTTTTAAACATGAGAAACTGTTGTTCATAATTTACTAACATAAAAACCCCTGTAGTTCTGCCCTTTTCCTGTACCTGCTCCCCAAATCAATCCATCCATCCAGCCATCCAGCCAGCCAGCCAGCCATCCAGCCAGCCAGCCATCAAATGCATCAGTCCATCCATCCAACCATCTATCCATCCATCCATCCAGCAAATACATCAATCCACCCATCCAACCATCTATCTATCCATCCACCCACCCATCCATCCATCCATCCATCCATCCATCCACCCATCCACCCATCCATCCATCCATCCATCCATCCATCCATTAAACGTATCTAACATCTCCTCTACAACACTCTCAAATTAAGAGGTGGCATCACGGAAATGAACCAACAGTCATGGCTACTTACTAAAGCTATTCAGTTGATGGGGGAGCCTGTCAATGAAACTGGCAATGGTGGTAGAGTGAGGTAGACGTTATGCTAGGTTCCATGAAAAATGGGTAGTGCTGGGATGAGGCTCTAGGGGAACTGCCCAGAAGAAATCATACTTGAGCCCCATCTGAACATAGTGAGCTAGGTGGCAATGAAAAGATTGGGTTACCAATAGCAGCAAGCATTTGCAATCTTTTTGTTTTTGAAAAGATTTTTTTCCTAGTCCAAAATCATCTTGCAAGTCAAGATTCTAGCTATTTCTCAGCAACACTAAAAATACATCCACAATCTAATGGAAAGAAGCACATTGACAAAACGTTCCCCTTCCTGCCCATTAGTCAGCCCTTTATCAGAACAAGCCTGCCGAGGACCGAGAATATGACATTGGATCGCAATGTGTCAGTGATGTGGGACTGGAAGCATCTGATGACAGGGCCTTGGCTTTCAGTCTCTACTGTGCATTTCCAAGGAATCTTCTTCTGAACTCCCGCCAGGCGAGGGCCACAACTCAGGGCCTTGAACTCTGCTTGCTTTGATCTAGTAGTGCCAGTGTTGGCTGCTTTTCCCAGGGAATATGGAAATCTTTGTTCCATAAAACAAGCCGTTGTGATGTTTTTCTGATCCTGATGGCAATTTTTAGAAAGACAAGGGAAAGGGAATTAATATCGACTGACTTCCTGCTGTGTGTCCAGCAAATGCTATGAGAGCAACAGAGGAGATAGTATCCTCTGAAAGCAATATTGAATATTAACAATAACAAGATCAATAATAATAGCAAATACTTCTGTAGCATTTACTATGCATGAGGCACTAGTCCATGTATGTTCTGTGCATTGATTATTTTAATCCACACACCAGCCTTTTGTACTGGGTGCCATTAGTGTCCCCACTTTACAGATGAGACAGCTGAGTACAAAAAATAGTAATTTGTCTAAGATCACACAAGCAATGAATAGCTGAGCTGTGTATAGGCTTTAAGTTTGGATCTCCCAGTTCTGACCTTTACTGTGTGAACTTGAACAAGTTATATAAGCTTCAATTTCTTCAGCCACATTATTGAGATAGCAATGGCCTGACACACAGCTCTATTGTAAGGATTCCAATTACATTGAGAGACCATGCTTGCACAGAGGTAAAATGTAGGGTGATCATGCTGTATGAAAACTATGCTGTGGTATGCTCATGTATAGCTGCTCCATCCAGGAAGGAGGTTGAACTGCTTTCTGGCTAGGACAAAGTTTGGAGGATTATTCTGAAGAGGAAATGGTGGCTCCAAGTGTGAAATGAGCCAACTCTGTTTCCTGGCCCTTGTTCCCTATACCATAGCTCCTTATCCTGTGCCTCCCTCTTCCAGCCTTGCCCTCCCCTCCCCCAAATGCTTCTAATTAATTTATTTATACTCCCATACCAATGACTGATTAGACTTAATATGTATACCATGCTAAGGAATTTGCAGTCTATTAGGAAAGCCAAAATAATAAAGGTGAGATTTCAAGATTTGTGGAAAGAGCCTTTTCTGTGAACTAAAATTCACATCACATCGGATGGGTAGGCAATGCAGGGTAAGACTTTGTCAGTCATGAGGAGTGAGAATCAGGCAAGCCATGCCTAATTCTTCACTCCAGGCAGATATGTGTGAATGTGTGTCAAGGGTGGGAGAAAAATGGATGTGTTTGAAAGTTTCTGCCTTCCTTGACTTTGGCTTCTTTAGCAAAGGAATCTCTTTGCAATGTGGTCCTTTACAGGGCTGAAGCTCTCAACCTTTAGGGGGGAAGCAGAGGGTGCTTGACCCCTGTGGCTTTTGTTGGGGGACTGACCAGCAAGGAACTCCCATTCCAAAGTGGCTCCCCACTATAAAAGCCCCCTTCTCTGTCCACAAACATCCCAATAGTCCTCCATCAGGGACCCCTGGGGTAGGGTTAGGGGTGAATGTGGGAAAATCCTTGTAGACATTCAGCCCCACCAAACTTTACTGAATCGATCACCTCAGATATTACAGAGATGTATCTATAGCCACCGCAAGGCTGCCTCCAGAAGAGGCCGGGGAAGCTGAAAGAATCTAGAAGAGTAGTTCCTAACCTCAGGGTAAGCATTCTTGATTTCCACATGCCAGATGGGGTCCAACTCTTTCCTGGTTCAATATAAAGGAGGTGAAATCAACATCTATACTTAGAAAAAGCTCCAGGATGACTTTGAAATGCATCCCAAGGTACCATTGGGCTTTACTATGATGCTAAATGGGGACAGACTATTCTGGATGACAGCAGTAGTTTCATTTCCCAAAAGATGGGTTTACCCATTCTACAGTTTATTCATTCACTCAACAAAGAGTTACCAAAGCCCTTCTCGAAGCCAGGCCCAGGCTCAGTCTTCAATGCTGGGGGGCACAGATGAATAAGATACATAACCATGCTGCAAATGACCACAGTCCAGACATGCTATTTCTTCCCCTCAGCTCCTCTACACCCTGCCTTCTGACTTCCTTCTCTTTCCTCCCTAGGCCACCCCCAAACCCCCCACCCTCACTGTTCCTATCATCCCCTCTCTTCCTTTGTTTTTGGGATCTCGTACTGTATAGTGCAGCATCCTTCACCCATGATCCACTGTGGTCTACCAATGGCCAGAAGGCCAGCTTAAGTGGAACAAGTAAGAACATGGATCTGTGATAGTATCAGCTGCAAGAGTGACCTCTCAAATCTCCAACAGGGATTATTAGTGAGTACACAGAAAACATTAACTGAGGTAAAAAATAAAGATCATAGGGGTGACTGGGTGGCTCAGTCTGTTAAGCGTCCAACTTCGGCTCAGGTCATGCTCTCATGGTTCGTGGGTTCGAGCCCCATGTCAGGCTCTGTGCTGACAGCCAGCTCAGAGCCTGGAGCCCGTTTCAGATTCTGTGTCTCCCTCTCTCTCTGACCCTCCCCTACTCATTCTGTATCTCTCTCTCTCAGAAATAAATAAAACATTAAAAAATTTTAAAAAACTAATAAAGATCATAGAGAACAATTAAAGAAATGGGTTGACAAGTAGAGTAAAGTTCTTAGAAAACATTTGATGAATTATACACTTGTCTCCATTCCTGATATCATTATGGCCGAATCCAGATAACGACCACAGGATGGTAAACAGAAGCAGCCTGGGCTGCCAAGTGAGCTTTGGGCTGGATGTTAGCAGATAAGGGTTCTAGTTCCAGCCCCACCACTGTCCCCCTGAGACCTCAGACCAGACATTTCTCATCTCTTGGCCTGTCCTCTCACCACAAAAGTCATTAAGACTAAACTACCTCTAAAGACTCTTCTAGGAACATTCACCCTAATGTTTCCTTCATGGTAAACACTCTTTAAAAAAATATTTTTAAATATTTATTTAGTTTGAAAGCAAGAGAGTGAGCATGAACAGGGGAGGGGTGGGGGGTGGACAGAGGATCTGAAGCAGGTTCTGTGCTGATAGCAAAGAGCCCAAAGCAGGTCTCAAACCCACAAGTCATGAGATCATGACCTAAGCCGAAGTAGGACGTTTAATCTGTTGAGCCACCCAGGTGTCTCTCCTTCATGGTAAACACCCATAATGCCCAGGTTTCTTCTGGGTGGGACCCTATGCGGGAGGATGCTTGGTTCCTGAGCTGGACAGAGCTACTGGTGCAGAGCCCATTTGTTCACCTTCTCACTCTCCATCCTGTTCCCTAGAAACAAAGGATACATGGTTCCCTGACCATTTCTTCATTCAGTCCTTTATTCATTCATTTCATAAAGACATATGTACCTCCTGGGCATTTAAATGACTTTTTAAAAATGTTTTTATTTTATCTTGAGACAGAGATAGAGAGCGTGTGGGGGAGGGGCAGAGAGAGAGGGAGACACAGAATCTGAAACAGGCTCCAGGCTCTGAGCTATCAGCACAGAGCCCGGTGTGGGGCTCGAACCCATGAACCGTGAGATCATGACCTGAGCCAAAGTCGGATGCCTAACCGGCTGAGCCACCCAGGCACCCCTTAAATGACTTTTAGGGTGATTAAGAACTAGAACTCAGATAAGATCATGCCCCAAAGAGCTCCCAGTATAAAGGACAAGAGATAAATAGGGCCATAAGGTAAAGGGAAAAGGGGTGGGAGATGGGAAGCATGCCGGGATAGGGGCTGTCAGAAAAGACTTCTGGAAGAGTTCAAATTAGAACTGGTCTCTGAACTGGGGTGGGATTCCCCAGGGCAGTGGTAGCGAGGGCATTCCACCCGGAGAGCCTTTCATACAGGCAAAGCCCCCTGGGTATAGCTGAAGGCAGGAGAAGACTTGGTGGTTTCCTCTTACCACCTCTGTTCTGGGCGTGGCGGCATAGGAAGGGTATCAAAACTGTAGCTTCCTGTTGTCAGATTTCCAGTTGGGGGAAACACTGGCCTAACAACGTTCAGCAAATTGCATATTCACAATGAATCCTGTTGGCAGATCTCCCCAGTCCTGAACATCAGAGACGCCTCTGACAGCATAATTACCCTTCTCTGTGAGTTTTGCCAGTTGTCATTTTCCCAAGAGCTTCACTTAACAGTAGGCAAAGAAGCCAATCTGATGGGCTCCACACGGCACTTCCTTTGGTTTTCTCATCCTAGCCTCCTTTGCCTCCAAACCCCTGCCGGTTTGTGCCTGCCTCACCCACTCAGCTTTGGCCAGCACCACAGGGGGCATCTATTTCTCAGGATCAGGTCCAGCGCATTTTGGCTTCCTAGCAGGACCCAGCAGGAAGATGCTTTCTGGACACTAGAACATGGGGGCAGTTATCACAGGCCACCCATGGAAAAATGCAAATCTACTTGTTGATGAAACAGAGGAACCAAGGTCTTTGGAGTCAGAAAGAACTGGGTTCTGATTCTGCGTGAGACTCTGTAAAATGAGAATAATCTCCCAGAGGAGCTGGATTCAATGAATATGCCTGACATAGTGTCCCCATTCAGGAAGTTACCAAAAAATCTGTTCCCCATTTTCCTTCTCATGGGGGAGATTTTGTCTGATTTGTTTATGCCCCATTAATAGATTAATGATCACCTATCAACTTCACCTTCCTTCAGTACAGCTCCCACAATATTCTACCTCCTCAAAACCTCCTGGATCCATGCTACCTCATTAAATGAGAAAGACAAGTTGCAAAACACTTTATAGACACATGTATAGCAATATACACACAGCTCTCCCCACACCCTTCCTTTTTCATAGTGTTTAACTTCTAGAAGTTTTGGTAAGAGGGAACCCTTCACCCCCTACTTTATATGCTTCTTTATTGTTTGAAGTTTTCATAACACACATGTATGACTTTCATTTTAAACTAATCTTAGAAACAGCAACAAAAGCTCTCCTATGGTGGGAAAGGGATTGCCGACTAGAGGAAGTACAAATTCCATTTCCTTACACTGGGCCTGAGTCACTTACTTGGCTACAAAAACCAGAAATCCAACAAGCAGTGGCTTACACAAGAAGAGTTTATTTTTCTCACATAAAAAGAAGTTTGGAGATGGCCATTTGTTGAGGGTTCGATCATGACTTGTGAACATTCTCTTGGTCTTACCTTCATGGGTCCCAGCTGACTGTGGCCTGTTCTGGGCAACACATCATCATCTGGGTCTGCCAGAGAACGGGGAAGCGTACCAGCTGTGTCAGTCCCTTTCTATCAAGAAATAAAAACATCTCCAAGAAGTGTTTGCACCCCACTCATCCTCAGCAGACTTAACTCTTCAGTCTCTTTGGCCTAACCTCTATTTCTTGGAAAAAAAAAATATATAAAGACAAAAAGATAAAAAATTGAAAAGCAAAGAACTATTGAAAAATTGAAAAGCAAACCAACTATTTTTGGTTTTAGCCCCATTGTCACCTACTGCCCGGGGCTGGGAACACTGATGCCAGGAACGAGAGCCAAGTTAATGAAAAATTAGGGAAGGGACAATAGGTAGGTGACAGACTAGCTGCCAAAGGGCCTGATAGCCTCACTGCACAATTCCTAAGGTCACGAAACATTCTTCAGTATTGCACCTGGGCCCTGTACTCCAGCTGAAGGGGACAGCTGTGTGTCTATGACACACGCCCTTGGGAGGTCGAGGTAAAGGGGAAGAAGGCGCTCTCCTACTGCGAACATCATCACAGAGGGAAGCCCAAGCAAGCCACACACAGCCCCTTGACTCCAGGTGGCCCTGTAGCCAGCTCAGGCTCCTCTTGGGCTCTCATTTTTAATTGATGAGCTCCAATTTATTTATCATGAAGTGCAATGAAATGGCATAGTGTAGCCTTGTCCCATCAAAGCTGCTAACTCCCTGGATCCCTCCTGCAGCATTGTGACAAGTCCCACAAAGACAGGGAAAGATGAAACTTCTCCAAATACCCCATTGCTGACTGGTGGTGCAAGGGTAGGTGGCATGAGCAGATGGAGCAAAGTGAATTTGCTTTCTAAACAGGTAAGCTTGACCAAGGTGAGTTGCATGTAGACCCTGGGTTGCAGTTACCTGTGTGTATTCTCAACTTCTCTGCTAGACTATAGCTACTGGAGGTCAGGAGTTAGTTGAGCATCCTTAGAAAAGTTAGCTGGTTAACCGGATTGATTTGAGGAGCACCTCCTGCTTTGTGTGATCTGGGCGCCAGAGTCCATCCTGGCCAGTGCCGGGGCTTACGAGCTATGATATGGTCCCTGAGGAATAATAAAGGAAGCAACACCCTCAGAGCTCAACAGCGGGCAAGTAGACTCTTGGGCCATTCACTGTGAAATGGGACACGCCTCTGTCAAGGAGTTGAGAGCAGCTTCCTTTCACCTAACTGCTCCTGGGGCTTTTTCCTCTGGTGGGAAGGATGGTTTCCAAGAACCATCCAGGAAATGGCCATCAACCTGACCTTTCTTTAGCTCTGTCCTCTTCCATGGTCTAAGTTTATCATCTCCCCATGAACTTAATCTCACAGTTGTTAGAAGGGCTCTCACAGGCCATCCTGGCCAACCCCCTATTTGTCGTACAAAAGAGGAAAGTGGGATCAGAGGAGAGGAAGGATTTGAACAATGCGATCCTGAATCCAGTGCTCTGCCCACTGTAACTTGGAGCCTCTCATCCCTCTTCTCACACCAACTTCCTGGCTTCCTGAGTCCATGAAGTTGCTATGGAAAGAGGGAATAGCAGAAGTGCTCTGTCCTTAGATATGCCAGACCCTGTCAGGGTGCAGAGCTGCTGAGCACTGGGTGGTGACTGGATTGCACATGGGCAGAGCTGTGCTAAGGAGGCAGCAGGCAGAGGCCAAGGGATGCTGTTTCTATGGCAACTGTCATTCATCCCGGCTTGCCACATTGGGCATCCAGAGTTGAACAGGGCTGCTCCCAATGTATGGCACACTTTTTTGGTTTTGAGATACCTTTATCCCCACACATACCTGCACACACACATGTGTGAGCACACACATCCTTGTATTTTTTCCTCTCTACTTTTGCCCAGGAAAGAAGAGGTGTGGTTCCCAGTGGCACATTTCAGGCATGGTAGCACCTTCTCAGCCCCTGACAGTATCAGTAGCCTGGGGAAGGAGTATTGGGGGGAAGGAGAGAAGGCAAGGAAAGCAGCTAGTGTCATGGTACCTAGTGATCAGAGGAGTTCAGTGGCCATTGTGTCTACCAGTGTTCAAGAATGTAGTCACCTGGTGTTTCCGTTTCCTATTGCTACCTAACAGATTACTACAAACTGAGTGGCTCAAAATATCACAGATTTATATGTTTACGGTTCTGGAGGTCAGAAGTCTAATATGAATCACACTGTGCTAAAATCAGGGTGTTGTCAGGAGTGTATTTCTTCTGGAGGCTGTAGGGATAGTCCATTTCCTTGCCTTTTCTACCGTCCAGGCTCTGGCTCATGGCCCCTCCTCCATCTTCAAATCCAGCATCATTGCCTCTTCAAATCCCTGCTCTTGCTCATCTTCTCACATCTCTTCCTCTGACTCTTTCAAGAATGCTTGTGATTGCCTCGGGTTCATCTGGATAATCCAGAAATAATTTTCCCATCTTAACATCCTAAGCTTAATCACATCTGCAGTGTCCCTTTTGCCATTTAAAAGAACATATTTGAAGCATTCAGGAATTAGGATGTAGACACCTTTGGAGACAGCATTTTCCTGCCCACTCCATCCAGTTTCTGTAATGTGGGTCCTCAATAACCTGTTTTTGTAAGAGTAATAAATTTCCCACATACTCAGTACCTAATATGTGATAAGCGCTCTGCTAAATTTTTACACTTGTTAGTTCAGTTAGTCCTCACTAACTGCAAGAATGGTATAATTATCCTAATTTACACATGAAGAAGTTGGACATGAGAAGTCAGTGAGTTGGCTCATTGAGTTTAGCTTAGGGAGGCAGAGGAAGGAATGGCCTCGAGTGTATGTGAATGCTTTCCACTGTGTTACCCCAAAATTCTCCCAGCACTTTAGACCAACTGTGGCTGGTAAGCACTGTTTCCTTTCCACACAAGTCAGAAGTGGGGGTGGATGTGAAGAGCACCTGATGGTCTGGCAGAAGGGAGAGAACAGTGGACACCCGCTGTGTGAGCGCACTGTGCTGGTGTCCAACCAAGCTGTTCTGCTGACGGAACGGTGCCATCACCCCAGTTTGATGGAGTCACCCACCGATGCCTGAAGGGGTTGAGTAACTTCCTCAGAGTGAAACAACTAATAAGTCACAGACCTGGAATTGGATCCAGGCTTCTCTGAATCCAGGATTCATGTCTGTTCCTCTTCTTTCAGTGTATCCTACTAGTTGCCCATATGGCAGTGAGTTGGGCATAGGCAGAAGGTAACCAAGGTCTGTCTTCTCAGAATGCTAAATTTACTTGAAGATTGAAGGGTGGTTGAGTAAGGTAACTGTAAATTAATCGTAAACATGTTTCAAATTTTTCCAGCTTTATTAAGGTTAATTGATCTATGAAAAAAATCCACACACATTTAATGTATATAATATATACAGTTTTACAAGTTTGAGCATAAACACACAGCCATCACTACAGTCAAGGTAGTAAACGTTTCAACCATCTCCAAGATTTCATTGAGTCCCTTTGCTATTGTTTTTGTGTGTATGTGTGTGACATGACATCCACCCACCTTAACAAGCGTTTGATTGCACAATACCATACTGTTAACTATAGGCACTATGTCGTAAGCACATCTCTAGAACTTATTCGTCTTGTGTAACAGCAACTTTATGCTCCTTGAACTCCATTACTCCTTCTCCCATTCCTTACAACCACGATTCTAGTTTCTTCTTCCAGAAGAAATTTGACTATTTTAAGTATCTCATATAAGTGAAATCACGCAGTGTTTGTCCTTTTGTGACTCACTTATTTTGCTTAGCATAATGTCCTCCAGATCTATCCATGTTGTCACACAGGTAGGCTTTCTGACTTTTGGGATGACGAATAACATTCCATTGCATTTATATACCACATTTTCTTTATCCGTTCACCTGTCAATGGACCCTAGGGTTGTTGCATGGTTCAGTTTGTAAAGGAAGACATTTTAGAGAGCATAATGCAAATTTCAAGTAAATGTTAAATAAAATGTGAAATTACAGCTCAGGAGCTGTAAGCCTCCTGAGGCCCCAGGTCTTCTCCACTCTTTGAGCATCTGATAGAAGCATTGGGCCATGGAACTTGATGTATTCAATCAGGCCAACTCTCTCATATTTGCCTTTTTAGAAAAGGTTCCTTCTTGGCAAGGAAGTAGAGTAACCAGGTCAGAAACTGTACTACAACACCCTGTCCTGACTCCCACCTGGTGGTCCTTTTACTGCATTGGCTGCCTCCCTGGCTGTGCGTCCCCCCACCTGAAAAATGAGGTAATTCATTCACTCACAGAATGAAAATTTGTCGGGCCCCTACTGTGACCAGGAACTGTATACGACATCAGGGAGTCAATGATGGATTAGTCTTAGTTTTAAAAAATTTAAAAATTAGATGCAGCCCCTACCCTCAAGGTCCCAGGGGTGTTACAGGTCCATCTTAAGTGATTACAATAGCGCGGCTAGTGCCATGTTGGAGTCACGTTCACGGAGTTAACAGCATGGAGGAAGGGCACTCAACTTAACTTTGAGGTCAAGCTTCCTTCCTGAGCTGAGTCCCCAAGGACATGTAGGAAAATGCCAGGGGCATTTAGAAAGCATTAGAGTAGAAGCTTTCTGTGTAATGGGGAGAACATGAAGGTAAGAAACTACCTGCTGTACATTGCACGGGGCGAGGGTGCGTTGGGAAGCACAAAGTTTGTTTGGCTAGAGCTTGACGTGTGAGGTCAGGCAGGAAGGACTCCACTGTATGAATGAGATAACCCTGGAGACGTGAACAGGGCCCCTCTTCTGGAGGTTCTATTCTCCAGGAAGTGATGAAAAGCTAAAGAAATAAGGACGACTCCATGTCATTTTTATTTTTAAGTAGCTCCTTCTGGCAGCCGTGTGGACAATGGGTTGGCAAAATGAGAGAAGCAGGCTCGAGGCAGGAAGGCTGGCCAGTAGGCGCCCGCTAGGTGGTCCGGGTGGGAAATGAGAGTTAGCTGTGCCTCTTCCCTGGGGAGGGTTTGCCTTTTGTGGAAGGTTTGCTGGGGCGGAGGACTATCACTTTCCTCATCCACAGATCAAGCCCCTAATTAAAATGGAGGGGCCACTGAAGAATGCAATCATCTCTGCTCCCCTGGGAAAGTGGGTGGGTAGATGAGAAGTATGCTAGTTGATTACATTATCTTTTGAGGGGGAAAAAGTTCACACCCACCACTGTGTTTTATCTAGTGACTTTACAAATAGGTTCCAAGGCTCAGATATCAAAGAGGGTGTATAGTAAAAAAAATAGCAAAGTTCACACAATCTCCACTCACTTGTGTAAAAAAAAAGCACAGAGGAACCCCTAATAAATTCAGGGGGAAAAATGAGTAGAGTGAAACCTCTCCATTTAAAACTCACTGGGAAAGGCTTATTTGAATGGTACATCATTTCTAAGGGATGCAATTATAATCTCACATCTAAGCATAATAAAATAAGAGCATAATTGTGTAATCAAATGCTAATGAGTAGAATAAGGCAATAATAAAATCATAATAGACTTGTGTTACATAATGGTGAGTCATGAGCACCCTGGTCATTTTGATATACGAGAATAAAGCTGATGAAGTACAGCTTTCTTAAAACAATAGCCAGCATCTCACTTAACAGGGAATCTCACTGAACATGCAGCCCCATGAAATCCAGTTTAGACTGGATTCTTCTGGAAAGCTGGGAAGACCTTGAATGGTCAGAATAGGAGAGGGTAATTTGAGTAGGTGAGGTTTCCCTCATGTTCTTCATACTGCTCAATTCTACTGGGTCCTTTCCTTGCCCCTTCCCTGGTAGGGGGCCCCACCCATGTCAGAAGCCAAAGCCAGGGGTCTCCCAAAGCATTCAGCCTTCTCCCTCCTCATCTCCTAATCTAGTACCAATCTTACCTTTACACATGGATAGGAAAATTGTCACTGAATCCTAGTAATTCATAGTTAAAGTATTTTAAAACAACCATTTGCCACAATCAAGTAAGATTTTCCCTCCAGGAGTTTAAGGATAGTTTAGCATTAGAAAAACTATAGGGGCACCTGGGTGGCTCAGTCAGTTAAGCATCTGACTCTTGATTTTTGCTCAGGTCATGATCTCATAGTTGGTGAGTTTGAGCCCTGCATTGGGCTTTGTGCTAACAGTGAAGAGCCTGCTTAGGATTCTCTCTCTCCCCTTCTCTGTCCCTCCCCTGCTCAAGCTCTCTTTCTCTCTCTTCCTCTGTCTCTCTCTGTCTCTCTCTGTCTCTCTCTCTCTCTCAAAATAAATAAACTTAAAACAAAGAAAAGACTATAAATACTTCATAATTGAATTATGCTAATATTTTAAGCATGCAGTCATTTGGATAAATGCATTTAAAAGTGACAGCATCCTCTAAAAGAAAAAAATTTTAATATCTAATAATGGGAAAAAATTTTAATTTGAGGAAGGTTTGCCATCTTAAACCTATATTGACATCACCATCCTTAAACTAAATATCTATTAAAATCAAGACTGAGGAAAGGGCACTCTTGATCTTTGACCACTATTATTTAATTTTGCTAGAGAAATTCTCCTTCATCCACTAAGGTAGGAAATTAGCACTTAGTATCAGAAATTGAGATTTCATTATTGAAGGACCATGAATGCCCTCAAAATCTATGAGAACCAACAGAAAAAAAATAGGTTAATAATGATTAATTTTAAATGGTTAGATATAAGTTAAATATACAAATCATTACCTTTCCTATATACCATCAATAATTAATCAGAAAACATATTAGAAAAAGATAACACTTATTGTAGCAATAAAATAAAGTACCTAGAAGTAACCTTTAGAAAAAAATGTGGGACTTGTATAAAAACTTTATTGAGGGATGTGAAAGAAGGTGAAAGTAAATGGAAACACAGTGTTCCTGGATAACAAAATTACATATTATAGTGACATCGATTATTCTGTAATTAATTTTAAGTGTAATTAAATATCAATTTTAGATTTTTCTGAAGTCCCTTTGGACGAATAAATACTTGAGAATAGCTGACTATTAAGTAAAAGTCATATTTGCTCTTTCAGATATGAAAACATGTTTTATAGCTTCAGTAATTAAAGCAGTTTGGCCCTGGGGCAAGTGCCACCACAGAGAAATGCCTGAACAAGTAGTTGGAAGCCCCCAGCATTTATAAAAATATAGTTTGTGATCAGATGCCCTTATTGACTGATGGTTATGGGGACAGCTGGTTGGTTTTGTTTTTTGGGTTTTATTTTTTTGTGGGGAGAGAGTGGAAAATCAAGAGCAGATCCCTCTCTTGCACTAGACACTAAGTAAATTCCAGATAAGTTAAGGTGGTGCTTCTTTAAACTAAATAATAAAAAAATGGTAAGGGAAGAGAAGTGGCTGTTAACCCATTGTCTGAGTGTGGGTGATTTCGAAGCATGAAAGTGGTAGGGACATACTATTGGATCTGTAGTTTGACCATATACAAACTAAAGGTAGTGTAGATCCAAAACACCACAGGACAAGTTGAAGCCAAGGGCCAACTAGAATTCTCCTGAACAAATACCATGCGGCAAATTAGCAGAAGGATGAAAGGACCCGATTAGTCATACCAATTTCTTCAATGCGACCCCTGGGCAAGGAAGAGCTCAAGTCTCCCAGACTTGTTTCTGGGTTAAGGCCAGAGATGATTTTGGCTGATAGATATCAGACCCGGGGCTTTTAGGGAGATGGACACAGACAGCCACAGGCTAGCTACTGGGCTGCAGTTTATGAACTGGGTAAACTTGGATTGGTTACTTCCCCTTCCCGTGTGTTCTGTGTCATGTGGAGAATGACAAATGTGGAAAGCAGAAGAGTGCCCTCCCCCAAAGATGTCCGTCAGCATCTAATGGCGAGAGCCTGTGAAAATGCTACATTATGTAGCAAAGGGGAATTTCAAAAGTCACAGATGGAACTAAGGTGACTTATGGATTGACTTTCAAGTAGGGGGCAGCCATGGACTATCCAGATGGGCCCAATGTAATCACAGGCAGCCTCAGAAGTGGAAGAGAAGGACCTAGAGATGCCATGTGGAAAGGGCTCCACCAGCCATCACCAGCTTTGAAGATGGAGGAAGTGGAATGTTGGCTTGCCAACACCTTGAAATTATCCCAGGAGACCCATGTTAGACTTCAGACCTCTGGAAGTGCAAGACAATACATCTGTATTATTTTAAGCCAACAAATTTGAGGGAGTGTGGTACAGCAGCAATAGGAAACTACTACAACAAATAATATTCAAATGTAGAGTTGACATTATTAAATAAGAACACTTCTGTGAAGTGTCTACTATGGTGGTTGGCACCCAGGTGCTCAATTAAAAATACCCTGGTTACCATAACAGTAGCAGCTATAATGGGACTGCGTAGCGGAAGACAGGTTTCCTGAAAAGTCTCGACTCCTTGACTTGCAAACATGAAGCGATTTGTTTTTCTTGTAACTCCACACAGTCACCAAGCTGTGGCGAACTACCGTGAAGTGTGCAGTGGTTGCTCTGACGGCATCTTGGCAAGACTCCCTAAGTTTGCAGTCACTTTCGGTTATTAAAACGGGCTCGTTTCAGCCCTTTAAGATTCAGTCCCATTTATTTGATGAAATTCCGTCTCCTGCTCAAGTCAGAGCTCCCCTTGCCTCCCCAGCACAGGCTGACTTCTCTGTGGCTGCAGCTTCTAAGGACGTGGGTGGGAGGCGTCAATGACCAGCTCTTGGCACACCACCCCTCCATCCTCCGCTCCTGGCCACTCCACTCCCCCTGTGTGTTGGGCTAAGGAGAAAGGAAGAAAAGGGAGCCATCTCCTTACAGAACGAGGAAAGTTACAGTCCTCTTGTGGCTGATCATCTAAGTTAGCTCACTGTCTCGGGGATCCTGAGGGCTGGATTCCAATGTGCCCCATCAATAGGAAGGAGGCTTCTAGCAACACTGTCTAATATCTGCTGCCCCTTGGGAGCTGTGGATTTTATGTTGCATTCCTTCCTGGACACAAAGTGTACTCCCCCTCAGGCATGTCCCCTACCCAACTCCCAGCCAATGGTCACATACAGGACCCATCGTCCACTCTACTTAACTTGGAAGTGGAAGGGTCCTAGAATGGGAGCATCGAGCCGAGGCATCATTCACCACATCACTTCCAGTCCAAACTCCAGTTCACTTCCACAGTCAGAGCACCCAGGGGCCACTAACAAGTGCTCACACAGCGGCCATCTATGGAACGAAAGGCCAACCTTTCCCTCTTATACTTGGCAGTAATTCCCTTGGAGCCTCTTTGCCTGTGGGTAGGGGAACCACTCACCCACCCACCCCCTTCCTGCATGGGAGGGAAGGGACAGGTTTTCTCAGCTGGCCTGGAGACCATGGTTGGCTGCAAGACTGGCTCTGGAATTAGCACTTTGTGTGTGTGTGTGTGTGTGTGTGTATTATTGTTGTTGTTTGTTTATTTTTTAATTTTTGGAGGGCAGAGAGAAAGAGAGGGAGATGCAGAATCTGAAGCAGGCTCCAGGCTCCAAACTGTCAGCACAGAGCCCAAGGAACTGTGAGATCATGACCTGAGCTGAAGTCAGATTCTTAACCGACTGAGCCACCCAGGCGTCCCTGGAGTTAGCACCTTGTAATCAATCCCACCAGCATACGGCTGACCCCAACTGCCGGCTGCTCTGTGGAGCTAGAATGAGGGGTCCTTAATGCCTTTGATTCCCAGTTTGGGGCATTTGCCCTAATTCCAGGACAGAAGCTTCACTAGGATTCATAGAAGAGGCTTTGGAAAGAGTCATGAATTTATTCACTTGAAGAAGGATTATAGGACTCATTAGCCAGCCCGGCTTCCAATTGGGTCTGAGCCCTGCAAGGGCCCACTGGGTCCAGCACGCCTACCGCACGGATGTAGTAAGGCCCGAGAAGGGTTTTTAGCAGCAATTAAAGCAATAAAGGATGATTTTGTCCCAGGCCTACTCTTCCTGGCCTATCTGAGCAGTCCCACCCTCATTTCAACAATGCTGCATCCAACCAGCTGCATGGACAGCGTGCAAACCCGGGCCCACGCATCTCCAAACTTGGCCCACTTCCCCACACCACTGCTGTGTGGTGGCCTCAGGGCTGCTCCAGGAGGTTAGAGGAGCAAACCACACACATGCACCCATATTTACATGCAGACAGACCTGAGATTGCTTCTAGGGCCTATTCAATTGTTCATTCTTTCAAGGAGGCACCTATCGTGTGCTCTGGTCTGATCTTTGATGGATACAAAGGCAGGCAAGAGATGGCCTTTCTCCCTGGTAGTGTACCCCAATCTGCAGGGCAGACACAGACACATCGCTCTTAAATAAGACCCTGATAGGATAAAATTCCCTAAGAGAAATATAAATAGAAGGTTAAGAAAGCACAGGTCCAGGAGAGAGATTCGAACCTGTACCGTAAGCATAATCGATTGTGAGATGTTGAGACAGCAGCCACATCTTAACCTCTTTCTGTATCCATCTGGGTCTGGCCCTGTGTCCGACACATATTGGATATCTAACATCTGTTTATCCATTTAGCAATGGAAGCATATGAAGATATGAATGAAAACAAATAATTGTGTCTGTCTGGTGTGTAGCACGGGGAGGAGGGGGTTGTGAGGAGAAAGTGGTCCCCATTTTGAGAGTCCTTGAATGCCAGGTTCAGGAGGCTACACTGTTTCATCCGGGCACAAAGGGGCAGGAAAAATGCTGAACAGAAAAGTGACATGAAACTAGCTTTTTAGGAAAGTCCCTATCAGTGCCATAGGTGGTGATGAAAAGCAGGTGTAGGGAAGTCGTTTTCTTCCACGGGGAGAAGATTTGTAAGGACTGCAGTCATCCAAGTGTTCAGATGTGGTTTCCGTTTGCTATACCTCCTTTTAATTGGCGTGAAAAGAGAAATTCAAAGTTCCGTAGCGCCTCCCACAGGCTGCCCTTCTCTGGGGCGCGGGAGAGATCTTCCCCCCTATGCCCAAGGTCCTTCTTTGAGTTGACAAGGGTCAGCCAGAGAAGGCACTTCAGTAGAAGATGGAGAGGAGTGTAAATAAGAGGAGTGTATAATATATACAATATTTATTTTAAAAATCATTTTGACACCAGCTGTCTGTCCAGAGCAGGTATTGTTGGTGGATGTAGTTCACAGCGGCAGTGGAATTTATCAAAAATATCGATGGCTGAAAGGGACCAGACCAAGGCCCTTTGCCTGCCTACCAGCGCAGGGCAGCTGAATGGTAGGCAGGCACAGATCTCTAAGAAAATGGACCAGCTACTTTGAAGGCTAAAGATTGTTTCTGTATAACGTACAGAGTTTAGAGATTTTAAAACAGACCTTCGCTGGCAGGCCATCCCCAGACCTGAACAGGAGGCTCGGCGTCCTGCCTGGTGCTCAGCCCGGCCAGCTCAGGAGCCAACTGTCTCCGCCACTGGCTTCCAGCCCTTCCCTGGCACCCTCCACCCTCGTTCTGTCCCCAGCCCCACCTGCTTTCTTCCCTGTCTCCCCCAGGGTCACAGAGCCTCCGCTCTTTCTCGTCTGTATTTCAAAACTCCTGGTTTCCACTAGACAAAAATAATGCCTGCCTTCAACATGGGGCTCAGAGCCAGGCAAAGCTGTGTCGTCCCCACCTGTCTCCCGTCTCTTCATTTCTCTGGGTCTCCACCTGCCCTTCCACTCTCCTGGGCACCCAGCCTCCTCCCTCCCCTGAGTCTTCACCCACTCCGCAGGCTGGGTTTTCAGGCTGTTATTAGGTTCCTTCCTGCTCAGGGTGGTTTAGCGAAAGGCTCCGAAAAGGACAGAGCTAGAACCCGATCCCAGAGCATTATTAGCCTTTGGGTCTTGGGCAGGTCACCAAACTCTCCACTCCTTCCATGACCTGGAACACCAACACCCCCTCTCAGAGTCGGCTGGAAGATGCAGTGAGATGCTGACATAAAGCGTCTACCCGAGGATGTGCACACGAATTGGAGCCTTTTCACTTCACTCAGGAAAGGCCTTTTGGGCCACTGCTACCGAGACCTAGGCTGGGGTGGTTTCTCCAGAAGGAAGGTCTATTTATCCAGAGCTTCGAGGCTCACAGCTCTGTGAGAAAGAGAGATGGCTGTTCACACTCCAGAAGTCTGATCAGTTGGGCAGACATAAATAAGCAAACGGACGCTCCGAGTTCTTGGATAGGAAGACTCAGAACTGCAGAGATGCCAGCTCTCCCTAAATAATGTAGCAGCTCCAAGCAATCGCGATCAAAAGCTCACTGAGTTTTGCTTTGTCTGGTTGTTTTGCAACTTGACCTAATTATCTGGAAGTTCCTTTGGGAGAATATATGTTCACTAATAATGAAAAGAAGAAGGAAGGGGGTGCTTGGCACCTATGAAAGTGTTTGATAAGCTTGCAATGATGAAGGCGCTGTGCCCTTGATGTAGAATGGACTGACTGACAGCCACAGAGAGAGAATGACGGGCTCACATGCCAGACCCAGCCTATATGTGGCATGAGCGCAGCCTCTCACATCAGCAAGGAGACATGGGCCCTTCGTGAAATCCTGGGTAGCCACCAGAGTCACAGAATAAATGGGACCATTCCAAGAGAAATGAGAGAGCTAGAGAGAGAGATTGAATCTGAAGGAAACAGAGAGAATAGCTTGAATCTCAGGGTGGGGAAGCCTTTCAGTGACACCCACACCAGAAGACAATTAGGAAAACACCGACAGACTTCACCTAAAAACGTAGACCTCCTTAGCAGAGAAAAGAAGTAAACAAAACAAAACAATTATAATCAAGCTTGCTTATGATTTTCCCAAAGGGATTACAAAAGCTATATACAAAAAACATACACAGCCTCACTGGAAATCAGGGAAATGCCAAGGCACTTTTTCTTCTATCAGAGGAGGGAGTGGGGAAAGTGCTGGTGCCCAGCACTGCCTGCGGTGCTGGGGAAATCAGCACTCCGACCAGCTGTTGGAATGTCACTGGACACCATGCATCAAAGTTAAGATTTGCATATTCTTTTACCAACAATCCATTGTGTGTGTGTGTGCACAGAACTGCACAGAGGCACTTACATAAACAATGACCAGAGGGAAGGAAAGGCTTTTTGTGGTTACGATTTACTGCCGTATCCTGAATGCATGAAGCATAGTCATTGTTCAGTAACTACTTGTTGAATCAGTGAAAGATCGTCTAGAACAATGTTCACTGTAGTGGCTCTCTCTGAGTGGTAGGTGTTGGATAAGAACTCCTTATCACTATGTTTTAATTTGTTTTATAAATGTGTTTTATCTTTGGAGTCAGAAAAAAATTGCTGTTTTCATTAGATGAGAATGAAAGTACCTTAAAAATATCAACAATGAATCCTCAGTATCCATTGAATAGGTCACTGTTTGGAGAAGAATTATGAGAGAAATTTAGAAATCAGCATGTAAACTATGTCTCTTGGTTAATTTAATATTACAGTAAGAAAAGAGCTGCTTTTGAGAGACCTGTTAGCAGCCGGGGGAGCGCGGAGGCAGTTATCTTCCCCCATTGTCAGCCAAGAGAGATTTATTGAGTATTGTGTTCCAGGCATGACCATTCTCTCAAGGACCTCATAGCAGAGTTGAGGACAGGTGTACAAACAGATCGTGACAGTGATGAGTAGTAAGTGTCCTGAACACATGGACACAGGCAGGGTTTAGGTATGGGAACATGTGGGGTTCAAAGGAAAGAGTAGTCAAGGAGGACAGCTCAGAGGAGGTGACCCATGATTTGAGTGACAAAGGCTTAATGGGAGCTAACAAGGAGTAAGAGAGGAAAAACCATATTCCTGGCCGAGAGAAAAGTGTGGACAAAGCATGAAAGAGCACTTTGGAAGGATTTCCAGTGGATCTGTACAGGCGCAGAGTACCCGAGGTGTGGGTTGGGAAATGAAGCTGGAGAGATTTGCAGGCCCCGAGTGGTCCGGAAGGGACTCCAGTGACTGGCTAAGAGCGTGGCTGTAATCATGGGTTGTGGGAACCTGTGGTGGGGAGGGTGTCAAAGAACTTTCAGCAGGTAGGGATGCCTGGGTAGCTCAGTCGGTTAAGCAACTGACTCCTGATCTCAGCTCAGGTCATCGTCTAGCACTTGTTGGATCAAGCCCCGAATCGGGCTCCGTGTCAGGCGTGGAGCCTGCTTGGGATTCTCTCTCTCCCACTGCCCCTACCCCACTCTCTCTCAAAAAAACAAAAATGAAAGGGTTAGATCTGCATATGTACTGGCTCGTTCTAATGCAGTGTGGAGGCAGCACTCCTCAGGGCAGCTTCTGGGTGTGACTGTGTGGCGCTTGGACCCCGGGCGAGAAGGGCCCTGCACCTGCTTCAATGCTCTGCCTTTGCCGTCCTGAAATTCTTAATTTTTAAACAAGGGGCCCACATTTGCATTTTGCACTGAGCCCCACAAACTGTGCAGGGAGTCCTGGCAAGGCCAGAGGCTGGCTTTGTACTGCGGTTAACCGGGAGAGAGGGCAGTTTTCCTTCTCTCTCTCACTCTCCCAGCCTTTGTTGGGGGCCTTTTCAACACGTCATCCAGGGAAGAAGAAACAAGTAAAATGAGAATGTGTGGCATCGCCCAGGGCAGGGAAGATGCCCTACAACTTACGGGTGGGAAAGGTGAGTCTCAGGCAAAAACTTCCCAGCCCCTTGACCTCCCTCCTACACCCTCATTTTGCTTCTGCTTGGAAATTAAGGTTAGCGGAGCAAGAACAAGGCTAGGTGCTGGAGAGGAGCAAGATGCTTTGTGTATTTGTGTATTTGGTTTTGTTTTGCTGGAAGCACAACTATCACAGAGGAGAAGATGGGGACCTCCCCGCTGGACATCACTGGGCTCCAGCCGCCCGCCCTGTGACCTAGTCTGCTCCCACACCAGCCTGGGCCCTGCTGCAGGAAGGTGCTACTTTGGCTTGGCTCTGCCTCAAACGCGCACACACACACACACACACACACACACACGTGTGCATGCAGCTCTGGGCACAGGAGGGTTTGTTTTTGTCACAAGAGGGTTTCCTTCCACACATCTCGGCGTGCACCAGCTGCTTAGCAACACGCCGTTGGGCAGAGCAACGTGCGTCTCTGGCTCTGCAACCACACGTGTCCCTCGGGTGGGGCAGGGTCCACGGGAGGGACCCAAGCTGAAGAGCACGTGTGCGGCCACCAGAAGGACACTCCAGAGACTGCACGGTCGGGGCTCCGCTACTGTGCCGGGAATCTCCGAGGTCTGCTGGGAGCGATGCTCTAGAAAACAGAATCACAACAGAAAGTGCAGAGAAGCTTCAGGGATGGCTGATGACAGGCGGCAGGCAAAAGGGAAAAACCAGAAGCACCTGCTGATGGGATTTGCCGCGGCAGGATCTGGGTTCCGGTCACCATGATGGCTGCCCTAAACTTCTGCGCTGTTTGCAGTTCTTGCCTTTGGAGCCGAAGGTCACAATCCCCTCCCCAGGGAGTCCTGCCTCAGGTATAGAAGCAAGACAAAAGGGATCAGCAATGGGGCTCAGCAGGTGGGCTTCCTAGGCATTTACTGTGTGACCTTCAGAAGATTACTTAACCTCTCTGTGCCTCAGTTTCCCCATCTATGAGCCCTACCTCATAGAACTGTCTTGAGAATTAAGTTAAAACAGGTAAAAGAACTTAAAACAATGTCTAGCACATGGGCACAGCCAACACACGGTAAATGACACTTCTCCAGGATAAAAGTACTTTGTTGTCAGAGATGGCAGAAACGATAGACTCCAAAACATAGAAATACATGATCTTTGGACACCTGGGTGGTTCAGTCAGTTAGGCGTCTGATTCTTTATTTTAGCTCAGGTCATGATCTCACAGTTTTTGAGTTTGCTTCCCTCATCGGATTCTGCGCCAACAGCACGGAGCCTCCTTGGGAGCCTACTTGGGATTTTGTCTCCCTCTCTCTCTGCCCCTCCCCCACTTGCTTTCTAGCTTTCTCAAAACAAGTAAAAGTAAACTTAAAAAAAGTATATTTTAAGAAAAGTAACCCATGATCATGAGGGCGGGAAGAGATAGAAGCTACCATGTTTAAGTGTCTTCTAAGTATCTGGCATTGAACAAATGCTTTATGTCAGTTACTGCGTAGATCATTCGTGGGCTTGGTCTTTGCATACCCGTGAAAACTGAGGCTCAGAAACAAAGTGCCCAGCTCAAGGCCACACGGCCACTTTGGAAGTGCAGCTAGGGCTTGATGCGGTCATTAGGGCTCCAAGAGCCCTCACTCATTTCTCTAAGCCAAGCCACCTCTCCTGTTGCTTCTCAGAGAAGAAAAATACACTGATTTCTCTTCAGGGGTCAGGACTTGCTAGAGAGAGCTCCTCCTCAGATAACATTCCAGAAATAGTGTACAAAGTCAGTGTGATGACTGGCACTCCCTGGTACATGGTACCCGGGAAGGGGAAATACCAGCCAAGATTCTAGAAGCATGCAAGATGTCTCCAAGATATGGAGGCATTAGACACCTGGATTTGGAATGGAAGCGTGGGTTTGTGCAACCGTTCTGAGCTCTACACATAAGCAGGACGCCCAGAGCAGCCCCTCACTGGCCTATAAGCTTGATGCATCCAAGAACAGGAAGAAAATTAGTGTCTAGACCTGAGAGGTTACAGCCTGTTCTCAGAGACAGCTTTCCTGATGACACATAACCTGCTTCCCTGACCAAGTGGACACTTGCTCTGTGACATGCATCTTCCTGAAGTTCATTTATAGCGAGGGCCTCAACACCCATTTGCCCTGTCCATGCTGTCCGGGGCTGTGGGGTTGCATAGCGGCTGAGCCTACGTGGGGACTGAGACGTGCCATAAGTAGGACACACACACACCAAAGTCAAAGACGTGGCCCACAGAAATACAAAATATTTCATTAATCACTTCAATATTGATTACATGCTTAAATGATACAATTTGATGTGTTTGAATATAGTGGAATAAATAAAATATGTTAGGGTTAATTTTACTTGTCCTTCTTAACTTTTTTCATAGTTACTAGAAAATTTCAGATAATGGATGTGGCTCACAGTGTCTCTTTATGGGTCAAGGCTCCTCTTGAAGGGATCATAATAGGCCGTGTCCCCAGAGAGTCCTTTAGCTGTCCTAAAGCAGCAGCCTTTCTTTACGATGGGATCACAGAAAAGTCAGACCTGGAATGAGGAGCCTTGAGCCATTTTTGTTCCATCTCCTGATTGGCAGACACAGAAACCGAGGCACTGAGAGGAGAAACATTTCTGGTGCTCCAGTGTCATCCGCAGACCCCAACCCTGACCGGAGCCCCCCTCCCATTCCCTGGGCTAGGGCTGGCTGACCCAGCCCTTTTCAGCACCTCCTGCCCTTCCCTGCCCTCCCCTCCCCCTGCGCCCCCCTACCCCCCCTCTAGGGAAGGCCCCGAGGACTGTCTTCAGGGAGTCTCAGCATCTTTATTCATGAGCCTGGTGGAGGGCAGCCCTGGGAGCTTGTGGGCAGGCTGCTGTCTGCTTTCCCTGCAGAGATAAATCTGGAAATGTGGGAGGAGAGTTTCCCGGGCAGAGCCAGGGCTCCTGCCGTGTCTGATGCAGACACAACGGCTGCCCAAGGCTGCTTGGGGCTCAAAGCAGCAGAGTCACCTCAGCCCCCCTAGATCGGTGCCCCCTCCAGCCTCCCATCCCCCACTCGGCAGAAGCTCCCTGGGCAGGCTCAGCAGATCCGCTGGGCATCTTCCCACGCTGGCTCTTGGTTTCTGTTCCCCACGCCCCCCATAGGCTGCCCCCTGACACCCCACAAACCCACGGGTGCCTACTTACCTCCCGCCACCTTCGGGACCCTGCTCAAGCCCTTCTTCCTCCAGCATACCCCCCTCCCCTCCCCAGGCCCAAATCCTACATGCCTGGTGTCTACATTGTTGCTTCGTGTGGTCTGTGGGCCGCCAGCTTCTGCATCACGAGGGAGGGTGTTAGATATGCAGACACCATGGGCTCCATCCCAATCCTGCTGAATCAGAATCTACATTTTAACAAGACCACCCAGAGATTCACTAGCCTGGACGTGGAGCCTGGCTCACACCAGGGAGAGCAGGACACCGTCCGCTTATCTCTGTACCCACCACAGCGCCCAGCACAGTGCTGAGCTTACAAGGGATACTCTGAACACAGACAGAAGGCCCTTCTTTGGGTCCTCACTGTCGATGTGGCATTTTTTTTTTCACCCTGAAGAGTGCTGAGTGGTTAAGTCAAGAAAGTCTGCGATCCCTAAGCAATCTCTGAGCATCGTGGCCCATCGGGAGCTTCAGAAGCAATGTGGCACCTCACGTGCCCAGTTTCTTTGCTGCATCTGTCTGGCTTAGTGGATGCAGATGGCCTAGTGCTGGTATGTGGGGAGAGTCAGAGGCAGGCTGGGGCTTGGTGTCTGCGCCCATGTGTTAGATCAGAGACGTGCAGCTCAGTGGCTATGTAGAACCTCTAGAGCCAAACGAATTCAAATTCTGCCACGAACTATTATGTGATCTTGGACAAACTAACATAATATCCCTGTGTTACATACCCATCTATGTAACGGGGCTGGTAGCGGTACCTACGTCAGAGGGTTGTTAGAGGAATACATTGTTAAATGTTGAGAGTGTGCTAAACCACGCCTGGCACATAGTAAGGGCTTTAACAGTTTGATTAAATCAGCATCTTTTGTCAAGTATGATGTTGACAGTGTGCAGATTTAGAATCATAGGAGTTAATAGAATGCTTAGGGTTCACAGAGAACAGACTCCCTCATTCCACACAGGAGGGTACATCCCTCTCCCAATGTCAGATGGCCAATATGAGGCACAGTGGGAACTTGGACTCTGACTCTGTCGTCTACACTGGGGTCACGCCCTGGAGGACATGCGCAGAAAGAAGAGTAGTTCTAGGTCTGGCTCGGAAGCCCAGGCTGCCCACTGCTGTGGCTCTAGTCCTTTGTCCTTGTTAGGGTAGGAGGATTCTAGTGGTGGCCTCTACTGGCAGGGCCTCCAGAGATTTCCCCTGTGCCCTAAAATCTAATCTCTGCATCAGTCCTTCTAGACCATGGAATCCAGAATCAGATCACATTTGCCTGGGAGACGGGGGGGAACACCCCACGGAGAGGAAAATCAGGAGCAGACGTTTGGGCAGAGAGACAGCAGAGGAGGGATCCTCCCAGGAAACAGAGTCAAAGGCTGACTCACCCCATGTTCTGAGGCTCTGCAGGGATGATAAGAAATGGGGGGTCCGGTGCCTGGGCTTGGCCACCCTTTTGTGGGTGTTATGTTCCTGCTGTGTGAGCCCATGAGTTCTGGCTCCTGGCACGTCTCTCGATCTTTCCAAATGAGCCTTCGCGTGTCCCTCAGCCAGGTTGGAACCTCTAGGAGGCTGAGGTACACAGGACTCCCTCCTGGAGTCAGGCCTCTAGGGCCCGGCACGATTGGATAGTACAGCGCTGACAGTGTTCTGCAGAGATCTGCTGTGATGGTCTGGGCTTTTCATTCTGCCAAGGGGCTGGGGTGCTGCTGGGGTGCCCTACCCAGCTGCTCTGGAAGGGAGCAGTATTTCTCGTGTTACAACATTCTTTGCCTCATCTTGATTACTGTTTTTTTTTTAATTTTTAATGTTTATTTTTGAGAGAGAGAGAGAGAGAGAGACAGAGCATGAGCAGGGGAAGAGCAGAGAGAGAGGGAAACAAGAATCCGAAGCAGGCTCCAGGCTCTGAGCTGTCAGTGCAGAGCCCGACGCGGGGCTTGAACCCATGTACTGTGAGATCATGACCTGAGCCGAAGTTGGACGCTTAACCGCCTGAGCCACCCAAGCGCCCCTGGATTATTGGTTTTGAGCAAATTTGGACTCTGGTTGACTCTGGTTTTGTATGGGCTTGAAGGTAATAAAAGAAAGATCTAGATACCACAGGATGCATCCTACACCTTCTGCAAGGCAGGGCCAACACCCCCACGCCCTTGGCTGCCTGGCATTGCTAATGAACTTTGGGTGTGCCTCCATGTCTGCTGCCCTAACCAGGCTGAGCTCCCGAGGTACAGTTTTCACTTGCTGTATTCCTTTCAATACCCAGTTCAGCACTTGGCACTTGGTGGGTGCACACAGTAGGTGACTATTGGCTAATTGATCAATATATTTTTTTCCATAAAGGAATAAAAGGCAATCATTTCCTTTATATGTATTTCCTCTGTCTTCAAACTCTCAGTGCATATAGAGCACAACCTTGCCAAAATGCAAAATAATAACAATATTACAGCACCTTTTATTTGCTGAGCACCTACATGGGCCAAATATTATGTTCAGGAGTTATTACACACACCATCTTAATCTGAGAGCATCATTTCTGGATCCATCCAGAGAAAGAGAGCCCAGGTGCACGGCACCTCTTTGATAGCACAGGCACCCAGTCCTAGACATCCTGACTCCTTTCCAGTGTCCGTCCTGTTAAATTCCAGCCCAGCAGCCAATGCTCCCCTACCTCCGGCTCATTTTTCATATGAATAAACGAAGGCGTTGAAAAAAGATTTAAAACCCCTTGCCCAAGGTCCCACAGCTAGGAAACTGCAGAGCTGGTATTCAAGCCCAGGCTCCTCTGAGCACGAAGCTCACACCCCCACGTGGCACCTTCTCTTCTCAGCTGGATGTATTTCCTTTGTGTCTTGATCTGCAGCCAGGCCTCCTCCTGTACTTCATGTGGCAGCGAGGGGGTTACATGGGACTGGAATGACAGGGTAGCAGCTATAGGTATGTCAGTAATGGGGGACAGTAATAAATTTGGGGAATTGTCTTAGAGTAGGGGCTGCAGACTGGTGGCCTGTGCCTACTAGTAGGCGTCTAATTGAGATGCGACCAGGCTGAACATTCTTGTTACTGACACCATGACACTGTGAAGTTGGTTGAGCATAGGGTGAAATGGGAATCGATCCTGAACAGACCACTTTATTCTAGGAGTGCGGGAAGGAAACAAATAACAAGAACCAGGTGGAAAATCTGCTCTACCCACTTCAGTTGAAGAGAATATCAGGTGAGGGGTCTCTTCCTAGTTTTCCCCATGGCAACCAGCCTTCTCTCGAACACCTGCAAAGATCCTCACCCCTTCTCTGGTTTCAAAGATGAGCCCCTTTTTAAATTGATAAAGCAATCTTCTCTCTAATCTAACATTACCTTTAGATGGAAATCCATGGCGATTTCCAGAGTGTAATTTACTATTGGTGACCTCCTATTTTGTAATAAATGCTAACAGTGGACTGATTTACGTTGGTGGCTCAAGATTAATCAACAGGAGAAGTACAAGAGGAACCCCCTTACCCCAAATCAAGATGTCATTGATTCCATTTGTAATGTGAATGGAGTATTGGACAGAAGTAGAGAGAGTTCATTTCATTTTTTAAAGTCTGATTAACCAATGAGTATCCACCGGGCTCTGTGAAACTTCCAACAGAGATAGAGGTGGCGATATGACAAAGGGGTAGATATAGATATCTATAGATATAGGAACAGAGATATGGAGGTAGAGATACAAATACATAGATATTGATACTGATGCACGTATAAATGTGGATAAATTCACCCTTCAAATTTGATCCTGTAACTAAAATGTACCAACACCAGGGAGTGATATGATAGGTGCTTTGATTAACGACAAGTGCAAAATCATGGAAATACCATCCATTTATCAAATTCACTATTTTCTTTCTACCTTTTTTTTTTTGAGAATTTACTTCCAGAATCAGAAAAATAGTATAGCTAAAAGGAATTTTGAAGCTTATCTGATTTATTGCCTCATTTCGCATCATTATTGGAAAATGGAAGTCTTAAGAGGCAGAATGGCTTGGCTTTAGTCACACCCAGACACCTTGTCACTCACCTCAGCATCCGTTCCTCTGTAACAGGCTGCTTCCTTTACCCATCCTAAGATTTATACAGTGCCTACAGTATACCAGATCCTAATTTGATATAAGAAAGAGCAAAGCATAACATTTCCCTTAAAGTAGAAGTGCTTTGGGCTTTTCTCTTAGTGATAATGCTAAAGCGAGAAGATTAGGGAGGAATCTGGATTTCTACTGCCTGAGTGTTGTTCTCTATAAAAAAGAACATTTCTGGGAGTTCATGACCTTCTTGGGACAGTGTAACAAGGTCAAAATGCAAACAGAAGGACCTGACCTAGGATATAGGTAAAATTTGCTTCCTCTTCCCCAAGGCAGAAGTCCCATTCTCTAGAAATTTGGCTCAGGACTAATTTTTTTGTCAAATAGATGTAGTTACACAGGAACCCGGAGTCAGTAGTGAGTGCCTTGTAATAAAGCCGGGAGCCCTGAGGGAGCCGTGACTACAGAAAATGGCTATTGTCGCCCAGAGGAGAAGTGAAAGGCAGCTCTCAGAAGTGACCTCAGGATCTGAGGATGGCGTGGGGCGAGTGTGTTTCAACCTCCTCTCAGAGAGCCCACGTGTGGAAGGCCGCTCACGCCCGGGGCTGCGTCCACCTTTAATCTGTTGCATCTGCTCGGGGGCAGGGACCAGTTCTATTTTACTCGGATTCTTTGTTGCCTCTCCTCAGCCTCCCTCCTGCCCACACAGAGCTCAGCATAGAGCCTGGCACCGATTAGGCTTTTGTGAGTATCTGTTGAATGAACACGTTGGCAGAAAACAGCTTTTGGACTCCCCATTTCTAATTAAGGGGAAGTGTCTCTCGCCTCTGCCCATCCACGTGACCGGGTACGTGCACTGCTCTGCGGATGATTCATCCCGCCATGAATCATCAGCTAAAGTAGTAATGGCAGTGACGTGTGTTAAGGCCAAATGGTGAGCCTTCTTTAGCATCGCTGCCTTAAAACAATCTTCAGAACGTATTTCAGCCCTTTTGCTGGTCATTGAATGCATTTACCGCTGTCTCCGCAGGCTCGAAAAAGACTCCGCTGTGCTGAGCCTCTAGGTCATTCGATAGATACTGAACACCTTCTGTGGGCCTGGCCCCATACTAGGCACCAGGGATTATAGCTGTTGGGAAGAACCAGGCCATTCCCTGCCCCACTTAGCTTACAGTCCACGAGGAGAGGAAGTTATTGATCGAACAATCCTGTGAACACAGGATGATGGTTACCACGGGACTCAGTGATGTGCGTGTACCTAACGGAGGGTTCGGACCTAGCCTCAGAGGAGGCTTTCCTGAGAGAATGAAGGCTGAATCCAGGTCCGAGGACAAACAGGTGTTGACTGGGCCAGGGCAGACAAGGAGCATTTCAGATGACGGAAATAACAGAGTGGCAGCTGGAGGACCCAGCAAGTCCCCCGCGGAGCAGACACCAGTCGGGCAGCGAGGACCAGAGCTGAAGGGCCCCCGGAGGCTTGGGGATAATCTCGCTCCTTCTTGTGGAACAATTAGACGTGACTGGTGTGCACAGGAAGTGGACGCGACTAAGCGGGTGTAAGAGGTTCTCTCCAGAACGGCGGGGAGGAAGGACCACAGAGCCCTGAGAGAGATGGGGGAGGGGGAGCAGTTTCGCTGGAGGCAGAGAATATGGGCCGGTGAGGCAGCCCAGGAACCAAGGATCCTAGTCCTGGGTGAGGTTGCATGAGTGTGAGGAGCCTAAGTACCAAATAGCACGTTAATCCTCAGGGCACCAGCTTGGCCAGCAGCCCGGGGGGTGTGCACAGAGACCCCACCATGAACCACCTGCAGCCTTGACGGGAAAAGGGGGGAGGGACCCTCCACTACCCAGGGTCCCAGCTCCTTGTGGCCTCAGGCACCTGCCGCATCTGTCACCTCCAGTAAATCTTACAACAATCCTACATAATAGGAATTAATTACTGTTGTCCCCATTTGGCGGATGAGGAAGCTGAGTCTCAGGTGGGTTACCAGATGTCCAACATCACGCAATCAGACCGAACTGGGTTTGCATCCCCCCTCTGCCTCTGCCTCTCACTAGCCGTGGTGGGTCCTGCTTTCCTTCAAGAGCTCGCACCTGCAGCCCTGGGGGAAAAGGACAAAGTATCAGTTCGGTGCTGGGCCTCAGCCAGGGTCCAGGAGGCCTTTTGAAATCCTCGAGCTTGGGTGGCCCATCTGCCTCCCCCTACAGCAGCACCCGCCTCCGAGCCAGGGGCCACAGCCCCATCTGCCTGCCCTGGGAGTGAGTGGCTCTGTTTGGGCCTCAGAAATGCCACCAGGCCCCTCCTGCTGCCTGGGGAGGCGAGGGCGGGTGCGGAACCTGTGTGAGGGGCAGTATGTTTACCTCTTTTGTCCCTAGTGGGTGCCCTACACCCCCCCACCCCCGCCCTGGGCCTGCTGTGGCCGGCCCAGCCCTGCAATAGGAAGGCAATAGGAAGGCAGGGCTCCTGTGAGCACAGTACAAGGCCCGGGGAGCACTCTGTGGGAGGAGGAGCGGGGGGGCTGGGAAGAGAGAGGCAGAGCCTTTCTGGATCCCGGGGAGGAGGTGGATTGCAGCTCGGAGCTGAAGGCCGGGCAGATTCGCCAGCTTTCCTCGGACACAGCCTGGTGCCCAGCCCAGCCGACCTCCGCTCAGTCCGTGACCTTAGGCCAGTTAGCTAACCCGCAGGAATGACCCTCAGGTCCTAAACGTGTGGAAGAACCAGCTGAAGTATGAAAAGAGCTTCTTCGGGCCCTGCTTCCTGACAGACACTCGTGAAATGGTAGCTGCTTGGCAGGGCCTGGAGAGCTGGGTACTGAGGCCGGGGATCCAGAGGAGGCTAGAAGCCTCCGGCTAGTTCCAGCAGAGCGGAGGGCAAACGACCTCCGAGGCAGAGTAGCCCTGCCTCAGGGGAGGGGGAGCGAAGAAGACTCCGCCCTTGGGGACGGATGGGTTTGTGGGTACATTAGCCAGAGGTCATAGTCTTCTGACAGCTGAGAACAAAGGAAAACAGAACTGGCCCGAGTGAGGACGGTGTTAAAGGGACGGTGTCCTATGAGAGACTGGATGGCAGACCTCTCCGAGACCGTGAGCGGTGGAGCGTCCAAGAATATTCTTCTGTTCTTTGATCCCATCGTGAGCTCTATTTCAGGCAGGCTAATGGGCAGAAATCTATTCTGAGGTCTGCGGACTGCTCGGCCTCAGCCCGGCGCTGGGCCCGGGGCAGAGCCCTGGAGAGAGGCTGTCCTCCCCAGCGGCCCTGCCTTGACACAGCATTCCAGCTGTCACAGGGGGTGATGGCTGAGCTCTAAAACCTCCCTCAACCCGAAGGTCGGCAGGGGAACCTCTAGGAGACGTGCATCCTCCATTAAATTGAGGCAGGCACCAGGGCACACCGGGAGAGGGAGAGGGTCTCCTGGGAAATGGTGCAATGTTTCCTCTGCACTCAGGGCGACTTGGGGCAGGGCGAGATGCACAGGCAGCAAGAGTGCAAAGGCTGGAGCGACGGGCACAGAGGGACTGCATGAGGGACCGGAAGCCAGTGTGCTGAGGCTGTTTCTTAAGGCCGCCACCTGACAGCCTTCCGTGCCATCCTTGGAGGGGCCTGGGCTGCGGGGCTGAATGACACCATGCGTCCGCAGCACTGAGTGTCTGGGGCTCATTCACCGCATAGTAAAAGAAACAAACCTTTAAATATTCACAACTGAATAGGTTATTGAAGACAAATGCAGGGCCTTGGCCCTCGGTCTGCAGGGAAAAGCCTTTGGTGGCTTCGGAGCAAGCTGATTAAAGGGTGAGGAGTTTCCTGCTGTTTTCCTGAGCAAGACAGTGCTCAAAGATTTCCTGGGTTTTCTCTTGCACATCGGCTGGTTCAGAGGAAGGGTGTGTACTGCAGTTGGATACAGTCTAGGCTTGTGAAATCCCAGAAAGTTTCAGACTCTGAAACTATTACTAAACTATGAGTAAGAAACCGCGAATTGACAGAAGCCTGCATATTAGGGTGCAGGGAGAGGCCATGCAGTAAGTTTTTGTTTAAGTTTCAAACTTATCATCCCCATTATTCGCTTGTGCTCTATATACTTGTGATGGATTGGAGTGTAATTTTACACTTATGTAGTTGCTTGCTTTTTCTCTATTTCCTCTACTATACTTAGTGTCCTAGGTCTTTTTAAAATATATTTTATTGAGTATCTGACACAATATTTGACACAGAGTAACTGCTCAGTAAATGCTGAGTTAAAGAATGAGTCATAGGGGCGCCTGGGTGGCCCAGTCGGTTGAGCGTCCTACTTCGGCTCAGGTAATGATCTTGCGGTTCGTGGGTTCGAGCCCTGCATCGGGCTCTGTGCTGACAGGTAGCTCAGATCTGGGAGCCCGTTTCGGATTCTGTGTGTGTCTTTCTCTCTGACCCTCCCCTGTTCACACTTTCTCTCTCACTCTCAGAAATAAGTAAAACATTTTTTAAAAGTTAAAAAAAAAAAGAGTCATAAAAATATCCCTCAGCAGCCTTTCAGTAATTTCCCTGTAGTACACACATGCTGTCAGAAGGTGGCGACAAATACCCACTGCCAGGGATTGCTGCACTAACAGGGAAGGTAGCAAAGAATTACATAATGCAACAAATACGTTTGCTTCATCAAATGTGGATTTAGGTTTATTTCCTCAGCTTGACAAAGAGAAACAACAAGATGTAGCCGAAATGACCAGACAGATCCGCCTTCAAATCCTACCTGTCACATTCTGCTTGGAACCTGGGACAAATGCCTGGAACTTTGAAGCTTGTCTCCTGGTCCACACAGAGCTGAGGTTTTGCTATAAGAACTGAATGAAGTAACACACGTTGGAAGCACTAGAACTGAGCTCATTCCAGTGCAGTGCAGTGTGCTAATCATGAAAGCGCTCCAACAATTGTTGACATAGATGACAATCTGTCCCTGACCTTTCTACCTTCTGTTTTGAATGTTCTTGCTCTGGAAAAGTGTGTACATTTCTTACTATTCCTTTGCATAAACTTGCAGCAGACTGACACAGTGGGAAGAGAATTAACTTAAGGGTTTGCTGGGCCTTTCCGAGTCCATGTTTCCTTGTCCTTGATATGGGGCTGAGGATTTCTGCTTGTCAGGGGTGCTGTGAGAGCTTATGACATAGCACAGATCCTACTACCCAGTACAGAAGCCACTCGCCACACATCGCTATCTAAATTGACACGTATGTTAAATAATATCAAAATATTCAGTTCTTTGGTTACACCAGTAACAGTTCAATGGTTACTTCCCCCAGTGCCCTCAGTGCTCTGTCTTTTTAAATGTTTTTTTAAAAATTAATATTTAGTTTTGAGAGGGAGAGACAGCACAAAGTGGGGAGATGCAGAGAAGGAGACACAGAATCTGAAGCAGGCTCCAGGCTCTGAGCTGTCAGCACAGAGCCCAACACAGGGCTTCAAACCACGGACTGTGAGATCATGACCTGAACTGAAGTTGGACTGAGCTACCCAGGCACCCCAGTGGCTTTTTAAAATTTTATTCCCAGCACCTAACACAGTGGTTGACCCATATGTCTAGTAGTTATCATTTTGGACAGTGAAGCTGTTGAATATTTTTATTATCACAAGAGGTTCTAGTGGCTACATTTTTTTTTAAATATTTTTATTTATTTCTAGGAAAGAGAGAGAGACAGCGTGAGCAGGGAGGGTCAGAGAGAGAAGGAGACACAGACTCTGAAACAGGCTCCAGGCTCTGAGCTGGCAGTCAGCACAGAGCCCGACGCAGGGCTCGAACCCACGAACCACGAGATCATGACCTAAGCGAAAGTCGGACGCTCAACCGACTAAGCCACCCAGGCGTGGCTACATTTTAATAAACAGCCAATGCGTGGTGGCTGCTTCCTCAGCAGCAGGGCTCCATCACCTGGTGAACCCCTGGTTGGCACTTCAGGTGCTTTCTCATTTCTCATTCAATGAGATCGTATTTCGCACCTGCCATCGGCAGATCCACACTATATGTTATGGATACAGCGGTGAGCAAATAGGCTTTGAACTCTGGGAATTTATAGTTTAGTATCTGATATCGGATAAATAATCCCCTAATAAATAGGAATGACAGACAGTGCTGAACCTCTGTCCTAAAAACCCACTTCTCTGTTACCAAAGAAAAGTGAAAAAGAACCAAATCATCCCTTTGGGTTGTCTTGAGAATCCCCGGAGACCGCGAAGGTGCCACCAATTGGAACCCTGCAGTGCCGTTACTAGGAGGGACGGGTTCTGGTGCCTTGATTTTGGCTCAGGTGATGATCTGTTGGTTTGTGAGTTGGAGCCTCACCTGGGGCTTTGTGCTGACAGCGCGGAGCCTGCTTGGGAGTCTCTCTCTTTCCCTCTTTCTCTCTCTGCCCCTCCCCCGACCTTTCTCTCTCTCTCTCTCTCTCTCTCTCTCTCTCTCAAAATAAATAAACTTAAAAAAAAATCAGTTCACTCCTTTATTCATCAAGTCATTGAGCACCTACTAGGTAGAGATTAGATAAGGAACAAAATAGAGAAGCAGCCAAAGCTCTCTGCCCTCACGGAGTTCACATTTCTCACGAAGGAAGAAAGATGTTGAACATCTAATTGAACTATGCGGTAAGGTCGTCAGTTTTTTGGAGAAAACCTGAGCAGCAAAGAGGGATAGGGAATTCTAGGAACAGAGCGCTGACATTTGAAGAGTCGGTATCAGGGTTTGCACGACTGTTCAGTTGTCGCGGGAACCTCTGCCTGCCCTCATGGGAGCATGAAAGCATTTCGTTAACTCGCACGCCCATTTCACAGGTGCAAGAGTGACGCAAGTTCAGGTACAAAGATGTGCGAGACCACGGAGCCTGTGCTCCCTGGAACCGGGCCCTTCTCCTCTGGAGGCACTAGTACCGCTGCAGGCCCACAGTGTGCGTGCGGTCCCCGCCTTCCTGGGACCCCCATGCCAGGAGGACACAGTGGGCATCGACCAGGGTCTAAGGCAGAGGGTTTGGGAAAACTCCTCTAGAAATCAGTGAAGCATGAGCAGAGGGAGAGACTCAGTCCAGTCATGAAGGTTCCACAGAGGTGGAGCATTTGGGCAGGACGTAAAGAAAGGTGGGGTTTCCCCATTGGCCTGGATGAGAAGGGGTGCAGAAGACGGCCTGTAAAACGTGCAAGTTGTGGGGGGCGTGTGTGGCGGCACCTGGGAACACAGCCGGGGCCCAAAGGCAGAAAGCAGAGGAGTGAGAGAGGCGTGCTTGCAGGCTGGGGCAGTCGCGAAGGGCACCACGAGCAGGGGCCAAGTTCAGGGTTCAGCTCTGCAAACGCAAGCCTCTGGAGAGCGGAGCCCGAAGCAGGACAGCCAAGATCTAGGGGACCCGCTGGGGCAGATAGGGAAGCCCCGGGTGTTTCTGTGAAGAGAAATGACACAGTCAGGGCCACAGTGTAAGGAGACCAGTGCTGCTCTGCGTTTTCCACCTTTCGGAGACCAGCGACACTTAGGGGACTGTGGCCAGAATCTGATGGGAGGTGCCAAGGCTGTGGCTGAGGCAGAAGGAGAGGAAGGGGGTAAGCTGTGTTCAGTCCTCCGAATGGAACATCCACCGGGGAGGTCGCCTGAGGAAAGAAGCGGAGGACGCCTTGACCCATCAGGACCTCCCTGAAGAAGAATCACTGCATGAGGAGAAGGTGGTGTCCTCCGCGGTGGGAGAGCGGGCCCTGTGAGCTTCCCTGTGACCCAGCGCCGAAGACAGACAGCCCTGGGTATCAGACTGGGCCCACCTGACTGGGCTCTGAGTGGAGGGGTCCTGGTCATCCCATTACCAGAAAGAAGATGCAGTGGGTGCAGCTCTCCTTTGCAGCAGCTCCTCACAATCTGGTGGCAGGTACAATGACAGCCCTCATTTCCAGTCATTTTGGGAGGGAAAGTCAACAGGAAAGGAAGATGTGAGGCCTAGAAAACTTATCTCAGGAACTTCCCGAAATCAGTCCAGGGGAATACCAATGCCATGAGACAAATAATGCTCCTCCTGCTTGTCATGAAGCAGGAAGAGAGCAGGAACGGTGACATTTCCCTTCCTGTGGGTATCATGCTACACTTGGTAGCTGGGTTCTGGTCCCACCACAGGCCAGAAACATCTAGAACTTTCTCAGAGCACAACTGGGGCAAAGGACTGCCCCTGTGGTATGACAGGGACAGCTCAGTGTATGCACTGATCTTGAGGTCAGAGTCTCACCAGCAGGGCCAGAAGTAGCCAGGGACAGAGGGCCCTTCCTGCCCCCACCGTCTGCCAATCTTCCACTACTAAGCTTGGAGCCCCAAGTGTCAGAGCAAAAGGGCTGTGGGCTCACCCAGGGGAAGCACTGGACCCGAGGAAGGGAGCTCCAGAGAGCCCTGAAGAAATTGCCTCCGATGAACCATTCTGGCCAGCCATCGTCCTCCACCTGCCTGGGGGATCGGCCTGATCATCTTCCCCCAAAGATGCCTTGTCCAAACTGCAGCTGACGGTGCAATTCCCACCCCGAAGACTCAGTCTACGGCTCTGCTGGTCAGCGTCTGGAGCAGTCCCTGCTCAACCCAAACCCCACTCTCCGAAGAGGAACCTTCTCTTGGGCCCCCTCAGGAGGGCGGACTGACCCGAGATGCCAAACCGCACCAGCATGGCCTCCGAGAGCCACACCACACAACCCCCAAAGTCACCGGAAGGACTCTGGTACCTGGATTCATTCAGTGGGTGTCAACTGCCCATCTGCAGCTGCTTCCCAGATGGTTTTCTTCTTTTAATGGAAATGCAAGATATACTGGATACAGAATTTGTGACCCAAAGTAGAAAAACTAAGTGTGTACATACAGAGACATAAAACGGAAACTAGAAATTTATCTAAGACTGGCTATATTCAATCATCTAATATAGTTTCTAAAATTTCTCATAGCTAGAGTCATCTTCTTTCAAACAAATTGCTATGGACTAAATATCTGTGTCCCTGCACGAATTCATATGCTGAAAGCTAATGACCAAGGCGATGCCATAAGGAGGTGGGCCTTTGCAAGGGGCTTAGGTCACGAGGGTGAAGCCCTCATGAATGAGATTCATGCTCTAATAAAAGAGACCCTGCAGGGGCACCTGGGTGGCTCAGTCGGTTAAGTGGCCGACTTCGGCTCAGGTCATGATCTCACAGTTAGTGGGTTCGAGCCCCACATTAGGCTCTGTGCTGGGCAGCTAGCTCAGAGCCAGGAGGCTGCTTCAGATTCTGTGTCTCCCTCTCTCTCTGACCCTCCCCTGCTCTCTCTCTCTCTCTCTCTCTCTCTCAGAAATAAATAAAATGTTAAAAGAGAGAGAGAGAGGAGAGAGACCCTGCAGAGTTCCTTTGCCTCTCCTCTCATGTGGGCAAATCAAGAGGTTGGCAGTGTGCAACCGGAAGAGGGCATGCACCAGAGACTGACCCTGATATTGGACTTCATCCTCCAGAACTGTGGAAATAAATTTCTATTTATAAGCCGTCCAGTCTGTGACATTTTGTTATAGCAGCCTGAACGGCCTAAGACACAGTGAAAGATATTTATTTAGTATATTTTAATATACTTAAATATATAAAATATCTATGTGTGTTATGTAAATAGTACCGTATTTATATATCATATAATTTTTAACCTCAAAGTTCTTTTTTATTTATTATATAAATAGACTTGTAGATTATTCACGCCACTGAAAATTATTTCCACATCACCATATAATGCAGCTGTTTGAGCAAAACACAGTGAATTTAAAAAAGTAAGCAAAGCACATTTCAAGCAACAGTATGCAAAAAATACTTCTTTTTCTCACATACTATCGTAGTCCAGAAATGAATATGAGTTCAAGATCCTGATTTCTTCCCAAAGAGATTGACGAGTGTGGCTTCATTTTTTTCTGATGGTCCATCCAGAGTTGAATCATTTCATCAAAAGAAAGAGCATTCCCCTGATTAGAAAAACTCAAAGCACTCAGAACACGATAGGAAGAATTTTCTGAAAGGAACAAGCCCTCCAGATAGGTGAGGGCTTCTGGGCTCCCTCGGTTCTTCTGAAGTCGACATGTTGGCTCTAAAAGTCAGTAAATAGGCCTTCTGCAAGGCACATGTAACTTTTATAACCCGATCGATTTTTTCCTCAAGAATTTTCAGATCTAAATTAATTTTTAATACACTGACCTCAAGTTCCGAGCTATTTTTAGATAAAACTCTCAGATAGCCCTTCACTTGAAAGTATGCTATGAGAAATAAGATAGTTAAAGCGTTTCACTGCCACAAACCCACACAGATGTTGAAACATACCCAGTGGTCTCACGTCACTGCACACAGGGAGCCTGGGGGACGCCCAGCACTAAGGAAAGTGGCATCTGCCAGGGGCGCCTGTGCCCTGTCTGCTCGTGGGCCATTTCACGCGTGCCGGCTCTGCCCCAGGCTCCTGACCGCAAGGCAGACAAACTCATCAGCAAAGAGCAGACAGGGAAGAAGACAAGGCACGTGCGGTATGATGATGTGATAAGAAATACATACATGGTCTTAGTGCCCAGTTCCTGACACAACAGCTGCTTCTTTTTTTATATACATTTTTCTTTTTTTAATTAATTATTTATTTATTTACAAATAGTTTATTGTCAAGTTGGTTTCCATATAACACCCAGTGCTCATCCCCACAAGTGCCCTCCTCCATGCCCACCCCTCCTCCTCCCCACATCCACCAGTCCTCAGTTTTTGTCAGCATTCAAGAGTCTCTCATGGTTTGCCTCTCCCCCTTTCCCCCACCATTTCTGCCCTTCTTCTCCCCCTGGTCCTCTGTTAAGCTCCTCCTAATCCTCCTATACGTGCACACATATGATATTTGTCCTTCTCTGCCTGACTTATTTCGCTCAGCATAACACCCTCAAGGTCCATCCATGTTGCTACACATGGCCAGATGTCATTGTTTCTCATTGCCATGTAGTATTCCATGGTATAGATAAACCACATCTTCTTGATCCATTCGTCCGTTGATAGACACTTAGGTTCTTTCCTTGTTTTGGCTATTGTGGAGAGTGCTGCTATGAACATTGGGGTACATGTGCTCCTATGCATCAGCATTTCTGTATCCCTTGGGTAAATTCCTAGCAGTGCTATTGCTGGGTCCTAGGGGAGTTCTAGTGTTAGTTTCCTGAGGAACCTCCACACTGTTTTCCAGAGGGGCTGCACCAGTTTGCATTCCCACCAACAGTGTAGGAGGGTGCCCGTGTCTCCACACCCTCGCCAGCATCTAGAGTTCTCTGATTTGCTCATTTTAGTCACTCTGACTGGTGTGAGGTGGTATCTCAGTGTCATTTTGATCACAACAGCTTCTTCTAAGACCCTTGGAATCTCAGGAGTGAAAACAGTGCCTTTTTTATGCTAATAAGATGACCGCTGTCTGGGGCCCCAAGCTAGCTTCAGGATGGGAGCTGGTCACCAAAAAGACCAAGGCATTGAAACTTGTAGTCCGGCCCCACTCTCACCTCTGGGGGAGGGAGAAGGGCAGTTAGATCGAATTGAATCTTCATCGACCTATGATTTAATCAACTGCGCCTACGTAATGGGGCTTCCATGAAAACCCTTAAAGTGCATGTCTGAGAAGCTTCCAGGCTGGTGAACATGCTGAGGTGCTGGATAGGTGGCGTGCCTGGAGAGGGTTCTGCATACCATCCTCACACTTTCGCCCCTTGACCTATACATCTCTTCCACCAGGCTGTTCCTGAGTTGTGTCCTTTAAAATAAACTGGTAATAGTAAAGAAAGTGCCTTTCTTCAGTCTGTGAGTCGTTCTAGCAAATAATTGAAGGGGGGCATTGTAGGGTCTCAGCATCAGAACTACAGGTGGCAGCCGGGGATGTGCCACTGGCATCTGAAGTGGGGCGCAGTCTTGTGGGACTGAGCCCTGACTCACCTGTGGGGTCTGCGCTGATTCCCCAGGGGTTAGTGTCAGAACTGAATTGAATTCAACCGGACCAGGTTAATGTCCAGAAAATCAGAGAATTGGTTGTTAGGAGGGAAAAATAAAAAAACTGAAACAAAACAAAAGCCCACACACTGGGCATTAAAAGCATCTTTAAATTTAAAAACAAACAACAACAACAAAAAAAAACCAAAACAGTTCAGAGCACATGTGGATCAGATTTACCTATTAAGAAAGCGTCCAGGTCAAAACTGTTCAGTTCAAAAGTCAGTACCTGGCAGCCCATCTTCAGGTACCTAGTACTCTTCTAATGGCATTGGGGGTAGAGAGGTAGAGGCTGAGCCCACGGAAAAGGACAGAAGCCTTCCCTTCTTAACTCTACATCTTGAAACCAACCACACAGTCTTTAAAAAAATTGTTTTTTATTTATTTTTGAGAGACAGAGGAAAACAGAGTGTGAGCAGGGGAGGTGCAGAGAGAGAGAGAGAGAGAGAATCCAAAGCAGAGAAAGAGAGAGAATCCAAAGCAGGCTCCAGTCTCTGAGCAATTAGCACAGAGCCCCATGCAGGGCTTGAACCCATGAACTGCAAGATCATGATCTAAGCCAAAGTTGGACACTCCACTGACGGAGCCACCCAGGCGCCCTTCTTGAAAACAGCCACGCAGTCTTGAGCGTTAGGAATGCCTTGTCTCCTCTTCTGTTCTAGTTCTTATCTGATAACATCACCTTCATTTTCAGTTTCCCCATTAATTGCAAAAGCCCAGAGCCTGGGGACAGTGAGGTGCTGACCCCTGCTCTCCCAGTACCAAAGACGGTGCCTGGCCAGAAAATGGCCTCAGTGGATTTTGAGGAGTCATGAGGAATGAAGGATAGGAGAAATTGTTTAGGGGATGAGGGAACGAAGGAGAAGGTTGTCCCCCAGAGCCTCAGAAAGATAAGTTGGTTGATTACAAAAGAAGTGGTTGTCCAATCTTTATTTTCTGAGATTAATGAAATAATTCATTTAATTTATTATTGTTTTAAGCCACTCAGCTTTGGAGTGATTAAAAAAATGTTTTAATGTTTATTTATTTATTATTTAAATATTTTTATTTATTTCTAGGAGAGAGAGAGAGAGACAGCGTGAACAGGGGAGGGTCAGAGAGAGAGGGAGATACAGACTCCGGAATAGGCTCCAGGCTCTGAGCTGGCAGTCAGCACAGAGCCCGACGCGGGGCTCGAACCCACGAACCGCGAGATCATGACCCAAGCGAAAGTCGGACGCTTAACCGACTAAGCCACCCAGGCGCCCCATAATGTTTATTTATTTTGAGAGAGAGAGAGACAGAGAGGGGGAGAGAGAGAGAGAGGGAGAGCGAGCGAGCAGGGGAGGAGGAGACAGCAAGGGACAGAGAAAATCCCAGGCAGGCTCCACACTGTCAGTGCAGAGCCTGACGTGGGGCTCCATCTCACAAACTGTGAGATCGTGACCTGAGCTGATTATCAAGAGCCAGGTGCTTAACCGACTGAGCCACCCGGGCGCCCCTGGGGGCGACGGTTTGCACAGCAATAGTGAGCAGACAGATCGCAGCGTCCGGACGTGGGTGCGACCGAAATGCAAGCCTCAGTTAGCTCCTCCACCCACCGCAGTGCCTCCTTTCTTCTCTGGCCTTGCGTCCTGCATCTTACATGGAAAGACCTATTTTATTTCTGGAGGGAAAATTCTACTCTGGGAGTTGCGGGCAGCAAGTCCAAGGGCAGGATGCACAGTGAGAAACTCCCAAAGGGAGACAGCCCCGGCTGGGCACCCAACAGACCATCTGCACGGAGGCTGGCCAGCCTGTTCCAGGAGCAAGTGGGTTACCAGTGACATGCTCAGAAATCTGCTTTCGTGTTTGTATTTGCTGGACTTATTCATCCAGAAGCACGTGTCGTATATACCCTCTCTGCCTTAGAACAGCACCTGGTTTGTTTCTGCTTTTGATTTGGGGTTTGGGGGTTGTTTTCCATCCTCCACCTAGAGAATGTCCTTTAGCTTTGCTGGGACATGGGTCAAGCCTCGGAACTACCTGCTGTTTGTGACTGGCGTAGACGCTCTCGGGGGCTGATGCCACCGCCTCATCGCCCATGGTCTTACCTCCTCCCCCTGCTCCGCCCTTCCTTTCCTTCCAGAGGCCATGCTTTGTCTCCCTACGGCACCCTTGCCAACTTGTTGGCTCTGAAACCTCTTTGTATCTTGCAAAAATAAACCCAGTGATGTTCTATTTTTAATGGGTTTTAAATGTCTGTTCTACAAAAGAAAAGTCCCTGTAAAAAAGTGAGACACTGGAGCCTCACCGGGGGAGACGAGTGTGGGCAGGAGATGCGAAGCCGGTGGCAGAGAAAACCAGGTCTGCGCAACCTTGCTCTGGCCCCACGAGGTGATGAACCTGGATGTCCACAGGGAGAAAGGGGGGTTCGTGGAGCACCACCCCGTGCGGGGAAAGGGGTCTGCTACCTGCCTCAGCCCTGGTACTTGTGGGAGAGCGGCCGGGGAAGCCACGGATGAGGGACGCTGGCTGCCGGCTCCAGGGCCCCCCCCACCACGAAGGCACGTCCCCAGCCCCACCCACAAGAAATAGCCAGGCGTCTGAGGGAGGACCTCAGTGGACGGACGCCTGCCGTTGACCTTGAGCGCTGTCTAGGCAGGCCTGCGGGCCACGCCCCTCCCACGACAGCGCAGAGCACCCGGTGCGGCCAGGCTTTCAGGTCCAGGCTTCTGCAGGAAAGCCTGGACCCCACCGGGGCCGGAGGCTTCAGGCCTTCCGGGCACCTGACTTTGTGCCTTCCGCTTGCAGTTCTTCCCTTACGGAGACGCCTCCAAGTTTGCCCAGCACGCCTTCCGAACCTTTGACAAGAACGGGGACGGCACCATCGACTTCCGAGAGTTCATCTGCGCCCTGTCCATCACCTCGAGGGGCAGCTTCGAGCAGAAACTGAACTGGGCCTTTAACATGTACGACCTGGACGGCGACGGCAAGATCACGCGGGTGGAGATGCTGGAGATCATCGAGGTGGGGCGGCTGGCCTCGAGGGGCGGGGCCGGGGCCGTCGGGGCGGGGCCGGGGCGGGCCGGGGGCGGGGCTTTGGGGCGGGGGCGGGGCAGGGCCGGGCAGGGCCGGGGCTAGCCTTCGGGATGCGGGCGGGGCAGGGCCGGGGGCGGGGCTTTGGGGGCGTGGGCGGGGCCGGGCCGGGGCTAGCCTTCGGGATGGGGCGGGGCAGGGCCGGGGGCGGGGCTTTGGGGGCGTGGGCGGGGCCGGGCCAGGCAGGGCGAGTTCTCGGGGTGGACTGGGCTGGAGCGGGCCTTCGGGATGGTGGGCGGCCAAGCTCCCTGGACGACGGGCAAGTAAGGCAGAGACCCCGGGAGGAAGCCTCCTGGGGGGAGGCTGTGGCAGTTTCTTTTCTTCCCAGGCCAGGAGCCCTGCTCCTTGCAGGCCAAGCCTTGCACCCTCCCGCGCCCCGCCGCCTGCCTCAGCGCAGCGCTGGGAAAAGTCACAGCTCCAAGCCGCTGGGCCCGGACTCAGTTCTTCTAAGTCCTTGGCTTAGCCCTTCGCTGCTGAATGTCCCCCTTCTTAAACTAGTTTTCCCCTTGGTGGCCCTAAGATGCTGCCCGTGGCGCTGTTTGTTGGTTTTTCTAACTGGCATTTTTCAAAATAATTTACAAGTAATAATTTCATCCATTTCAACTGTGCAATTAAATGATTTTTAGTATATTTACCAAAGTAGGCAGTCATCACCGTAATCTAATTTTGGAACGTTTTCATTTCCCCAGTAAGACCCCTCACGCCGCCTACCTGTTCCTATTCCAGACTCAGAAAACTCCACTCTTCTTTTACTCTGTCGATTTGTGTTTCTGGACATTTCGTATAAACAGAATTATACAATGATAAATATATAGCCTTTATGAATGGCTTCCTTTTTTGTTGTTGTTAAATCTATGTTGTAAGATTTATCAGCATTTAATTCCTTTATATTACTAAAATAGTATTCAATTGTACAGATACGTCATATCTGTTTGAGCATTTGAGTCCTTTCTACTTGGCTGTTACTAATAATGCTATGAACATTCACCTGCAAGTCTATGTGTGGAAAGGGATTTGTTTTCTTCAAGCAGTTTCCTAAGAACGTTATTTGTATTTAGGAAATTCTCATCTTGGGAAATAATTGTGTATATAGTTAAGTGAACTGGACAGTTGGAATTCCTTAACTTATGAAGAGTCCTTGATCCACGCATCTCCCTAAAGTGTCTTCGTTCTGGACTAAATTTTACCGGCTTGTCTTGCTCGATTGTTAATTCCTTATTGGTCGGGACCACATTTTCTGTTTTCCTAAATCTGCAAGGGCTGGTGCTCCTCTGCACCTCAATCCCAGAATGTTTCAGATGAGCTCATCATTTTCCTCCTGAATTTTGCCTCATCCAATATTCTGGTGCTTACCGCCGAGCCACTCTTTCTCCTCCCTTCCTCCAGCCAGAAACCTGGGAGTCAGACAAAATTCATTTATAGCCGGTCGGTCACAAGACACACATATCTGATTATATCTCTGTCTTATTTAAAATGGGTTAAGGAGTCCTTTGAAGTGAATTTAAATTCTTTATCATGCCACAGGAGAACTTTATGCTCTGTTTCTGGTTTTCCCAAGGCTATCTATAAGATGGTGGGCACTGTGATCATGATGAAAATGAACGAGGACGGCCTCACGCCTGAGCAGCGAGTAGACAAGATTTTCAGCAAGATGGATAAGAACAAAGATGACCAGATTACACTGGATGAATTCAAAGAAGCTGCAAAGAGCGACCCTTCCATCGTATTACTTCTGCAGTGCGACATTCAGAAATGAGCTGAGGTCGACGCTATGGACTGCACAAAAGTCTCAATGTTCCATTCAGTCTGCAGCTATTCATACACACACACACACACGCACGCACGCACACACACACAAATATTGCTTGGACTACCTATCAATGGACTTGCTTCTTGTGTTTGAAACACTTGTGTGCATGAGAATGTCATTTGCTAATGAATTTTAAAAGCGTATATTATAAAACAACCAACCTGCCACAATGTGATATGTGTAACATCATTTCATAAAATTCCTCCTCCCCTAAAGCCTGGGCAGAAATGTGCTGCAAAGAGTTCTCCAGTTTCTTGTTCATGTTTTGCTAATGCTCGTGTCTCCTTGATTACATGTAAGTAGCACTGAGGCCCCCACGGTAATGTAACTTTAATAGAAGCCATGTCACCATTCTCCTGTAAATTAGTATCGACGGACACGCGGAGGGGCCTTGGCTCCTCTGTGTGGTCCACACTCGAGAGCTTGTATTATCAGTGGAGATAAATGTGCTACATTTGCATGCCTTTTAGGTTTGCCTTAATTCTTACCTCATTTGCATCCTATCAGTCTGGAAAGAGCTATGTTGGAATTAATGCAGTATAAAACTTAAAACTCCTGCTAAATGACTCATTAATTAAGCATATCTATCTATATATACATATACACAAAGATATTATTTATTGAAAGTTAAAAAAAAAAAGCTGGAAGTGTATTGATTTCTGCTTGAATTTTCAAAGGCTTCCAAAGAGGTGGCAACAGATGTCCCAAATAAATTTATAACATTTGACTTTTTCCCTCAATTCTTACTTCATAATTTTAAATTTGATGTTCATAACCTTGAGGGTCAGGTAGCGACAACTTACCAAATCGACCCTCTTAAACACACAACTTGGGGGACCATAAAGGGGAAACAGCAACTTGCCAACTCTTCCCCTTGGCTCTCAAAAGAGCGGCAGATGACATGCTATGTAAAGTTGAAATAAAACATAAAACTTGCTCGTTCTCAACAAATGCTCATCGTATGAAAATAAGCTTCATCTCAATGTGACTGGGTGGTAAGGACACATCACCTTTCTTTTCTTTCAATTTTTTTAATTGAACACTTTATTTTTGAGAGACAGAGACAGAGCATGAGCGGGGGAGGGGCAGAGAGAGAGGAAGACACAGAATCCGAAGCAGGCTCCTGATGCGAGGCTTGAACCCATGATCCGTGAGATCATGACCTGAGCTGAAGTCAGATGGTTAGCTGCCTGAGCCACCCCGGCGCCCCGGGACACATCACCTGCTTCCCGACCATGTGGAGGACACATGAAGCCAGCTAAGTGTCCTCCCAAAGTTGCCCATAGGGAAGATCATGTCTGCTTTCCAAGTCAAAAGTATACTGGTTATTTTTAATGATGGAACAAAATGCTGACGCGATTAGCCCTGAGGAAGGCGGGCGGAAAAGATTCCCTCCAGAACTCCAAAGGCAGGTTGGTATTTTCAGAAAGTATCTAGAGAGGCTGTTTTTTTTTACCTGCAGGGCTGGGCTACGGAACTTTCTGTGGCATTGGAAACGTGTACGTCTGCACCAGCTGCATGTAACCACTGAGTACTTCGAGATGGCTAGTGTGACTCAGGAAGCGAATTTTCATTTTAATTAATTTGCCGCATGTGGCTAACAGTTATTGTGACAGGGCAGTGCTATATTATTCACTTTTTATTCAGTGCCTTTTTTTTTTTCTTCTCTAAATTCCCTTCCTTCATCTGTCTTAGGATCGTTAAGTAAGACCAGAGACTAGGGCCTCATGATTTCATGCACCCATTCAACCAGAAGCTGTGAGCAAGCACACCTCCAACTCGGGACACCGACCGAACCTGAAACTGATACACTGATAGAACCGTCCCAAGTGCTACTAGAATGTCCTTCATCCCTGTGCTTGGTGAGTCCAAAGTGGGGGCAGGGAGAGATGGGAGAGCCTCGATGCCTCCTGATATTCTCGCCCCCGACTAAGTGGCGGGGAGGTGCGGGAGGCCGGCTCCGGCAGGTCCAGGCGTCCCTGAAGGATGGACGGTGTCGGCGAGAGAGAGAGTGAGAGAGCCCCGAGATCCTTTCTCATCACCAGGCAGGCATCTCCGTCCTGTCGGTTTTGGTGTCTTTATTTATAGGTCAAACGATAACATGACATCATAAAAAGGAATTTTTACAAAGGATGCTCTTTGTGATAAGATGCTTTGGAAAGTGTACAGAAGCAGGTTTTCCGGAAGTATTCTTGCAGAAGTATTCCAATCACAGTGAGGTTGAGTAAATCTTACAACTAAGGAAATAACAGGATTCTTAGTGAAAAACAGGATGACATACATATTTGTTCTAAGTTAATAACGTTAAGGTTAGGTCATAGGTGAGGTGTATAGATGGGCTAAGAGTCATTCTGTCTGGCTCACAAGAGGACCAGTGTTTTGAGCTGGTTAATAAGTCGTTTGTGGAACCTTTTTTGACTTGATGCTGAATGTGTAAACCCACGGAGGCCCTGAATGTGTCGGCCTTTGATTTTGGGTTATGTCTTAGCTACTTGTATCTATCCTCATCCCAGCCGCCAGTGTAAGGGAGGGTGTTTGTGGAAAGTAGGCCTCAGGGAAGGGACTGCCATACATCACCAGTTAGAAAAGGTGTAAGTATTAAGTTCTGCCCTTATCTGTTCCTCAACTCTAAATTAGGCTCTTTGTCTCGGGCCAGGCTCAATTGTAACTCCTGTGTTCTTAACCTTTTTTATTACCTAAGTCTTGGGTCTGCAAGGCCCATAGGAAGAGCCTTCTGACAATCACCCACAGAGCTTTCATCTAAAATCTCTTTTGAAAAGGCAGGAATATGCTTTTCCTTATGAGGTATCTGTGTTCGGAATATGGGTCTGATATGGAATATTGGGAGGCCTAGTCAATACCAGCAGGCTTATTTCCAACACGAGCCAGTAGTAGCAGAAGGAGATACCAGTTTTCGTCTCATGGCAGGAGCTGTGCAAACACTGCCATTTCTTGCTGTGACTGTCATCCAGCAAGGCCAGTGCGGCTTCCAGCAGGGAGGTGGGGTGAGGAGCTGGGGAGGTGCCTTAGAATGGTACTCGGTTAAGTCAGCCTCTGGCTTTGCATTCAGAGCAAGTCTTCATTGCGCGCCCCTGGGCACCCAGCGCCATTCTTCCGGGGAAAACAGAGGATAACCAACCACACACACACACACACACACACACACCCCTGGGCACCCAGCGCCATTCTTCCGGGGAAAACAGATCTTCTGGGAAAACAGAGGATAACCAACCACACACACACACACACACACACACACACACACACACACACACACACACCCTGGGCACCCCAGCGCCATTCTTCCGGGAAAACAGGATAACCACACACACACACACACACACACACACACACACACACACACACACCCCTGGGCACCCAGCGCCATTCTTCCGGGGAAAACAGAGGATAACCAACCACACACACACACACACACACACACACCCCTGGGCACCCAGCGCCATTCTTCCGGGGAAAACAGAGGATAACCAACCACACACACACACACACACACACACACGTCCACCTGTAAGAACGGTGAAGAAAAGAACTGTGAGCTGAGGTCGGGCAGTGATGGCACGTAGCAGCAGCTATTAGTGACAGAGTGGTTGGGTGACATGTGAAGGAAGACCTGAAGGAAGGAAAAGAGCCACAGAGATATTCAGGGAAATTATGGAGGGGGAAAAACCCTCCAGCAGACTGACTAGTTCTTTTCATAAACACGAGGCAGGGATTGGGCCAGCAGAAGAACACGGCCCTGGTGGTGTAGACTGGTGCAGCAGGGTTTGGCCAGTGCAAGGGCGCATGTGCCCTGGGAGGCCGCGTGCTCACTTCTGGATCTACTGCCCGGAGAAGCGCTCACAGACCCCCAGGGGGCCATGCGGGGACGTGGCCCCGGATGACTGTGACAGCCGCGGAGGGGACTGCAGGCCATCTGGTGGCTCGGCGCTGGGGGAATGCGTAAGTAAAATGCGCTAGATGTGTCCTGGGCACGCTACACAGTGGCTGGAAGCAAGAATGCACGCACAGCAACGTGCCCAGCGGGGACAAGAGAAACAAACTCTCTTGCAGGGTAGAATATGTAAAACTCAACAGTGCGTTCTCACGGAAGAACACCGAAGTCGTTGGAACAAAAGGAAGTATCCCATCAGAGCAGTCACTAGGGGTGGGCGGCAATGGGAGCGGTTCAGTTACTGGTGCTCCCCGACAACTCATCCCCAAAACCTAGTGGCTTAGGAGAGAAGCAATCATTTTATTATTCCCATGGTCTGTGGGGCAGGGGTTGTGAGAGGTTCGTGTGGAGGACCCTGGCTCGGGGTCTCTCCCGTAGTCACAGGCCTGTGGCAGCTGGGGGTTGGCTGGCACCTCCCTTCCCAGGATCTCAGGGCTCCCCCACATCCGGGGCCACTTTGTGCTTCCTCGAGGCACAGCGGCTCAGGCTCCAGCTCACGGAGCCCCGAGAAGAGGCTGGAAGTTTCGTAGTTTTTTCTGACCTGACCTCAGAAGTCACAAAATATCACTTCCACAGACAGCATTCTACTGATGACAAGAAGTCCACGACTCATCCAGAGTCAAGGGAATTAGATTCCAGGTCTTGCTTTTTACAAGGGAATCCTACTGTTTGAAGAAATCTTATTTCCTGTAATTCACTCATTAGGGATAGGTCTCTGGATGAATAAGAAGAACTTCCTGCTTTTCTTAAAAAAAAAAAAAAACTTTTTTTTAACGTTTTTATTTATTTTTGAGAGAGAGCGAGCGAGCGAGCGAGAGAGAGAGAATGAGTAGGGGAGGGGCAGAGAGAGGGAGACACAGAATCCGAAGCAGGCTCCAGGCTCTGAGCTGTCAGCACAGAGCCCGACTCGGGACTCGAACCCACAAACTGTGAGATCATGACCTGAGCTGAAGTCAGATGCTTAACTGACTGAGCCACCCGGGCGCCCCTCAACTTCATTCTTAAAGAGGCCAGACGCTTATTTCCTCCACACGGCTGGAAATCATGCCAGGAAGTAAAACACGTGCTTCAACAGATGCCTTCAGACAGCCCTCCGGCAGAGGCTGTGCAGGGCTATGGCGGGAAACGGAGCCACTTAGAGCCCCTGAATACAGTAGCGTAGGGTTCTCTTAGGTCCTTTCTTGCAAGCAATTAAGTTTCTCCACTATTTTGGGCACATAATTTGGATTTTTCCCAGCATCCTGCAGGTGAAACACAGGCCTCCAGACTCTGAAGTGACATTACCGCCGTCCACCCGTGTGCTCGCCCACCGGCGTGGCGCCCCGCATCGTGCCAGCGTGCTTGCCGCCACCTCCGCTCCCTGCCCGTCTGAGTGAAAGGCACCATCACCTTAGTTGTGGGCCCCGGGCCGATTATGCTGGATTCTTCTCACCACTCCACAGTATTACCAGCAAGTCCCACGGCCTCTAGATTTCAAATCTGAATGCGTCTCCTCCCATTACGTTGGCCCAAATCACCATGACCTCTTACCCGGACCAGTCAGAGCTTGCTCTCTCTGTTCTCCACACCCAAACCCGAATCTATTTCCACAGCAGCCAGGGGTCTTCAAGCAGGTTTCCTAGACCAGGTCTGAAAACTTCCTTAGGCATCAAATGATCTCGCTTCCTTCTGCCTACCTCTGACCCTCACCCCCTTTGCTCACGAAGCTCTATCAACATGGGCCTTCCGATTCCCGGACACGAGGTTCATTCTCACAAAAGGGCCTTGGCACTCATTTCCGCTGCCTGGAACTGCGACCCTCGGCCTTCCCATAGCTCATGTGCTCGGTCGTTTCAGGCTCTGCTTGAACACCTTCAGCAAAGTCTTTTCCTAACAGGGCTTCTGAGATAGCACCCCCTCCACTCTTAACTCCTTACTCTGCTTTATTATGCAAGCAATTACCGCTAAGTGGAATTGTGTACAGACGTTTAGCTCCAGGAGGGCAGACTGGGCATTACTCACAGGAGTATTCCCCGCGCTTTAAAGTGCCGCAAAAACACGGCAGGAACGTCCTCGTTTCCGAATGAATTCTCTCTACATTCTTATACTGCAGAAAATCGGGGAGCAACAGCCCTCTTAAGATTGGTCAGTCAGTATCCTCAGGCCACAGGAGTTTCTATGGACTCCATCCAGATGCCCCAGGCATCTGGATATAATAGGTTAGGTATCAATATTATACATAACTATATACAATTAAAACAGAACAGTTCATTCACTGACTCAAAGAAATAGCTCATTTATATCTACTGTTAGTTTATCACTATTTTTTATTTTTATTTTTTTTAAATGTTTTATTTATTTCTAGGAGAGAGAGAGACAGCGTGAGCAAGGGAGGGTCAGAGAGAGAGAGGGAGTCACAGACTGAAACAGGCTCCAGACTCTGAGCTGGCAGTCAGCACAGAGCCCGACGCGGGGCTCGAACCCACGAACCGTGAGATCATGACCTAAGCGAAAGTCGGACGCTTAACCGACTAAGCCACCCAGGCGCCCCAGTTCATCACTCTTTAAACAACAAAAGCTATTCCTATTCAACAGTGTTTTGACAGATCTTCAAGTCCAAAGCCATTTGGCTCCTGTCACGAGGTATCCGTTACTGTATGAACCCTTAGAACTCAAAATTTCCAACCAGTTCTAAAAATCTGAGCTGGCTGAAGTACACCTGTGTTGATGTATAACCCGAGTCCTAAATCTAAATGGAACAGTACTGACTCAGAACATAATACTTTGTACTAAGTTGAGCCGCACCTGCCTTTACAAGGAAACCAGGATCTCTGCGTCTCCCTCAGTCGAAAACACTTCTGATTCAGCTCGAATCCTAGACAGTAGTTTCTTACTCATTGAGAGGTATTCTGAAGACGTGTGAAGGAAAGAAAAAAAAAAAGCAGCACTAGAGGATGGGAGGGGGAAGTGAAAATACTTAAGAAAAAAGAAGGGAGTGCCTGAATCTTCAGCGCTATTACTAGCTTGAGTAACTACATTATTTACATCTTGGTTTACTAAAACTCATCCCATTTGTCACCTCGAGACTGGTATTAGTCATGTCCACGCCATGGAGCTGAGAAGGCAGGACTGAAGAGTCCAAGGGACTACATGCCCCTTGTTCAGGGGACCTCATTACTCAGTTCACCCGAGGGGAACCCTCTGATGTAGTGCATATGCATTTAAAGTTCTGTTTTTAGAAGTTACATATACTTAAATTTTTTTCTTCTTCTTTTACTCTAGTTAATTGTTACTATTAGAACATTAATTGAAGATATTTTCACTTATGATAGTTGAAACCAAAACTTTGGTGAGGCTAAAGCAATGAAAAATCTTCAACTCTTAGCAAAAGGTGTTCACATACCTGAGGATTTTATTTCCCATTCTGTACTCAGAACCGTAACATTCAGGAACTATCACAAAGATTCAGACACTAAAATTATGTAGCTAATCTAAGTTTACGCATTTGGTATATTCTCCATTTTTTTTATTTGAAAAAGCACATGTATGTTAAAAAATAGTTTTGATACAAATTACTTATAAACATAACTTTAGAAGGTCAGACTGCATGGTTATGGGGGGATGTTTAAAACTTATAGCATACATTTCCTCTTTCTATAAATTCTTAGATTAGAAAAGCACAATTTGCCAACTGATCTCACTTTAAGGCTAAATCGGACTCCTTCACCTAAAATAAAAAACAAACTTCATTTTTCCTCAGTAACAATAGCAGTGCTGTTGTTTTTATAATACTGCCTTTTTTCTTTACGCCCTTTTCAATTACATAAATATTTATTGCTAGCAATACAGGGATTGCTTCTTGAATATCCAGGTCTGTCTGAAAAGGTTAGCACTTACCCTGGTGTCAAACAGAGAGAATACAGCCGGAGTCCTATTTAGGCCTTCTTTAAAAAAAAAAAAAAAGTTGATAAATACCATTTCCTACAATATGCTGACTTTATCATCCTAAGCAGCACACTCTTCAACAGCTCTAAAATCTGGGTAGGTCTGTGACGGCACTGACATCAGCTCCCATGACACGCTGGCCTCCGCTCTGGCTGCTTCCCGCTCCACAGGGGGCCCAGCTGTCCCAGCCCTGCTCCCCAGCCGGGTCCTCTCAGCTGAGGGATCATAAACCAGGTGCAGGTCAGGGTGCGGTGCCGTGTCACAATCCCGTTGCGACCCCGGTCAGACGCTCAGCTGCATGGATGACGGGACTCCGAAAGGCCCTGTGTGGGAGCTGGTGGCGTCCCGGCCACACAGCCACACAGCCGGAGGGCTTCCTCAGTCTGAACGAGCTATCGTCACTACAAGTACAGCTCAAATCTACAGGTGGATCTCTACCGATACAAAGTGACTGTGCGGGCACCCTGACCAGAGCGCCACACGCCCGCGCGGGCCCCTCGGCATTCATACGCGCACACACAGACAATAAAAACACCGTGACCTGGGCCCCGGCCCCGGCCCGCCTGTGCACCGAGCCCCTGCAATGAGAATGTGATATTCCGGAAAACAGAACTAAATAGAATTAGGTGCTCAAACTTTTATTTTAATTCTTACAAAATACCATAGAAATGAACCCAAACTAAACAGATATGTACATGTACATATGTACAAAGTTTTACCTCTGAAAAACAATCTATAAAAGTAGATGGTTAAAAAAAAACTTAAAAAAAAAAAGATTTAAAACCAGTGCTATGAAATTAATTTCCTCAAAGTAAAGTAACAGTAATTTTAAATTGCTGGTTGTTGTAGTCAGCTTTCTAGACTTATTTACATGTTTTATTGGGGCCAGATGTATAAAGGAGTTCCTTTTATTTCAGAATATTTTCAGTTTCACTTTATTTGAGCATATACTCCCGAACGGCCTCCCTTACAAATCTCCCCCGTGAGGACGCGGCGCGAGCGGTCCCACGTCAGCTCCGGTCCTTCTCCTCCTCGTGAGTCACGGGTCGGAAAGGCAACGTAGTCTGTCCTCTTTCAGGGTCAGACATCCGAAGTATTCTAATCAGTTTACTGGATGGAAGTGAACTAGAGGAAGCAAAATTAATGACTCAAATGCCTAGGAAATGCTTTTCAGTTTAAAAAAATTCTAATACTACCTCATGGAAACACGAATCTACCCTACCTACTAATGTGGGACGTGCTGAACATCAGGAGTTCTAGGAGAAACATAATTTGTGATAGAAAAATAATCTGTTTTCATTTTTAAAAATGAAGTTCCTGCCAAACGCCAGGGGCTTTCACTTCAGAAGGAAAATACAATGTGATTTATACACTGGCTATTTCTAACTCTTGTTCTTCTTGCCTAGCCAGCAAGGAGTTACCTGAAAATTCCCAACCACACACTTAAATCTCCCTAGGATCAAGTGACCGCTCTAGAGGCAGAATATCAACTCTTAAGTGACACCATGCTGACTGACCGCAAGGGAGAGCCCCTCACTGAGAAAGACGGGTAGCTGAAAGTCACCAGGAAAAGAGCCAAGACTAGGGAAGTCCTGAACTGTCCTCAGCCTAAAGAGAATTATCAAAATTAAATTAAATTACTTTCTTAGTTGGTCACACACAAAGGAACAGAGTCAAAACAGAAATAATAACAAGTCAGTACTCTCATGTTTAAATCAACTTGCTTTTGTTATGGAAGGGAGGTAACAAAAATACAATTTTAAATACCTAAAAAGGAAAGGTTATCTTAAATCTCCTGACACAGAAACTGATTTTTCTTAATATTGGTGACTTATGTATCTGCATTTTAAAAATGAAGATTATAGGAGATTTATTTTCCCCTTTTAGAACTTGATGTATACAGTCACAGAAGAATTTTTAAAAGTTACCTCATGCTTTGAGGGGTGAGCAAGATAAACTGTCTGAAGCGCTGGGAGTCTGCCATCTTGAGTATCATATCCATTGCGATTCTCCGGTTAACCATGTCCTGGGGAGCAAAGTTAGGGTCGCTGCTGCTTTAATCACGTCCCTGCAGAAGCAGCATTCTGCTGCCCGATGCCAACTCCTGCAGTTTTATCCTTATCCATGATGCCAAGCTATTCATACAGAGAAAGATAATCTCCAAAACTATGAGTGGAAAATAACTGAATATATGTATCTTCCAAGTAATTTCTATAGTCAGGTTGTTTCCGTAAGTACAGTTCCCTCCCTCAAGTATATTTAGCAATTAAAATAATCTCCAAAGACAGAACTAAATGTTACAGGATGAATCTAACTTGTACAGTAATAATAATTAATACCTCAGGAGACCAATACAAAAAAATGGCTAGCTATAAAGTTACTAATTCTGTCAAAATTTCCCTCAATGATTAAAGTGTTTTAAAACCTCTGACCTTGCCCCATCACCTTCCTACAACGTGTACAATCTGAACCAATGTAAATTTACAAACCAATTCCTCCATTCAATCTTTAAGTTAAATAGCATTATCAGTGTATAGAAAAATAATGCTTTATTATACCAGGTTTTGAAACGAAGTTAAACTGTGTGCTTACATTTTCTGAGTTCAAATATTGGAGAAAGAAAAAAAATCAAAGGATTGTTCCCTACCTTGAAAATTCCTGAAAAGTGGAAAACATAAACAATGTTTTTATAGGCATATATTTTTTAAGGTCTAACTGCAACTTTATGTGGCAGTCCAGCATGGTGGTTAAGAACACACTGTTTTCGGGGCGCCTGGGTGGCTCAGTCGGTTAAGTGTTTGACTTTGACTCAGGTCATGGTCTCCCGGTTTGTGGGTTTGAGCCCCGTGTCAGCCTTGAGGCTGACAGCTCAGAGCCTGGAGCCTGTTTTGAATTCTGTGCCTCCCTCTCTCTGGTCCCTCCCCTGCTTGTGGTCTGTGTGTCTCTCTTTTCCAAAATAAATAAACATTTAAAAAAAATTAAACAAACAAACAAAAAGAACACACTGTTTTGGAGGCAGACAGGTTACCAACATCCTGGATGTATTGCTCAATGGCTTATATTATATAAATTCTTCCCTCAGGCATATATGTAAAACAATCTAACTTAAAGTTAACAAAAATAATGAGAGCTTGTGCAAGTAGAATGCTTTCCTTTCAAACGCTACCCTGGGGAGGCCTATCATTTAATAACAAAGCTGCTAAACCACCAAAATGTGTGTCTTTGCTTCCATTTGGTTTTTAGGGCTTAGGTACATTTTTTCTGAATAATTCCAATGGGGCAAAATGCCATTTTGATCAATAATCTCTAAGTTTCAAGGGACACCTGGGTGGCTCAGTTAGTTAAGCGTCAAACTTCTGACTTTGGCTCAGGTCATGATCTTGCTGGTGTGGGTTGGAGTCCCGTGTTGGGGGCTCTGTGCTGACAGCTCAGAGCCTGGAGCCTGCTTCAGCTTCTGTGTCTTCTTCTCTCTCTGCCCCTCCCCCGTTTGTGCATTTTCTCTCTCTCTCTCTCTCTAAGAATAAATAAACCTTAAGAAAATTAAAAGAAAAAGAACCTCTAAGTTTCTGAAAGAGAAAGAAATTATTCAGAATTAAATTTCACAAACAAGATAGGAGATAAAGCTGTAAAATGTCTTTTTGGACAAAATTATTGAATGGAAAGAATCATCATCTAATTTGTGAATTAGCTCTGAAGCCAATTCTCAGAGAATTTCTAAACAATTGCAGCAATGGTATCACAGGGGGAAAAATGACACTGAAGGATTAAACAGGACTCACAGGTATAAAATCCATGAGTGAGCATTTTCTAAATACTTATTATGGGCTAGGCATCAGGTAGGTAGAAATATGATCAAGCCATAGTTGGTAGCTTCCAAAATAGGTTTAATTTGGGAGATTCAGACATGAGAATAAGAGATGGCAACAGAATGAAAATTATAAAAATATATGTAATAGTAAATGTATATAGCACAAATTACATAACAGTATATTCTATAGTATAAAAAAATAATAGTGTGTCAGTGTAGGGCGGTGCCAAGGGAGCTCTGAGAGGGTCCCAATCCTGCCTGGTGGCCACAGAGGCCATAGAAAGGTGACATCCAAGCCACACCTTGAAAGGTGAGTAGGACTATGACATACAAAGGAGGGCACAAGGCGCAGAGGCGGTTTTAAAAGTCACAAGTAGCTAGAAAAGCCACAAAGTGGGTAGCTGCTCCATCAGGAAGGCCTCACAGATACCCCAAAACTAAACCGTTACCTAGACAAACCACCACTCAGAGTTCCAAGCAAGTGGCCATGACCAGATTCATTTCAGAAATATAAACCTGGGAAACAGTGAGGGAGGAATCAAAGCAGAAGCAAGATTAAAGTCAGGGCGTCTGGCCAGGAGGCGGTTACGACAGGCAGGGGGTGAGGAGACAGGGACAGGTAACAGGAAGGGGCAGAGACTCAGCAGGTCAGATGTGACAGGCAAATAAAAAGGAAGGGAGGCTCACAGATCTATCAGAGGTAACTGGGCAGGTAATGGCAATCTGCCACCAATCAAGGCAGGGGGTTCAGGAAAAGGAAGAGGCTCTGAGTGGAAGACTTGCTGAGTCTGAGGCGTGGTCACGCCTGATGACATCTAACTGTTGGGCATATGGGAATGGAGTGCAAGAGAGGGGTCAGGAGGAGACGCTCAGAGTGTCCGGTGCTCAAATACAGGTGTAGTGCTGGGGACTGTGTGTGTGCGTGTGTGTGGTGCAGCGTGTAGTGTGAAGACACAGGTAGGATGTGGTATCCAGGAAAATCAACAACAGTATCAAAAACAAAGAGGACCTCACACATTCAAGGAGAACAGCAGCCTGGAGCACACCAGAACCTGGAAAGAGGAGAGCAGAAACTCCCAAGGACGCACATTATGAGAGATGGGAGGACAGATCTATGGTGTCAAATACTTGAAAGAATCTAAATAAGACTCCGAATTCACTTATGATCTTTGCTAAACAAGTGTTGCTGGAGTACCGTAGTCTAAACCCAGATTACAGTGAGTTTAGGAAAAACGAGCCGTGAGCGCTACAGAGGACGGGGAACAGCGGGTTGGTGAGGGCTTCCTCCGTGCCCCTGCCTTCCTAAGAGTGTTTACATTTTACATGGAAGACCTCACTGGAGTCTCATCAAAACCCTACGAGGTAGGAAAGATTAATACTGTTATTTTATACACGAAGAAATGGGAGGCCCAAAAAGGATAAATATTCTGCCCAAAGTCCTTTAGGTAGGTTAAGTCTCAATCCTAGGTTTTTAACTTCGAAGTGAAATGTCCCTGCCCCTTGTGTTTTATCTACTGCTCTTCTAAAAAGTGCGACTGTGAAGGAAAGAGAAAACCAGCAGTGGCTGCTGTTCGTCAAAACAAGGAACTGCCCGTAAGTCTGTGTTAAAATGGAAAATGGGATAAACTAGGGAAGGGACTGAAGGCGTGGACGGCGTGGGTCTCCAAGGAGGAGACTAAGACTCTTCTTAGTTTCTCCCTTTCATCTATCACGCACTGCAGAGTCAGGCAGGATGCCTTCTACTGTGGGTAAAACTAAACAAAAAATTGCTTCCTTTCGAATTACACATTTCCAACAACAACAAAGATTAAAGAATTCAAAATTTCACACTACCATGTAGACATCAAACTCATCCAGGCATCTGAAAGGAGACTCAGCAATGGACCACAGAGAAAGAATGAAGCAAACCGTGGAAAAAGAACGTTCTCCTCCGGATAAGGCTCTCATGTCATTGAAAGCAGCCCTGTTCCCCTCTCCAGGCTGAACCTGGAATGAATTAACAAAAAAACAAAAAGTACAGCAAAAGTCAGACTAAATTCTTTACAAAAAATGGTGGCTAGAATTAGAATGAGTTTATAGTAAAAAAAAAAAAAAAAGAAAGAAAGAAAGAAAAAGAATAACATCATTTAGTGATGTGGAAATGACATCTACTTAACAATATTAATTCTCCTGAACCAGGACCGTGGGATATCGTCCCACTTCTTAGCGTCTTCTTCAGTTTCCGTCATCAATGTCTTACACTTCTCAGCGTACAGGTCTTTCACTTGCTTAAATTTATTCCTAAGTATTTTACTGTTTTCAATGGTACTGTGAATGAGATTTTCTTTATTTTTACAAAAAACATTTCCAAGTGCTGATTATAATCCTTTGTTACTTGAATTACAGTGACATCTAGTGGTTAAGCTGCTTTAAAAGTAACTACTGAATGTGAAAAAGACAACAGGACCAACTGGCTCACAGCGGCCAAAGAAGAGCAGTAATGACTGAAACATATAAAATCACTTCTAAAAGAGATTCATGGGGACAATAAAAAAAGCAATTAATAAAATTAATAAACTCTTTTATATAATATCCTGGAAGAACAGTATAAAATAACGTTAGAGGGGCGTCTGGGTGGCTCAGTTGGTTGTGTCTGACTTTGGCTCAAGTCATGACCTCACGATTTGTGGGTTTAAGCCCTGCATTTGGGCTCTGTGCTGGCGGCCCAGAGCCTGGCGTCTGTTTCAGATTCTGCATCTCCTCTCTCTCTCTGCCCCTCCCTTGCCTGCACTCTCTCTCTCAAAAATAAACATTAAAAAAAATTAGAAGGAATTCTATTTGTACAGAATTCCAGACATACATACATACATACATACACACACACACACACACACACAAGGTGAAAAAACAGAGGACCATCAGGTTTTCTATCATAAAGGTTTATCACGTGTTTTAGCAGGCACGTAAGCTTCACATACTTTTTCATCCACTCTTTGAAAAATCATGAACCTCTCAAGTAGTATTCATATAAAAGGGTTATAAAATATTCTTAATTTAAACATACCCTGAGATTTTATATTATCCATAAGTCTGAATCTGTAAAAATCCAAATAAAAAACCGACTAAGTAGTAAAAAGCCAAACCCACCCAAACAAACAAAATACCCCACATAAAAGCAAGAACTAAGTAACCAGACACAGTCTTTTGCTCCAAAACTGCATTTTGCATCAATCTAATAAGTGAAGCCATAGATTAACTGTGGAGATCTCAATTTTACCCCTGACCCATTACTCACTTATCATGGGAGTTTGGTTTCACTTTCCTTACTTGTAAACAAAGACTAGAGAATTTAAGGATTCTTAAATCAGTAATAATCTTTTGAATAACCAGGACGATAAGCCCAGAAGGTCTAGCTTCAGCTGCCCTGTACAGTTTGCTCTGGAGGTAGTCCAAGCATTCCTAGTATTTTCTTCCTTTCTTCATTTTTATTAGAGTATAATTCATATACAGTAAGGAACACAAAGCTTAACTTTTCTGCTCAATTACCTGGGTAAATTACTCAGATCAAGACCTAGAACATTCCTAGCATCTCAGCAGATCCCCTGTGCTCTCTCCCAGACACTATGAAATCCAAAAGATAATAACTGTTCTGACTTTAATCATCACCATTTAATCAGGTAAATTTTATCAGTTTTTGAAGAATTATGCAGAGTAGAATTGCTTTCACAGACACTGTGAGACAGGTTTCCAAATTAGTTCTATCAGATTATACTCCTGCTAGCCAGGCAAGAGGGTTCCAAGTCCACAGCCTCCTTAACACAAGACGCGATCGGGGTTGTGTTTTAGTCACCCTGCTGGCAGTATGTCATTGTTTACGCTATAAGTTTGTATTTTTCTGATGAAAAACGATACCGAGCACTTTTTCATGTACTTAATTCACCACATGGATACATTATGAGGTTTCTCTTTAAGCCTTCTGACCATTTTTAAACGCACTGTCATTCTTTTTCTTAATTATTCTTCTTCAAAAATTTACATGAGTTTTGTGCACATGTAAATTATTATTTATCCTAAGTATAAAATGAAGTACAAATTTATGACAACTAAGAGCAGTAAGCAATTACTTAAAAATTTTTGCCCCAATTATTTAGAGTGGGTGGTCGCTCTTGACCTCCTGACCACACAGTTTTTAATGCAATATCCCATACTTCCTCCTTCAAAGCATGAGACTATGAAAGGATCCACAAACACAAACCCCACAAAGTTGAATACAGTGGCTTTGTTTATCCAAATGAGGCTAGATCTACAAACATATTCAGAGATAAGTTAAGTGCAAAGACAATTATATGGGGTAGAACATTCTTCTGAGAAATCCTTTCTTAGTCTTCTAAAATGGCTTCCAGAGAATATGGACGTTCTATAATATAGCACATAACTTAAAATGCTGTATGAGTTTTAAAAAGAAACCTGTGGAGTGGAGAGAGGGTAAACATTTATCACTGGAAACAAAATTCCTAATTAACTTCACAGTGGTTTTTGGGGGGGATGAGGAGGAAGATACAATGGCAGAGTTAGCTAGTGAGATCAGTTTAATTTTCAACACTCTGGCAAACACTACACTTAACTTAAAAGTAAGTTCTTTTGTTTTCCAAAGATAATAGATTAAAATTTATTAATGTATTATCAAAAGAAATATAGCAGCTAATTCTAATGATTAGCACACAAAGAGCTAAGATACTTACTGATATGCTAAGAGTTTCATTCTTGTGGTCAAAATTCATTTTCCCACAATAGGCACGCTGAGATAGTAAGTTGTCAAAGTACAATTTGCATCGTAAAGTCAAACATCTTGGAATAAAGAAATAGGGCACATTAAAAACTGTATATTCAGCATGGTCTTTAAACTAGCATGTAAGATCAGACAGAAATATGCCAAAATGTTAACACTGGTTGCCCATTTAATAGACAGGATTCTAAGATTCCCCCCCATCTTTATATTTTATTTGTGTCTCCACATTTTCACCACTCCATTTCCTTTTATAATAAACAAACATCATAAACTGAATAAAGATGCTATCCCACATTAATACACAACAGCCAGTCCATATGAATATATCAATCATTCAAGCAATTTATATGAGGTACCACTGTAATACAGAAGACATAAGCCTTGCCCTTGAGAGATTAAGCTCTAGTAGTGTTAAGATAATAAATAAATGGCCTATCCATGTGCTTATCTCCCTCCTCTCAACTCTATGGTGACAAAGTCTCAATCGTTCTGTACCTATAACACTTTACCCACATCTGCACAATGCAGATGTCATTAATCACATGACATTCCAGTGTAAGGAACACTTTTCCCTTCTTTCTCAATTATTTATTTACTTATTCACTTTTCCATTCATTGGGATGGAGTCACAGATTCTTATTTTATTCTCTGGGTTACCATCCATTCTTGCCCTCAAACAGGCCCAGGTTTTGCCAGTGGGAGCCTCTTCAGGCTGCTTCCTATGTCCTTTTATCATGACTCTATGCTTCTTCCAAGCACCTCCTTTCTTTCTAGCATTAGCAAGAAGCTCATGTGCACCTTCCCTGGCCAGTTCTGAAATCAGCCATTTCTCAAAGAAGGGAATGGTATTTAGAAAATACGATCTAAATGAGAGGCAACTTGCTATTTTTCTTAATGTCTTTGCTCCTTAATGAGCCTAAGGCTTGCTTCTTCAGACTATCATTTTATTATTATCCCTCCTAATTCCCTTTCTAAACTACATTAAATCTCCACCCCAGAAAATACTAATCGCTTGAGTTTTCTTTTGTGATACAACAATGACTTGCTAGCTAGTTTTCAGAGTTCTGTGTTGACATTTCTTTCTTTCACTACTGACACTCTTCATTTGCTTTCATACATGGGATGGCTAAAATGTCTCATTTTATGAGGACAGTCCAAAAGAGACTGTCCTCATAAAATGGCAAAGTTCTCCAGTGCAGAGACAAAAATAATTTTAAAAATTTCATCATTCTTACTCTACTCCTAAGACTGGGTAAAGAAGATAAAACTAACAGTGGTGAAGAAACATATCAAGGTAATAAACTATAAGATGAATACTTTTACAGAAAACATTTTAATTTTTTATTTTTTTTATTTTTATTTTTTTTTAATTTAATTTAATTTAATTTAATTTTTAGGAGAGAGAGAGACAGCATGAGCAGGGGAGGGTCAGAGAGAGAGGAGTCACAGACTGAAACAGGCTCCAGGCTCTGAGCTGGCAGTCAGCACAGAGCCCGACGCAGGGCTCGAGCCCACGAACCGCAAGATCATGACCTAAGCGAAAGTCAGACGCTTAACCGACTAAGCCACCTAGGCGCCCCAACGTTTTAATTTTTTAATGTTTCTTTATTTTTGAGAGACAGACAGACAAGAGTATGAATGGGGGAGGGGCAGAGAGAGAGGGAGACCTAGAATCTGAAGCAGGCTCCAGGCTCCGAGCTGTCAGCACAGAGCTCGAACTCATGAACCGGGAGATCATGACCTGAGCTGAAGTCAGACACTCAACTGATTGAGCCACTTAGGCGTCCCCTAAAAATATTTTAAATACAAATTTTCTGAATAATAATATAAAAATAAATCCTAACACTTCTGGAAAAGAGGCAGAAGTAGGCACTGGATTTTCTCTTGGCCTAAAAAACAACCAAAACGTTGTACAAAATAAATGAAGTAAGTTTTCAGACTGAACATCAGAGAGTATAGGCAATTCTAGTCAAAATGATCTCTAAAATATGGGAAACAAATGAACTGGATCTTACAGATGTCCCAAGTCACTACTTAGAGAGAGAGAGTAAAGGGGGCGGAAACCCAGGCGGGGCCTAAAGGTTTCCCTGTTTGAGAAGATGGAGCTGGGAGTCTGGGGAGGCCAAGGTGCTCGGGTTCTTAGAGCCTCGAGAGTGCAGCCTGGGGAGGGGGCCAGAGGATGGACGCAGGGTGGGCACAGGGCACGACAGTCTCGAGCTGACAACTCTCTCTGCGTATGTGAGGTTGGAGCAAGAAACCTCCCAAAGCAGCAGAAGTGATCCCCACAGGCCACCCGGAGCCAGAATAGTTCATGTCCCCATAGGCAGAAGCTTCCTACCTCACAAGGCGCCAGTGGCGGGCCCGAAGAGCACTGCTTCCCGGGCAGGAAAGAGCTGGCCCTTGACTAAAGGCTGCTCTGGTCCCACTTAATGGAACTTACAAGCAGCCTCAAAAAGATACAAATAAGTCCTATATAATTGAAGTCTTACTAACATGCATACAAACCTGAAGCATACATTTCAAAAACTAACCTAAAGTTTATTTAGTTAAGGAACACGGCCAAATATGCAAAGCCTGTTTCTCTTTATGGAATTATCTGAATTTCCTCATATGTCCTAGAACTAGATATATTTCTTTAATTCTGTAGTCTCACGGAGCTGGCTGGGTGGCTCAGCCAGTTGAGCGTCTGACTCTTGATTTCAGCTCTGGTCATGATCTTGTGGTTCAAGAGATGGAGCCCTGCATCAGGCTCTATGATGAGAGCGCAGGCCCTGCTTGGAATTCTCTTTTCTTCTCTCTGCTCCTCGCACGTGCTCTCTCTCCCCCAAAATAAAGAAATACACTTAAAAACAAAAAAAGCACTCTATTAATTCTATAATCTTAGGATTATGAGGTTTTGGGTGTAAAGACTGGTAAAAAGCTGGTCATTGAGAGAATACCACTGTGGAAAACAGGTTAAGTAGAAAAAGACATGGATTGCCCTGGATCCAAGTAGGTCAAGAGCCATGTCTACCTATAAACTATCCTCTGGTTTATTTCTGATTTTGGGGGGAGTCAATCTATCCCTGAAAGTATGAATATATCTACACAAATTAATAATATCCAGTTTCTCTGATCCTGTGATCATCCTTTCAAACAACAGATATCGACTTTCTATTATATTTCAGGCACAGTAGTAGGTCCTGGAGACGCAGCAGTAAACAGAACAGATTCTATATCCACGCGGCCACACTATTCTCTCAGATCATAAACTGAGATACTGGCTCAACAGATCCCATCAGAACTTGCATCCCTTAAGAACATGCACTGTCCAAGAGTAAAAGACATTTCTGTCAACGCCAGTGAACTCCCATTCAAAGGACCTATGTAAGCAGAGCCTGAACAGCCATCCTGAGTCATCTAGGTGAGGGTATCTAATAGTGGAAAAATTGGATAAGCTCGCTACACAAATCCCTTCTGAGCCAGAATTCTCTGATTAAATGATAGGAATCTAAGTATCAATATAGGAAGCTCTGGCAGTTTCTTCTTTAACTGGATTGCATGAAGTTCTTTCAACTTAATTTTATTATTCATAAAGGATAATGTGAAAAGGAAGTACAAAACTGTGTAATATGTGGTAATATTTTTAATTGCACCTACCTTCTAAATTGTTGATATGTTTTGTATCTATGAGTCATTATTTCTTCCAGCAATTTAATAAATCTTTTTAAAGTCCTTACTTTATTATCCAGATCAAGATAGGTTTCTCTTGCTTCTTGGTACAGCCTATTTTATGAACAAAATATTAAGTCAATAAATGCCATTCAAAGAATCACAAAGAAAAATAAAATGTCAAATGTATTTAATGGGAGGAAGGGAGAGTGCAGGGGTGCCCGGGGGTAGGCGATCGCAGGAGTCCTGTCTCCCCCGGACAAGCACGTGCTGCCCTGAAGCAGAGGAGCGGACAGCGGGGCTGGGCAGGAGCTGAGTGCAGGCCCTAGAGCCAGCAGAGGAAGGGCGTGAGCACAGTACCCACCCAGCTGGGGCCGGAGTGGCAGATCTCAGAAAATACCAGCAAATGTACACCTTCTAAAAGTGAAGCGATCACACTGGAAGGTAAGCAATGTTTCCCTCAGTGGCAGCTGGCAGTGCAGGAACAGAGGCCACAGGCTGCGTGTTGGAATCTGCCAGCCCCAGTCTGAATGAGACAAGGTCAAAGAGGCAGAGAAGGCATGGCCACTGGGCAGAGCCCTCACAGAGCGAGGCCGCTCCCTGGCACCGAGAGGGCGGGGGGAGGGGGGCTGCTTCTTGACCAAGTCTGAAAGGCGACCCCGGCCAAGGCTCCACAGCGACCCACCCCATGTTCATTCAGATGCCCAGGTCAGAGAGATCCAAGTGAAAACAAGTAACAAAAAAGGCACAAGCACAGTGTCCACACGCGGGTATGTGTAGAACAAAGGCTTGGGCAGGAGCGGCAGGACACCGGCCACAACGAAAGCACATCAGGACAAGGTGGTTGCAAAGCAGACGAAAGCGGATAGCGAACCATGAATTAAAACATAACAGCGTATGAGAGAAGTGCCACCGTGAAGGGATACCCCAAAGCAGAAATAAAAGAACTGAAAGAATAGACAAAGCACTCAGAGAGGAGACAGGTAAACGACAGCGGGTGAGAGGCGGCGGCGAGCAGGGCCCTGAAGCAGCCAAGGGGGCAGGAGGGGCCGCAGACAAAAAAGCAGACTGGAAGACAAAGTGAGAAGATGATGCACAGAGAAAAGAGACAAGAGACAAATGCAGAAAATGCTGACAGACACAGAGATCAGGAATGAGAAAAGCAAAAAACTGGGAAAAAAGAGAACATGGTTAGACAAGGTAACTAGAGGAGACAAAGGACCTACGACATCTGTGCAAGAAAGGCCTAGACAAAGACAACTGAACAAGAGAAGAGAAAATATTTAAAAGTAAAATACAAAAAAAGAAATTTTAAGAAACAAGATAAACCTACAGGTTAAAAACACACAGTGTACACCAAGGAAAGGATCACAGACTCTGACTCATCAGAAACAGACACTCAGGAGAAAAATAATTTTCTATCAGGCTGAACTATCCTTCACATTCAACAGCTACAGACAAATAGTTCTGAACACGCAAAAACCAAACATTACTTCACATGGCCATTCTTAAGGAAGCAGTAATGGGAGAAACAGAATTTCAAACGGCTACACAGCCCTTCGGAAAGAGGTAAAAGACATTCTTCACATCAAAAAAACCTCACAGGAAAATGAAAAAGTACATAAAAAGTTCACAGAAAAAGATAAAAATAAATGGTCCTTAAGACATAAATAGATGTTCAGACTCAATGAACGAAATGGAAAATAAAATTACACTAAGTTATGTTCTTAAGGAAATCTACGTGTCAGCACAAAGAACCTAAGGTTGTCACACTGCTTAGGCCGAGGGGAAACAAGCCCTCAGACGCACCGCCGATGCCGATGGCTGATGGGAGTGCAAACGGGCACAGTCCAGGGGGAGGCGTGGGGGGCCGAACCTTCCAACAGGAGTTAATCTTGTTAAATCACCCTGACTACACACTAAGACACATGTGTACCGCCATTTACAACAGCAGAAGATTAGACTTCGACTATCCATCAGGAGATGTCTAAATACCATGTAATTATAAAAAAAACAGTAAGAAAATGCCTGTGTACTGATACAAAATCTCCAAAATATATCATTAAATCAAAGAAAGTAATCTGTACAATAGTTTATTTAGGTGTGGCACCTCCTCTATCTGGCAAGAATGGAAAATAACATACACTCATACTACCCTGCACTTATGTAAACAATGAAAGCACATTTAATAAATTAGTTTAACAAGATAAAAAAAGAGAAAGTGCTGGAGATGATGAGACCAGAGAGGAAGTCAACACCCATCACAGCCTCCCCTTTACACTGCACTAAAAACATGCGAGGTAACACTCTCTCAGGTTCTCGCTTCCAAGATGACCTAGAGAGGGACGGAATAACTGTTGTGTCACACGGGGCCACGGCCGCCTGCTACCTACCCGCCGCGCCCCGGGACAAGGCCAGGAAGATCTGGCCATTAGGAACATGGCAGAGGCCACTGCCATCAGGGATGTTTCCCAAGCCAGTGTCTTGGCTGCCTGTGTGCTCCCTGTGGTGTGTGAAACCACATCCCGTGGGAGCCGGGCCATTCACAGCAAGGGAACCGGCGCCACACTCCTGAGGCCCCGCAGAGCGGAGCACCCCCACCCCGATGCGGGCCCCCAGGTACTGCCCCTTGACCTCCAGCGCGGCCTGTGCGAGGAGCAAATTCCTTAAGGACTGAAGAGAAACTGGGAAAAAAAATAAACTGGAGATTATACTTTAAAAACCAAACATGAGGTACTATCTATTTTAAAGAAAAACTTCTACTTTTGTGTTTCTTACCATTGTTTCCCACTGTTTTTGAGAACAGAATTGAGATCACTCCTAGTCCTGATTTCTATTATGAGAAGTTCTTCATAAAATGTAATAGCTGTAATTTTCTGCTATGTTTCAATAAGCATCCTACAGATGTACATAGTTTATAATTGTTCAGCTTTATAAATGATGCTACAGTAAACATCCCTTAGCACAAAATGATTTTCTGATTTTGGATTATAACAACAAAATTACTTGGCTAAATTGAAATTTTTGAAGGTGTTTGACAAACTGCCTTAATGCTTTTCAGAAAAACTTTAATAATATCACATCTAACATTCTGGGTACCCTACATATTGTTTTATTATGGACTAGTTCAGTTAACCTTTGTAACAACCCTATAACTGTAAGTACACATATCTTATAGATGAGAAAATGAAGATTCAGAGAGATTAGGTAATTTGCAAAAGTAATATAAGTAGGCAGTAGAATTATAGCTCAGACCAAGGTACTCTTGCTTGAGAAATTGTGGTTAACTATACTAGAACCTCCATTCTTTTTTTTTTTTTTAATGTTTATTCTTATTTTTGCATGAGCATGGAGGAGCAGAGAGAGAGAGAGAGAGAGACAGAGTCTGAAGCAGGCTCCAGGCTCTGAGTTGTCAGCACAGAGGCTGATGTCGGGCTCGAACCCAAGAACCGTGAGATCATGACCTGACATGAAGTCGGACACTTAACTGAATGAGCCACCCAGGCGCCCCCTAGAGGCTCCATTCTTACCAGCAGAATGAACATATTTATTTCACTGAAATCTCTCTGACATGAGACTATTTTTTTCAGCTTGACATATATGAAAATGGCTTCTGATGGTTTTGATTCACATTTATTTTAACAGCTTGTGAGGCTGAACATTTTTGTCTATGTGAATCTTAAAGGTATAAAAACACATTTATGTTAAAATGTCACTCCGTAAGTTTTGTTTTTAGAAGAGAAAAAAGTTTATTATTAATAACACATATGAAAAACTAGCTTGACCTGTAACTATATGCCATAGCAAAACTATGTTTATATATAAACATTTATTCTTTATGTCTTAATAATATACATGAGTAATAAAGTAGAAAAGCTACCAACCACGTACCTCATTATTTCCTCTCGATCTCCATGACTAGCATGTTCTGCTTGTATCTTTTGTCTTAATCTATCAATTTCTTTGTCCAGAATTGATGCAGATTTTTTTACTTCAATCCGTTCCGGGCAGATTTGTCTTGCTTGTGACATTTTCTCCTAAGGTAACAGATGTTTAGTATCTTTAAAACTTGTCTTTGACAGACTCCATAGTATTACTGGTACCCACAAACACAAGGTAAAGATCTGAATTTAGGATTAAATTTTAGACATATTTTAAACTTTTTTTTTTTTTTTTATTTCTAGGATAGAGAGAGACAGCATGAACAGGGGAGGGTCAGAGAGAGAGGGAGACACAGACTCTGAAACAGGCTCCAGGCTCTGAGCTGGCAGTCAGCATAGAGCCCGACGCGGGGCTCGAACCCACAAACCGCGAGATCATGACCTAAGCGAAAGCCGGACGCTTAACCGACTAAGCCACCCAGGCGCCCCTAGACATATTTTAATCACATTAAATATCAATGTTATTTCTTTAAGCCTTATATTGAGAATCGAGTCTAGACTCATAAATCTTCAAGACAAAGATTTATTTACATTACCCTGCATGACTTTAATAATTTGTAAGTCAGTTCTCCATTTGTTCCTAGGGAAACAAATTTCAATAGTTATGAAAAGTTTGGCAATTTTCATAAGCGAGGTCAGACAGCCTTCTGTGTCTTTTAGGATGGCCTCTGAACACCAAATAGTACTGAAAACACAAAGAAGACCCTTGTATTCATAAATAAAAACTCCCAAGCACTGTTACACATAGTGCTTATTTTATATTTACAACATTCCATGTAAGTTATAAACAAGTAAGATAAAATTTCAGAATTTAAGTATTTTCCTAAGAAAAGTTGAAATTTATCTCTTCTAGTTAGACCGACCGGTGCTCTCAGCTTCTCTAAAAACAGAACAGGGCCACTGCTGACAGCTGTTAACAAGGGTGTGTAGTTAAGTAGGGGCTGAATTCCAGCCCAGCCCACACTCATGCTACTCAAAGGAAGGAGCAGCTCTTTCTGACATAAGGCTGCTAACCACTTGCCAAGCTGGGCATTTAAGGAGCTATGTTAGCTGAGTGCAAGTCATTTTCCAAATCACTCGGAGACAGGCGATCGGCCTTGTAAACCAAGCCAAAGCCCTCTTTGTGGTGGGTGGTCTGTTTCAGTGTCCACACCCTGAAAGCTTCCAAGACTATTCCTCTCCTTGATCACTGAAACAGCTGTCCTGCTACACAAAGTGGCCGGTCATCAGACTGCTGGTCTATGTTTGGAAACGTGACATTAAGGAAAATGCCTGAACAGCCATGACTAAGGTTGTAAACAAAACATAACAGAAAAATGATGGATAACCTCCAGTTCTTTTTCTTTTATATCCAGTTCTCGTTTCTTCTTATTTAAAGTATCCAAGTGCTCCTTCTGCTTTTCTTCATAATGCCGCTTCCCTCGTTTTTGGTTATCCACTTCAGAATCAGCAAGGTTTAACTCATCCTGTTTAAATAAAGCCAAAATAATAAAGAAAAGACTGTTTTGAAAAAGCTGCCAGCATAGGTGTAAAACTGACTGACAAATCAACAAGGTGGGCGGGGTTATGTAGCTCCCAGGACTGAGTGTCAAAGCTTGTATCCGCTGTATGGGCTGTATGAATAGAAGGGAGGGGTTTTCCTAAAGAAGTCACATGACTGTATTCAAATCCTGACACGAAGTCCCCATGTGTTACGGTGCTTTCAACCTTTTTTCAGTAAACAAGGCAGTTTTGTGGAAAGCCACATCAGCCTGAAAAGACCTAAAACAAAGCGAGTGTTGGATATTTATAGAGATAGTCTGGTTTTTAAAAAGGTGAGTCAGGGTAGAAGAGAAAAGGATGCAGAGACTTAACCACTAACTTATTTAGTCATCATTCTGGAGGTATAACCTCACAATTTTAGCACAAAATCTAACTGTAGAGAAACTATCTCAAGCTCACCTTAAAAATAAAGAGTAGTGGACTATGACAAGGTAAAGATGCATATTATAATGTACAGCAACCACTGGAAAAGAAAAGAGTTATGGCTAAAAACCTAGTAGAAGAGATTAAAAATAGGTACACTAAAAATTGCTTGGCTGATGTCAAAAGAAAAAAGAGAGAGGAAATAAGAACAAGAACAAAACATAAATAGCAGCTAACCACTACTTTCAAGATTAAATGCTTTCTTCTTAAGATCAAGTACAAGACACGGATGTCTAGCTCCACTGCCTCTATTCACCACTGCACTGCAGGCCCTGGCTAATTCAATTAAAAGTTGAGAGAGGAAATAAAAAGCAGTAAAGATCAGAAAGGAAGGGTAAAAACAACACTTTTAAAAAAAGACACGATTATTTATGAAGAAATTTCAAAGGACTTTTAAATTAATAAGTTTAGAAAACTCACTTGATACAAAGCCAAAACAAAAAATCAGTAATGTTTCTATATATTAGGAACCATTTAAAAATTAAAATCTGTAACATTCAGTACGGCGTTAAAAACATCCAACATGTACCTGGCATAAATAGAGAACTCCTAAAACTCAACAAGGACGTACAATGCAAGTGAAAAAAGGGCAAAGATCTGATCAGACATCTCCAAAGAAGATCCACAAATGGGCAATAAAAACATGGTAATTCACTCAACAGTATTAGATACGAGGAAAATGCAAACTGAAACCACAACAAGAACATTTCACACTTAACAGAATGGTTAAAATAGAAACGGCCTACAATACAAGTGCTGGCCGGCACGGGTGTGGAGAAACTGGGACACTCAAATGTTGACGGTGGGAATATGACGTGGTACACCTCTGACAATAGTTTCAAAGTTTCTCAAAAGGTAGGATAAGCATGTAGCCCAGCAATTCTACTCCTAGGTATCTATCCAAAAGAAAAACATGTACATGAATGTCCATAGCAGCAGTACCCAAATATCTGTCAACTGATGAATCAAGAAATTAAATGTGATATACGATGGTGCTTCATTAGGCAACACAAAAGCACAAACCCCTGGTAACATGCCAGAACAGGGATGCATGTGGAAACATGAGACTAAGTGAAAGAGGCCAGTCACAAAAGACCACCTGCTGTATGATTCCATGGACATGAGTGTCGAGAACAGGCAAATCTATAGAAACAGAAGTAGTGGTTGCCAGGTGGTTGTACAGGACACAAGTCAAAACCTCTCTTCTGAGAAAGTGTGGATGGTGTTGTGGTTTTCATTTCAGCATCCATGTGTTCACTGCTAGCCTACAAAAATGCAATTGACTTCTGTATGTTGATCTTGTATTCCAGACTTTTCTTGTAATCCCCTTGAGGTTTTCTAAGTAGACAATCATGGCATGTCAAATAGAGACAGTTTTCTTTTCTTTACAATCTGTGTATCTACTATTTCCTTTTCTTGCCATACTGCATTGGTTAGAACTTCCAATATTAACTACATTAAGTCAATGTGGTGAGACACTCATTTTTACTTTGTTCGTGTTAACTACATTGTTGATGGTCTTTAACCTGTTGAAGAAATTCTTTATCTCCATTTTTTGAGGCTTATAAAAATCATGAATGGGTGAATATTATCAAATTCTTTTTCTGTACTGATTGATATGATTTTTCCTCTTTATTAAAATGGTGGAGTCTTGCAATTCCAAAATAAATAAACCCCATGTGATTACTGTGAATAATACATAAAAAGGATATGTATATTATAATTTATCTTGTTGTGTTTTTGCAAAGCATTCATTTAATCACAAAGTGTAGATAACCAGACATACATGGATGCAATGCTCTCAAGGAAAAGAGCCTATCAAAACCTTTTCACTTTTATTAAAGGCTTTGACAACAACAGCTTCATAAAATGCCATGGAACTATTTGCTATACGATGAACATCTACTTCTGAGTAGGAGATATATGTCATATTAGCAATCATTTTAAGATGTAAAATAATTCTGAATTCTTACTATAACAATATTTGGCTAAAACATGAAACATCTTCACAATAAAACTGATAATGTAGCTGAAGTGAGACTTCAGAAATGCCTCCTGGAAAAAGTGGGAATGTTTCCTTTTCCCAAATTCTGAACAATTAAGGTTAAGGTGCCATAAATTAGACAAAGTTAGAAAGGAACATCATGTTTCTACCAAGGAACAGCCTGCAACATGAACTTCTTCCAGGTCAAACTGACAACCACCTAATGACAATAACTTATGTTACACAGGAAAAATAGAATATGTTCTTCAGAAGGAAATGGTATTACAAGATAATTCTTATCAACAAAACTCTTATTGAAGTCTTGACTTGCTTCGGAGAACATCACAGACTAGATAGAGGCGATTTATATGACATTAAAGGACTGCATTGCGATACATTCCTCAAATATAAATACAAATCAAATACAGACTTCTAAAACTGTGATTCTCTTAATCAAATATCTGTTTATGACCATACTCAACTACCAGCAGCATTTGGATGTAAGGTTTAACCCGTACTAATCTGGACAAGCCAATGCAGAGAATCTGATTTGAAGCCAGTGGGTCCTGCTGCAGCTGATGCTGCTTCCAGAGATCGCTGATGGGACCCATGTAGCTTTTCTGCTTTCAGCTGAAGGACTGCCTATGTGTAATGGTTTCCTAGTGGCCTCTGAAGAAACAGAAACCCTTTTTGATAAGGTTGATTCTGATTTCATGGACCTGGAGCAGAGTCTCCTAAAGTCACTTAAAAGAATTACATTTGGATTTACGTTTCTTCTCAACTGAGGATTTGACTTTCACTGCTTTCTTTTTAATTTCTTTCACTTTATTTTTCCGTCTGGTGAAGACTTCATCATTACCTTCCCTCTCACTAAAATCAGACTCGTCACCACCTGCAAAAGTCTGGTTCAGAGTCATCAGCACTATCGCCACTATGGCCTTCAACCATCTTCCTCTGTGGTACCAATGTCTCTGATGTTGCTTTTCTTTTCCCTTGAACACCATCAAAATCATCTTCCCCAGTAATCTTATCCAGATCTGAACAATCACTGGCTACACTGCAACTGGAGATATGCGGGGACTTACTTTTTGCTTCAGTTTTGCTACTGCCACATTTTTCAATGCTTTTGTCACCTCTTCCACATCAATGGTGACTGCTGAAGTTCCCTCACTGACGTCTAAGTCTCACTGGTAGAGCTTGTCATCTAAAGTCATCCTTTTTTTTTAAGAGATTTCTTTTGTAGGGGAATTTGTTCTTTCTGGAGATTCTTCATATTAGGTTTCCTTGTTTCTAGCTCTAACTCTTTAGTGTTGTTCTGGGTTTCTTATTTAAAGGTGTGGTTGCAGAGCCCTCAAACTGTGAATAACTGACCGGTTTCTTATGTCTCACAGGCAGCAGGACAGCCCCCTCCAAAGCTGAAAATCTGCAGTTTTCACGGTCTTGTTGGCAGCAGTCTGTGTATTGTTTTTCTAATGAATTTAGTACCACAAATCTCCTTCTCAGCAATGCTTTAGCTGCATTCCATAAAATCTGATAAATCATCTTCATTTCATTTGATTCAAAGTATTTTAAAATTTATCTCAACACTTTCTCTGCCGACCATGGGTTATTTAAAAGGATGTTAGTTTCACGTGTTTAGAGATTATCCTTCTATTAAAAGAACTTTAATTGAGGATCTACTAAATATTTCTAGTATGACTGTATTATGATTAGGAAACACACTATATAGTTAAGTTGTTGGGATTTTTTAAAAAAATATTTTTAATTATTTCTGAGAGAGACACAGCATGAGCAGGGGAGGGTCAGAGAGAGAGGGAGACACAGAATCTGAAGCAGGCTCCAGGCTCTGAGCTAGCTGTCAGCAGAGAGCCTGACACGGGGCTCGAACCCACGAACCGTGAGATCATGACCTGAGCCGAAGTCGGAGGCTAACCGACTGAGCTATCCAGGTGCCCTTGTTGGGATTTTTTTTAATGGTCCAAGAGATGATCTATCTTGGTATATATACATGGAACAGGTACTTGAAAATAAGGTGTATTCTACTGTCACTGGTAGTCTTCTCTAAGCACTGATTAGGTCCTGTAGGTTGATGATGCTTCAGTTTTCTAAATCCTTACTGATTTTCTGTCCTATCAATTGTGGGGCTTGAGCTCACAAACTGCGAGATCATGATCTGAGGCAAAGTCAGACACTCAACCAACTGAGCCACCCAGGTGCCCCTTACTTTGGAATTTTTATTTTTTACTTATTTATTATTTTTTACAAATAGTTTATTGTCACATTAGTTTCCACATAACACTCAGTGCTCATCCCCACAAGTGTCCTCCTCCACGCCCATCCCCTCTCCCCCCCACATCCATCAGTCCTCAGTTTTTGTCAGCATTCAAGAGTCTCTCATGGTTTGCCTCTCTCCCTTTCCCCCATTTCCCCACTTCTTCTCCCCCTTGTTCCTCCGTCAAGTTCCTCCTAATCCTCCTATATGTGCAAACATATTGTATCTGTCCTTCTCTGCCTGACTTATTTCACTCAGCATAACCCCCTCAAGGTCCATCCATGTTGCTACACATGGCCAGATGTCATTGTTTCTCATTGCCATGTAGTATTCCATGGTGTAGATAAACCACATCTTCTTGATCCATTCATCTGTTGATGGACACTTAGGCTCTTTCCATGTTTTAGCTATTGTGGAGAGTGCTGCTATGAACATTGGGGTACTTTGGAATTTTTAAAAGCACAGTCATCCGTGATCCAAATAAACTCTCTGTATCAGAAACCATAGTCTTCCTACTCCAGTAGTGCAGACCATCTATCTTTGTAGGTTCAATGTGGGTCATACTCCTTGTCTGACAAATTTAACTTGCAACTAAAACTAAAGCATTAAATTTGCAGTGTAAATGAAAACAGACTATTTAAAGTGAGGAGAATATTCCTTATACCAAAATTTCAATGACTATGTATCTAAACAGAGTACTTTACCCCTCACCATCCCTGACAGAAAATGAACACTTGTCCTACAAGCAAACAGAGAACGTCACGAAGCTGCTAATCCATCATGACGGCCGTGTCTCAGGACTTAAGTTACTTTGTTGGCCATGTCACATTGGTCCTGCTGTTACTGATGGCTAGTGTGACAGGGTGCTGAGGGGGAAAGCCCGCTGGCTGCCAGATGACTGCATGCAAGTTCACGGAAAGACTCGCCTCCTGGCTTTCAGTTATTTGCAGCCAACGCAAAGAGCTAAGATCAAGAATCTTTACTGCCTTGTGCCCATATTTTGTGCTCTTACACTTATTCAAACTCCCAATCCCAGGAGCTGCATTGGCCTAGAGATACCTACAAGAACACAACACAGCTTACTCTTCATCATTTCTTCTTTGAATCTTAAGCTGTCTGGGGTGAATAATTTAGGTGCAATCTTTCTTCTCCTATATTAACATATTTCATCATTTTGATTTTAAGTCACCCTACTCTGTTCAATCCCTTACAGATTTAAAATATCTTTTTAGTCCTACCTTTGCTGTAACTTCACTGCTCTAATTCCTGAATTCTGAATTCTACCTAACATACTCTTGATGATTTTAATATTTATCTTATTCCTTCTTACTGTTTTCTTTTAAAAACTAATTTTGTAGGTGCTCTGTTAGCGCAGTAGGTAGTGCATCAATCTCATAAAAACTAATTTTGTCTTTTTTTATCTTTTTGCCTTTTTCTTATCTCCTGTAGGCAGCAAATGCTTTCTTATTTTTCTCAATATTATCTTTAATACATTTTTCTCCTCACAATTTGAATATTTAAACTTTATATTGTCAGTTAACTTATCAGTCTGTTTTCCCATTTTTTAAATTCATATCGCAAATAGAAACGAGTTAAGTACCCAGGGTTAGAAAGGCAGGCAGGACCCCAGCTCCTGACAGCAACTCCAGAGAGACCACCACAAACGGTGTTTCCAGGAAGAGCATCCTGCGCCTTCCTTTAATATCCTCCCAACTCTGTAAGTGAGATCTTCTAAGATTTTCAATGGAGACAGAGCAAAACTTACATGCACAATTCTTTTAAACTATTAAAATATCTAAATCCATTTTGATTCAAAGGGGATACATTTCCTGCCAAAACATGGGGGTATATTAGAGTTGTATCATCAGCATACCCCCTTCAGACTTTCTTTTTTTAAGCTTAAATATTATGAGAGAGAGAGCATGAACAGGAAAAGGGCAGAGAGAGAGGGAAAGAATCCCAAGTAGGCTCTGTGCTGTCAGCTCACGGTTTGTGAGATCATGACCTGCACAGAAACCAAGAGCTGGACACTTAATCAAGTGACCCATGCAGGTACCCATGCTGCCTCAGGCTCTTAATATACAGTATTCCTTCTTCTCAGTCTTATAAATAACATTTAAAGTTCTGATAATAATTGAGCTATTCATAAAAATGATAATGATAATAATCTATAAATAACTAAGCTAATAAACACCAGGAAATGTATACTATTTAATTGTTAAATAATTTTATTTCCCTAAATTTGGTTTCAAAAAGCATGTGATTAAAAAAAAAAAAGTTAAGGGGCACCTGAGAGGTTCAGTCAGATAAGCGTCTGACTTTGGTTCAGGTCATGATCACATGACTTGTGGGTTCGAGCTCTGCATTGGGCTCTGAGCTGTCAGCACCTAAAGCCTGCCTGGGATTCTGTGTCCCTCTCTTGCTCTGACCCTCCCTCACTCGTGCTCTGTTTCTCTCTCTCTTAAGAATAAATAAAACAATAAAAGAAAAAAAAGTTTTAAAAAAAGCCAGTTTAATTCAGCCTGGAACATAATACAAACATGTCAATAAACAAGAATTCAGTAGCATTTTATTTCAAGCTGCTCTTATATCTAATCTATAACTATTTTTATAAAACTAATTCTTGAATTACTGAAGGAAAGCCAGAAAAGACAACAGAGTAGGTGAGCACAGAAACAGGCTGGATGGACAAGATATCCCTGCTTCTGGTTCTAAAAAAAGAAAAATAAATAAAGAGGAAACAAAAGCTGTAATCTTCCAGGAGAAACAGAAATTTTTAGCAATTTATTTTCCCTAAAGACATGAACAGAAGTGTTTAATTATAATTGACCTACTGATGAAAATTTGGCTTATATTCCATTTTATTTGGTTACATTTACATTTAACCATAAATTCTGTTAGGGCAGTATCTGGCAAGGACAGTGTGGATACACAGCTGAAACATAGAACAACAGAGTAATAGTAACACATACCTTAAGTGGTTCTGCCAGGTCTGAGAGCTGATTAATTTTCTGCTTAATCGCATCATACTTGTTTTCTGCTTCTATTTTCAGATTTTTAAGATGTTCCATATTTTCTTTTTGCTGTTCCATATTTTTCTCAACCATTTTCATTTTGATTTTATTTTCTTGAGCTTCATCTTCCTGGTCACATTTACAGAACATAAGGAGTTAATTAAAATACTTAAGTTATGAAACAAATGATTCTGAGAGAAGACAAAGTACAGGCTCTAGGCAATCCAGTGAAAGACAAATACAAAGAGCACTAGAATATTTTCATACCCTTAGTGGTAAATCAGGAAGTAGGAAACAATTCAATAGTAAGAAAGACTGACATCTGGGACACAAGTTAAACTACACCATGCTTGAGGTCATAATCAAAAGGAAGACTTATTTTATCCAGTTACTTTTTCTTTCAAAATGCAGCATGCATACATATATATCATGTACCAGACAATGTGTTAGATACTGAGTAAACAAAAATAAGTAAGACATAGTCCATACTTTTAAGAAATCTAAGGAATTAAAGCAGAAAAATAAAAAATGATGAATAAGATCGCTAATAAAAATGAAGACAAATTCTCATTAGCGTAAAGTAAAGCTTTATCAGTGCCATAACTTTATCTGTCTGGTTCACTGTCCTATCCTCCAGCATTTAATATGGTGCCTGGTGCAGAGTGGAGATTCAATAAACATTTATTCATTCTAACAAGACTGTAATCTATCTAATGTGCTGCTTACTGTAACTCAGACAAGCTAAGCTGAATGTCATAAACAGCTGTCTGAAAAAAACAACAGACTAACAAACGTGTGATAGATGAAAATGAGAACCAATTTCTTATGGAAAAAAAATACCTCAACAATGAAGAGACCAACTACAGCTGAGTAAAAGAAATCCATTAGTATTAATACTGATGAACTCTGAACAAAACTATGCTAGGCAGTCTGGTTGGAAAGGCCACTGTTTAGAAGCACACTGTTCAAGCTTTGATAGCTTTAGTACATGCAGTAGAAGACAAAATCAATTATTATACATGCAAGTTACACCTATAAAACATTAAGGAACTTGAATGCTACAAGCCAGGTAGTGCTGACTTTATTTGCAAATAAAAATAACGATTACAAAAGGTAACATCAGTTAAAAGGACTTAAAAAAAGCTGAGAGTGGATGCTATTAACCTAAATGACAGTTTTGTTTTAACATTACACGTAAATGAAGGAAAAAGAATCTTACCAATGTTGCAATATCTACAGACTGGTGTTCTTCTATATTCTCAAGCTCCCGAATTTCAGAAATACTTTCTGTTATTTTTACCTGAAAGAAAAATTATTTCAATTTTAGTAACATAAAATAAATGAAACAGGCATCTGGCTGGCTCAGTCGGTAGAGCACATGACTCTAGATCACAGAGTTGTGAGTTCGAGCCCCACACTGGGTTTAGACATTAGTTAAATAAATAGATAAATAAATCAACAGACAAATGAATAAAGATAAATAGATAAATATAAATATATATAACAAGTGCCCCCCCAGAAAGGATGCATTAATCCACAAAGTCCTTACTCTGTTTTTGTTACAGAGGATTTTGTAGCTAATGAAAGAGACAAACTAGTATTGAATGAACAAAAGCATGTGGTGTATAAAGTCTGTCATGATCATCCTTACTGCTAATCCAGTCCCATGAAAAAAGGACGGAAACATTTTGTCTTACCATTAAAATGATGACAATGTTGACTCTACTGAGAAAACCCTTCTCGGAAGACCCAGATGGAGGTTCTGGCAAGATTACTTAAATCCACCACTTCACTGAGTACAACCCAAGCAGCCCTGGTGCTTCTGAGATTCTTTCATGGGGTCATGAGGTCAAAACTATTTTCACAAAAATACTACATTATTCACCCTTTTTATTATCATTTTCTCAAGAGTGTGCAGGAGGTTTACAACTATAGGATGGGTAATTACTGCAAGAGACTGACTGTAGAAGCTAATGTGATGATTCAGCTGAGCTTTATTAAGCCAGATATTAGAGATTTACAAAAATATAAAAATGTCCATTTTCTCACTGTTTGGTTTTGGGAAAATAGAACTATTTTCCACAGAAGCATTATTTTTGTTAACACATACTGAGTTTTCTTTTTTTTATGTTTGTTTATTTATTTTGAAAGAGAGAGAGAATGTGTGGGAGGATCAGAAAGAGTCAGGGATTGGGGGGAGGGAGTGGGTGGGCTGAGAATACCACACAGGCTCTGCCTTGTCAGCATAGACCCCAACATGGGGCTCAAATTCACAAACCCTGAGATCACGATCTGAGCCAAATTCAAGAGATGAGATCACAACTTGAGCTAAAAGCTACAGTCAGATGCCTTACCAACTGAGCCACCAGGTGCCCCAAAATGACTTGGTTTTTTTTTAAGTGAACCAATAAATATTCTTAAAGTTTGTTTTAATTTTTAATAATTAGTTAAAACCCACATAAATGAAAGCTCTTTTAAGACTGTAAAGGGGCCTGAGGACAAAAAGTTTGCGAACTTCTTCTCTAACTAAATAAATGGTAGGCTCTTTAAAAATAACTTAGAAGTGAGTGCGTTGAGCAAAACAAAAGGACATTTCTTTCCCCTTACCTTTAACTCTCTAAAATGCATTTGGCGCCTTCTAAGAAATTCTTCATTGCGCTTAATATCCTTTTCAAGGGTAGACAGATGTTGCTGAAGATTTTGTATCTGAGCCTTCTTATTTTCAACTTCATTCTCCAAATCACTAGACAGAAAGGAGAGGAGAGGATAAAAAACACCTCCAATCTGTTTCTGAATATTACAAATACTTCAGATCTTTACAAAGAAGAGCTTATTTGTGACAGTTTATTTGCAAAACTCTATCCAGTTAAACCAGTTCTATATTCCTACCAAGTTATTAATAACATGAAAATACAGAGATTTCAAAAGACCTCTAAACTACAGTCATATTTCACTTATTTCATTAAGAAATATTTTTTATACGATTTGTGTGGCACCCATCATGCACAGTGATAAGCAGAAGTGGAAACAGAATTAGGACATGAAGGAATCAGACTAAAAGTCAGGAAATAAGCTGTAACGATAAAACATGAAGAGGACACTACATCACAGCACGGGACACAGGAGTGAGTCTGGGAACCGTATTCTCTGCAGCCTTCCTCGGGTGGGCCCCTAGGAGGGGAGGGGAGGGGAGGACAGCGTGGAAGCACAGGGCAGTGAAACATAAACCCGACAGCTCAGCCGTTACTGCTGGTGGAGAAATGCTCTGAGTGTGTGGGAACGAGAGGTATGGAGAGAGGACAATGAAAAAGGATGGAGGGAAAAGCAAGCCAATGCCAAAGCCATAAAGTGTCTCCATGACAGTGGTCACTGCCTTCAGAGGTCACCTCTTCCTGTCACACTGACCCAAGCACCTATCTCCCCAAATCGTCTGCCTGGTGGGAGAGAACCATCTCTGCAGTTAAAAGCTGCTCTCACTGAGAGTGTCTGCCGTACTTCAGTAACACGCATGTTTCCCACACTTCGGCAGCTCTGAAATCACCTTCCACTCCACGGTTGAAGTAACAGCACTTTTTCTTTTATAATAACACAGCAGCTTAAATTTGATAAAATATTCTAACTGTGCTACCCTGCTGGAATCTTCAAAATTAGTGAAAGACTCAATAAATGTTAGCAGAATGAATGACAAAAATGAGCAAAGGAGGGAAATAATTATGGTATTTCTGGTAAAAAAAAAAAGGGGGGGGTCAGATACAAAAACTTAAGATGGCTCATCAAATTAGTAAGAATTATCTGTTCTATCACATATAAATCTAGACCTTTATTAACAGTAAATTTGCTAAAAACATATTTACCAAATAAACAAACCGAAACCTAGATTCTAAATCAAAAATAAAAATCAATGAAATAATAAGCACAGACCATACTCTGTTATTATACAACTTCCTGAATATTTAGAATAAACTTAAGCAACCAACAGAATTTATATAAACAAAACTGCTAAATTACACAACTTCCTTTGCTGGGTAGGGTGAGTTCTGTTATACACTTTCATATAGTGTTCCTCCTTAGTTTTAATTAATCTTTTCACAAAGCAAGAACCTGTGTTACTTAATGAAATGTGTAAGCATGTGCATGTGGTTTGTGTGGGATGCACACACTCCCGGAAGCCACTGAAGTAGTACACTCCTCAGTCTCCAGCCCTCACTCCACTGTGCTTGTCTCCACAGCACTTGACCTAGGTAGTATTCATCTAGTCTATCTCCCCCTTCCTAATATTAAGCTCCAGGATGGGGAATTTTTGTACTTTATTTCATGCCGTGTCTTGTGCCTTGACCAGGGTCTGGCACGGTAAATAATCACGTAGTATCTGTTTTGAAGAACAAAGGAAAAGAATAAATTTGAAAAATACATTTTGGAAAATTATATTTAAACTGTTATTAAAGTACTTTGAAAATTGAAAAACCTACATGTACATTTTTTTTAAATATTTTTATTTATTTCTAGGAGAGAGAGAGAGAGAGAGAGAGACAGTGTGAGCAGGGGAGAGTCAGAGAGAGAGGGAGTCACAGACTGAAACAGGCTCCAGGCTCTGAGCTGGCAGTCAGCACAGAGCCCGACGCAGGGCTCGAACCCACGAACCGCGAGATCATGACCTAAGCGAAAGTCGGACGACCAACCGACTAAGCCACCCAGGCGCCCCAACATGTACATTTTTTTTAATGACCTTGTATGTTTACACGTTTCTTTTGCACCTTACTTTGTACTTTAATTGTGGGAAAGCACGCGGGATAATCAAACCAAGTCAGTGCCTATACTTAAAACCCTTTCCCTGTTAAGAAGCCACTCTGTTCATTATGAAATTGTGAAATAAATTATAATCTCTTCAGTTACATTCCAGAACCATTTTTCATCAACAGGAATCTGTTGGTAATAAGCTGACAAGGGTAATATGTTCGTATTTGTTCGTACGTATTTGTTGCTCTTTATATGTTCGTAATATGAAGGGAAATTAGGGAATCTTTCTGGAGTCATCTAGCACTCACTATTAAATGGTCAACTTATATAAAAATAAAATGAAAATACTAAATTATCTATTTTAATAAATATATTATTATTTATATTTACATATAAATATAAACCTAATATTAAAGCTAATTTAATATTATATGTATTAAAAATATTAATATTACTTAATAGTATTAAATACTTAAAATTAAAGCATTACTTGTGTAGTAATGGATCAGTTACAGTCATTTGGCAACAGCTATTAAATAATTTAAAAATTCACAGATCCTTTTACTTGGCATTTCCACTATGAAGAATTTAAGCTACACACTTTCAAAAGTATGCCAAGATCTGCATATGTGAGTTCTCACTGCAACACTGTTACAAGAGAAAATGGCAAACAACTCCCATGTCCATCAACGGGGAACTGGTTAACTCCTGCGGAACTATCAAGAGGTAGTTCTAAAGGTGCTGATGTGGAAAGACTGCCAAGATTTAACACTGAGTAGAAAAAAAAGCAAGATACAGAAACCCTATGCATACTTACACACAACTTGCACTTAAGTGGAAGAAGCCAGACACAAGAAGTTGCATAGTGCATGTTTCCATTTATATGAAACATCCAGAACAAACTAATCCATAAAGACAAACCCCAAGTGGACAGTGGTTGCCAGAGGTTTGGGATTGGGAATAACAGCTCATGGATACGGGTTTTTCTTTTGGTGTAATGAAAATGTTCAGGAATTAGCTAACAGTGATGGCTGCACAACCTTATGAATATGATAAAAATCTCTCAATTGTATGCTTTAAAATAGAGTGAGTTTTATAGTATGTGAATTTTGTCTAATTTAAGTCACTGTACAAGGATTCAAACTGTTTTGGAAACACATAAGAAAACGTATAAGAAACTGCTAAACTGTTACCTTACTTTTAAAAGAGACATGAGAATGGTCTTACTTTGTGTACTTTCCTGCACTATTTGGACTTTCTCACCATATACATGTATTCCCTCTTTCTGTCTGTCTATCTATCTATCTATCTATCTATCTATCTATCTATCTTTATATATTTGAGAATGAGCACACACATGAGTGGGGAGAGGGCAAGAGAGAGAGAAAAGAGAATTCTAAGTAGACCCTGCTGAGCACTGGGCTGGATCCCATGACCCAGGGATCATGACCTGAGTTGAAATCAAGAGACGCTCAAACGACTGAGCCCCGCAGGTGCCCCCCTACTAATCATTATTTAAAATGTCAATAAGGACTATGCAGAAACAGGATTATGAGCACTTTTGTTTCCCAATTTATACTTTCCTGTCTTTAAAAAGCACTAATGAATTTTTTTAAACTTCAAAATATACTGGTTCAGGTCAAAACAGAGGACACAAAAGTCATCTAATATCATTAGAATTGCTATATTCTCTTTCTGTCCTTTCTTTTTAAAGTGATGAACTGTTCTCTGTCTTTTTAAATTGAGCTGTAGCTTCCACACAACATGACGGAAGTTTCAGGCGTACCACAAAGTGATTCAACATTTACACACATTATAAAGCGACCTCCCCAATTAACCCAGCAGCCATCTGTTACCAAGTTGTGAAAACGTTAATACACTACACATTACATCTCTATGACTTACTTTCCCACTACATGTCTATACCTTTTAATCTCCTTCCTCTATTCCACCCAACCCTCTTCCCTCTGCAGAGACTTCTTCAACCACCAGATTGTTCTCCAAGTCTGTGCAGCAGTTTGTTTTGTTCCCTTGTTTGTTTTCTTACAGTTCACATATAAATGAAGTCAAACAGTATTTGTCTTTCTCTGACTTACTTAAATAAACATAATATCCAGAACTTGGTATATTTACAATCAATAAAGTTTATCAATGTGGGAAACGATTTTTTAAAAACCAGTTCAGCTGACTTTTAAAACAAAAGATGTGTCCACTACACATGAACACAAATACTGTTAGCTAAAAAAAATGAAGCCAAATGAAACCTTTATTACTAAAATGCTGGAATCAACAAAAGCAAAAAAATAAAATAAACTGTTGGAATCAGAGATCTCAATTTCCTGCTGCAGTATACTTACAATCTTTTCCAAAAACGCCATACTGCTTTTTTTTTTTTTTTAAACACTTGGGACATAAATACATGAGGCAATTTTTGTTGAAAGGGAAGTGTGAGCCACACAGAGTAACATCACTATGGTATTTTTACATATTTACACTCGTGTCTGTCGAATACCATACAATTCAGCCTTACCCAGTGAAGAATCAGGAAGGCTTGATTGAAACGTCACAGCACAATGGACAAAAACTTACCACTTTATAGGTCACTTTCATACATCACACATTCACACATCTCTCTCATCAGAAAGACTCAGTGTCAATATAAAATGTGTGCTTAGGGTCATGATACCCAGTTGCTGGTCATTCAACTTTTCTGTTGCTAACTAAGAAGTTTTACTAAATGTTCTAATACCCATTACAGCTATTTTGTGTTCTTCGCCCAGAATACTGTTGTCAAAGTGCTAATGGGAAACAACCATCAACCTACAATTCTACATCCAGCTAAATGATCTTCAAAGCCCGAAAAAATTATTCACAATCCTTCCCTGAAATAACTGCTGCGAGAATAATACTAAAGGAAGCACATCCCACAGGGAGCAGTCAGAAAACCAGAGTAAAGCTTGCACTGACACTAACCTTATCTCAGAATCCACGTCTTTACTTAGGAATTTAGGTCTTGTATTTTCAGATGAATAGTAACGTCCTGCAAAGACCTGATCGCCATCAGCCGTAAATGCTTCTCTACAATTCTTGGGTGGCTTCTGAGACTGCATTACTGCACGGGCTACAGAATTATTCTAAAAAAATAGAGGGGAAAAATACATTTTTGAAGTTATGCTATAGCCTTTCTGATGCACAATTTCAAAATGCTACCTATCCTTATTATAAGATTCAAGTATTTTTATTTAAACATAAGTAAAATCATTCCAGAAAATAAAAAAAAAAGAATTTCAAAAACAACTCTCAAGATTCAAAGAATTAAAACTACTAAGTTTATAGAACACCATAGTTGGGGCGCCTGGGTTGAGCATCTGACTTCAGCTCAGGTCACGATCTCAGGATTCGTGAGTTCGAGCCCCATGTGAGGCTTTGTGCTGACATGGTAGAGCCTGCCTCAGATTCCCTGTCTACCTCTCTCTCTGCCCCTCCCCTGCTCAAACATGTCTGCTCTCTCTTATCTCTCAAAAATAAATAAACATTAAAAAAAAATCACCACAGTAAACAATGCTTTATGACAAACTGATTTAAGTTCTAATCCATTTAAAATTAAAAATTATTTTAAGTACATTTTCATGTGGAAATATTTATTTTAGATCAGTTCATACAAATCTTATTCTTTTCTAAATGACTTTTACAGCCTGGAAAGATGTGAGTGAACAGCAAATTACAATAAAAGATCAGCATACTGAATTACATAGGAAAAGCCTGGAAACATTTAAGCCCTAGAGAGAAGTAAAATAGGAATTAGGCTTAATAGAGGTCTAGCCAACCTCTTGTCTAAGAGGACTTCGTTATTTTCTTTCAAGTATCCCCCCCTTTTTTTTTTAAGTTTATTTATTTATTTTGAGAGACACAGTAACAGCTTGGGTGGGGGAGGGGCAGAGAAAGAGAGGGAGAGAGAGAATCCTAAGCAGGCTCCTCACTGCCAGCCCAGAGCCCCATATGGGGTTTGAACTCATGAATCCACAAGATCATGACTTGAGCGGAAACCAAGAATTGGATGCTTAACCAACTGAGCCACCCTGGCACCCCTCAAATATCCTTCTAAAATATGAATGAGCTAAGTGTACAAACAATCACAGTATTACCTTGCAACATATGTACTGTATATACCTTTAAATTACTGATACCATTACTTTTCCATATCCTTTTTTTTCCCCCATTTCCATTAATGAGAAAAACAAACTGTACTATGTTTGTTTTGGTTAGATCTCTGTTTTGAATTTCCTTGTTCCTTCTCAGCAAATTGATGCCAATAAATGAAACACAGTATGGAGATTTAATCAAGAAGTGCATAAAAATACATGCATAAATGAAAAATACGGACTTATTTTATGATACTTTCAAAGTTTTAAGAAGAAGAACTCACAAAATATCAAGCAGACTATCAGTTTAAAGAATAGAATAATAACATACTTATCTGTAAGGTTAAGTAAAAAACAGATCTGGCAACCAATCAAGAAAGAAAGAAGTAAAAACAAAATTATAGCATCATTTACCAAAATAATATGTACTTGTGAAATGATTTACTGAGGAACAGCCAAAAGAGCTCCCTTGGGTAGAAAACGCACAAACCAACCAGTTCTGTATTATTCTATAGTTTCCTATGAGGTAAAATTACGATGGTACAACATCTTAATAACTCCGCAATGTAGAAGGAGAATAGAAATTTATATAACCAATGTCAGTTCTGGAAATTTAAAAACAACACAAAATTCAGCAAGCATCTTATATCTTACTTTGATCAGAAGCACCGTCTCTATGCCTCTCATGTCAATCAGGCTGTTTGCAACAACTGCATTATCTATTTCTAATGCGGTCAGGACTGTTGGAAAGTCTGGATGATAAGCAGCTCTAGAAGACAAAAATATGTAACTATCAACTTATCAGACTTTACTTTTATACAGATATATTTTTTTGAGAGAGAGCGAATGCATGAGTATGTGCATGGGGGAAGGGCAGAGGAAGAGGCAGAGAGAGAAACCTAAGCAGGCTCCATGCCCCGCACAGAGCCCTAAGACACGGGGCTCCATCCCAGGACCCCGGGGTCACAGCTCGAGCTATAATCAAGAGTTGGACACAATGGACTGAACTACCTAGGCACCCCTTATATATATATGTCTTTTTAATGTGTGACTATACATAACAACGGAAAATATCCAGTAACATTTGAGAACGTCTGTAATAGTTTTATTTTATTTAAATAGCAAACATTTATATTATATGCTAGCATTCTAAGAATATTATAAATAACAGCTCACTTAAATCCTCATAACTATATGAGATTGACAATATTACTCTCTCTTTAAAGAAGGTTTTTTTCTTGTCTTTAAAGTTATTTATTTTGATGCTGACAAAAACTGAGGACTGATGGATGTGGGGGGGGAGGGGGGGATGGGCACGGAGAGGGACACATGTAGGGATGAGCCCTGGGTGTTATATGGAAACCAACTTGACAATAAACTATTTGTGTAAAAAAAAAAAATTATTTATTTTGAGAGCATGCGAGTAGGAAGCAGGGGCGGAGAGAGAACCAGTACTGTCAGTGCAGAGCCCTACATGGGGCTTGACCCTGTGAGCTCTGAGATCATGACCTGAGCCAAGATCAAGAGTCAGATGCTCAACCGAATGAGCCCCCAGGTGCCCCAATGAGCTTGCTCTTAGATAGGGGAGGCAAACTGCTAACCTAGAATGTTTAAAGGGGAGAGAAGTCAATGGAGTAGGAACATTTAAGGTTCAGGAAGAGAGCTGAAATAATTAAAAGAAATGGTTCACATATCAGAGTTTAGCATGCAGTTCAGAGCCTAAGGAGAATAAACAGCGTTAGAGAGAAAGAGCATCTCTTCTACTGAGCGGGAGAAGACCTACAGACACAGAGAAGGTTGTGGGTGGTCAGCATGATGAGCAGTTCTGTAGCGTCTATTTCCTCCGAAAAGAAGGAACAAGGCCATCTTCAAAAGAAAGGAAACTACTCCCACTAATTCCTGGGAAACTATTCAGGGAACCTCTCTTGAGGTTTTCTAATGTGAGCTTAATACACCTTATTCATTCTAACATTCCAATGGTGTTTCACTGTTCTTTTCTACATTAAAATAACATGCCAATTTTAAAATTTAGTGTTTGAACCGCAGTATATACTGATAAAGTTCTTCACAAGAAAATCATCCTCCAAAATGTTGGTAAGACAGCTAAGGTTGAGAGAATATTACATGTACCCAACCTGTTAATACTCTGTCAACACCTAAAAGTAACATCCAACTTCCCCTAGTACTCCACCAACTTGAACTTCAACATAACATCAAACTACTCTGAAAGGCAAACACGGGGTCTGTCACACTCTGGAGCCACTCCATTACTCTAACTTCCCACTGTTACCACGAGCTACAGCCTTCCTGGCTGACCATGCCTCTCAAACCTGCTCTCTAACTTCACGTGGCCTCACCTGCTTCCCTCTCTAGCCAAAGCCCCACGGCCAATCATGAACTACTTTCCCAGCAGCGCTTTCTCAACCGCTTCCCTCTTCTGCAACACCCACCCGCTCTAAAAACTTCTAATGCACTGTTAACCCAACAGCACATTCTCTCTACTCAAACCTATTAAAAAGTCCAAAGTCCTGCAGCTACCATAGGTGTCTGAATCCTCAGTGGACTTTGGTTCAGCGTGCTCACTCACTCTCCCAAACCCACCCAACTCGTGAGGCCCACATTCTCAGCACATGGATTCACCTACTCCCAAGTGACCTCAGGCTGCACAAACGTAGCTCACCATGCACCGCCTCCCAGAATGTGATGCGCTGCTAGGACACTGGAACCACAGCCCCTGGGAACCTCAGCATGCCATCAGGGAGCACCAGTAGGGAGCACTCCTACTCATGGCAGTCCTCACAGCAGCTCACGAGCCATCCCAGCAGTTCAGAATGCCCGTTCCTGGTCCCCAGAGGACAGTGCCGGCACAAGAGCTACTCCTCACGAAAGTCAATCCCTCACAACAATCTCCCAGGGGCGGTTTCCAAGGTCCCTGGAGGGAAATGCCCAACTACAAAAGTCACCACACTGGCACTGCATCAGGTGTTCACAGTTCTCCCATTTCAGATGCAACTAACCTGTCAGGGGTCATTTTTTACCATGAGCAATATTGTCTGGTAGCACACTGGTAATTTCACTTTTATCAGGTCTTAGAAATCAGGAATTAAAGCTAGAAACTAACGCAGAGTCAGATTTTCCTACAGACTGAGAAAACACTTTACCTCTAATTCCCAAATCCTTATATCTAGCTTAAAAGCTCAAAGTGGACAGTTCCACAACAGGACTTATATTCTTTTGACAAATCCACTTTTTCCTTGTACTTCTCGTAAACCACATGTCTGCTAGGTACTCACTCCACCTAGAGACCTAGCAGGCATCCTCAATTCTTTTCTTTCTTACATTCAAGTAACAGGTTTTATTGATTTTGTCCCAAATAATACTTTTAAACTGTCCCTTTCTATCCATAATGCACTTGCAATTTTTTTTCCTTTTGCAAATAATTTATGATGCTGTGCCACTGTATGATTTGCACATAGAATTCTATTTCCCTATAAAGTAATTAGCCCTTGTCTGTTACTTGACAAACTTATCAGTTCAGGAGACTGATCTTTTGTACTCTTTTCTTGAATTTCTTCCCTAACCTACCTTCTAACATGTAACATGTAATTACTTTCTCCTCTGAACTATATCTGCATTTTGTAATCCAATTTTATCAAAGCTGAAGATTAAATTAGAAAATATGTATTATATTTAAAAGTAAACTGAGTAGTTAGTCAGCCGTTAGCAAAGAGGTCAGTTTGGGTACTAGCCCCCTGAGGTTTGTTACGGTCATCAAAGAAAACAACCAGGGTTCTTTACGGAATCTGCAAAGCACCTGGAGAGTTGAACCGTGAGTAGTGAGTGCCACAGCTCTTTGTTAGCACACCCCCCACACACCCCTTAATTTGCCTAGGTCTGTATCATTTCCCTAAGCATAGTTTCTAAGCCACACTGCATCCCTTTCCCTGTTCTGGGTCCCACAACAGACCTCGTGTGAGGAGCTCAAGGGCAGGGAACGGGTCTTATCTATGTGTCTCCAGTGCCCAGGCTGAAATTAAAGCGGCTTGATGAAATTTCTTAGGTCAGCACTATAGATTTGGTTAACATAAAATTTTTTAAATTCTTTCTGATCTTGGACATAATTATGCATTTCCAAAAATAGCACTTAACTAGTGATGCCTTACCTGTGTCTTACATCGTACATCTCATTCCGAAACTCAGAAACTATAATCTGTGGCCGTGAGGTCCCTCGTGAATAAAACTTTTCCATCAGTGCCTGAAGGACTCTTTCATCAGCATGGTTATGGCAACAATAGGCTTGCAGAAGTCCCTTCAAGCAAGATTCAATAGCCAATGCAAGTTCAGGGTCCCGAAGATGAATGCAAGCTCCTAAAAGTGAGAAAATTATTAAAAGGCCCATAAATCCTTATTTTGAAATATTAACCTATCTTTTTATAGCAGTTTATGAGTGACTTCAAAATATTTTCATATAAAGAAGCTTAGATGACATTACAGACCTTCTGTTAACTTAATGGGAATTCCCCACATACCTGCTGGATACACCAGGGAGACCACCAAATCCTATGAAAAAACCTGTCCCATTCACTCCAATGTACATCAGCAGAGGCTTTTCTATGTAAATGGATACTATTCCAGCCTCTGAATGGCATTTTGAGTATCAAACCAAAAGGTTTATAGATCCTTTATTATTTTCTGTAAAACTGATGAACATGCCTCATCCACTGAAACAAATCCTGGTGCAGAGGTACGCATCATTTACATGGATCCTGGTGCAGAGGTATGTACCATTTACATGATGAGGCATTACCATAATATAATGTGTAATGCCACACTTACACAGCAAATATATTAGTAACAAAATATATTTATCTTTACAGCATCATTTTCCCCTAACGGTGTTACAGAATTAGAGAGAATTTCTCAGGAGAACTCAAAAGATACGTATATATTTAGAATCTTCTGTATATATGGGAATAATTAAATAAACCCAGGCTTTCAGTTGAAAAAGAATGTAGAAACAATCCTAAATAGAAACTAAGAAAAGATAAGTCATTTTATAAAAGTTACACAAAACTCAGGTGGTGAGAGTCCTTCTGACTATATCTTGATGTCACTGGATTTTCCAACTAATCAATTATATCATTAGTTAAATCATGTATTCATTCATTCAGGGAAAAAAAAATCAGAATCACATTATTCAACTCTATAGTTTTTTCCTAAGTTCTCTTGCTTTTGGCTATTTTATGCTTTAAAGATATAAAAGGAAAATTATAAAGTTTAAAGTGATTCTTATTATTTCTTAAAATACATAAAATTAAAATCCACATACAACTACATAGCTCTTTGATAACATTTTTAAAACTAGATTCAACAGACTCTTTCCTGAAAATAAAACTTTCTTTTTTTTTTTTTTAATGTTTTATTTATTTCAGGAGAGAGAGAGAGAGAGAGCGTGAGCAGGGGAGGGTCAGAGAGAGAGGGAGTCACAGACTGGAACAGGCTCCAGGCTCTGAGCTGGCAGTCAGCACAGAGCCTGACGCGGGGCTCGAACCCACGAACCGTGAGATCATGACCTAAGCGAAAGTCGGACGCCTAACCGACTAAGCCACCCAGGCGCCCCAATAAAACTTTATTTCTAATGATCCTTATATCCTGACTGAATGGTGACAAATACCTAAAGGGCCCACGGGTTTGAAGGTAAAACGGCCGCGCCTGTAAGCATCATCTATTGCTTCAAGAAGAGCTGGAACATGAGGCCCAAATCTCTTCAGTCGATCAGTTTTACTATCTTTCAGTTCTTTCAGTTGTCTCTGATTATAGCTCAGTGTATGTTTCACATCTAATTCTTCTCGCCTACGCAAAAAAAAACAAAAAAAGAACAAAAAAAACCAAACAGAAGAAAACTGTGATACAATGATACAGAAATATCCAGCCTTTCCCCCTAACACCTGCATAACAGTGAGTGACCCAGCTATCCTAAAGACTAAAGGCAGATTTATTTGAAAATGACTCTGTTACCGGAGAAAAATCGTCACAAGTCCTCAAAACTTAGTGTGCATGCGCGCGCGCGCACACACACGCACGCACACACACACGCGCACACACACACACACACACACACCCCAAGATGACACAGGGATGAGGACTAGGAATCCCTGAAACTGTCCTGTGCTGCAAGTGTTAGAAAAGTCCAGGAAAAGCAATTTTAAAAGATACCTTATTCAGTTCAAGATCAACAGACATAACAAAACATGTTTTCTCTCTACATACGAACACCAAACCACATGATTTTCAAGTAATTAAAAAAAATCATCTTAAGAATGTTGAAACTTACTTAATTCTGACCCGTTCTTCTTTGTCCTTTTCTATGGCTTGCTGAAACTGTTCGATCTCTTGATTGATTGAACTTTCCTGATCCTGCAAGGCCTTTACTCTCTCTTTTAACCAAGATATTTTTTTTTGCCTTTCCAATCGTTCAGGTTCCAAAGATTGATCAGTACTAACAGTAAATAACCCAAAATGGAAAATGTTAAATGAAAAACTGAACATTTAAAAAACCACAAAGCAATGTAATAAAACTCCTTTAGAAATAGTATGGAAAATATAATACTCCATGTCACTGAGGTCACTGTATTACAAAATGAGGTAATCGTGTGCAATGCCAAGTCACCATCCTACCTTTTCTTTAGTTCTTCGATTCTTTTGCAAAGCTGCTCATCATCTTTCATTAATGCTCTATACTCATTTAGAGACCGGTTATATAAAACCTAACAAAAGATAAGACACACTTTGATAAAATAAAAAATATACATATATCCTTTTCAAACCCACTTTTGCCAAATCTTCAGAGGCTAAATATATGCAGAAATATATTTTTAAAACAAAGTACATAAATGGTCACATTACACTTTTTAAGATCTGTAAGGGACACAGATCTGACTTATTTATAAAACCCCTCCTGTTAAAAGTAAATGAACAGTATTTGTATTTGATACATAGTATTTAATATTCCAGGTTGGAAAATTTCTCACCTCAGCTTCATTATAGGTCCTTTTCTTAGCAGTAACATCTGTTTTCAGTGCCAAACATTCCGGTGCCCGTGCATTTGTTTCTTGACTAATCTTTTCTAGTTTATCTTGAATATCTTTGTATTTTTTTTCTGCTTCATTAAGTCTAACCTTTAAAAAAATAACATTGTTGGAGTGTATTTTACTTTTCTTCAGTAAACAGAAAAAAAGTTTAAGTTATATATAGTTCACATCCAACAATAAACTTAGTTTCCTGACTAATCTCAAGACATCAGGTAAGCAAACAATTCTATAAAATACTAAATTATAATTTTTAATTTTGTTTATTTATAAAATACTAAAATATAATTTTTTATTTTACGGGAGAGAGGTTGCAAGAGAAGGAGAGAGTCAAAGGGAGAGAGAAATCTAAAGTAGGCTACATGCTTGACATTGGGCTTGATCCCAGGACCAGAGTCAAAATCAAGAGTTGGATGCTCAACCAAGACACCCAAGCACCTCCTAAAATATAATTTTAATTCCACATTTCATTATCCAACAAATGTGCTATCCTCTGGGGATACAAAGATACAGTAACAACGGTCTTCAGGTAACACAATTAATGGGAGATAAACACAATTTAGCAGAAGAATAGACATGGAAATTGATCATAGTTTGGAAGCAATAAAGCTTAAGGAGGCTGTATCTATTTAAAACTGGAAGCACAGAAAGAACCTAGCGGTCTGCCAGAAAAAGTCAAGAATGCCTTCAAAGCAGAAGTAGCATTTGAGTTGAGACTTGAAAGATTAATCAAAATCTACCCGAAGAAAGGTTGGGGAAAGGTGTTAAGAGGCAGATGGAAAAGCATGTGGAAAGGCATTAGTCCTACGTTGGGAAATGAAAAAATTTGACGCTGAGAGGGTAGTGGTGGGAGCTGAGCCCAAATAGTCGAAGAGTCCTGAATTCACTAATGACCAGCTTACAACTTAACCCTCCAGACAACAGGGAGAGGGGACGTGACCACATCTGTATGTTAAATCGCTTTGGAAGCACATGCAGGGTGAAACTACACGAGATAATGTCAGTAAGGAGTTAATATTCTGAAGCAAAAAAGAATGAGAAACCAAAGTGGGGCACCGACAAAAGGAATGGATTAGAAGGGACAAGTAAGAGAACTGTTTAAATCAGGGATCAGCAAACTCTTTCCAGAAAGTGTTCCAGGCGACAGTCTCTTTGAGGTGTCATCCACCACTTTCTCTTATAGCTGACTTGTTTGCGCCTCATTCTTCTCCCAAGCGCCATTATGGAAGGTGGCAAGTGGCGCCCAAAGTGAGAACAGAAGAAGCCCCAACATGGTTTTCTGCACAGCTGTGCCTTTCTCCCGCTGGTGAGCTGTGGGTACTTATCGCAGGGTATGGGTAACATTGAGAGCACAGGCCAGAACCGCCCTTACATATGTTTATTAAGACAGCTCCTCAAGGTGGGTGGAGCAAAAGTCAGTGAGGGCAAACTTCTGGAGCTTTTACAGGTCATTAAAGAACACTGCTTCTGGTTCCCTACATTAGGGACTTTAGATCTACAGATCTGGGAAAAGGTGGGGCATGAGCTTAAGACGTTGCATGCAAAAGGAAAACTGATTCCAATTACAGTATGGTCTACTTGGTCGCTTACTCACTCCATTCCGGAGCCCTTGCAGACCCCCAGGTCTGATAGCGATGATGAATCTGAGACCAACATAGAAAAGGACAGCCTAGAAGAGGCAGTCCCAGAAAGTATTAATATAAATAAACTTACTCTAAAAGAAATTCAAATGAGGAATTTCCTCTCCCTCTGCCATTACAGGCAGACAAAATGGAAACACTTTTTACTGTGTCAAAGCCGTCCATCAGCTCTGCCTTTTTATGAGAAACATAGGGCGTCCATCCTACCCCCCATACAAAAGGGATTATTAGAGGCACAACGAAATGGGGATTTAGATGCCTTTCATTTTACATTTCCAGTCACTATTCGATAGCGTATTGCTCCCGGTCAGGATTCTACTCACCCTGACAGTATATTTGAGTCTATTCATAACCCTTTTCCATTTAAAATATTAAAAGAACTTAAACAGGCAGTACAAAATTATGGTGCTAATTCACCGTTCACGCATGGCATGGCATTATTTAAGGCACGGAGGAAGGCAGTCCTCTTATACCTACTGATTGGTTTTTGTTGGTAAGAACTGTCTTGTCGCCTAGTCAATTTTTACAGTTTAGAATGTGGTGGCCGGACCATGCTGAAAGAGCTGCAACCTTTAAGAGGGCCAACAACATCCCCATTTCCTTAGATCAACTTACGGGGTTTGGTGCCTAGGCAAGAGTACAAGATCAAATACAAATAAATGACCAAGAGGTTGAACAACTAAGATGATGCTGTCTATGCACCTGGAAAAAGATAGAATCCAAAAGCTCAGCCAACGCTTCCTTTCAGAGAATAAGCCAAGGCTCCAAAGAGCCTTATACCAATTTTATTGCTAGATTACAGGAGACTATTAAACAGCAAATTAATCATGTTGAGGCAGCAGATACTATCTTACAACTACTAACATACAAAAATGCCAATGCTGATTGTAAAAAGGTGATCACGCCATTTAGAGGCAAAGGCACCGTAACTGATGACATCAAATTATGTCAAGGGGTTGGAATAGCAACCTACAAGGCAGACTTGTTGGTACAAGCCACGGCAGCTTTTAATAATACAAAATTCAAAGGACAATGTTTTAATTGTGGGCAATCAGGTCATATCAATGTAAACAAAAAGGAAAATTTCCTTGAAAAACTTGTAAAGATAATGCACCTGGCAGATGTCCTAGATGCCACAAAGGAAATCACTGGGCCAATCGATGGCATTCTAAATTTCATAAAAACGGATCTCCCCTATCGGGAAACTTGCCTCAGGGCAAGCCCTCAGCCCCAAAAGGAAAGAGGGCTCCCTCTCCTCAACTCCCAACATTCGCAGCTGCCTCACCATTTTAAATTTGCTACATGCAACCCAAAGAAGTGCTGGTTTAGGTATTCCCAGTCCTATGGACTTCATATTGTTACCTGCTATAGAGCCCATAAACATTTCTACTAATCTTTTTGGGCTGCTGCGAGAAGGGATACCAGACTTCTTTTAGGGAGGTTCTAGTCTTAATTCTAAAGGAGTTCTAGTTTATACCAGGGTTATTGATTCAGATTATAAAGGAGAGATATTAGTCTTAATGTCTATCTCGGTCCCTTATCATTTTAAAAAAGGAAATCATACTGCACAATTACTACTTCTCCCCTACTTTAAAGGAAAACATTTGAATAAACAAATGCCGGAGGTTTGGAAGCACAGGGAAGGCTGGCACATACTTAATTGAAAAACTATACCAAGACAAACCCATTTGTTATATTAAAATTCAAGGCAAAAACCTTCTCTGGATTGATAGACACCGGGGCAGATGTCTCCATCATTAGTTATCAACACTGGCCTAAAAAAATGGCCTTAGGGCCTGGCCTCTATCACTATTACCAGACTAGGTCAGGTGACCAATGTGCATCAAAGCCTAAATATTCTTCCTTTGGCCTGAAGGCCAAAAAGGATATGTGCAACCATATGTCACTGACTTGCCCATTAGTTTATGGGATCGAGATTTATTAGGTCAATGGGAAGCTTCATTAGTCATACCGTCTCCAAAAGATACTCCTCAGCTTTTTCGATGACGGCCACTGCTTGCGAGCCCATTCTACTTAACTGGAATGATGACAAACCTATCTGTGTAGAGCAGTGGCCCTTAACACAAGAAAAATTAATAGCAGAATGGCTATTTTTACCAAATAATACAGTCAAAACCTTGACCACCTATCTGGATCATATGGGATACTTAATTCATTTTGGAAGACAAAGAACCGAACAGATTTAAGGCTTTGATCCTGAAACTATAGTCTTACCTTTAAATAAAATACAAATAGAAAATGCTTTTCAAAACAATATAAATTGGCAAATTGCTTTAAGTGGTTTTGCAGGGTCTACATCCTCACATTACCCTCCCTTACCTAATATGTCTTTCCTTAAACTAACGACATTGATCTTGCCGAAGATTACCTCTAATATTCCTCTTCCTGATGCTCCTACCTATTTTTCTGATGTGTCAATAAAGGTAAGGCATGGTTTCATGGACCTATATCAAAAATTATATCTTCTGAAGGATTATCAGCACAAAAATCTAAATTAATGGCTGTTATAACTCTCAGGATATTTCTTTAGTTTTTAACTTACTCTGACTCATTATACACCGTCTATATTTTAAATCATATTGAAACTGCTACCATTTCTACCTCTGATAATTCTTTACAAACCTTGTTTCAAAAACTGCAACAGCTTATTCGTTCTCGATCCTCTCCCTTCTATGCCACCCATATTCGTAGTCATTCAGGCCTTCAAGGACCGTTATCTGAAGGCAATGCAATTGCTGACTCACTCATTTGTTCTACATTTCAACAGGCTTTGGATTTCCATTCATTAACTCATGTCAATAAAAAAGGATTGCGACATCGTTTCCCTATCACCAAAGAACAAGCTAACAAAATTTTACAATCATGTACATCCTCTGCCGCTATCAACACCCTCCTCAGCCTGCTGGGGTGAATCCAAGGCGGTTAGCTCCCAGTGAATTATGGTAAATGGATGTCACTCATATCCCTTCCTTTAGACGAGAATCATTTACAATTGATACCTATTCCAGATTCATTTGGGCCACAGCTCAAACAGGCAAAATGGCAACTGACATTTCCATGCTGCAATGGCAGTAATGGGAATGCCATTAGCCATCAAAACAGATAATGCTCCAGCTTACACCTCTATGAAATTACAATCCTTTTTATAATTATGGAATATTAAACATATAACATGTATTCCTTATAATCCTCAAGGACAAGAATTGTTGAAAGAGCAAATCAAATTCTTAAGTTACAACTTTCTTAAACAAAAAAGGAATACAAAGTCCTCCTTAAGAAATATTATCACAAGCTTTGTTCCCTCCAGAGTTTTTGAATCGTGATGATAAAGATACTGCACCAATAGAGCAGCATTTTGTCGTTAAAGACCAAAATAAAACATATCTGCCCATTTGGTGGAAAAATATTACTTCTAACCAATGGTTGTCAGGTAATCTAATAACATGGGGAAAAGATTATGCCTGTGTCTTACCTAACAGGGCTGTCAAGCCCGTTTGGGTTCCTTCTCATTTTATTAAGGTTCGACATGAGCAGAAGAAAGAGGTTCAGGTTTGAACCAGCCCCTCTGATCATCAGCTTCAAGGGTCTTTCCATAAAGAGCACCTGGATCACGATTCCAGGGACAGATCGAACAAAAATTTCAACTTGGGGACAAATCAAGAAACTCACCAAGAAGGCAGAAGAGATTTTAGAGAATGAGCAACGCCCTTTTACTCCCAACAATATGGCTGTCACTATGATGACCCTCCTCACAGTAGCAGTAAATTTTCCTAGTTGTCAGGCTCAAATGGATAACTTCACTTACTAATCACATACCTACACACAGGCCTATATACCTAATCCATCCTTACTACGCCCAATTGAATGGAGGGATGATACAGTTCCTCCCATTTATCTTAATGCTTCAAAATGGGTACATGGAGTGCTTGCTCCCTGATTACCTTTAATACCTCAAGAAGAACACTTATTTATCAACTTAATATTGGAATATCAATCTAGACCGATATGCATTGGCAATCACTTCAGTTGTCTTATACCAGCAGATCAAAGATCAAAAATTACTAGGTGGTTTCTCCTAGTAATATTAGCTCTAATTAACCTTTATTTTGCCTTATATTAACTGAAGGTTTTCAATCAGAAGAGAAAAGGGATACTGATTTTAGCAAGGCAGCACCTCCCATTACAAAATGCAAAATGGCACAAACATGGTCTGATGAGGGAATTTACCCATTTTGGGAGGACTGTAAGAGCTCCTTTTCCCAGTGTTCTCATTAATGATTCCTATGGGATTGTATGGGACTGGTCCCTAAGGGGATGGTAGTCACCACCTATACTGGGAGAACTTGCTCCTCACGTCAGATTCTAGAATGACATACATTCAAGCATTTAATATTTCCCCAGACCTCCATATGGAGTGATGGGCCTATCCAATGGCATGGAGGCGGATTACCCATGCCTGCCCCTTTTGTAGAATACAATAAAAAACAAAAGAATTTATGGAAAATAACTGCTACCCTAGGCCACATTACTATATGGAATGGTTCTTATACTCGTCCCCATGGACAACATGCTCTAGACTTTCTGATTTTAGAACAAAAATGGTTAAAAGCATGTGTTCGTGACCGTTATGTGTTTAATAGGAAAAATAACATTTGAACATTCAAAAAGAGAATTCTATTACCCCCAAAGCCAGATGTTTACTTCTACTTTTGGAAATTTAACTCCTGATGATAATATTCTTCTTTTAACCTGTAGAGGATTGGGAATATGGCTACTTGTAAAACACCCCCAAATCTGGGAAAGTTCTCCAGACATGCATATGATTTTAATAGTCCTAAAAGACTGGCTTCAGAGAACAAAAAGACTTGTAGGCTTGCTGATAGCCACTATCTTGGGTATCATAGCTGTCACAGCAACTGCTACTACTGCTGGGATAGCCTTACACCAGACAATACAAACAACACGTTTTATTCAAAACTGGCATGAAAATGCAAGCAAGGCTTGGAACCAACAGAGTATTATTGACCAAAAATTAAATGAAAGAGTTTCTTAACTTAGGATCAGCTATGATTTCTGTTGGGGACAAAGTTCAAAATATAAAGCTAAGCCTTTGTTTTCTGTTATTGGAATGTTACAAACTTTTGTTGTCACCCCTTATCCAATAAGAGATTGCATGGGATAAGATCCGATGCCCTTTAACTGATCATTATGGTGATAATTTAACATTAGATATATGGCAACTGTAAGATACCATTCAGGGCATTACACACTCATCTTTACAGATGACACAGAGAATAGGCTTTGCTCAACAAAGAGATAATGTTATATCTTCTCTTAATCCTCTTACTTGGATGAAACAAACTAGTTTGGGCCTCAAAGGAGGAATGATTATACTTTTTATTGTTATATATTGCTATAATCTTTCTAGGTTTAGTCTTCAGATGTACATGAAAGTCCTTCTTACGATTAGTGGATCAAGAAATTGCAAAATCAACATTCCTGCTTCTACATAAACAGAAAGGGGGAAATGTGACGACTTCTTAGAACAATGTGACCCATAAAATGTAGTTGTGGAGGGGCGCCTGGGTGGCTTAGTCGGTTAAGCACCCGACTTTCGCTTAGGTCATGATCTCGCGGTTCGTGGGTTCGGGCCCCGCGTCGGGCTCTGTGCTGACTGCCAGCTCAGAGCCTGGAGACTGTTTCAGCCTGTGACTCCCTTTCTCTCTGACCCTCCCCTGCTCATGCTGTCTCTGTCTCTCTCCTAGAAATGAATAAAAAACATTAAAAAAAATTTTTAAAAAAATGTAGTTGTGGAGAAAAACAGTATACAAAACTATACAATGATTAATAAATGATTAATACAACTCTAAGAAAATACACATTGTAATGTCTCTCTGGGAAATCAGCTGATTTATGACACGGGAGCTGAGCAGCTGGGAAGGCCTGGCCCACTCAGGGTGGAACGCCATCCGCTTCTTTTGTGTTGACTTCCCCGCTTTCTCAGAGACCATCTGATCAAATGAAACTCACTGATTATGTCTGATCAACCATAACGTACATGCATTAGCAAGTTCTGTTTTTCTCATGAGGTCACTCTCTGAACACTAGAACAATCTTGAAGTCTTTTATTTATTATTGCTTCTCCAATAAATATGGGAATGTGGAGTTGTTCGAGGCGACAGTCTCTCTGGACTGTCGTCCCCTGCCCCCTTTCTCTTGCAGCTGACTTGTCTGTGCCTCCTTCTTCTCCTGTGTACCATTACGGAAGGCGGCAAGAAAGAGCTAGACAGTGTAGTAGACACTGTTCCTTCGCAATCCTTCAATTCAAGAGTCATTCTATAATCTATCACCATGCATATGCAACATCAGAGGCTTTATGTAAGACATGGTGGGAAGGATACAATTATAAAACAAGATTGTTCTTACTTTCCAGAAACTCATCATTTACTACAGAGACCGCCCAAATGCTTAAGTGGGGCAAAGGCCTACAGAACTAAAGTATAACCCAGCCTCGAGATCTTCTTCCCATTTGAAAAAATGGTGAACATCTATTACTCAGCCTAGATTCCATTTTTATTTTTTACTTTTTGAAAACATTTTATTTTGAAGTAATCTCTATACCGAATGTGGGGCTCAAACTTGTAACCCCAAGATCAAGAGTCATATGCTCTACCAACTGAGCCAGCCAGGTACCCCTGGATTCCATTTTCAGATTGGAGATTATGTAAAGAGAAGAGAAGCCTAAGGTCCTCCACTATGATAAGCTAAGAAACGAGGATGAAGAAAATTTAGTGAAATAAAAAATTCTAGAATATTCTCGCAGAAATGAGAATCTGAGGTAAGGTGGGTAGGTTGAACTTCCATTTACTACCTGAAGAGGGAGTAAGAAATTCAGCCTATCTCTGTTATTTTTACATATTTCTCTCTTACTTTTGATGGACTAATGTCATAATCCTTAAAAGGAAAAAAACATACCTGCTTTCCTGGAGGGCAGACAGGAAAAAGCAAGGTGGGGGATATTACATCCTATACTACAAACTAAGCTTGGGGTGGGGGGAACTCTTAAGTAGAACAAAATATTATGAGGTTAAGCCAGCCACACTGAGTAGATGGGGCTTCTATAAAAAAAGAAAAGGCTAGGTAGGACTTCTACTTCTGTCATGACAATGTGAGGATTTCAGCATTGCTGGCTACATGCCGTTGTAAACATACTAAGAAACCACTCAAGTGTACATTTTTAATGTGTGAATTGTATGGCATATAAATTTTATCTTAATAAAGCTGTTAAAAAAAGAATGAAAAGGCAAGAATAAAGAGTGGATCTGCTTTACGGTAAAAGGATCTACATGGACACCCCTAACAGGGAATTACTTACTGCTTTTATTTACCATTCAACCAACTTCTACCTCTAGGCCCAAGTAGAAGACTTGTGGTTTTCTTGAATCTTAAATAGCAGAGTTTCTGCCTGGGCTTAGATTTCAGCTTGAAATGAACTTTACAGACCTAACAACCTGTTCCACCTATGTTCTACCTATGTGGAATCCTCTGATAGTTCTGGGCCCTAAACTTCAGTTCCCTGGAAGTTCTGGGAGCAGTCTCTGGGCATTGTGCTCAGTTTCGAATTGTTACACTTCAAGATTCTTAACTTTAATGTTATTCTAATTCACTGTTATCCTAGCACCTCAAGACTTCTTCTGTTGCCACTCCTAATGAACCCAGAGTAAAAGCTTCACGTTGTGGTATCCCGAGTTGGTAACAAAGTACCATTGTCCACAAGCATGAGTTCAGAGTGCTGTATCACTTGGCTCAACTGACGGATCACATCCAAATACAAACCCTTTTTAAAAAGAGAACTGCCACAATAGTTCTTGAACAAAAGTTTAGGTCAGATTCCCTTGAGTAATAAATTCAAACACAGATAAATATATAGGTTGACACTTCTACTTTTGTTAAGTCTTTTAAAATAGTCTAATACCAGTAATCTTGCATGATTTAACCTACCAAATTTGTATTTTAAAAAAACAATTACCTGCTGCTCTTCCATCTTCCTGTCAAGTCTAGCAGCACGATCTTCTCCAATTTTTATATTATCTCTGATAGCATTTAATTGCTTTTCAATTTCATTGACCTACAAAGAAATTACACAGTAAATCATGTAGAGGACTAACTCTAACCAAATATATTCTGCATATTAAAGGTATAAGTGAAGAATTAAGTAAAAATTACCACTGCCCAAGCCATTTCATGTTTCAAGTATTCCAAATTAGTCTTCATTGTACTTAAGCCAGCAATACTTTGAAAACGTTCTTCTTTCTCCAAACACTGGCGTTTCAGTTCAATAAGTCGCTTAAAAAAAGAAAAAAGGACATATTTCTTACTAACACTAGAAAGACAAGACTTTTTACAAATGTATTTATTTTAAATGCACTGCCTTAATAGGTATTAAAAAAGACATGCAAGGAAATGACTTAAGGTGAAAATAAAAATACTTTTGGGTCTTTGGTATGCTTTTACTAGGTACAATTATTTTATTTTCTGTACTATAAAATGACCAAATACTCTTCAAATGATGATCAAAGGAATAGAGTTTAAGACCTCACAAGCACAGGCAAATTACAAAACTCAGTTTCTCATATCTTGACACCATTATCTGACAGACAGAATGGTCTGTTCTTCTGAGCAAAATATACCCAGTACTCATTCCAAAGATAATGGAAGATGTAGAAGAAATTTATTCCTAAAAGCCAAATAAGTTACAATTTTTAAAAAATCTAAGTTCTCGTTTCATAGTAAATAAAATCATTAAATAAGTATCAAACATAATGACATTAGAACAACTTCTGAAGTAGCTCCTAGACTTCATATGCTGTACATTTGAGTAGATGGCCTCTCCCCTTCATTAGTGCTGACCATCTTCAACTGGGGCCTTACACTATAGATCTACAAGTGTGTACTTACAAGTCACTTTCCCAATTTCCAGGGTTATTTCAATCCCTTATCACTCTCTTCACCCCTTCCACACCGGCTCCCGCCCCCTCCCCCCCCAACCCCAATCCTCACTGATTCTCCCTGACTCCTACCTCAGGGAGTTTAATGGCCATCACATGGAAGTCTCTCTAACTTCCAACAGCCTTATCTACAAAGCTAAAGCAGTCACAGCTTCCTCTTGCTACAAAAGAGGAGGTGGCTTCATTATACTCAAGTCCAGTCCCCATCTCCTACCTATATTATATCTCTTGGATCTGACCACTTGCTTCTGCCTTCTCAGGAGGTCTAAATTAGTTCATCTTTCATCCATATTTTCATCTTTGTTTCCATTTCGCCCTCTTCACAGACTCCCTTCCATTATCACTTTTCAATCTTTACTCACTTATCTTTCCCACTTACAAAAAATAAAAAATGCCACTCTCCATCCTTGGGCAATACCTCCTCCTCTTTCCATCCAAATTTCATAAAACTTATCTCTATCTCTTCCATTTCCTCAGATTTTTAGCCTCACAAATATGGTTTCTGTTTTTACCACTGCTGAAACTTGCCTTGCCACAGACATCTATACAGATTATATCACTAAATACAAGGAGTATTTGTCAAACCTTGTGGTGCTGGCCACTCAGAACATTGCAGAGTTGTGACTACTGCCTTCTCAAATTCTCTTCTCTTGGCTTCTATGGCTTCTATGGCTTCCATGAGCATCTTTCATGGCTCAGGCCTGGGCCCACTTCCTTTCCTCCTCAACAATCTAAATCATTCCTGTGGCTTACACATCAACAATATATTGATGAATCCCAAATTTTTATTAAAGCCAGACTTGATTTCTGCATTTCTAACTCCTATATCCAATTGCATGTTTTATAAGCACCTCAAAACTAATGTGTTCAAAATGAAATTCCTCATCTTTCTTAAAAGAAAAAAATTAAGAAAAGAAAAATTGGCTCTTCTTACTAAGATTCTCATCTTAAGAAACTTACTCTACTGCTCAGGTTATTAATCTGGAGGTCATTCGGTCACCCTCGTTATCTGTTCTGTCTCAACTTCACCCTTTCCTGTTCCATTTAACATCTGCTCAAATCATTTCAAAACTCTTCTCTCCATGCCTACTGCTACTGGCCTGTCCTCATCATCGCCTCTGTGGACAATGAGAATACCTTCTTTACTGACCTTTCTACATCCATTCTTTCTTTACAGCAAATCACTCTCTTCTACAGCAGAGTAATCTCTCACAAATATTCATTCAATCAAGTCATCTACTTTAATGGGTGCTACTGCCCTTAGGTATTACAAGATCCTCTACAATCTGGCCTCTCACATGCTATGCTCTAGCCAAACTGGAATTCTTTCAGCTTTCTAAAATATGCTTTCTTGCCCAAGATGTTGCCATTCTTATTTCTCGGAGCAGCCTTCCCTCCTCTCACCATCCCTCTCCTGGCACTATTCTTCCTTCATTTCTCATCTTAAGACAGAAACCTTAACAAATCCACCTATCCCGAGTTCCTATACCCCAACACTAATACCCTATTACATGCTTTTGCACAAACCTAGTCCCAAGTCCTTTAGTAGTGCCCGCCATACTCAGTTATTTATCATTTTGTTCTCGCTGAATAGTTAGGTTTATGACCCCATAAGCCCTCAAGCCCTGGTATATATTTGCTGCACATGGCCATGGACAAAGCACAATGCCAGGAGGCACACAGTGGAACTTATCATTTGTTGGCTGAATGCCTTCTAGTTTCTTTCTAACCTTCACATACTATTTCCTATAGATTTAGCTATTCAAATCCAGAGTGTATTTTGAGAATATAGAATATTTAACTAATTAGGAAAAAAGTTCCTCCTATAGATTTAGCTATTCAAATCCAGAATTTAAGAATATAGGATACTTAATATTTAATTAATTAGAAAAAAGTTATTAAGTACATATTATACATAAGGAACTCTGCTACATGATATAGGGAAGTGCTTCTTCAACTTCATAATTAAAATAGCTTTACTAGTTGATAACGAAGTATACCATGGAGAGGGTGGGTGTTTAACCCCTCACTGTCCGAATCAAACAAATTTCTTCAAAGTCCTGATTTATTATTTTTAAAATAATAAATGTAACATATACTATTACATTTTTCTGAATATGCAAATATTTCCTTTCCCCAATAACATTGATACTCCGAGAAAGTGTGCTATATTAATTTTGTGGTTTACAGTGCCTCCTTGTACACTACCACATACCTGGGGTTTTAAGGGATAATGTGGGGAATAAAAATAAATATACCCATCCTTGCTTTTTCAGTTTTCATACAACCACAGACCTAATTTTAAATATACAATCCTGAAAACTTGAAGTAAAAGAACCAATGTGACATCTAACTGAAGCTGACCTGGGTCAATAATTAGTACAATTCTGTGTCAAAAGCACAAGATAAGAAATAGCTGAAAGCTCAACTGGTTTTATAAAACTAAAGAACAAGATACAGAATCACACAAAAATTGGTGGACTTAATGTACTGGGCGAAAGGCTCAAGCCTAAGCCTTATGACTTGGAGGTCTCTGATTATCAGACAGAAGGTTGGATCTTCAGGAATCTGAAGAAGGAAGTATAAAAACAAAAAATAACAGATATAAAAACAAATCTAAGTCGGTCACATTGGCTTGAGTAATTGCAAATTCACACAGGTATGCATAGCTGTCAAGGGGGAGAGTTCGGATAGGACAGTTGCTACCCAGCTATCAGTGCTTAATGAACATGAACAATTTACCAGTGTGATGAAAGAGTTATCTACCGTACATAATTACACATGCATATTACATTTAAATCAGCTTGAGGCTTGTGCTTCTTTTCCCATCAAAAGAAACACTACAGTTTTTAAACGACTTAGAGTGGGAATTAGTGATACCTTATTGTAGAACCACTAACTCATATACCAAGGCATAAGTATGTAAAATATTGCCCTGTCCTCTAGTTTGTAACTTAACAGAGGAAAATGTATACAAACCAATTACTACGAAACAAAAAAGTAAAAGCTAATAAAATACCCTGAATACAAAAACCATCCTTCGTATGTTTCATACAGTATTATGGAAGTGTTACTAGTTTTGTATACTTACATGTTATATACAGGCACATGATTTTAAAGTACATTTATCTTATAGGTACAACAGCAATTTCACCTCAAAAATATTTACATAGTTTACAAACCTCTTCTCCTTGATTTATCTGCTCCTTTGTTCTTTCTTTTGTTTCCATAATGTATGAATAATCTTCCTTCATCTGCTCAAGTTGGGTTGCTTTCATGAAGAACTGTATCAATGAGAGAAACACAATTAGGAGTCTCTAAACTTCCATGAACTGTGGGAAAAAAATTGTGGACTAATTATGTAAAAAGACACTAAAAACAATCTTGAACAAGTAAACATAAATACAAAAGAACATGTTTTCAGACCTGAAATTTATTTCACTTACTCTGTTCACATCTACAAGTTCATTTGCTTTTAAAACTCTATGTAAGAAAAACACTTTTGGTGTATTAATAATGCCAACTTGAATACTCATTTTCATTTATCCTTTCATTCTTTAAGCAAATATGAAAAAAGTGAAAACATCCATATCCATGATTTCCACAATCTTAAATTTATGGAAAAAGAAATAGCAAAATTCATTCAAAAGTTACAGCATATATTTTACTAGTGGTCAAATACTTTGCTATCTTTATAATTTAAGGTTTAAAGGTTGTTATGCATGGCCAATCATTCCCTTTAATTTCCTTAAAGATTAATTTTAAAATAATCTGTTCTCTCTCAGAATTCAGAACCAAAGAGCGAAAGCAAGAATTTACCATAAAAATTACACTTCTATCATACTTAGAACTTTCCTAAATTAGCCCTACACTATTACTGTAAATAAATGGCTTTAAGAAGACAACAACTCAGGGGATGCCTGAGTGGCTCAGTCAGTTAACCTTCTGACTCTGGATTTACGCTCAGGTCATGATCTCATGATTCAGGAGTTCGGGCCCTGCATTGGTCTCTGCACTGACAGTGCTGGGCCTGCTTGCGGTTCTCTCTTTTTGCCCCTCCCCTGCTTGTTCTCTTTCTCTCTCTCAGAATAAATAAATAAACATTAAAAAAGGAACTCAATACTTATTACATGAGCACAAGTTATGTTCAGTATATATGCTTAATCTAGAAATATATTTATTTGAATAATTCATTGGTGCTACTTACTTTGTATTTGTCTCCCTCATTTTTAGACTGCAAGAACTGCTTGCTCATTTCTTGTGTTAAAACAGAAACCGGATTATCCACCTGAAACAAACAAGAAAGATTATTTCTGAATATTTCATTTTAATGACTTAAGATAAAGGGACTGAAATACAGAATACAATTCACCAAGGTGTCATCAAGAAGGCTAAGGTAGAGAATTGGAGTAAATACACAAAGGAAAAAATGTTAGAACTTTTTAATGGAGAGAAAATGTTTCAATATTTCATGATACTAAAATAAATACCATAGTCAAAATTATTCTGCCACTATATGAGGGCACAAGCAATCTCTGAAGAAGTATTTTTATTAGAAAGTTGTCACCTCTTTCACCTGTTTTATAAAATATCACTCCTGTGCTATTGGTTAACAATCAGACAACAGTGAATGAAGCCCTCAGCTGACTTGGGTTCTTGTCTCTCACCCCCTATGTTGCCCTGGGCAAGTTAGTTTCTCCAACTAAATACAAAAGGTCCAACTTTGTTATTTTTCTTAATGTTTATTTATTTTGAGAGAGCAAGAGAGAGAAAGCGAGAGCGAGCAAGCACGCAGTAAGAGGGACAGGGAAAGAAGAGAGAGAATCTCAACAGGCTCCATGCAGAATGACACAGGGCTCAATGTCACAAACGGTGAGATCATAATCTGAGCCAAAATCAAGACTTGGTGCTTAACCAACTGAGCCACCCAGACACCCCCAACTTGGTTATTTCTAATTGGAATTATGATGACAAGTAGTGTTGATTTTTCTTACAGCAGTTCTTCAGATTTGCTATTTCTTCATGAAAATATTATAAAATAAATAGAAATGCTGGAGTTATTTCTACCTTTTGGAGGAGGAGTCATTTAAAATAAGCCATCGCTGGGGCACCTGGGTGGCTCAGTTAAGCATCTAAACTCGGCTCATGTCGTGATTTCACAGTTCCTGAGTTTGAGCCCCACGTTGGGCTCTGTGCTGACAGCTCAGAGCCTGGAGCCTGTCTTTGGATTGTGTGTTCTCCCTCTCTCTCCGACCCTCCCCTGCTCGTGCCCTCTCTCTCTCTCAAAAATAAATAAAACATTAAAAAAATAATAGTAATAAAATAAAATAAGCCATTGCTTGAATTAAACTATCTGTAACGAACAAGTTAAAATACAGTTACAGTAACAAAGTATAGTAATTGATCAAAGTACAGGTGAAAAAGTTAAAAAATACACATAACTTGCTTCAGAAAGATTCAAGGTCATTACTCATTTATGTCTTTGGCATTATTAACAATGAACCATTTTACATATTAGAAAATAATATCATTTTAAAGTTATAGAATATGTAGTACGAGTATAAATGAAAAAAATTTTAAACTCCTTCATTTTGCCATCTGCAAAATACTGATTGTACTGTTAGTATACCAATGATTAAAATTTTCCTTTTTAAGTAAAATTTTAGGTCTCCTAACAAAAACATTTATGCAGTTATAAAGAACCTTCTACAGGGGCACCTGGGTAACTCAGTTGTTTAAGTGTCTAACTCTTGATTTCAGCTCAGGTCATGATCTCAGGGTGGTAAGATCGAGCCCTGCATTGGGGTCCACACTGGGCATGGAGCCTGCTTAAGATTTTCTCTCACCCTCTGCCCCTCCTCCACTTTCTCTCTCTCTCAAATTAAAAAAACAGAAAACAAACCCAAACTTCTACATGTCACTTTTTATTATTTTTATCATTATTATTATATAGGCAGACTGCCACATATTTTTTACAAAGCTTGCCCTATATCTTCATTTCACATTCCATTTGACTTCCTAAAACAAGACCTCATGTTTTAGTCTTTTATGACAGACATTTTCACCAACTTTGAATCAGTAACTTCACCAAAATTTATATTCTTTTGTCTACATTTTTTCAAATTGTTTTTGAAATGGGATTCCTAGTTCCTACACTACCCTAGGGATTATATAAGAACCTTGTAGCTTTACCTGTTGAGACTCTAGAACAAACAAAAGGCAGGCACAAACAGGTAAACTTTAGGAGAAGGATAAGAAGAGTAGACATGGGACAAATATAACCAGGTATTTAAAGACATTAAACATTCTTGTGCCTCTTGGCTATTCTAGGCCACCAATGTCTAGTAGGTACGTAATGCAAATCACACAGATAATTTTAAATTTTCTACGAGCTACATTAGTATTAAAAAAACAGGTAAAATTAATTTTAATAATATATTTCTAGTCTACCTAAAATATTATCATTTAACACATAACCTATATAAAAACTGAATTATTCCTTTGCATTAAGTCTTCAAGATCTAGTAAGTATCTCACACTATAGTACATCACATTTTGGACTAACCACATTTCACCACATTTCAGGTGCTTAATACCCACACGTGGCTATGGTATATAATATTACCATATTATTATGGTAAGTGCAGCTCTAGATCTTCTATATTTTGATAAAAGAGCCTTTAATAACTGCATCATACTAGAAGAGGACCAGAGGATTTATAACAATCTTTAAATATTTCAAAAGAAATAAACATGTTTTTACATTCCCCAAGGAAGCAGAAGCTTAGAGAAGCAGGCTTTATTCAACTTTCCCTAACTTTTTTCTGATAAACACAGCTGTCCACGGAAGGAATCAGAAGCCTCAGGCAGAAGTGACTTCTCCACCACAATCCACTTACAAGTCATGCTGAAGGGTGAAGGATTCCACGCAGGGTAAGTATGGAGTGTGAGAACCCTACCTGATGCCCTTCCAGATTCTCCCAAACACCTTTGATTCCACATTTGGTTTTCCTGCTTTTGCTTAAAAAGTGTCATGCATTTTAGTCTCAAACTTATTTGATATATCTGCTTTTCTTCAGATTTTAATAATTATTTTTCTAAACTTCTGTTGCCTGACATGGAAGCCACTACCACTACCTGTAGCTTTTTACACTTAAGTATATTAAATAAAATCAAACACTCAATTTCTCAGTCACACATTTCAGGTGCTAAGAGGAACATGCTAGTGGAAAGGTTTTTTTTGGACAGCTTTGTTCTAAACCAAACTGGCAAAAATACCTAGATTTGTAACTGTTTTTAACTTGGTGACTAGTCTTGGTGTTCTTCCTCCTGGAATAAGGCAGGGTAGTTCGTCAGATTGGGACAGGGATGCCTGGATCCCAATCCAGGCTCCACCAGCAACCATGACTAGACTGTACGTGTAAATTTACTTTTTCTAGCTCCTTTCTCACCGACAAAATACAGGTGAATTAGATGACCTCCCAATACAATTCCAGTGCTTATGTTATAAGACTATATGCTCTATTTCTAATTATTCAAAGTTATCTTAGCAGAAAGCACTCGAGACTTATCTCTTATAGTTATGATCAGGAACTCTAAAACACATAAAGAAATGTTTTTTTAATTAGAATAAAGTTCCTTTCTATAACGACTTAGCAACCGACCTTAGGAAACTATGATGCTATTCTGCCTCAGGCAGCAGAATGCAAAAAAACTGCATAGCTTTTATGAACATCAATTCTACTGGTATACACTACATGTTCTTGACTGCTCTGTCAAATTATGGGTGTTATATTAGGCACCGAAAATTCCTGCTGAATTAGCAAATTTTAAGCAATTTCGCTAAGGATAGTTGTACATGTTCTTCCTGTGGTCAATTTACTCATATGGGCCCATCTGAATTCTTTCAACGTTACAAAGGATATTTTATGATGATCAGTTGCCACAATCTGAAATGCAGATTTAGCAATTACCTGTATGTTAAAATGATCAAGAATTGCAATCAGCTCTTCTTTTCTAGTAGAAACCACGGTGCCTAGTTAATAGAAATACATAAAATGATTAGACTGTTTTCAGGGCAAAAAAAGGGCGAAAAAATAAGCACTTATTTACAAATACAAGCATTATTATTTTTGCTATGTCATCAAGAATATATACACATCTGAGAGAGCTGGATGCTACAGTAATCAAGACACAAGTACACAGAGGAAGAAGTGTGGACACCATGACGGTGCCTCTCTCCTTCCCATAGCTAAACGCCTGTTCTTCTTTCTCACCTATCTCTTCGTCTCCTTTTCCTCTGTGTCCTTCCCCATCTTTTGCTAACCACCTCTTTCCATAGGTGCAAGAAACTACAGGGTGAAAGGAGGTCTGCGGGGGAAAACGCAATGGCACAGCCTGTTTCGAGTGGACCCAAACTCCGATCATTTTGGTTCTACTGTACAATGTCCAGGGATAAAACAACTCTGTGTATATATGTATGTACATAAACATGTGTATGTACATATACGTGCAAGCAACCCATGATCTGACATGAAAAAGGTTTCAAGAGATTAGGAAGAAATGCCCTTCCAATGAATACCTGAACAATCACTTTACTCTGTTTAACTGAACATTTACTAATTTATATGAAAAGACATTCGTAACTAACCTGTTTCACTTTTTAGTTTATAAGATCGACTTCCATCCATGCTGATGTGTTGCTGCACAACTATAGAGTTACCGTACACATTTGCTCTATAGGCATCATCTCCTCTGTTCCTTAATGTTATTGAGATATCTGCGGAGCTAAAGCAAGAAGGTTAAGCTAACTCACATGAAGGTATTGTGCAATGTCAGTACTAGGTTACTAGAATTTCAAAAACCTCCAAAGTAATTTGCCTAATTCGTTTGAAAAGTAGTTTTACACCAGCATTTGATGGCTGATAGGCTACTACAGGATAATGCTGAATATATAATATCTAATAAAAAAAATAGAGAAAAAAGGTTATGGAAATACTGACTATTCTATCGATAACAGAAATGCCACAGTCACACAAAAACCATTTAAGTTTTGCTTGTTTCAAATCATGCAGATAAGTTATGCACCCTCCTATAGGCAATGTGTAATACTACACTGCCTGACCACATAATAAAGCATCATGATGACAGCAAGCCTTTAAGAATGATGAAGTAACAATTACGGGGAAGTAATAACATCTTCCAAGAGCATTAGAATCAAAGGAAGCAACTTTCATCTTCCAAATGTATGGCAATAAAAAAATGAAAGCATTTGATATCAAAAAATGCAAACAGAACTCAAAATTTCTTAAAATTCTATTGATATTATAAAAATTATTTTTAAAGTTTTAAAGAAGTTCAAAGCATTTATACCCATGCACACTTTAATACAGGGAAAAAAAATCAATCCTTATTTTTCTACTTTATTTTAAAAATAAGACTTGGTATAAAAACATAAAGTGTTAACGAAGTACATTACTATATACATACTCCTAATTTCCTTTACACATAAGAGCAATCAAGATTTTTTTCTGCTTCAGATGAACATCTGCTAAAAGGCTAAAGCCTTTTAAAGCAAAACTGCTTTAACTGGTAATTAAAAGAAATCTTTAACAGAACTTGTTTTCATGAATTTATAATTATATTCCCAAACTGTCCCCATTTGCAAGAAATACAGAAAAAATACTCAGGATAAACTTCAGCATAAACTAGTATTACAGGAGACACCCTGAAGGGTTTTGTTAGCTCCCCACCCTCTCCTTCACCAGTGCCAGAGCAGAGACAAAGTTTAGTAGCCCTATCAGTCCCCATCCTGCCCTCCAGGGATCCAGCTAAATATAGAAATCTAACAGGAACTCAGAAAGAGTCCCTTCTTTAGAAATTCAAATTAAAGGGGCACCTGGGTGGCTCAGTTAGTTAAGGTTAAGTATCTTGATTTCAAACTCTTGATTTCAGCTCAGGTCATGATCTCAAAGTTTGTTGAGTTCAAGCCCCGCAATGTGCTCTGCACTGCTGGTGCAGAGCCCGCTTGGGATTCTTTCCCTCTCTCACTTTCTCTCACTAAACTTTAAAAAAAAAATTATAAGAAAAAAAAGAACTGGTAAAATTCAAATAAGGTCTGTAGTTAATAACACAGTACCAGTGTTAACCGCAGAGCTTTAATAAGAGTACCTTAGTTACTTAAGATGTCAACATTACGGGAAATCAGATGAAGGGTATAAAGGAAACTGTACTATCTTTACAACACTTCCATAAATCTAAGTTATTTCACGATGAAAAGTTTGAAAAACAAACCCAAATGAAGGCACAACCAAGTCAAGAGCTGGTGATTCCTTGAGGCCTCTGAGGACTAGAGAAACCAATTTGGGGCTTTATACTCGGATGAGCAAGCAGAACACGTGCAGAGGCTAGAGAGAGCAGCGAGAGCACACACCAGAGAAGCCCCTGGGAAACCACCTAGACAGAGTGAGAGAGACATGCCCACAGATACCGGCAGTGAACCAGACACAGAGAACGTACACTGCCCCCCAGACTAAGACAGTTAGACATAGATGACTGGATGACTGCGCACACAAAGACACAGAGTAATGAAGACTTGGCTAAGCAATAAGGAAGAGAACACACACTCTGGAGACAAGGAGAGAGAAACACATTCACAAACCCATACACCTGTCACATGTGACAGAGGGAAGGGAACACCACACAGTACAGCCCATTATGCAAGGGGGTGAGGGAGGTGGAGCAGGAGAAGGGCTGCTGCATGGACCCAAAGGAAGAGACAGGCAGACAGAGGCCTAGAGACAAAAACACAGAGAAAAAACCAGAGACACAGAAAAGAAAGGCTCAGAGACAGAAGATCCAAGGTTCTGAGGTCTCTGAGTTCAGTTACTCATGAGACTCAATTGTACTCCTTCCCTGCAGCTTCTAAGATATATATAGCCCCGAATTTTTACAATAAATATCCTTCTCTTTTTTTTTATGTTTGTTTACTTATTTTCAGAGAGAGCTAGAGAGGGAGCAGAGTAGGGGCAGAGAGAGAAGAAGAGTGAATCCCAAACAGGATCTGTGCTGTCAGTGCAGAGCCTGACGTAGGGCTTGAACTCAAACCCTGAGATCATGACCTGAAGTGAAACTGAGTCGGATGCTTAACCGACTAAGCCACCCAGGTGCTTCTAACTCTCCTTTTGGAAAGCTACCCTGAGCTGGCTGGGGTGTGTGTGCTTTATTGTTGTTAGTTTGTTTTTTTTAAAGAGAGAGAGAGAGAGAGGGTGTGCGTGCACAAGTGCACACAGGAGAGGGGCAGAGAGAGAAAGAGAGGAAGAGAGAGAGAATCTTAAGCAGACTCCACACCCATCACCCAAGCAGGACTGGATCTCATCACCATGAGATCATAACCTGAGCTGAAATCCAGAGTTGCACGCTAAACGACTGAGCCACCCAGGCGTCCGTGTGTGTGTGTGTGTGTGTGTGTGTGTGTGTGTTTTTAAATCAGAAATACCTAATTAGGACAGATATACTCCAGACAGGCTGTAATTAATGAGATTTTTAAAAGTTCCTCAGTTGATTCTAATGAACAGAAAGTTGAAAATCATCAACTAAAGTATAATAGGAGAAGGGTAGCCGGCCTACAATATGGAGCAAAAATATTTTACTTCATTAACTCGTATGATTACCTAGTATTCAGTGAACGTATTTCATGAAAACATTTTAAAAACAAAGTGACTAGGGGCGCCTGGGTGGCTCAGTCGGCTGAGCGTCCGACTTCAGCTCAGGTCATGATCTCACTGTTTGTGGGTTTGAGCCCCGCGTCGGGCTCTGTGTTGACAGCTCAGAGCCTGGAGCCTGCTTCGGATTCTTTGTCTCCCTCTCTCTCTGTCCCTTCCCTGCTCACGCTCTCTCTCTCTCTCAGAAATATATAAAACATTAAAAAATAAAGTGACTACATGTATTTCCTCTCTGAATCATCAAGCATGTCTCTTGATTAGCGAACATCTATTTTGCTATTTCATTCCTGGCTCCCCCTGATATTTAATAGCCACCTTTAGTATAGTGACAACTTTGGAGGCACTGGTATCCTGTTGTGATGTGAACTGAAAACTCACAAAGTTAGGACTGAAGAGAAAAGCCTCCTAATAACTGTACCAGGAGACAGGGGCACCTTTGTTGGGCACTCACTGCTGCCTCTTCAGCATACTGATGTGGCTGATCCTCGATTTTGGTAAAGAGCCACGGAGCCCAACATCCGTAAATACAGGAAACCCTTAGGTGAAGAGCCTATAGAAGAGGGTTCTTTAAGAATGACAACACAAACAAGCAGTACCACAGAAAGAATTTGGCCTCTTTCTCAACTCAAAAAATCTATATGCACAGAGGTATCTGGCAGCAGCACACAGCAATGGGAACAAGGAACAAACCATATAAAAATATGATGCATCTGCTATCTCTGAATAGCCAGCTCATCTGAAGTTAAGTTCTGCAGCCTTGAGTAAATACATCAGAAACTTACAGCAGGACTAAGAGCTTTTGTCCCTCCATAAGTCACTCCCATTGCTGCAGCTGATGTCACATCCCAAGGCAACCAGGGTTGGTATTAAGGAAGACGAGGGAGAGAACAGTGAACTACATATGTTCAAGAACCTGAATAGAGAGGGGCATGAGACCTTGGGGCACTGAGAGAGGTTTCCCTGGGAGAAGCTGTATTTGGGGTATTCATTCACTACCACTGTAAAGAGCTGGGGGCTGAAACAGAGGTGACCCCCAGGCAGAGGGTCTCTGGCTTCTCCAAACCACACTGGGGAAGACTGCTATGGAGAGCTAAAACCCCCAACAAAGGCAGCACAGAGCCCAGGTGCTACCTGTGGGGAGTGTAATGTTTCACAAGGGGGGAAAGGAGAGTCCTGGGGACTCTCTCAAACCTGTGCCAGGCAGACCTCCTTCAGGGAAAGTGGGACAGCCATATAGATTTTAGGTGCAAAATTGACTAAGACTAGAACTGAAAAGCTCCATGAGCTGATTCTGTAAAAAAATGATGATAGAATCAAAGACTGTAAAATATGAAGAGATTCAGAGATATCAAGTATTTTAAATGTAGAAGGGGATGACTAGGGGAATAATAATGGTTTTGGAAAAGCTGTTTTTAAGCTACTTTTTCAGACAAGGTCTGTAAAAAGGAGACTGAGCTCGGGTTAAAGCTTTTAACTGTTATTAACTATTTAAAATACATTAATTTTCCCATAGGCAGCTGTGTCATTAAAAGTTGGTGATTTGTGTAAGCTAGCTTTTCTCTTTGTTTTCTAAAATGGTATTCTGAAGACAAGTTTCAGAAAGAAGTTTCTGTGTTGGTCCAGATACTTCTCAAAACGGAAAAAAAACAAAACAATTTAATTGACACATAAAACATTTAGGGTTAGATAAAAAACTTATTTCTTTTCCTGAAGCTTCTATTTGAAAGATCAATGTGTTATCTGATAAAGTGACTGTTATCACTTAGTGACTGTTTAGACAACTAAGAAATGTATAGTTAAGTAGAATGAACTGAAACCGAGCTGGAGCCATTAAAAATGTTGAAGTAACTAATTTTTGACTTCAGAGATCATTTGGCTGGGGACTAGGGAGGGAGGAGAAGACCTTGCTGGGCTGGAGCCCAAATAAGATAAGGAGAGACAGAAAATATGCTGGAGAATTGTTACCAAATAGTTGTTTTCCAAGGCCATACAGCCTGGGAAATGTTTCCTGTGTATGTGTACCTCCTTCTCCTGAGTCCACTTGGAACCCTGGCTTGGGTTAAAATTCCTACGGCTTCCTGAGAAATACATAAGAAAACTGCAATCCCAGTTCACATCGTCCCCATTCTATTTTTTAGTCATAAAATTGAAGAAGTTACATGGAAAGAACACTGAAAAGAAGGAAAGTCTATCATATGAGAAAAACGGTATCACTGTTAATTATCCAAGTTCCTGAAGTTCTGGGTATGGGGTGTCCAAAAGAGAAACAAGCAATGGGAGTGGCCTCACTCAGTGAGGTAGCAGAACAGAGTTTGGGACTTCCAGTTTTTAGAAGACGCAAGAACCCCTTCGGAGTTATCTGAGGCAGTTTTAAGAAGAATAAGGAGATCGGCCTGAAGAGCGCTCCCAATTGGCAAAAGGCCCTAAGTCCATGAAGATGCAAACTGGGCAACTTCTACGAAGCGGCATGAAAGCAAGTCCTATCAAGAAGAAATGTGTGTGTAAAGCGAAGGAGGGCAGTTACAGGACCACTCTCCAAGGGTCAAGGTGGACCAACAAACAGGCACGTGGGTGTAGTCCTCAAATCAAATCCACTTGCAAACCACCTGCATGAAGGACAAAAAATCAAAGACACTGGAATACTTTTTTGGAATTCTTAGCAAACTGGAGGCAGAAATCTTGTGCGGGGACCCCCGGCTGGTTGCTGACTCTGCTTTTGTCTGTATCATACCAACATGGACTTGATCAAGCTGGGTTTGGGTCAAGGGCCAGGAAAGTTCAATGTTTATAAATATCCCTTTAAGCACAAGTATCATGGAGTGCTTGGGTGGTTCAGTTGGTTAAGTGTCCGACTCTTGATTTCAGCTCACATCATGATCTCATGGTTGAGATCGATGTTGGGCTCTGCACTGACAGCATGGAGCTTGCGGGACTCTCTCTCTCTCTCTCTCTCTCTTCCCCTCATCAGCTTGTGCGTGCACCTGCGTGTGCTTCCTCTCTCTCACACAAAATAAATGAATAAACATTAAGAAAAATAAAAAAATTGGGGCACCTGGGTGGCTCAGTCGGTTAAGCGTCCAACTTCGGCTCAGGTCATGATCTCACAGTTTGTGGGTTCGAGCCCCGCATCAGGCTCTGTGCTGACAGCTCAGAGCTTGGAGTCTGCTTTGGATTCTGTGTCTCCCTCTCTCTCTGACCCTTCCCTGCTCATGCTGTCTGTCTCTCTCAGAAATAAATAAAACATAAAAAAAAATTAAAAAAAAAAAGAAAAATAAAAAAACAGAAGTACATAGATTTTATCATTGCTTGTCCTTTCTTCCAAAAAGTTAATAGAAATAAGAGTATAAGAGGCAGGCACGTGGCAGCACTTTACATGAGCTTCCGTCTGGACAGCTTAACAGGAACAGTGGGCCATCCTGGGTACAGGGCGAAAAGAAAGGTCTGGAAAGATGGGACTCTTCTCCAATTCTGGGAAGCCAATTCAGTTCCTACCATGTTTACATGAACTGGGAACCTAAAGCAGCTGCTTCTTACTAAAGTACTAGAACATACATGTAGAAAGCAAACACTTACTTCTGTCCGTCTTTCACAAAACCTTTTAAAGAAGAGCCTCTATTGGTAGCGACTGCTTTTCCACCAAGACCCACTATGAGAGCTGTGAGCACTGCACTCTTCCCACCTACGGAAACAGGTGTTGACGAAATCACATTTATTAAGGAGACAGAATAGAGGCTGATGCCCACAATTTGATGTAACAAGATTTCTGAATGAAAATGTAAATTAGTTCTAACACTGAAATGAAGTGTTATACTTCAATTACCGTTTTTTTTCAGCAACCTTAAACAAAAATTGTATATATCAAGAAATACTTAGCTGTTGCAATTAGAAAAAAAAGTAGTATAATTCAGGAATCAAATTTTTGCCACTAATAAGTAAACAAAAAAATGGTTGACATCTTTCCAACCTAAAATGCTCATTTTTTCATCTTGGTCCATCGGCCTATTAAATGAGGTTATCTTTCTAATTGCACACATACTAAATTCATCTAATCTTTATCACATTCTAATTTAGGTATAATTTACTTTTTCCACAGTATCATGAAAGTCCGAAACTTTTTAACAAGACCTGAATGCGAGCAAGCTCCAGAGGGACAGGGTGTTGTCTGTTTTATTCATGCGGTAGCACCAATAGTGGCCCATAACAGACACTCTGGTATTAGTTGAATGAATAATGATCTTAAATGTGAAAAAATCATCAGTCATACAGATAAATGTTTCTGTGTAATATTTTGACAACTATTATCCCTAATTTGATTATTCATTTGCTAACTTTCTGAAAAGGATACTTCGTTTTACCCTAACATATAAACTATCACAAGCTGAAATTTCAATATCAAAACAATTAACCAGAATATGCAATCATTTTCTGAACTCCACAATCAACCAATTCAATCAACTCTTACTGGCCCATCATTTTCCACAATATACCCTAAATTAACCAAAATACACCACTGGCTAACCTGACTTAGCTCCTCGAATGCTTTCAAGTCTCTATTCTAAATCTCTCCTTCAGTTCCAAATTCACTGCCTCCACTATCTGCATTATTTCTTCTTCTCTACGTTTTATTAGTAAAATAATGATTTCAAAATTTAAAAAAAAGGAAGAGAAAAGACCTAGTTGTAGAACCCACCAGTCTCTCCTGACTTCTTGTCCTGTGGGAGCTCCAGCATCCCTCTATGCACTCTCTCCTGCAAACAGCCTCCTCTGGACTGAGTATACAGCAGGGGAAACAGAGCAGCTACACAGAAGGTAGAGCTGCATTTACTACCATCCTGTTCTAGCACCACTGGCAGTGCACTCTGGCAAGCCTCCTCTCCAGGCACTGGTCAGCCAAGCTGTCGACAGCTCACGCCTGGCTGGTCCATCACAAAAGCTGCCTAACTGGTCTTTCTAACCCTCATGCCTCTCCCCTTCTGATCCATTCTCCACAACGTGGCCAGCTTGCTTCACAAATCTTGGCCATGTCATCCCTTACTCACAAACTGTAATTGGTTCTCCACTGACTTCTGAATAAAACACCAGAATCTTTATCATGGCATTCAAGATCCTCACCGGTATCACCTACAACACTGTCCCTCCAGCATCAACTTCTGCCCTTCCCTGCCGTGTAGGATATGATAAACCCATATAAGGTTGTTCACCATCATCCATGCACATCTATTACTCCCCTCCAAACCTTTCTGATAAGCACCCTTTGCCTGGAACATCTTAGCTTCCTCTTCCCTAATGAGGCCTAAAGATTGAGAATTTTCATTCAAGTACCACCATAAATACCACCTCCTCTTTAAGCTTTCATTGGCCACAGTGAGAGTTAATTTCTTTCATGTTTGGATTCCTATGGCACTCTATTTATTCTCTATTATAACATTTAATAGATGTAAGACACAGGGCTGCCTCAATCACAATAAGGCTCGTTTGTCCACTCTTCTACGGTATGAATACCAAGGTAAAAGGAGTCAAAACAGTAAGTAGGAAATGTTTATTCCTACTATATAGTGAACCTAGAGTTAACGTTATTTTTTTAAAGTACAGACTAGCAGCAAATACTGAAAATACTCATTACCACATCCCAAAGGGATTTATCAGCACTCACAGTCACTTATCTTAAAAAGTTAATGCACTCTAACTTCAAAGTACTACTCCAAGTCAAGTAAGAAGGAGGGCAAAAGCACTTACTTCCATTGTTGCCAACAACAAAGTTGACATTAGAACCAAACTTAAAGGGTCCAAGCATCGAATGACACATGAAGTTTCTTAGCTGAATACTCTCAATTATTCCAACTTCTGCTGCAGTCTATTAACAAAAAAAAAAAAAAAAGAGAGCAAGAGAGACAATTATTAATCTGTCTAATAAACGCGTTATAATCATCTAAGCATTTGGAGAAAGATCAGCAGTGTTACTAATGAAAAAAGTTTTAGTAAGTGAATAATCTTAACTTCAATAAGTAAGATGAAATTAAATGGGTACCTTCAATAAGTAACTACTCATTCTCAAGTCCTTAAAGGATCTAAGAATTTTCTCATGTAGTTTCTTAATATGATGATACTAACATTTTGAGTAATTTTTTTGTTGGAGTGTGGCTGCTTTGTTGATTTTGAGAATTTTCACAACATTCCCAGCCTCTACCCACTAGATGCTAGTAGCACACACCTAACCCTGAGTTGCGACAACCAAAAATTTATCCATACACTGCTAAATGTCCCCCAAGGGGGGAAAACTCCCCCTTCATTGGGAACCACTGTTACAATAAAATTTCCTGCATTTAGAGCATCCCTGAAAGAGGATTATCCAGCTATGGTCGGAACAATGAATTTGCTATAGATAATTCAAAAACTAGAGCACATGTTCTTAAAAGGTAAGCCTGTTTTTTTGGTGACTTTCTGTGTCTGTCACTCATGATAACTATGACTTTTGCAATGTATAAAGAATATAGTTTCTAAAATCTGAAAAACACAAAATGATTCATATAGTGTAAATATAGGTCAGCATTAGAATTTTATAAATGTTTTAATCAACAGTTTGGCAGACAGTTGTCACACTTTGTAATCAGAAACACCAAAATAAATCAACCCTATTTTACCAAACTTTCCAGTATTTTTTGAAGAACCTTAATGTTTTGAGAGAGAGAGAGAGAGAGAGAGAGAGAGAGACAAAGTGTGAGTGGGGGAAGGGCAGAGATCGGGGGAGACACAGAATCCGAAGCAGGCTCCAGGATCTGAGCTGTCAGCACAGAGCCCGATGTGGGGCTTTAACCCACAGACTGGGAAATCATGACCTGAGCTAAAGTCGGATGTTTAATCGACTGAGCCACTCAGGTGCCCCGATCTCCATCTTTTTTAACAGTGACTTGAAAAACTCCCTGGCTCTCTTCTTCTGGACACCACCTTATTAAAAACTAGAAACATTTATATCCTCGTATGAGTAGAATATTGGAAACTATGGTTGAAGGTTTTTTAAAATAACTATTTTGACCTAACTGTAGATACAGTTGTAAGAAATAATACAGAGAGATCCCGTGAATTCTTTATTCAGTTTCTGCCCATGATAATATCTTAAAAACTGTAGTACAAAATCACAACCAGGATATGACATTGATACATCAAGATACAGAACATTTCCATCGCCACAAGGATCCCTGGATCACCCTTTTACAGCTAATTCACATCCCGCCCAATCCACTCCCACCTGAATCCCCAGTCCACTAGTATGTTCTCCATTCCTAGAACACTGTCATTTCACAAATGTTATAGTAATGTCTAGGGAGCTCCTGGGTGGCTCAGTCGGTTAAGCATCTGACTTTGGCTCAGGTCATGATCTCATGGTTCGTGGATTTAAGCCCTGCATCGGGCTCTGTGCTAACAGCTCCGAGCCTGGAGCCTGCTTCGGATTCTGTGTCTCCCTCTCTTTGCCCCTTCCCTGCTTTCACTCTCTCTCTCAAAAATAAACATTAAAACAATTAAAATTAACAAAAAAGAAATGTCTACTGTTGCCTACATCAGGAGTTCACTGGTAAGTAGTATTTCATGGTAGAGGTGTACCACAATATTTAACCACTTGCTCACTGAATGACATCTGTTGTTGTTTCAGTTTGGGCTATTACAAATAAAGCTATCAACATTCGCATATAGAATTTTATGTGAAGATATATCTTCCATTTCTCTGGGACAAATGCTGGGTTATATGGTAGGCAGGTACATGTTAAAAAAACAAAACAAAACAAAACAAAAAACAGCCAAACTATTTTTCAGTGTGGCTGTATCATTTTACACTCCCACTAGCAATATATGAATGATCCAGTTTCTCTGCATCCTTCCCAGCATTTGAAGTCATCACTGTTGTTTTTAACTTCAGTCATTCTGATGGGTGTGTAGTAGTATTTCTTTGTGGTCTCCTCAGTTTATATTTCAATAATAAATGATGTTAAACATCTGTCATGTCATTTTGAAGCCTACAGAATCAGTGGTCATACCTACTGCTTCGTTCCTGTTATTGGTAATTTGTGGTTTTTTTTCCCCTTTGTGAGTCTTAGTAGAGGTCTGTCAAATTTACTGTTTTTTCTAAAGAACAAGTTCTTTGTTCTACGGTTTTCCCTAAATGTTTATAATAGTTAATATAAACTTCAGAGTTATTTATATTCTTTTCCCTTAGGTTTTTAAACACCATACTGCCTTTCCTGATACTGAGTTATCAAAAATATGGTATATGAGCCAAACATAAGAACCATGCCAATCCAAAAATTTTGCACTTACCAAAGTAGAGGTACCATTAGTGAAAGAAACTGTACATTCATCTTCATCACCATCTTTGTCAAAGTCATCCAACTCTTCTTGTCTTGGTCTTTTGGCATTTTCAGGAGAGAAGAAATTTTCTTTTCTTTTGGCCATCAGGTCTGAACATATATTAGAGTAACAATGAAGTAAAATAAGACAAAGTTTAAGTTTTCAGTACTATCTCCATTTGTTTTTAGTTTAAAGAAGTAAAAATATCATCTGTACAGAGGAAGAGGGCCACAAGCCAAAACACACAGGTGGCCGCTTAAAGCTGGAAAGGCAACCAAACAAATTCACCCCTTTAGTTTCCAGAAAGGAATAGCCCTATTGCCACCTTGATCTTAGCCCTAGGAGATGAGCAGATTTCTAACTTGCAGAACTGTAAGATAAAGTTTATGTTGTGGTTTTCTTTAATCATGTGCACATGCTACGCTAGTTGATTTTACTTCGGAGTTATTCATCGCCAACGTTTTATTGATATGGGCCTACCTAAATGTTTTGACTACTAAAACTCACAAAAGGTTAAAAAAACCTTATTTGTGAAACTCTGGTTTCTAGTTTCCTAGATCTATTAATAGAGATGCCATAATGTCTTCTGGAAGTACTCCAGAGCAATCATCCAATTTTTCAGATAAAACCATTAATTTTAAATCATTTTCCCAAAGAAGCATATTTTGAAGTCATGATGCCTAGCACCAGCAGTTTCCTTAACTGTTCCCTAAAGAAACAATCCATGCTAGATTTTTCCAATGTACTATATAAATTATGCCAAGAAAATTAATGTACTTAAAATTACACAAGACTTTTTGAACATATAAATACTGCACCTCAAGTCAAAGCCAACAGTCTGTGATTAAAATTAAATGTTATAAGTAGCCTGATTGTTACTTTCCTTGTTCTCTCTAAAACACACTTAAGACTTAACAATGATACACACCTAATAACTTTGCTGAATAAATGGAGAGAAAATCCACAACACAGGTAATCAAAAATGTCTAAGATACAAGGAAAGAATATGAAGAATGGTTCTAGTCTCAACCCATTTAAGTCCACCAAGGACAATGTATCATAGCAACCAAGTTTTCACGAGGTACCTGGGCAGCGAAAGAGTAAGTGAGGTTTTCTATCTCTTAATTTTGGACTGAAGGATTCCAGTCAGTCCTCACTAGAGATGAAAGCCATATATGATGACATATGCACACAGGGCAACAAAGGCAGTCTGTGTGTGTGTGTGTGTGTGTGTGTGTGTGTGTGTGTGACACAGAGAGAGAGAGAGAGAGAGAGAGAGAGAGAGAGAGAGAGAGAGAGAGAGAGAGAAGGGTCGGGGGACTAGTTGAATGGTGCTCCAAAGAAATTATGATGTAGACGTGCAGGAACCAAAACGGGGCCTCCAGAGAAGGAATGTGACCGAGGAAAGGAGGGGAAGGGAGGAAGAGATATCCATATATGTTTAATTTTTAAATCCACTGCTTTCCAAATTCTATTGATAGAACTGATCTGGCAGAAATATGAAATATCTGTACACATTTTGGAGGAACTGGTTTGGAGAACTATCATTGTCAGGTTGTGTTATTTTGACAATGTATGCCTCATTAAATGAACTAAGTGGTCTCCCCATCCTTTTAATGCTCTGAAATCACTTCAACTGCATGACACATTAAATGTTTTTTTGAAAGTAAGAAAAAACTAGGCTAGGGGCACCTGAGTGGCTCAGTCAGTTAAGTGTCCGACTTCGGCTCATGATCTCGCAGTCATGAATTCGAGCCCCGTCTCAGGGCTGTGCTGAGAGCCTGAACTTGGAGCCTGCTTCGGATTCTGTGTCTCCCTTTCTCTCTGCCCCTCCCCTGACTGCACTGTCTCTGTTCTCTCTCAAAAATAAACATTAAAAAATTTTTTTCAAGAAAGAGCTAGGCTGAAAGTCTAGCAGAAAGTAGAGATTGTCTGAAAGTTAATGAAATCATTTACATTTCTTTCTTGTGTACTGGTTTTAACAGGTTTACTATATCCTTCTGAATCAATTTCGCGTTAATTTTATTTTTCAAAACACTGATATAACGTAAACCCTCACATTTACTAGACAAGATTACCTTATGTTTTATAAGATCCTCAGTGGTAGTCATGACTCCTTTCATGCAAATTCTATTTAATTAAATTTCGAAATATTTTCTCTAAAAATTAGATCTTTGCTTTATCAAATCTAGATTTTCTTTAATAGGAATATTTTAATGTTTATTCCTATTTCTTGTACAACCAAGTATAAGGGATATGCAGTGAGTCTAGAGTTCAGTCTCTCATTCTTTCTCCCAAAGTGCAAGTTACAAAAGCAATCAGAGACTTCCACTTACAAGAAAATGAACTATATCTACTTTTCCCTGTTCCTTCAGTTTAGTACAACTAAAAACTGTAGAAATCATATATAAAGCAAACATAAGAAACATAAGACAACTCTGAATTAGAAGAAGTAGAGTGGCTAGGGACCTCAGGACGCAAGGAATGACATCAAGGTTCCCAGAGATTTGTTTTGCTTCAAATATCCCAGACTTGGAGAAGACAGCAACTGGGGAAAAACGAACAGGTGCAGGGGGAAAAATTGCCTAATAAAAGCTTGCTCTCTCTAGCCAAGGGACCAGAATAAGGGCAACCTGACAAGGCAGAAAGCTTTTAAAAAGTAATTGCTCTACACCAGCCAAAAACCACTAAAAAAGGTGGCATCTCCTTCTACTCCCCCAACGACACACACATTAGCAAAGGCTAAGTGGCTAGCCTAGACTATCACCTTACAAGGCCATAAAGAGGCATCTCTATGCCCCATTTGTGCCAGTGTCAGAGAAGGTTATGTAGGCCAAGCAAGGAGTCATAATGGTGTCGGTGGAGCCTACCTAGAGAGCCTAGATGTCCACCCTGATCAGGCACTAATAGGATGCTATTTACTTCTCCCACTCCCTGCTGGATGGTGTCACATGAGACCTTTTACCACTGCCCAGAGAGGTAAAGAGGCCACCCTTGAAAACTTCATGAAAACCACGTGGAACGCTAAAATCCCCACTCATACCAGCAGTCACTGTGGCTAAGAAAAGAGCTTTGGTAAAGTTCTATACCTCTGAGTCTTAGCATCTACAGCCCAATACCATAGGGCAGCAGTTCTCAAAGCTTGTGGTCAATTTCTTAAAAAGTACTAAGGAAACCAAAGAGCTTTTATGTTTACACCTATCAATATCTATCATACTGTACATTAAAACTGAGAAGCTTTTAAACCAAAGAACACACATGTACACATTCTGTCAGTCCTCAAAGCAATGGCATCATCACATGTCTCATAACCTCTGGAAGACTCCATTTACTCATAAGTGAATGAGAGTGAAAAAGGCAAATAACATCTGACTATTATTATGAAAATAATTTGACTTTCCTGACCCTTTGAATGAGTCGCATGGATCCTGGGCCACAGTCTGCAAACTGCTTAGTACAGATGCTACGATAAGTACGTCCATGACACAATGCCATAAATTATAAGGCGTAGCTAGCAAGCAATTAAGTTAGAGCAGCAGAGTAGAAGCCAACCATAAAATGACTTATAGACTTGATATTCAATGTGTGGTCCAAGGACCAGCAGGTAGCATTTACATCTCCTGGGAATGTATTAGATATCCAGAATCTCAGCCCCCTTCCTAAACCAAATGATTCAGAATCTTCATTTCTAACAAGATCTTAGGAGATTCCTAAGAAGAACCGTTAAAACAACATTTAAAAACTTAGACTTCAAACTATCCTGAAGGCAATTAAGAACTTAATCATGATTTCAGATAAAATCCAAAGGACATTTACCTAAACAAATGTCTGAGACAATATTAGCATTACAGTCACAATTACATAAGATTTAACATCTTTCTAATAAATAATTGAATGTTAATTTTGAATCTCTTACACAGGTCAAAACTTGAAAATCCAACATATTTCTCCAACTATTTAACAACAAGAGTCAATGTATATTGGTTTCAGCTTATTGCTAACTTAAATTTCCTGGAATACCACCATGCCATTATTTTTCCCAAAATATCTCCTTCTCACCCACCCATCCTCAGTTTCCTTCTTAATTACTGAGCAATAATTTATTTATTGTAGACAAGCAAAGAGGAAGCATTACTCTTTGGTTTTCCCCACATTTAATGTCCTTTTACATACTGTTTTCATTAATGCCCAATAATGATCTTGCAGCTAGCAGGCACTCAGACATAAGCTGACTGATTTTTAGTATTTTACCATATAAAAAATGGCAGTTTTTCAAGTAAAACTGGGGGAAGGAGATGCATGTAGGTAAATGTGATAAGCTTCTTACAATGAATGTGAGATTCTGTACTACACAGAAGATGGTGTGCAACATGATGACGATGTTTTTTATTTGCTGTGCTTGGCCTAGGATTTGCAGTTTGCTATTAGGTTGCCATGGCAACATGCATCAGACACCGAAGGATTCTACCTTTTAAAACAGGAAACACTTTGTAATTTAATGATAATGGATTTTTAAAAACACATATGAATGTCCTGAGTGTTAGATACAAGTTAATACAGTAAAACTGTTTCTAGAAGGCTAGAGAGACCAATAAACAGATGCAAAGAAAAATACTTTTAATATTCTGAAACACACACAAAATGGAATTAACCTCTGGGATTTTTAACACATCCATAAAAGCTCCTTATGTGTTTATTTACAATAAAAATGTCAGAATGAAAGAATATTTCTCTCCCTCACAGGAAGCAAATCAGAAGGAGAAGAGTAACAAATATGCAACTATCAATCAAAAATATACTCAAGAAGAAAAATCAATAACCAGGAGTTCATTATTGCAAGTAAGTGAATAGGAAATGTGATGGATCAAATATTTTTCAATAGGATTTTAAATTCCTAAACTTTAAATTTTATTGTGATCCATCTAATAATTCATACTTCTCATTAATATCCAAGTAGGGACTAACAGCAGTGAGAACAGACAGAACTGAAATTATCAATAGGAAATAGCAGTTAAAAATAATGGCAGAGGTGCCTGGGTGGCTCAGTCTGTTAAGCATCCGACTCTTGATTTCCATTCAGGTCAGTGATCTCAGGATTTGTGAGCTTGAGCCCCACACCCAGCTCTGCACTGACAGCACAGTGCTTGCTGGAGATCTCTCTCACCAGCTCTCTCTCTGTCCCTCTCCCCCACACACATGCACAGTCTCTCTCAAAAATAAATAAACTTAAAAAAATTAAAGAAAAAAATAAAGACAAATTGCTGCTGTACCTGAACGTGCAGTGGACTGTGTTTACCTCCTCCCCAATTCTGCCCTTCTCACTGCCACCAACATACTCAATTGTGCATTAAACAATCTCATTTTTAATGTACTAAATTAATTAAGCACACTCTTGGGACATATCATAAAATCATAAAACACGATAAATATTTAAGTGAAAAAATTCATTAAGTCCATCTATCAAGTAACTCCAGATCAGCAAAACTCGGAAATACTAAGCACAGCATTTCAGATAATAAAATGTGAACACTCAGATACATGTTTTAAAAACATCCCTGTGGCCTCAGTACATGGGGAGCATGAAACAGAGATAGTGGAGAGCGGCAAAAGAGATAGCCTCTAAAGGATGAGGGGCACTGAACAAAAGCAATGGCAATATCAGTGAAAGAAACAGAAGAAATCAAGAGGTTTAAAAGTATGTGGAAAGTGGGGAAGTACAATTAACATTTGCTGAATATCTTCTTTAATCCTCAACATTTTTTAAGTACTGTCCTTGTTTTACAAAAGGGGATATTGAGGCTCAAAAAGACATTTTGCTCAGGCTTGTGTTATCAGAGCTCAGATCCAAACCCAGGCTTGTCAAAACCCAAAGTCAAACTCTTCAATGCCCAGGTTCCTCCAGGCATCAACAACTGAATTTGTTTATAGGTAGTGAAACTGGGTATTAATCTACCCATCTTCTTATCTATTTTTTGTTACTGTATAAAGCTACAAAAAGGATTCTATTGTGATTATCCTAATGTTACTATTTGAGCCAATTAAAACTTTGGGCTTTATAAAATTTCATCTTGTGTTTCATTTTTAGAAACAATATTCGCACAATGCTAACTGCCATTGTAAGTAGATAGAGCAGGTCTGGAAGGAAAAGAAGTAAATAATACCTTTATTTTGTTTGGAAACACTGAGTTTGAAGTGCTCCTTAGGATACTGAGATGGTGAGGCCAATAGACAGTAAAATATACTCTGCAGCAGGGGTGGAATCGAGAGTGTTGCTAAGAAAGCCACAGAAACTATTTTGAGTTGGTCACTAGGGAAAGTATGTTGAATGAGAAAAGACGTCTCTCATGAACTAGTGAATCAAAATGCTAACATCAATATAAGTGACTACACTTGACCCTCAGTCACCTGGACTTAGGAGTGTGTGTGTATACAGAACTGTAATATGTAATTATGCCTTTAATATAATGCACACTATTATGGTAAAATTTTGAGTTACTTGTTTATTCATTCTTGAAAGTCAACGATAGCTTTGGTTAATTTTCCTAACTTAGGTCTAAAAATGTTTAGTCAAGATTTGGGTAGGTTTTATATAAAATTATACATCTAAACATCGAGTGAAATAAACTTTTGGGGTATAAAAATGGATTCTCACTTTAATAAATTTAATATACCATTTGTACTTACTTTTTTTTGCCAGGCTCAATACTAAATGCTTTATATTGAATTTATATTTAACACACACGTATTTAAGAATCTTGCCCACTAGGTACTACAGCTATTTTCCTCCAATTACAGAATAAGAAATAAAACTTAAAGAGGTGATATCAATAAACCCAGTCGCTCAACCCTGGTTTTCTTATACAAACACATATTTTTTAAGCAATATTCTAGTGCTCTCCAAACTTTCTGCACTCATACCCATTCAGGGAAAGAAATTTTGAGTACACATTCTGACACAAAATTATCACTCTGTGTATTTCACACAATACTTACTAGAACGAGATGAAGTAAATGGTAAATCTACGCAGAAGTTCTGGTATGTTCCCTCCCACCCACACACTGTGGAACTAACTGTACGCCACTGCATAGGCTACTTTTTTGTTTTATTTTTCTGCTATTGAATATTTTAAGACACTATATACCAGTCCTCTCAAATTTACGGAGTTTGGGCTCCCCCTCCCCCCCTCCTTAGAGTACACATTCCGGAATAGCTGGTCTTTAAAACCCTCGCACTTAATCTCCTACTCATGAAATATACACAAAGTAATAAGCGCTCACATAAATTCTGCCTTCAGGGTTTAAAAACAAAATAGTTACTCTTTCCAAGAATTATCACAGTTTTATCTCGAGTCTTACTGGTCCCCTCTCTCTATCCTTGACTCTAGTATTCCGCAATTCCCAGTCGCGGCTCTTCTTCAGTTCATTGCCATGAGCAGAAAAGAGGGAAAAGACATGCCATCCTAAAACCTCCAAACACGTCACATTTTAATTTTTCTAGGTAATCCAGTCTGAGTTGTCATAAAGCTGGGACTTAACAAATGCAACTTAAGTGCTGTCTGCATAGATCTCGTAAACATACGAAGTTGCGGCCGGGGAGGGCTCAGATTCGCTCGACGAGCCGGATGTCCGAGCCCAGCCGCCCCCGTGACCCCGTCCCCGCCAGCGACTCCGCTAACCCGCACGCCGCCTGGGGCCGGGCGCGGCTTCCACAGCCCGGGCCAGGACTTCCCAGCCCCGCCGGCGGAGCCGGCCGAGGAGGGGCTCGGCGGCAGCGGGCAAGTTTCCCGCGGCTCAGGGGACCTGTGTCGCCCGCAGAGCCAGCCCGAAAACCGCCGCCGGCCGGCTGGCCTGCTCCGGCCCGCGGGCATCCCCTGGACGCCGCCGCAGCTCCGCGGACCGAGCCGCCGCCAGGCGGGCTGAGGGGGCGCCGGCTAAGGGGGCAGCGGCAGGGGGTGGATCCGGAGCAAGGGAGAGCGGCAGCGCGCGCCCTCACCTTACCTCGAACAAGTCGAAGTCTCCCCAAGGAGCACGACCAGCGCGGCTGTCGCGGTGCGGCGGGGCGCTGAAGGGACGCTGAGGCTCTCGGCCTCGGCTGCCCGCCGTTGGCCCGCCGGGAACCGCGCGCCGGCGGTGGGAGAACGCAGCAGCCAGCCCGCCCCGGCGCCCACCGCGGGACACTGCGCGCCTGCGCCCCGCCCCCCCTCCCGCCGGGGCTCAGCCCGCGCGTGCGCCGTTCGGGGTTTTCGCGCCACTACAGTCTCAGAGGAGGGGCCGGAAGTGCTCCTGGGCGGACAGGGCGGCTGGCAGGCCCGCAGGACTCCGCGGCGGCGAGACGCGGGGCCCGGGTGATTTGCCTAAGTGAAAGGGGAGAGACCTCGGAGTACCCCGGCAACAGTCCCAAGCATGCGTAGAGCTGACCGGCCGGGAGCCAGGAAAACCTAGAGACCGCGGTCGCGGGAAGAGGCCGGTGACTTCCCGGAAGAGGCGGGGCCGCTGGGAGAGGGCGCCGAATTAGAAGTGCTTGTGTCAGCTTCCCGGGTCGGGGTGCCGCGTCCCAAACGTTAGTCTTTGCTTAACCAAAAAGGAAGAGGACTTTTCCTTTCCTTTCCTTTTTTTTTTTTTTAAACTTTCCTTTTTAAATTATTTTTTTGTTTTGGAAGAGGAAACTTGGAGGCAGCAGTAGTTAGGATTCAGGCCGAACTAGTCAATGACGGAGGGGCGTCTTCCAAAGCCAAGTGGAAAGGGTTGTCCGGGTAAGTCCCGCGGACCGGGGCGAGGCGGCAGCGCCCCGTCGTGCCTCTGGCTCCGTGCACAGCTGGGTTGGGGGCGCTCCTGCGAACCCCGGTCTGCGGCTCGGCCGGGAGTGCGGTGGGAGAGCCGCCGGCTGCCCGGCAGAGGCGACGGCCCCTCGGCGTCCTTCCCTCCCGCACAGTGTGCAGCCCGCGCCCGGTCCTAGGCCACCGCGGGCGATGTCCCCCTGGAGTGTGCCTTTTTCCGGGTTAACGTTGTGCTCTGAAAGTACACAGGAGCAGTTACCTTAGGGCATTGTGGTGGTTTACAGCTGCCCCTGCCCTGGCCTGTTGTAAAGCCACTCAATAAATATCGGAACTAACGAAGTTTTAAGTTCTTGGCGTAGCTTTCAGGGCTGTTCTCAGCCCCCTAAACCTACCTCTCCTCGACCGCCTTTACTCAGCTCTTCAAGTAAGTGATTGTGATGATCTAGTTAAAGAATCTGTTTACTCCGCAGCCTTCCCTTGTAGATGGGAAAAAGTGGCATTTACCGCTACCCCCACTTCACCCTCAAACAGATCAGTTTCTGGGCTCCAGTAATGAAATTCCTTCCATCGAAGTCCCCTTTTGCTTCTAAAGATTATCAAATGTATATCGTGTTACCCGTGTGACCCTTGCCATGGCATAAGGAAAAGCAGGACCTGGTCGAACTAGACTAAACTCCTACGACGTCTGGTCTAAGTGGTCCTTGTTGATAAGCAATGGGAAATCGTTGGGAGGTTTTCGATCAGCTGTCACTCGATGCCCAATATTAGGTAGGGTGTTTTATATTCTTCTGTAGCTTACTCATGCTGCCTCTGCCTGTACTTGTCACATTGTTGTAATTCTCTTTTCATCTCTAATCTCACTTGCCCTCCTAAGGTCTTTAGATGCAGGGCTTTATCTTTCATTATTGTATCTCTAGCATCTAGGGCTCCTGGTACATAGTAGACGTTTAATAAATATTTATTGATAACTATAAGTTAAGTCGGGTATATTACGCTTCAAAGTTTAAGCTAAATTCATATGAAAATTGAAGAAAAATTTAAGATGTAGCATTAATTAGTGAAATTATGTAGTAAACCCATACAATCCAGTCTTGTATTTAAATAAACTTAAACCATTTACCTATCTTTATATGAAAACGTAGTCTTGTCATGGAAATTGGGAAACTTAAAGTATTTTTGCTTTATTTTTACAAAGTTTTTTCCTGATGTTTCTGCTTAAAACGTAAATAAAATTGGAAAACTGTTGGCATAACAAAATGTGTATTTTTGCATAAATCTAACCACTGACCTCTTTTTATGTTCTCTAAAATTTGATTCATTAGTGAAATTAGCAAGGTTCTGTGCTTTTCTCACCTCATTCAGTTTTATAATTAACCAATAAAAGCTTATTAGCTCTCAAGGAAGTTTTAGGAGCATAAATTGATTTATGGGCACCATATGGTTACATCAAAGGATTTGTTTTGTTTTAACCTGAAGTGGATTCTTGAGTCCTTTCTTTAAATTAGAAATTCATGTTCTTTCTGTCAAGCAATACTACCTAACATAGAGTGATTTTATTTTGGGACCAGCCTACCTACAATTGGTCATGAGGTTCACAGGATACTGGAATCTTATAGTTCATCTGGTTTCCTACCGCCCATTTTGTAAATGGGTTGGTTAAATATCTTCCAAGGTCATACAGCTTCAGTGTTATATCCAAGACCAAAATCCTAGGTCTCCAATCCCAAGTCGAGTGCTCTTTTGGTAAAATAAATTGAAGCCACTAATACATTATAAAGTTATTTGCTGGGGTTATTCTGACTTTTTTGATTCATATAAATAGTGTATCACATTAATTCTTAGCAATTGTTAATATGTTAAGGAGACTTTATATGTAATATACATCAATAACATGATCAGATTGATGTCAGTAAGATTACAACATTATAGAATATGGGAGTGGAGACCAAATCCCATACCACAAGTGTTTTTAATTGTACCCTATTAAAAATAAGCAAAGAAAAATAATATGTAGTTTTGAGTGAATTTGATAATTGTGGTATTTAAATTTTACTTAATGCTGAGCTGTTTTCAAGTAACCTCATCAGGTTGATGATGACCTGATCAAAAACCATCTGTTCTCTCTTGGAGTGTAGTTGCACTTGAATATCTTAAAATCTGTTGCATTCTGGAGCACCTGGGTGGCTTAGTCAGTTAAGCGTCCGACTTTCGCTTAGGTCATGATCTCGCAGTTCGAGGGTTCGAGCCCCTCGATGGGCTCTGTGCTGACAGCTCAGAGCCTGGAGCCTGTTTCCAATTCTGTGTCTCCCTCTCTCTCTGACCCTCCCCTGCTCACGCTGTCTCTCTCTCTCCCTCTCCTAAAAATAAATAAAACATTAAAAAAAAATTTTTTTTTTTAAATCTGTTGCATTCTGTCCCTTTTTGAAACATTACATGCTTTTACAGTCTTCTCATTGCAATTTAATACTCAGAAGAAGTGCTGGTGCAAAGAAGTAGCAAAGAGTGGAAAACAATGGATGATGGGAATAGACATTTTGGATTAACTATATTCTGGGGTTTTTTAGATGTTTTATTTATTTTTGAGAGAGAGGTAGAGACAACGTGAGCAGGGGAGGGTCAGAGAGAGAGGGAGACACGGAGTCCAAAGCAGGCTCCAGGCTCTGAGCTAGCTGTCAGCACAGAGCCCGATTCAGGGCTCGAACCCACAAACTGTGAGATCATGACCTGAGCTGTACTCAGATGCTCAACCGACTGAGCCACCCAGGCCCCCCTGCATTAACTATATTCTTAAAACATGTTATGGTGTTGTGTTTCATACAGTACACGTTTCACATAATTTTGCCCTTTCAGAACTATTGGGATATTCTTTATATATTCTGCTTTTATGAGTGATTTTCAAAAAACATGCATTTTAAACTTAACCAATTTAGATCATAGGTCTATGGAAAGTAATCCTAAAAATAGTATTTTAAAATAATGTACTACATGTAGAACACTTACGTAATTCTACATTAGTATTTTTTGCATTTTATAACTGGCTATAAGTTAGCAACATAAGTAAGTTACTGTGACAAACAGGAAGATGATTTAGATCACTCTGGCTTCTATGAAAACAATTGTGTGGGAGTAGAGGATTGTAAAAAGTAGAAGCAGGAAGGCCAGTTGGGAGACTTACAGTTGTATGCAGGCAAATGTGAGGGGACTATCATTAGAAATGGGGATTTAGGATATTTTGGAGGTAGAGGACTTGCTGATGGAGTGGGTGTTGGGGAGACAAAGAGCAGAATCCAGAAGGACTGCTAGGTTTTTGGCCTAAGCAACTGGATATTTGGGAAAGATGAGAAGTAAAACAGTTTTGGGGAGAAATGGAATCAAGAGTAGGATGCATGTTATGCATCCATGTGAAGATAAAGTAGGCAATTAGATGTTCTAGTTAAGAGCTCTGTGGAGATGTCAGATGAAGTGGGGGAAATAATATGAGGGACAGTGAAGAAGAGTTCATTACAGAATCTTCACAGAAGATTTGGCATTAATGTCTTTTCTGGTATAGTCTGCCTCTAACTGATTTTAAAAACATTCTTCCTATAATTCTTTCTGCTCACTTTCCAAATCCCATGCCTTCTCCCAACCCTTTTAACATGTTGCTTGACATAGTTCTAATTGATTTTTTTTTTCAGTTAAAAGTAGTCAAGGCTGTGTAAAGCCTTGCAGTAATTCAAGAAGGTCTAATAGAAGTTCATGAATGTAAAGTTACTCAGAGAAAAAAGGTTCGTTGAGGCATGTCTAGAAGCTAGCTCCTATAAAAATGCGCCCTTGATTCCTATCATTCAGAGAAAATGGACAGAAAGGCATATTTCACAATAGCAGCAATTCTTCTTGCTTATGAAAGAGACAGCATTAGTACTCTACAGGAGTGTGCTTGGGAAGCACAAGAGAGACCTTTTTCAAATCCATTTCAGTAGATACACAGAAGCTAGGTTAAGGTATCAAAGTGGTTTTAAAAGCAGTGAGATAGACTTTAAAATACAGTGACCAAAAAGATTGGCGACAAAAGAGACATTTTTCTGGAAAATACCACATGACTCAGGAAAAGCGAAGAGAACACTTTAGCTCAGAGACAGTAACTCAAATTTTGCTTTCCTGGGAACCAGCAGATTAATTGTGTTACTCTTTTGCTTTTTGCCTACATTGTGCATAAGAGTTGTGTTTAAATAGGTGTAGTTATAGCTTTGTAGTGTTCACTCACATTTTAATAAAGGAATAACTAAAATGTTCTAAGTAGACATTACAGATATCTGTCCAACTACCAGTACTGGTTGTTCTGAGACATAAATGTGATGGTCATTCTTTAAACCAGATTTGTTCTGACAAAAGAAAATAAAATAGCATGAAGAATTAAGTTTTAAGTGTAATAATCATATTAAAATAGTATTTATGGGCTTAGTTAAAAGCCCTCTCGATCTTGCTTAAGGGATCCAGTCTGTGGAATTTTAATATTTTAGTAGAATTAATTCCAGGCTTACTGTTTTCTAGGCATGACTGCCCTAGTGAATAATACTCCATTAAAGTCTTTACAAAATGTTCCTAATGTGCTTGAAATACTTAGAGGACTACAGTTTGTAATCAAGAGCCTACCTCATCACTGTCTCTTTTTTTTTCTACAACCGTCAGAAGGAATACAGTATGCACTGAAGTCCTTTACAAAAATGTATGTTTATGTGTGCCATCGTAACCTACACTGTACTATATGGCAATCTTTATTCAACACTATTATATATGTGTAGTCAAATTACGTAATGAAACTTTAGAGATAAGACAAAAAGGAAGGCATTTGCAATCTGGAATGCCCAGAGGAAAGGATGTACCTTGCCTAAGTCTACATGACTAGCTCCTAGATGATCTGACAGAATCTGGAAAATGTGAATCCCTCATCCCTAAAAAAGCCATACTGAAGTCAGGTTTGATATCAGGTACCATAAATTTGCAGAACCTTGCTTTTTGACTTGACTCATATTTGATCTCATAATATTTAGGCAAGAAGCAAACCATCTAAAGATTTCTAATTTTATTTCCCCAACCTTTTACAGATAGGACCACATTTTAGAAAAAATTATGTTTATTTTTTGAGAGAGAGACAGAGAGCAAGAGCAAGCTGGGGAGGGACAGAGAAAGAAGGAGAGAAAAATCCCAAGGAGGCTGCATGTTGTCAGCAGAGTCTACATGGGGCTTGAATTCACGAACTATGGGATCATGACTTGAGCCAAAACCAAAAGTCAGATGCTTACCTGACTGGGCCACCCAGGTGCCCCAAACCACATTTTTTAAAGCTTTTTTTCCCTTAACTTGAAAAGTAATACATACATATGATTATTTAAAAAATTAACACAAAGGAGTATACTTTGAAGAGTAATTCTTCTCCTCATTCCTGAACTATGGTCATCCCTGATATATAACCTATTTTGTACCTGTTTTCATTTTAAAACGTGGAGATTGTACATGTAGATCCATCCCTTTTTTTTTTTTTTGCTGCATCATCTCTTCTATTTCAACCTATCATAAATTATTAAAGATATTCCTCTATTGATGGACATTTGGTTCTGCTCATTGTTTCACTATTAAAAATAGTGCTATGGTCTATATCCTTTTATATAAATCTGCACACAGCTAAGAAATATCCTAAATTCCTGGGAGAGCTTTTGCTAATCAGAAGACAGCCTGCATTTAAAATTTTGATGGCTAGAGTCAGGGTCACATTTAAATGAAATATGATCAGTTATAATGTTCCTCCAGAGAAAGAAATTTCATAATTTCCTTCAGTAGCAATTCATTCCAGTGTACAACTTGAATCATAAATGACAGGAAAACAAAACTGTCAACAAAACTTGCCTCTCAAACTTTCTACTTCTGAATTTTATGCATTTTGATGTTTAAAACTTAGAAGTCTTATTTCCTTTCATAATAATGACTTACAAAATATATATGTCCCCACTCTCCAGAATTAGCTACAACTTTGCACATGAACAAAGAGAATGCCACAATGCCACATTCAACCAGTGAGACTTCTTACATGAAACAGACAATATTAACACTGAGGTACCATTCACTACCTACTGTTTTGTGCTTTACATTTAAGTCTGTATGTTCTATGTAAGGTGACATATCAGCAAGTATTTGTGCGGTTCTTCATAAAAAATGAATGCACATAATAATACCTGTGGCACTGGCCATATTCTAAAATTAAGAGTCAGAGAAGTGCAGAGAAAGTAATAACACTTTCAGCCTTAATTATTTTTGTAGCCATGTACAATTTGAGAAAATTTGCTTTTTTTTTTTAAATTTTGAATGGCTTTGCGTTGGTTTTGCATTTTACATCGTGATAGCCTTTTGTAATATTTTTTGTATCCTACCTTGTGTTTCTGGAATGAATTAAGGTCATTATTCAAAGAATGATAATCTGGATTATGTTTTAGAGTCAGAATCGTTGCAAGCACTATGTAATACTCTTATCAAATAATAGCAAAATAAGAGAAAAAGAGATACAGGTGTTTAATAAGGAAAAACAACTATAGAAAATACCAAAGCTAGAATACCAGAATTCAGTCCACTTTTGTTTTCAAAATGTCTTGTACACAGAAGAGTTTGACATTAGTTTAATTTGAATAGTGACACTATAGGTGATTTAAAATTCTTTGTTCTTTTAAAAGACTTTATTTTTCCATAATGAGCATGTGTGACTTTGCAATCTGAAAAGCCAAAGCTCTTTTTAAAAAGATATTTCATGTCCTTCCAAATCTCCATTTTCTGTCTGCCTGCAATTTTCCATCAGACTTTTTCTGCAATGGCCCCTTAGGATTTTTTTTTTCCTCAATTTATTTGTTTGCCTGCTTCCTTGTTTTCCTGTCCTTGTTTTTCCTGATTATGGTAGAGGACTAGTCCTATTCTTGGCTTTAGATATGTAAATCAAGGAGTGAATTCTCAAGACGAATATGATTTCCAACATCCCGGGTATCCATCTCTGCATGTGTTATCTCTTGTTAACAGCTGGAACAAAGCCAATTTTACCATTTTGGGGTTATTTTTCCTTTTATTTTCTGAATTTCATGTAATATTAATCTAACCATGTGAAAATATCATTCTCCGCCGCTGCTAAAGAGAACATAGAAAAGAAGAAAGAATGAGGAGGGACAAGACCATTGACATTTGGGTTGCATTAAATTTAAAATAACTTTATTTTTCAGTACTACAGAGAAAGCCATATTTGGTGATGAGTGGATTTTTTTTAAATGTTTATTTTATTTTTTAGAGAGAGAGAGAGAGACAGAGCATGAGTGGGGGAGGAGCAGAGAAAGAGAGGGAGACACCGCATCCGAAATAGGCTCCAGGCTCCAAGCTGTCAGCACAGAGCCTGATGCAGGCCTCTAGATGAGTGGATTTTTAAGGACAAATTTATCATGGTGCTATTTGCAAATAATTTTAATGCATTAGTTACATCAGTATTTTTGTAGCTAGTAGGTCAGTTATACCATTGTTAATATTTCAAACGTTCTTGATTCATTTGGAAAAGCTGACTTAATGAAAGAAATAAGAAATAAATAATAGAATTCTCTATTTATGAATTGTCCTAAACAAACATGTATTGTTTGAATTTCTATTCTGAGCTTCTGTGTCTTTTAACAGTCTTTTGAAGTGTGTTTCAAATAACAGCAGATAATCACCAGAATGGGAGTGAATGACTTGTGGCAAATTTTGGAACCTGTTAAACAACACATCCACTTGCATAATCTTTGTGGGAAAACCATTGCAGTTGATCTGAGTCTCTGGGTATGTGAAGCACAGACAGTCAAAAAAATGATTGGAACAGTCACGAAGCCCCACCTCAGGTAGAGTAAATTTTTTAGGCTATCAATGTATGATTGTATCAGTAGGTGAAGTCTTGGTTTCGTTTCTGCTTTGTTTCTGTTGTTGTTGCTTTATGTTTTGAGATTTTAAATATTTAGTATAAATACAAATATGTTAACATGTCCATCCCTGCAATCACTGAATCAATGACTCCAAATTTGTACTTCTTACCCTTTGAGCTCCAGATCCACAGACCTAGCTGCCTACCTAACATAGCCACTAGAATGCTTTGGCGACTAGAAGCCAGAGAATTGGGAGCCGTTCTCTCTGTCTGGGCCCTCCTTACATCCGGTCTGTCAGAAAGTCTTGGCAGCTCTACTTCCAGAATATACCATGTGTTCATAAACTTCTGTTGATGTCCAGAGGCACTACCGCACTGTTTGCCACCATCCTCTCATCTGTACTGAAATGACCTCCTCATGAGTTTTCCTCCCTCAGCTCCTAGCCTCCTCCTAGCACTTAGAACAATCATGTCTCTCTTGCTTGAAAACATTCAGTGCTTTCTCAGCTCACTTAAAGTAAAATATTAATAAATAAAATGTTATTGCATGTAACTTTTTTGATACGAGTCTGATGTTCTTACCATTATGTCGTACCACTGATGTTGACTTTTGCTACCAATATATGGTGATTAATGTATTATTAATTTTTATATTTAAGGAACTTATTTTTTCGTATCTCTCATTTAACGCTAATGGATGTAAAACTGGTGTTCGTTATGGAAGGGGAACCCCCAAAGCTGAAAGCTGATGTCATAAGCAGAAGGAATCAGATTCGGTATGGGCCTTCTGGAAAAACATGGTCTCAGAAAACGGGGAGATCACATTTTAAGTCAGTCTTAAAAGAGGTGAGCGTTTAGATATTATTCAATAATTGTGATATGAACTAGAGAGTACATTTTACTCTGATAAAGAATGTTATATAATCATCTTTAATACTCACTAAGCTTATTGTAAATAGAAGGCCAGTGTGTATAGAGAAGTTTATATTCTGTAGTGAAACAGACCCAAGTTCAAGCCCTGACTCTGGCATATAGAAATTCTGAGATGTTGAGCAAGATTTTTCAACTATATATGCTTCATTTCCTACCCTATGCAATGGGGATAGTAACACTTTACAGGGATGGGGTAAAAATTAGAAAAAATAAAAATATATTTATAGCAACCACTGCATAGTAGGAAGTTGATACATGTTACCTCTTGAGACCTCTTTAGCACTTAAAGAATTCCCAGAATAGAGATCTAATTAATTCCTACTTCACTCATTTAGAATTAATGATAGTTCATATATAGAATATATAAGACTTTGTAATTTTTAAAAGTATTGCTCTATTTTAATATATATAATACTTATAAAATGTATATTTTCATAGAAGCTAAGAAATGGAGGTTATCTGTAATAAAAAATATGTAATAAAAAATAGAAAGATACTGTTTTGCCTCTCTTCAAATGTATATTTTTTAAAATTTGCCTTCAGTAGTGCACAAGTGATTTTTATCTTAGACTTTTTTTTTATGTTTATTTTTGAGAGAGAGAGAGCATGAGCAGGGGAGGAGCAGAGAGAGAGGGAGACACAGAATCTGAAGCAGGCTCCAGGCTCTGAGCCATCAGCACAGAGCCCAGTGCGGGGCTCAAACCCACAAACTGTGAGATCATGACCTGAGCCGAAGTCAGACACTTAACCAACTGAGCCACCCAGGTGCCCCATCTTGGACTTATATACCCTTATTTCCCTGTTGCCACATTCTGTCCAAATCCATCACTTGTAATGGTTATACAACATGTATGAAATACTATAAAAGGCTATGAAATTATTGCATCATTGCATGTATGGTTTGCTTTTCAGTTCTTCTCTATTACATGTGAACTTATGATGAAGATTTTTTGTATACATAGCTTTTTCTTGGGATTTGGGATTTTAACATAAATGACCTAAGGTGGGATAAGCAGATAGACCAAAGTTTAGGGATGATTTTATAGCTCTCGCCGGTCACTTTTCACCAGCACAGATACAAGATAAGCAGTTTTGATACACCCAAAGAATATCAGGTGGTAGGAGGTTTATCTCTGTATTATTTAGTATACAAAAACAAAGATAGTTCTTTGTTTATATAGTATGTACGTACAATACATATTTATATAAATTGGTCTTTTTTGTTTTTTTGGTAAGATTTTATTGTTTTATTACTTTAAATGTTTATTTAGTTTTTTTTAAATGTTTTATTTATTTCTAGGAGAGAGAGAGAGAGAGAGACAGCGTGAGCAGGGGAGGGTCAGAGAGAGAGGGAGTCACAGACTGAAACAGGCTCCAGGCTCCGAGCTGGCAGTCAGCACAGAGCCCGACGCGGGGCTCGAACCCAGGAACCGCGAGATCATGACCTAAGCGAAAGTTGGACGCTTAACCGACTAAGCCACCCAGGTGCCACAAGAGTTGAAAATTCTTATAGAGGGAGCACCTGGGTGGCTCAGACAGTTGAGCGTCTGAGTTCGGCTCAGGTCATGATCTCTTGGTTTATAGGTTCAAGCCCTGTGTCGGGCTCTGTGCTGACAGCTCAGAGCCTGGAGCCTGTCTCAGATTCTGTGCCTCCTTCTTTCTTTGCCCTTCTCCAGCTTACACTCTGTCTCTCTCACTGTCATAAATGAATAAATGTTAAAAAAAATTTTTTTAAGTGTAACCACAATACATTTCTTATTATCACACCTAAGTTTATCAATCATTCTGTAATGCCATTAAGCATTCAGTATTCAAATTTCCAATTGTCTCTTAAATACCATAATTTGTAAAGCACCTAAATAGTTAATATATTTGTGATATAGAAAATCACACTGAAAAAAAGCAGTAGAAATGGTCTTAGATTTCTTGCTCCTACGTTTTTCTTCTCAGTGCCTTGATATGCTGGAATGCTTAGGAATTCCCTGGGTCCAAGCCGCTGGGGAAGCAGAGGCCATGTGTGCTTTTCTCAATGCCAATGGTTATGTGGATGGCTGCCTCACCAACGATGGGGATGCTTTCCTATACGGAGCCCAGACTGTTTATAGGAATTTCACTATGAATACCAAGGTACCTTTGTTTCTTTCTCTATGTCAGCATTTGTCTCACAAAGTACCTTTTCATTTTATTATTATTTTTTTTTTTACAAAGTACCTTTTTAAAGGGGATTGTTAAATGATGAAATGAAACGATATGTGTAAAATGCTTGCTATATTATACCTGGCACATAGGCATTGCTAAATGAAATGTTTACTATTATTACAAATATCATTGATGCATAGTTCGTTTTCTTTGAAATATGGATTTCTCTCTTAAGGGATTGATTTGTTTTACGTAGTTTAATTCTAAATCAGTATCAATAATACATTATAAAAGTGCATATGAAATGTTTTGCTTTGACCCCAAATTTCCATTTTTAGTAGTTTATCTTCAACAACACCTCCAAATATGTAGGAAGAGATGTACAAGGATGTTAACTGCAACATTGTTAGTAATTACAGAAATGTGGCAGGCAACCCAAATGCCCTTTTCTAGGGAATGGTTGAATACAGCCATGGTTCTCAGTTAGAGAGGTACTGCCAAGGGAGATTTTGGTTGTAACTTTTCAGGGTTGGGCAAGACAATAGACATTTGGTAGACTGGAGCTCAGAAAGCTAAAAACCTCTTGCCAGACAATTCTGTTACCTCTCTGAAAATGTTAATTGTGTGCCCACTGAGAAGCATTGCCTCAGAGTCCCTTATAATGTAAAAGCAAGCAGTCATTAAAAATATATTAAAGATATATAAGCGGGCAAAAAAAAGATACAAAATAGTACTTTCATATAATTCTATGTTCGCTTAAAAATATAACTAATAAATATTTGTATGTGTCAAAGTGTTTTTTGGAAGAACATGAACTACACTGTTAATAATAGTTAATTTTATTTAATGTTTGTTTTAATTTTTTTTACTGTTTCTTTATTATTGAGAGAGACAGAGACAGAGCACAAGGAGGGGAGGGTTAGAGAGAGAGGAAGACAGAATCTGAAGCAGGCCAGGCTGTCAGCACAGAGCCCAACACAGGGCTTTAACTCACAAATTGTGAGATTATGACCTGAGCTGAAGTCAGATGCTTAACCAGCTGAGCCACTCAGACGCTCCTAATGTTTGTTTAGTTTTGAGAAAGAGAGAGACAGGTGAGAGCAGGGAGGGCAGAGAGAGAGGGAGACACAGAACTTGAAGTGAGCTCCAGGCTTTCAGGTTCTGCGCTATCAGCACAGAGCCCAACACAGGCTTGAACTCACAAGCCATGAGATCATGCTCTGAGCCAAAGTCGGATATTTAACTGACTGAGCCACCCAGGAGCCCCAATAATAGTTAATTTAGGTGATGCACTTAAAGGGAATGTTTACTTGTTATAGTATACACTTTATAGTGTCTAATTTTATAAGCTGAAAATCTTTTGTAAACGTCAAAAATAATAAAGAGGAACGTTTTGATTATAATGGTTTGTTTTTATAATAGTTTATTTTTTAAGCCATTTTTGAAACTATGACTTTATTTCCATATATTGAAGTGTTGGAGTCTATGAAGATTCTGGTGATCAACATAATTTTTCATGCTTTAACTTTTGGTATAATTAAGCATTTAGAGACAACTCTGACCAATTAGTTTTTGTAATGCTTAATATATGAATGTTTACATTTTGAAGATGAAACTAAATCTGTACTTTCTTCTAGGATCCACATGTTGATTGTTACACAATGCCGTCGATCAAGAGTAAACTAGGTTTGGATAGAGAGGCTCTGGTTGGACTGGCAGTACTACTTGGCTGTGATTATCTTCCCAAGGTACACTTAGATTGTCATATTTAGTTACTGGTCACAGTGCATCTTCTTTGATATCTTACATGCTGCATAAATACGAAAATAATATGGCTATATGATTAAGAACCTAATTTAGAGTATAATTTTAGGCATCATAACCAATTCAGTAACTAAAATGATCAGCATCTCAAGTGTCATTAAAAAGCTGGCTCATTGTGACGCCGAGTATTGTAAATGAGAATGGAAAAATAATTAGTCCCACAGCTTGAAGATCAAGACATTAAGACTTACTCTAGGCTAAGAGATTCACATTCAAGTTTTACTGCCCTTTTAAAAATATACAGGATATACTCTTTTGTCATATCAGTTCAGTATTAGTTTCTATGACTCTTTTGTCTATTTTGTAGTTTTCAATCTTCCTTTCAGCTCTCCAACTGTGCACATGCTCAATGTTACTACTGTTGCTAGGCAACATGATTATTGGGGTAAGCCATTCATCCCTCTTGCCTCTTAGCATTGCACTGAGTTTTGTTCATGAAAACACTTTATTTAAGATGTACAGAAGCACCTGGGTGGCTCAGTCGGTTAAGCATCTGACTTTGGCTCAGGTCATGATCTCATGGTTTATGGGTTTGAGCCCTGCGTTGGGTTCTGTGCTGACAGCTCAGAGCCCAGATCCTGCTTCAGATTCTGTGTCTGCCTCTGTCTCTGCCCCTCCCCTGCTTGTACTCTGTATCTCTTAGTCTCTCAAAAATGAATAAATGTTACAAAAAAATTAAAAAAAAAAAGATGCACAATAACAAATAGGCATACTAATAGCTGAGTGATAAATTAAGCATTACAAGGATAACCCCATTCTTAACTATATTTAAAACTGTGGAATGATTGTCTTGTAGTTCTTACTATGTAGTCCTGTCATTATGTCCGTACTGATCATCTCTGTAATCATACTGAATCCCTCATTAGAATACATATTCCATCCCCAAGAGAAGTCTAAAGAAGGATGATATATATATATACATATATATATATACATTTTTTTTTTCACCAGAGTTTAGGGGAGAGGAAAAAAGGAGCAGGATACTAAAATTATTAACCCTCACTTCTAACATATGTCATCAGTGATTAAACAGAGAAATCACTTTTTTAACCAGTAAGTAAAGGCAGGAGGAGGGAAACTTTTAAATAACACAAAAATAATTATTTCATTATAATTCTCCGTCTTAAATAGAAGCTTTTTATTTCCCATATATAATTATATGGTAAAGTCTGGAAACAGCTGAATGTTGAATATAAGAAAACTTTGCAAAATTAAACTCACCGAAACCAATTTTAGCTATAGTGGTGTTATATTATGCATTAACCTTAGCTGTTTTGACTTTTTCTATCCTTTGTAATGAAACTGCTGTCTATTTATATTGTTCTACTTAAAGATTTTTAAGACTTCCAGACTAACATGATTTACCTTCAAAAAACTCAAGATGTAGGGGCGCCTGGGTGGCTTAGTTGGTTAAGCGTCCGACTTTCCAACTTTCGCTTAGGTCATGATCTCGCGGTTTGTGGGTTCGAGCCCCGCGTCGGGCTCTGTGCTGACTGCCAGCTCGGAGCCTGGAGCCTGTTTCAGTCTGTGACTCCCTCTCTCACTCTCCCCTACTCACGCTGTCTCTCTCTCCTAGAAATAAATAAAACATTCAAAAAAAAAAAAAAACCTCAAGATGTAGCCAAATGCTAATACAGGAAGGGTGGTATACAACATCTCTAGCAACCGGTAGCCAGAGACAAGCTGTAGCCTTGCAGCAGGTTTCTGGGACCCACTCTTAGGCCAGGTGTGATCCTTTTCGTAGCTTATCCTGACACTAAGTGGGCTGGGAAGGAGATTCGGACTGGTGAGGAGACAGACCCCTTTGCCAGCAGACCCTTAGGATACTTGTGCAATGACTGTTTGTTAACCAGTTTGGAAGTGTTTTTAACACTGGTGTGTCCATCCCAGTGCACAGTGCTAAATAGCAGCCTGTTTATAAGGATATATTCATAAACTTCTCTGGAAACTAGAAGACTCACACCAGAAATTGTCATGCAGATACACAGTTATTGACATTTTTGTGTGTTGGACACTTAACACTGGTTTTAATTTTTCTTAAGTTATTCATTTCAAGAGGCAACTTGGAACTCTCCTTGATTCTCTTTGCATATCCAAGTCTTTAAATATTAGATGTTTATCTAAGAAAATAAACATGCTTTTTCCGATTACAAATATAACCTGAAGTTAGGTCAGATTGAAATACTATCAAAGTAGTTAACATAAAAAGTAAAAGCCCTCTAAAATCCTTTTCCTCTCTTCCTTAAAACAAATGCTGTCAGCAGTTAAGTATATAACCCTGTGACTTTGTTGTTTGCAGAGATTAATGAGGCAGTAGTTGTTTTACTTACAAATCTGGATCACAGGGTGGGCTGTTCTGCAGTCTCTGCTCTACACATGGCAGTGTATCTTGCACATCTTTTCCTGTCATGACACAGCTACCTTATTCTGTCAGCTGCACAATCTCAGATTGCATGGGTGTGTCACACTTCACTTCTCCATTCCCCTGTGATTAACTTTTGCGTTTCTTTTCCACTTTCTGAAAGGGAGTCCCTGGAGTCGGAAAAGAGCAAGCGTTAAAACTTATACAGAGTTTGAAAGGGCAAAGTTTACTTCAAAGGTAACTAAAACTTTATGGTGACACTAGATATTTATTCTTTTTGAACTGAATAGTGAGTATTTCAAAAAGTATTATGCTTTGCAAGAAAGAGTTTTGTATTTTTAAGCACATCTCTATTTTCATTTAAAATCACGATTTAAAAACTAATAATAAGATCACTGATTTTTATTCATTCTGAGGTTTTTTGAAGAAAGGATGAAAATATGTTTCCTAAGCCGTATTGTATTTTTTTCATTATTAGGTCACTACAAACACAAGTAGTAAGGTGCCAAATGTGTTTATTTATAACCACGGGCTTTTACCACAGGCTATTTTATACTATTTTGCCACCAAGTAAAGGTAAACATAACCATAAAATAATTTTTATTTAAAATTATTTTCTATATAAAGTATTTTGATATCATATTTATTCTCTATAAGTGAAATGCCTGACGTATTGCAAATAATGAGTAACACTTAATCAAAATTTTCCTTCAGTGCCCTTTCTTCTATAGCCACATATTTAGGAGTATATTAATTCTAATTTAGACTATACAATTTGAGGATTCAAGACAATTAAGATACAGAATGTATAGAAGTTTACGAACTGTGCTATTTAGTTTTGAAAGTATGTGAATTATGTTTACTTAATGAAAGCAACAGTCTATGTTAATATTAATTAATTATTTAATACTAATTTAAATTAACATTAATGATGATAAAGTGTCAAATGAATGAGAAGGAACTGGAATACTAGGAGACTTTAAGCAGTCTTGGCCTCCAATAGGTTTGAGATGGTGAGTGCATGAAAGGAAACATTGAGTTGGAGTCAAGAAAGAATGGCCATGAAAAAACTTGAAATTGTTGTGCTCCTTCGAAAGCTATAAAGCTACTGATAGATCTAAGACTTCAATAAATCCCTTACTGGTATTAGTGAATATGATGCCAAATAAGGAAAAAAAAGATACACTTGGGCCTGGAAGCATTTGAGAATTGTGAAGAATAATAAAGAATAAAAAGCAAGAAGGTATGGCACCTATCTAACTAGCAATCACTTATTGTAATCGTTTCGGCAAGTATGTATTTTTGGCAACATTTTATGAAATGTTTGTCTGAACACTTGAAGAGAGTAAAATTCCGATTCTTATTATCATTATGTGCTATTCTAATTTTGATTAATTTAGACTGACTTTCCCCCTAGGTTTTTTCCCCACATTTGAAGTTTCTGTTTATTCATCTACCATTTATTAATGCTAATTTTTAGCAAGCTTATACTTGGTCTTTGTAGTAAATAAATTAGAAATTCCAAAAGCCAATAATAACTCTTAGTGTCGGATACTATACAAAGTACTGAAGAGACAATTTAGCTCTTTATTAGAACTTTAACTTCTATCAGCAGAGGAACATAATTCAGAGTGCTTATGTTTTATGAGGCATACTTAACTATCCACTTGGTGGCTTTATGTTACCTAGAACTTTAGCCAGAAAGAAAATTAACTTTTTATTTACTGGACATCTTAGCAGATAAATATTTCTTTAAAATCACTTATTAAACAGGCAATGTTTTTGCTGTTTGCATAAGAGATTAAGAAAATGATAATTTCAAATGGTCTAGATTTTTTGAACAGTTTTTACTCAGAAGTTTAATGTTCTGTTTAGTTTTATCCTTTACCCTCCCCCTGATTCTTGATACAGGGAAATGTTCATGTACACGATTCTATTTGTTTTATACTCTGGCACACAGAAGAGAGATCAAATGGATGTATACGTATCATTCTTCCTAATGCTGCCTAACTTAGGATTTTTTTAAAAAAATGAATACATGAATACACACATGAGTATCTGAATATGTACTCTTTTTCTCCTCTCTCTCTGGCCTCCTCCCTCCCCTTCCCCTCCCCTTTCCTTCTTCTCTCTTCCTCTGGGACTGTTTCTCTCTTCCCCCTGTTGCAATTCCCTTGTCCTTAGAGCCAAGGTACGTAGATTGAGAGTTTTCACAGGCTGAGCCAGCAACTTCATCTCCACCAAAGGGAAAATGAGGCAGGTAGTAAGGGAACAGAATAGCCTGACATTTGAGAGCATGACATTTTGGTGACCTTGTTTTTGTTTTGTTTCATTTTGTTTTCCTTTTAAAAGCTTTTTCTTTTACAGGTTTACTCAGTGGATTGAAAAATCTTGCTCTGATCCACAACCCCTAGTTATTAAAAAACCGGCCCATTGTTCTGTGTGTTCCCATCCAGGTAAGCAGACTGGATAATATCTCTAGAATATTAGTATCTGATACCCATACCCTTTTCTGGTTTTCTTCTTTTTAATGTTTATTTCACTTTGAGAGAGTGTGCCCACGCACACATGTGCACACATGTGCGATTTGGGGAGGGACAGACAGAGACAAGGACAGAGGATCCAAAGGGGGCTCTGTGCTGACAGCAGAGTCCAATGTGGGGCTCAGATTCACAAACCTTGAGATCATGACCTGAGTCAACGTCGGAGGCCTAACCAACTGAAGCACCCAGGACACCTCATCCTGTTCCTATAATACTTTCTACATGCCTGCATCCACACCTGCCTTCCTCAGTAGATTGAAAATCCTAGGAGTTGTGTCACCTATACATAGCAGGCACTCAATAATTGTTAATTGATTGAAATAATGTGATGTAAATGATAAATATAAGTGCAATTTTAAACTATGATACCAAATTACTTAGGTGTTAAAATTATGTTTTGAATGTAGAATTCCATTTAAACAAAAAAGTATATCCTACTGCTAAGTCTTAGGGAAAAATCGAACTGAAAGCATTTGTTTTTATTGCATGAAGATAGGGACTTAACACTAATTTCTAATACATGTTCATTGTTATTGAAAATAGTTTGGTTCCTCTTCATTAGTCTCGGTTAAAAAAAAAAGATGTCATTAATGTGTACTGGGATCAGAAAATGTGTACTGGATTCACTCCCAGGAGAGATTAGGAGATTTTATTAGCTCATCTTTTAAAAGAAATTCTTTATTTGTTTTAATATGTGTTCAGAAACATTGTTAAATTAGACGAAATCATGGAAGAAATAAATGTTTTTATAAGATGTTTTATAAAATTGCACTCTAGGTCTTTGATACTTTATAAAATAACAGTTTTAGTTCCCACCAATTATATGTTCTCTTCTCTATTCTCAAACCAATGTTAAAGATGGTAGGTATGCTTTCCTCCTAAGGGGAACGAGGGCCCCACACCTGTGCCACAGTTATAATTCATTCATGTTCCAAGCAGTTTAAAAATAGCTATAGAGGGGGCATCTGTCTGGCTTGGTCAGTGGGGCATGAGAGCCTTGATATCAGGGTTGTGAGTTGGATCCCCACATTGGGAGTAGAGACTGCTTAAAAATAAAATCTTTAGGGGCACTTGGATGACTGAGTCGGTTAAGTGTCCAACTTCAGTTCAGGTCATGATCTCACGTTTAGTGGGTTTGAGCCCCACGTCAGGCTCTGCGCTGACAGCTGGGAGACAGGAGCCTGCTTCAGATTCTGTGTCTCCCTCTCTCTGACCCTCCCCTGCTTATGCTGTCTCTCTCCTCTCTCCCTTAGAAATAAAACATTTAAAAAAATGGTTTTTTAAATAGCTGTAAGGTAACTGATTTAACTAGCAGAGGTAATTAACTGTTATATTCTTTTAATATTCTCATTAAAGAAACTATTTCATGAATTATTCTTTCAAGTAAATAATCTTTTTTTTAGTGCTAACAATTATATCCCATTTTCTTGCATGTAACTACCAAATAAACCACAAAGTTTTTAATTGTTGATTATTATAAATGTATAACTTCTAGTTACAAATTAACACTTTCAGATACACTTTCAGATAAATTATAGAGTAATTTATAGAAACAAAAATAGTTTCATGTAACTATAATACCTCAGGATCTATTTTGTTTTAAGAATTACTGTAGTGTTCATTATTCTGTTCAACCTAAATGTATTGGAACCTTTCCATATGCTAGGCACTTTGCCAGGCAGTATTCATATTTAAAAATTTGGATAAGGAGAAAAAAAAAGATGTGTGTAGAAAGTAAACCTATAAAGCAGTGAAAATTATACTTTGTATTTCCATAAAGGTTCACCTAAGGATCATGTACATAATGGCTGCAAACTGTGTGAAACCGATCAATATTGCGAACCCCATGATTACGAATACTGCTGTCCTTGTGAGTGGCACCGTGCAGAGCATCATAGACAACTAAGTGCAGTAGAGAACAGCATTAAGAAGTAAGTTTTTTGAGGGCGCCTGGGTGACTCAGCCAGTTAAGCCTCCCACTTCAGCTCAGGTCATGATCTCACAGTTCTTGAGTTCAAGCCCCGCATTGGGCTCTGTCCTGACATCTCAGGGCCTGCAACCTGCTTCAGATTCTGTGTCTCAGTCTCTCTCTGCCCCTCTCCCATTCCTACTCTTTGTCTCTCAAATAATTAAACGTTAAAGAAAAATGAAAAAAAAAGAAGTAAATATTTTTTACCTCATTTTTTTCAGTCCTGACCTATTTATATACCTCTACTTGAATTACTTCCACATAGCCTTCCCTCATGTCTAGATTAATAACATTTCACAAAGTCCCTTTTTTGATTTGGTTCAAATATTAGACTATCTCAGAAGATAGCAATTTAGTTGCTCAAAGAGAAGCTTGAAGACTAGGATATGACCCAAGGACATTTTTCACTAAATGAGCAGAGATTGGATGAGATGAATTTAAAGGCTGTCTAAAATTGCCTGCTTATATTAACAACATGTATATAATTTATTTTCAGAAAAGCTTGCGGTTGTGAGGGATTCCCATTCTATGAGGTAATAACTAATAATTCAAATGTGTATTTTAATTCAGAAGTTCTTTTAAAAAGTTTGAAGTCTGAATTCCTATTTTATTTTCTCTTGCTAGGTTATTCAAGAATTCCTTTTGGACAAGGATAAATTGGTGAAGGTTATCAGGTACCAAAGACCTGATTTATTATTGTTTCAGGTATCAGAAAATACTTACCTTATAGTATGTAGTGGGATAAGTAGGAAATTGAGAAGGGATGATACTCACTTTGGTCTCAGAAGAGATTTGAAACAGTTATTGACTGCCCATGTATTTTTCAGCATTTATTTCTAATCTTCATTCCTTTGCTACATAGGAGCCATACTTTGCCAGCCAAACCCAGAAAATGTGAAGATTGAATATGTTGTTATTGAATGTGGTGTAGTTTATAAGGGCAATGGGATTTTTTTTCAGTATAGTTGATATATAAAGTTACATTTGTTTTAAGTGTACAACTTAGGAATTTGACAAGTTTATACATTATGCTATGTTCACCAAAGGACGTTGGGATTTTTAATCAATGACATAACTTTAAATTTGGACAGTGTATCACTATGTGACACTGGATATGTGTTATCCTCAAAGTAGAAATAATACTACTTATTTCATGAAGTCGCTATGAAGATTAAATGAGATTGGGGCACCTGGGTGCCTCAGTTAAGTGTCCAACTCTTGATTTTGGCTCAGGTCATGATCTCATAGTTGTGAGATCCAGCCCCAAGTTGGGCTCCACAATGAGCATGGAGCCTGCTTAATATTCTCTCTCTTGGGGCGGCTGGGTGGCTCAGTTGGTTAAGTGTTGGACATCAGCTCAGGTCATGATCTCGTGGTCCAGTCCGTGGGTTTGAGCCCCACATTGGGCTCATGCTGACAGCTCGGAGCCTGGAGCCTGCTTCAGATTCTGTGTCTCCCTCTCTCTCTCTGCTCCTCCCCTGCTCATGCTTTGTCTCTCTCTCTCAAAAATAAATATTGAAAAATTTTTACAAAAAGATTCTCTCTCTCTCTCTCTCACACACACACACACACACATGCTCACTCTGCTCCGCTTCCCCACTCATGCTCTCTTGCTCTCTCTCAAAATAAATAACTAAACATTTTTTTAAAAAAGATTAAATGAGATTATTTATAATAGCCCCTAATACAGCGACTAGAGAAACACAATGGTTCAACAAATTGTAGCTACTTGTTGCTTGTCCCTGCAGTACAGCAGTAGTAATAATGGCAGCCAACATTCATTGAACATTAAAATTTGCTGTTATATTTAACACATTACATGTAACTTCACTTAATCTTGTGACGTTAAAAGACTTTAAGTAATTTACCCAGCATCTCAGAAGTATCATTTGGACTAGGGTCCAAATTGATAACCCTTGCACTTGATCATTGTGCAATGTTGCCTCCTTAAGAGGCTCCTTGTTCTTTCCAGAAATATTCTCATTGATCCTGCTTTAACTAATGTTAATTCAATAGGAAAAAAATAATATCACCCGAAAGTGCTGTTTGTTTCCAAGAGATAACAAAATCTTGTTTTATTTGTTTTACATTTACAGAGATTTACTCTTGAAAAAATGGAGTGGCCCAATCACTATGCATGTGAGAAATTGTTAGTGCTTTTGACCCACTATGACATGATAGAAAGAAAGCTTGGTAAAAGGAATTCTAATCAACTACAGCCAATTCGGTAATATAAAGAATTGAATGAAGAAGTTTCTGTGTTTCCATTTGAGTATCTTGTGATCTAAAATAATCTTCTTAATATCTTTAATAGTGGTATATACAGCTCTCTGGTAGTTGGAGTAAAGGTCTAGTAGAAAATATTAAGAGCATATTCAGGGCTTACAGTCAAGATAACATAGTAAGTTTGTATCTTCACACACTTTTCTGCTCAAACAAGTAGTAATACCAGATTATTAAAAGAAATAAATATGAAGTTATATAGCCAAGCTTAACCATAGAACTATTTCAAGGGGCCAGAAAGGGAACAAAAATGTAACGTGAATGGAAGAACAGAAACTAAGAATTGGTGAAACTCCGTGAAGGGTTATGTGAGTGTTCATTGTGTTATTCTTGCTGAAAGTTGGGGGGGGGGGTTGTGAATATCAAAGAAAAAAGATAAACCACAAAGGAATGACAATCTGATAACACAAATCTTTCATGACAGTAATAGAAGCCAGAAGATGATAGAGTAACATTTCAAAGCTTTGAGTAAAAATAATTGGCAACCTAGACATCATTAACGCATGATTTACTGGTTTGTGAATAAGTCACAGATCCTCATTAAAATCACTGTTAAAGGGTATAATCTAAGCAAGAAGAAAAATGAACCTAGAGGGATGATGTGGATAACAAAACACAGCAGTCAATCAATAAAGAGAAATCAATAAAATCTATTAGCTAATTTAATCAATTGGAAAAATATGTATGTAAATAGCTGCATAATGCTTAACCGTTAATATGATGATAATAAACTAAAACTTCCAAAATATACACATAAACAGTGAAGGGTAACCACTAAAACACCAGAAATATAATCTCTGTCTTCAAAATCAATACATAAAATAGGAAAGTAGAAGTGCCAAGCCAAAAGAATACAGGAAGGAGGAAGGGGGAAGTACCACAGAAAAAACTTTTAGTAACAGAAACACAAAATAGGATGTATGAATAAGTCCAGCTAAATCAGTAATCATAATAAATGTAACTGGATTAAACTTCCCTATTAGAAAATAAACTTTAAAAGAAAAATCATTATTATGGAAAAGAGGAACACTGAATAATAATGAAATCTACTGATAGGATGAAAACAGTAACAAACTCTGTACACTTAATAATGAAATTATCTTTTGAATAAACTGGTCAGAGGAATAACTATGCCATAATTCCTTACAGTATTTTTAGAATATTATAAAAATAGAATAAAAATCAATGAAAATTGAATAATCTACAAATTGAAAATTTCAAAATGCCTACTGCAGTTGGACCTCATTAGAAGAATTTGTTTTTCAGAATTGTTAAGACCCGAATCAGAAATGGAATTCGTTGCTTTGAAATAGAATGGGAAAAGCCTGGTATGTATTCACTTTAGACAAACTTTGTAACATTTAATCATATGTTTAGCAAATATATATATAGGTGTATGTGTGTGTGTATATATAACATGTATGTATATAAAAAATAGAGAAGACCTATCACATTCACGGAAGATTGATTTCATAGTTTACCTGTGCTATTTAAATAAGTTTTGACAAATAGTAAATACTAAAAATTTCAAATAATTTTATTTTAAAATCTTAGGTTGACATTTCTTTTGTAATTAATGTTTAAGAATATAATATGGAAGCAGTTTTGGTTTATATTTCTCAAGAAAATGCATGTCTTTCTTTACTGTTTGGTTTCTATAGGATGTATAGTTGTCAAATGTCAAATTACTCTCATGTTGCTGCAGATAAAAATGCAGTGAACTCTGAGCTAGCTCCAAAACTGAAGGCAGGGAAAGCATAGATCATTTAAAATGGAAAGTGATTCCAAATTCATTTCTGTCTGGCTTTGAAATTAGACTGTGTAATTATATGTGAATAAGTGAGGCAGTAGATTTGCCAATGAAAGTTTAAGTTGTAGGTAATGTTGAAGAATGAAATTATAAAGAATTAGATAAACCATTCTAAGCAATAACAGGAAAATAGCTAAGAACTTTGAAGACTGTTTAGGAATAGTTCCACCAACTCTAGTGTATTTTCAGGAAAGAATCACATTGACTCAGCTCGGCAGTACATCTCCTTTGTCCAGAACCAAGCAGCGTCCTTGTGGGCTCTGTTGCTTAAGGGAGGAGATGTAACCCAAAGCATGTTTAACTAGGAAACACTTTAAGTTCACCTGGTTCCTCTGTATGTGCTTTAAACTCATCAACTAATATTTTCATTATAGTGTGGCTTCTCATGCAGTTTTGCCCTCGTGTAGATAAACATAAGAATCTAGCCTACTATTTATATATCTTATTGTAAATTCGCATGCAGGCATTCTCATTTTCATGTATCAGCTGCTTATGAGTCCGGTGAGTCTGAGTATATCCTCAATTCTGTTCTTTTCAGAAGCCACCTCTGAAGAAACTTAATATTGTGGTTTTAAAAAGCTATCTATTCCCACTCGTTTTCTGGAAATGTTAACACTTATACTAAATTCAAACCAACTAACCTTATCTGAACAAAGTTTTCTGTCCTGTAAGTACCATCTTTAAAGCAAGAGAATTTAGAATTCTTTTATGAAAGAAATCATTTTCCAGGTCTTGCCAAGCAGAGGAATATCAATCTTGTACTAGTATCAACAAATTATTGGAATAGAGATGTTGTAAAGCAAGATTTGTAATGAGTCATTGATTTGCTCATGATTTAGTTACCTAGAAAAATTGAATTTTACAAATCTTCAATTAAGACTTGTTTTTATTATATTTTTATCTTTTAGAACATTACACTATGGAAGATAAACATGGAGAATTGGTTCTAAAAACAGTAGAAGAATTATCATTGTTTGAAGCAGCTTATCCTGAGATTGTTGCTGTTTACCAAAATCAAAACTTGGAAATGAAAGGGAAGAAACAGAAAAGTAAGTATTGCATTTGATAGCTATTTATACCACACACAAATGTTTAATGTTCTTTAATGTTCTAGTTTATTCTATTGTGTCTGTATTTTGCTGAAAGTTCTATGAAATCAAGAGCTAGGATTGTTCTCTTGCTTCTTTGTCTTGAAATACTTCTTTTTTTTAATAGTTTCTTTATTTTTGAGACAGAGTATGAGTGGGGGAGGGGCAGAGAGAGAGGGAGACTCAGAATCTAAAACAGGCTCCAGGCTCTGAGCTGTCAGCACAGAGCTGGATGCGGGGCTCAAACCCATGAACCGTGAGATCTGACCTGAGCCAAAGTCGACACCTAACCAACTGAGCCACCCAGGCGCCCCTTCAAATACTTCTTTAAAAAAAATTTTTTTTAAACTTTTAATGTTTATTTATTTTTAAGAGAGAGAGAGAGAGAGTAGGAGAGGACAGAGAGAGAGAGACAGAGACAGAGACAGAATCTGAAGCAGGTTCCAGGCTCTGAGCTGTCAGCACAGAGCCCAATGCAGGCCTCAAACTCACAGACCGTGAGATTAGGACCTGAGCCAAAGTCAGATACTTAACTGACTGAGCCACCCAGACCCCCCTTGACATACTTCCTTTAAAGTCATGAGTAAACCATTCTACTCTGTGTCTGCTAACTTAACCAAGTGTTAATAGTAATTGTACTAACCACTTAGTGAGCAACTAGTATGTATAACATATTATAAATACATTTTCTTTATTTCCTAGAGCCTGATGAGGAAAACAAATTCAATTATAACATTGTTTCCAAAAGAAAATATTTTATAATATTTTGTTAATAATAATTTTGTTAAGATTATTTATAATATAGTTTCCAAGAATGCACTGAGACAAAAAAAGACAAAAATTGCTCATACAGAAGATTTCTGATCTGAACTCTTTAGTTTGTTTACTCAAGTTAGGGAAAATGAAATAGACTTTAATAATATTGTATTGTTTTTCTTTTCAGGCGTAAAAATTAAGCATGAAGAAGACAGTTGGCTGGAATCAAATAATATGAGTTTCCAGTCACAGATGACTTTAAACCCCACGTGTGACATCTTTTCTAAGCAGAATTCCAAGTTAAATTTGGAAACTACCCCTCATTGTACATTATCGCAGAAATCTGTTTCTGCATCATTGAATAGCTTGCTTTTACCTGAAGATACCCCTTGTTTGAATACACGAGAACATTTAATATCTTCTCCAAGACCTTTGGCTATGCAGCAAATCTCAGCTGTCAGAAAGTCCCTAGTTCCAGAATCTAGTCAACCTAGTACCTCATCCTATAACATATCGGCGATTGCTGACCTACACTTAAGCACCATTGACTGGGAAGGCACTTCTTTTAGTAATTCTCCAGCTATTCTAAGGAACACTTCCTCTCATGGTTTAAAATCAGAACTTGAGAGAGCCATTCCTGAAAATTTTAAAAATATCTCAGAACAGTCGTCATATGCATCCGAATGGTATAGCAGAAATATTAAGGAAGTGTTGGATCGGGATCTGCAGAAGACTGATACTGAAGAACATCTACTTTCTGGCATTACTGATTTACATCTTGAGGATTTGCCTTTAAAGGAACGAATACGTATAAAATCATCATATCTTCAGGATAATGCACAACCAAATGTCGACCTGAGAACTTTGTCCCCAGTTACCATAAAAGAATCCTGTATGGATAATGATGGTTCTGATTGTCCATCACATCTTTCAAAAGATCTTCTAGGAAACCATTTGCAAAATGAGTCTAGAAAATCTGAAGTTCTAAAAGGAGACCAGCTACTTCAAGACAACTATAAAGTGAATACTTCTATACCTTATTCTGTCAATAACCCAGTAATAGTAAAGACCAACATTAGACCACCAAATACCGCTTTTGGTTATAATGGAAAAGCTGATGTGCAAACCACTCAGAAAAGTGTAATGAAGAAGAGCGTTTGCCTTGACAGTCTTTCCTCTGATGAAGAAAGTATCCCAGTGATTGGGAAAGCTAAATACACAACTCAAAACGTGAAGCCTGGTTCTCAGAAGCATTACCCAGCCCAGTTCAAGAAAGATGATGTCAAGAAGTTGCATAACCCTAAAATACATATTAAAGAAACTGAATGGTGTGCCCAGGCTTATGAAACAGCTGGAAATGAAGAAGACTGTTTCCCAGATGCAGCTAAAGGTTCTCTGAGTTTTCTACAGCGTCCTGAGGACAAAGGCGACCATGGTACTTGTTTGGATAGTCCTCTTCCTTTGTGTCAAAGATTAAAACTAAGGTTCCAAAACTCTTCAAATGGAGCTAAAAATATTTACATATAACTTAGTGTTTTAGCACCATAAGCACTAGAAGAGACAGAGACAAAACCTCTACATTTGGCATAAAAATGTAATGTGGCTCTGTATGTCATGAGACACTTTCCATTTTAATTAAAATTGTAATAAAAAGCATTACCTGAAACTTTGGTTTTTAAAAGATGATCCTTGTGGTAAAAACTTCAGATAACGTATATTTCTAAAACATACTTTTGCCATTCTTTAAATCGTTCTTGATTTTTCTTTAGTTAAAGCTTTAAAATGTTAATACAGTAGTAGCTAAATGCTTCCTCCGTTTGCTCACTTTTACTCATTTTGTTCATAAACCTCTAAGGTTTGTTTGTTTTTTTTAAATTTCAGCTTGTTTCCATGAGGATAACTCCCTGCCTACACTCTCTCAATGTCTTCTGATGTACCTTTCCTGAGAGTTGTATTTTCTGTCAATATGAAGATGCAGGTAGTGTGCTCTTCTGGTTTGGGTAATCATTCTTCTCATGAAGGGCAAAAATGGAAAAGGAGGAAGATGCTCGATAGAAGTAGTAAAAATTATGGTTGTAATGGCTGACTAAACTAAGGAAGGCTACTTCTTACATAACCCCAGGAGTTCCCAGTATACCAAATGGAAAAAGGTCTGCAAAATAGAATGTATAATGAGAGCAGACTTAGAAATTTGCTCAGGATCACACAACTAATTAATAAAGGCATGGGAACCAGGGTTCTTTCCTCCAATTTATTGGCTTTTCTGTTTTCTTTTTTCTTTCTATAGCGCTTTATTTCCTTTCGTTTTTAAAAAAAATGAAAATGAGTATGTACAATATTAACTTCAATAACTCTAAATTTTAAGTTTTACATAAATTTATTTAACATTCAAGAACTCTAGAGGTAACCAGATTGGAAAGCAAAAAGTAAAACTGTTGTTATTTGCAAGATGACAAGATCTTGTATATACAAAATTCTAATGAACCCCGTAAAAACTATTAGAACCAATAACTGAGTTCAGCAAGGTTTCAAGATACAGGATCAATATACAAACATCAGTTATATTCCTATATATCCACAGTGAATAATACTAAATGAAATTAAGAAAATTCTGTTCACAATAGCATCAAAAAGGATAAAATCCTTTGGAATTAATTTAACAAAATTGTAAAGTTTATACTCTGAAAACTACAAAATATTCAAAAAAATTAAAAAACCCCTAAATAAATGGAAAAACATCTCATGTTCTTGAATCAGACAACTTGATGTTAAGATGGCAATATTTCCCAAACTAGTTTACAAATTCAGTGTGGTCTCCATCAGTTCCAGCAGATTTATTTGCACCAAAGTACAGCCTGATTCTAAAATCCATATGGAAATTTAAGGAACACAGAATAGGTAAAACAAAACAATCTTTAAAAAAAAAAAAATGAGAGAACTTGCCCTTCCTAATTCTGATTTCAAACTTCATACAAGCTTTCAGTAAGGAAGAATGTGCTATAATGGCATAAATGTAGACCTGCAGATCAATGGGATAGAAACGAGAGTCTAGATCTATGCCCTAACGTTTATGTTCAATTGATTTTCAACCAGAGTACCAACACAACTCAGTGGGGAAACAGTTTTCATTGAGCAAATTCTACTGGTACTACTGGATATCCGTATGCAAAAGGATGAATTTTGAGCACTACCTCATACAACATTAACACAAAATGGATCAAAACCTGGTTGCAAACTATAAAACACTTAAAAGAAAATATAGACATAATATCTTTGTGACTTTGGATTAGGTAAAGATTTCTTAGATATGACACCAAAAGCTCAAACAACAAAAGTGAATTCATTTGTACTTAATTAAAACCAACAATTTTTGTGATTCAGAGAGTACCATCAAAATGAAGAGACAACCCGTAAAAAGAAAATATTTTCAAATCATAAATGTGATAAAGGACTTGTTAACTAGAGACACGAGTCTCAATAACTTACAACTCAAAAGGACAAAAATGGATAAAATATCTGAGTAAACACTTCTCTAAAGAAGATGTACAAATGGCTAGTAAGTACATGAAGAAACTCAAATTCATTAGCCATCAGAAAAATATAAGTCAAAACCACATTGAGATACCATATTATACCTAACAGGATAGCTAGAACCATGAAGACAGATGATAACAAGTGTTTGTGAAGATGTGGAGAAATTGGAACCCTTCTATCCTATGAGTAGGAATAGAAAATGGGGCAGCCATTTTGGAAGAAGTCAGGTGGTTCCTCAAATGGTTAAACATAGTTACCATATGATCCAACAGAAAAACCTACAAAAATATACCCAAGAGAAATGAAGACCTATGTCCACACAAAAACCTTTACACATATGTTCGTAGCAGTGTAATTTATAATAACCTCAAAGTGAAAACAACCCAAATGTCTATCAACTGATGAATGGATAAACAAAATGTGGTGTCTCAATACAATGGAATATTGGCAATAACAAGAAAACAAAGTACTGACACCTGTTATAATATGATAAACCTTGAAAGCATGCTAAATGGGAGGCCAGTTGGAAAAGATGACATGTGTGATTCAATTAATGTAAAAAATTCCTAATAGGAAAATCTGTAATTTGTAGAAACAGAAAGTAGACTCATGGTTACCAAAGACTGGGGGATGTGGGGAAAGAAGGGAAGTGGAGGATGGAGAAGAGAAAATGAGTGCTAACAGGATGGTTTTTTGGGGGGGAGTGGGTGGGTGAGGAAAATGTTCTAAAGTTGATTGCAGTGATGATTCCAAAATTCTCAATTAAAACCATTGAATGGTACAATTTAAATAGATATATTCTATGGTCTATTAATTATATCATAATAAAAACAAAAACCCATTAAAAACAAAAAGAAATTGTACAGCATTATCCTTGTCCACACTCTTAATATCTAAAATGTTTATACTCTAACCCTACTTATGCATTGCCATCATTATATTATAGATTAGAAAACAAGTCCAGAGTAGTAAAGAGGTTTTCCCAAGGTTGGAGATGAAATTGTGGCTTATTAATCTAGTATTTATTACATAATGCCATGTTTTAAAATTAAATTCAAATTTGGAATACTTTTGAATTTTTGTCCTTTTTCTGAAGTGATTTTGTTTTCTGAACATTTCATTAAAGATATATAAAATGCTTTTAATCAAGGTTAACTGTTTTAGGAAAGTGTCATGTTTGTAGAGCATTTAACTATCTATAAAATCCCAGGAAAGTGGAATCCTAAATAAAGGCAATCAGTCCTCTGCTCTCAAGGATTCCACCTAAGCCTACTTGAACTGATATAATTACATATATGTTTTAATTAGTAGTTATTTTAAATAAGTTATTTTTTAAGGTAGAACTTTCATATGGTTAATAAAAAAGGTGAAATAGTACAAAAAGTAAAGAATGAAAAAGTCAATCTGCTTTCTATCCTAATGACCAGACTTCAGTTCTTGCACGTAAAGGCAAAGCACAGTGTCTAATTTCTTGCAATTCCTTCCAGAGGTGTTCTGTACCAATATATTAATGTATCTTAGAAATTATCCCATATCAATAAATATCTGTTTTACTCTTTAATGACTTGTCTAATTCCATGTGTATTTTTTGCACAAATGCCTAGAGATATGTCAGATGTGAATGTCATGTTTGATTTTAACTTGAAAAATCTACATTAGTTGGAGCATTTTTGAGTCTCTAAGGCCATCTAAACTATGGAATGTCAAATACGTGAACTAAATCAGCTGAGTGCCTCTTAAAACTCATTAGATTTTATTGTAAGCTTCCTTTTAATACTCCTCCAAATATCCCTTAATAGTTTAAAAATTATAAATGACATGTATTTACTGTACACATGAAAATAGTAAATTTGCTTCGAAGACCTGACATTTGAAAAACCTGATATATATCTACCAAGAATGGCATTTCTTTGGTAAAATAACCACAGTTTAATGTTCGAGCTAGCACCCACATATTTTCATAATCTAAATTTTAAATGCCCATACAATGTACATATTAAATTTTTTTCAAGGAACTATACTTTTGATCTTAATTGGACCTTAGTGCACAGATGTGTGTACAGCTCTAAGTTCTGAGGTTACAGTTGCACAACCCAGTACTACTATTAAAGGAGATGATGGTGAAATTTGTTTACGTTATTCATTTGTTGTTTAATTTACATTCAAGTTAGTTAACATGTAATGCAACAATGATTTCAGGAGTAGATTGCTTAATGCTCCTAACCCATTTAGCCCATCCTCCCTCCCACAACCTCTCCAGCAACGCTGTTCTCTTCTTTTAAGAGTCTTTTTTTTTTTTAATGTTTTTGTTTTTTGTTTTTTTATTTTTTATTTCTAGGAGAGAGAGAGAGAGAGAGACAGCGTGAGCAGGGGAAGGTCAGAGAGAGAGGGAGTCACAGACTGAAACAGGCTCCAGGCTCTGAGCCGGCAGTCAGCACAGAGCCCGGCGCGGGGCCCAAACCCACGAACCGCGAGATCATGACCTAAGCAAAAGCTGGACGCTTAACCGACTAAGCCACCCAGGCGCCCCTCTTCTTTTAAGAGTCTCTTATGTTTTGTCCCCCTCCCTGTTTTTATATTATTTTTGCTTCCCTTCCCTAATGCTTGTCTGTTTGGTATCTTAAATTCCTCAAATGAGTGAAGTCATATTTGTCTTTCTCTAACTGACTAATTTCGCTTAGCATAATACTTCCCAGTTCCATCCACGTAGTTGCAAATGGCATAATTTCATTCTTTTTGATTGCCGAGTAATACTATATATATTTTGTGTGTATATATATACACCACATCTTTTTTGTCCATTCATCAATGATGGTGAATTTTTACTTTGGAATAATTGATTTTGTTTGGAACTGCTCACCTGATCTTACACCCCATGCTATTTATCCTGATTATGTTCTCAGAGATCTAGCGAAGGACTCCATTCCTTTTTCACTTAACTTTTTCCTTTTTTGAAGTATAGTTTACGTACAATAAAATCCATTCAAGTGCAAAGTTTGATGAATTTTGGTTAAGTGCATATAGTTGTATAATTTCTACCATAAGCAAGCCATAGAAAAGTCTTGTCATCCTCATCTTTCCTTATGCTCCTCTGTAGTTAACCCTCTCACATTACCTTGATCCCAGACAACCACCGATATGCTTTCTTTCACAATGTTTTGCCTTTCTAGAATTTCTATAAATGGGACCATTCAGTATGAGGTCTTTGTATTTGACTTTTACTTAGCACGTGTTTTTAAGACTTATGTCGTATATATTAATACTCTGTTCTTTTACATTGCAGAATGGTACAGCATAGTGTTAATAATGCTGCCATATTTTTCTCCATCAGTTGATGAAAAGTAAGGTTGGTTTTTATATTTTGGTTATTATGAGTAACATAACCACGAATATTCAGATACAGGTCCTCAGGTGGACATTTCAATTCTCTTGGATAAACACCTAGGGATGAGGTTGCTGGTTCCTTTTGCCAGCATATGTTTAAATTTTTAACATACTGTCACACTCTTTTCCAAAGGCGCAGAGTCATTTTGTGTTCTCACCAGCAGTATGTGGGGCTCCAATTACACCACATCATCACCAATACTTAACTATGGCCAATCATTTTCATTTTAGCCATGATAGTGTGTAGTAGAATCTCCTTTTGGCTTTATTACCATTTTCCTGAAAACTGGTGACGTGAAGGATCTTATGTGCATATTATCCATTCATATATCTTTTATGAAACTGCAATTTTTTTCTGACCAATTTACAATTGGGTTATTTGTCTTGTTAGTAAATAATAAGAGCTCTTTATTTTTCCTAGATATAAGCCCTTTGTTAGACATGTGCTCTACAAATATTTTGTCTGAGTCTGGCTTATCTTTTCATTTTAACTATGTGTTTCAAAGACTGAAATGTTTTAAACTTTGATGTTTATTTTATTAATTTTTGTTTTCAGTAGCCTATTTAAGATGTCTTTGTCTAACCCAGTGTCCCCACTAATTTTCCTGTTTTTTCTTTTACAAGTTTAATGGTTTTTACCTCTTATGTTTTGTTCTGTGATTCATTTTAAGTTAATTTTTGCATATGAAAAGAGGTAATGATTGAGGAACATTTTTTTTCCAATGCAGATACCCAGTTGTGCTACCACAATTTGTTACAAAAACATACCTTTTACCTCATTGAGTTACTTTGGCTCCTTTGTTGAAAATTATTCAACCATGTAAGTGTAGGTCTGTTGCTGAGCTCTTTTCTTTCCATTGATCTATCATTCCAATACCACACTGTCTCAATTACTGTAGTTTTATAGTAAGTCTTGAAATGGGGTCTTTTATCTTTGTTCATTATTTATATTTTCCTGGCAAGGTCACCGATTTGGCTTCCATGTTACGAAAGTTAATAAATTATAATCTCAAATTTACCTTTCTGCAGAATTTGGGACTATTGAACTTCTTGAAAGTTCCTGTTCTCTTATTTTCATTTAACCTTTGATGTAGTTCCAAGTCTTGCTGTAACTCGTTCCTGGTTCCAAGTGAGGTCACATTGATTGACCTCAGCAATAGTTATATAAATCCAAGAACTGCCAGGAAAAACAGAGCAGCATAATACCCAATTTTTACTTGCAGGGAATTGACAACCCAGAGCAAGGTAGGGAAATGTGGCATATTTACATACAAGAATAAATTATATTGGCTAGCACAGAATTAATTGTTGAATGAATGGATTAGGCAGTCTATACTACATAAGTCTTCCAGAGGAGGGAGGATTCCTTTAGCAAACATGAGAGTTGACTGGCTTTGAAGTATAGGCAGAAATCTGATTGGCAGGAGCGGCATTATGAGCAGAAGACATTTCAGTAAATGAAGGAATAGCTTGAAATAACCTGGGCTTGGAATAAAGGATGAGAGTTGGCATGTTTATGGAATGGCAAACAATACATTTCAACTGTGGAGTCTTACTTGGAACTCCAGTGTCCATGGAACTATGCAGGCAAAGAAACGGCCAAAGATGGAGAAGTAATGAGGAATCTGGAGCAGAAATCCAGCTAAGATATCTTAGGGCAAAGGGAAAAATGAATAGGACAAAACGTACCAAAGAACCTGACCAGGACGCTAAAGGATTCTGACCATATAAGCCACAGGTGATAGTTGATAGTTCATCGATTCTACAAAGTGCCAAAGGTACACCCACCCTGGTCATAGAAGAGGTGGAAGACACTGAATTTAAAATTGCTGGGCAAGAGGGAAAAGGAACACTTCTTGAGCACCTACTATGTGCAAACTAGATTTTTCACAAGCTTTTTATCTTCATAACAACTCTGTAAAGACTGTATTTGCAATATTTTGAATATGCAAAAGCAAGAGTAATCCTTTTTTTTTTTTTTTACAAATAGTTTATTGTCAAATTGGTTTCCACATAACACCCAGTGCTCATCCCCACAAGTGCCCTCCTCCATGCCCACCCCTCCTCCCCCCCACATCCACCAGTCCTCAGTTTTTGTCAGCATTCAAGAGTCTCTCATGGTTTGTCTCTCCCCCTTTCCCCCACCATTTCCGCCCTTCTTCTCCCCCTTGGTCCTCTGTTAAGTTCCTCCTAATCCTCCTATACGTGCACACATATGATATTTGTCCTTCTCTGCCTGACTTATTTCGCTCAGCATAACACCCTCAAGGTCCATCCATGTTGCTACACATGGCCAGATTTCATTGTTTCTCATTGCCATGTAGTATTCCATGGTATAGATAAACCACATCTTCTTGATTCATTCATCTGTTGATGGACACTTAGGCTCTTTCCATGTTTTAGCTATTGTGGAGAGTGCTGCTATGAACATTGGGGTACATGTGCTCCTATGCATCAGCATTTCTGTATCCCTTGGGTAAATTCCTAGCAGTGCTATTGCTGGGTCATAGGGGAGTTCTATTGTTAGTTTCCTGAGGAACCTCCACACTGTTTTCCAGAGGGGCTGTACCAGTTTACATTCCCACCAACAGTGTAGGAGGGTGCCCGTTTCTCCACATCCTCTCCAGCATCTAGAGTTCTCTGATTTGCTCATTTTAGCCACTCTGACTGGCGTGAGGTGGTATCTCAGTGTGGTTTTGATTTGTATTTCCCTGATGAGGAGCGATGCTGAGCATCGTTTCATGTGTCTGTTGGCCATCTGGATGTCCTCTTTGGAGAAGTGTCTGTTCATATCTTCTGCCCATTTCTTCACTGGGTTGTTTGTTTTTCGGGCGTGTAGTTTGGTGAGTTCCTTGTAGATTCTGGATATCAACCCTTTATCTGATATGTCATTTGCAACTATCTTTTCCCATTCCGTTGGTTGCCTATTAATTTTCTGGGTTGTTTCCTTGGCTGTGCAGAAGCTTTTAATCTTGATGAGGTCCCAACAGTTTATTTTGGCTCTTGATTCCCTTGCTTTTGGGGATGTGTCAAGTAAGAAGTTGCTGCGGTGGAGGTCAAGGAGGTTGTTTCCTGCTTTCTCCTCTAGGGTGTTGATAGTTTCCTGTCTCACGTTCAGGTCCTTTATCCATTTTGAGTTTATTTTTGTGCATGGTGTGAGAAAATGATCTAGTTTCATTCTTCTGCATGTTGCTGTCCAGTTCTCCCAACACCATCTGTTAAAAAGGCTGTCTTTTTTCCATTGGATATTCTTTCCTGCTTTGTCAAAGATTAGTTGGCTGTATACTTTTGGGTCCACTTCTGAGTTCTCAATTCTGTTCCATTGGTCTATGTGTCTGTTTTTGTGCCAATACCATACTGTCTTGATGATGACAGCTTTGTAGTAGAGGCTAAAGTCTGGGATGGTGATCCCTCCCGTTTTGGTTTTATTTTTCAGGATTACTTTGGCTATTCGGGGTCTTTTGTGGTTCCATACAAATTTTTGGATAGTTTGTTCTAGTTTTGAGAAGTATGCTGGTGCAATTTTGATTGGAATTGCATTGAATGTGTAGAGTGCCTTAGGTAGTAATGACATCTTAACTATATTTATTCTTCCTATCCATGAGCATGGAATGTTTTTCCATTTCTTTGTGTCTTCTTAAATTTCCTCCATAAGTTTTCTATAGTTTTCCTCATACAGATCTCTTGTATCCTTGGTTAGGTTTATTCCGAGGTATTTTATGGTTTTTTGTGCAATTGTGAATGGGATCAGTTTCTTGATTTCTCTTTCTGTTGCTTCATTGTTGGTGTATAAAAATGCAACCGATTTCTGTACGTTGATTTTGTACCCTGCAACTTGGCTGAATTCTTGGATCAGTTCTAGTAGGCTTCTGGTGGAGTCTGTCGGGTTTTCTATGTAGAGTATCATGTCATCTGCAAAGAGTGAAAGTTTGACTTCCTAGCAAGAGTAATCCTTATTAACACATTCCTCCAGGGACCTGCTTTTCTTGATCTATTCACTCCCAGCATGTAGGACTGTTCTTAACTTGGGATTTTCTGAGATGGAAACAAAATTAGTTGGGAGTGACTGATCTGGGTTCATTTTGCTCAATGTCTAACATAGGCATGAATGTATGAACTCAGATGTCAATTTTCAGTTTCTCCTCCTGAAGGATTTCTCTTCTTTCATTATCTGGATTATACCAATCCTTTTTAAAGGCTTCTCTGTTGTTCCTGTTCCTTGCTGATTTGGTCTATGATGTGACCCGTAAGAGACACGTTATGGTAAGTTGCTGCTTGTGTACTTGCTCTTTACTTCATTGGCTGTCTTGTTAGGGAGGCCTTGCTTTATTCCAAAATACTCTTTCAAAGAGCTGCCTCTAAGCTACCGGAATCCCAGAATTGGTTTCTTCCCATTGGCTTCAAACTAAGGTCCTGTTCCAGCATGACTACTCTGGGCTTTGTGTGATCAGTTGTAAAGTTCAGGGGTTTTCTTCCATTTCATAATGACGAGGACCCTACTTTTTGGAGGGTAATATGAATCATGTTTTTGGACATGCCTATTCTCAAATTTTTCTCTGCTCCAGATTTCTATGTGATTTTCTAGGGGGCATTTCCTAACTTTTTTGAGACTCATTTATTTAAATATTTATGTAACATCTATTATGTGGCAAGCATTATTCTGGGTCCTATAAACAGAGTGGTAAATGGTATTGTATAACATTGTTTCAACATATTATAGATATTATAAAATGGCTGCCACCATTGACACCTTACAGGCCCTCAGCTAATGGTATCTGTGTTCATTACCATCATTTGGAAAGAAAGCAAACTTTCAGATTTGGGTTAAAGCCAAATGTAAGCAAACATTGCCCTTCAGGTAAAAAATGTGGATACCATAACACTCTGCTAGCAAGCAGTGTAAGTATGGGAGAAATGTTTTCAGAAAATGGAAATTCTATCTATATGTTAGCATCATAACAAAAGGGAACCTAAAAGATAAGGCATTTTAGCTACAGTTACAGTTCTGGGAAAAAAAGTAATGTTTTTGTTCAAATATAATTGGTAATTCATGTATCATTTATCAGCCACCTAACATATTTACTGAAAACCTACTTTGTACAGATTTTCTGTGTATAACAGCTTGCTGGAAGCCCATGTAGTTTAAAATAATTTCCCCAAACCACCCAGATGGAAAAAGCTTGAGCTGGCACTGGAACTCAGGTCTCCTAAGTCCTTACTGATGGACATGCCCTTTGTCTCCATGCTTTTTTCAGTTCTTTACTCAAATGTCAACTCTAAGAGCCTTTCCTGACTTCATCTAAAATTACTCCTCTTTACACTTCGCAGTATCTGACATCATAAACATTTATGGGGCCTTTAATTGTTTCTTTTCCAAACCAGAATACAAACTTGATGAGGGCAGGGGTTGAGTCCTTTTTGTTCATGAAGTACTGGAATGATGCTCAGCATAGTAACTTCTAGCTGTGTGAATGCCCCCCTCCCCCCCACCAACTGGGGAGGCTGGGCTAACATTGGCTGCACAGTCCTTGCAAAATATGGGCCCAGAACCCCAGCCTGGCTCACAGGGCTGGGGCAGTCTGGCCCCAACCCATCTCTCCAGCTTCAGCTTCAGGCGTTCCCCAGCCGTGAACCTTGGCTCTAGCTGCCTCAGCCCACTTTTTCCCTAAACAGCTGTTTATGTCTTTACTCCCAAGTGTCTCACTGCCTGAAATCCCTGCTCCTTCCTTATTAGCTGGACAACTCCTTTTCATGTATCAAGGACCAGTTCAATGTCATAACTTCTGATTCCAACCACAACGAGTTGCTCTCTTTGTGCTCCCAAAGAAACTGTGCATACCTCCATGAGAGCATTTACCACATTTCATTCATTCATTCAACAAATATTTGTTGGGTGTCTTCTGCGAAGGAGGCACAGTATTCTTTAAAAATGTGTCTGTCTTTTTCTAAGGCTAAGAACTATTTTTTAAAAAATAGTTTATTATGAAGTTGGTTTCCATATAACACCCAGTGCTCATCCCCACAAGTGCCCTCCTCCACGCCCATCACCCCCTTCCCCTCTCCCCCACCCCCATCAGCCCTCAGTTTGTTCTTGGCATTCAAGAATCTCTCATGGTTTGCTTCCCTCCCTCTCCCCAACTATTTTCCCCCTTCTTCTCCCCCATAGTCCTCTGTTAAGTTCCTCCTAATCCTCCTATACATGCAAACATATGGTATCTGTCCTTCTCTGCCTGACTTATTTTGCTCAGCATAACACCTTCAGGTTCCACCATGTTGCTACACATGGCCAGATTTCATTCTTTTTCGTTGCCATGTAGTATTCCATCGTATAGATAAATCACATCTTCTTGATTCATTTCGTCCGTTGGTGGACACTTAGGCTCTTTCCATGTTTTGGCTATTGTTGAGAGTGCTGCTGTGAACATTGGGGTACACGTGCCCCTATGCATCAGCACTCTAAGACTAAGAAATCTTTCAGGGGTCAAATCTTATTTACTTTGGTAGCCCTCGGAACTGCACAAAGTTTGATTCTCTGCTTCACCAACCCTCATTTACCCATCAAGACTCACTATGAATATGGTCTTCTCTAGAAAAGTGTATCTAGCTTCTTAGGGATCCCTACTATTTCCAATAAACTTCTAAATTCTTACCTGCAAATAGTTTTGTGTTGATTCATTTGCATGTTTGTCTGTGGCACCAGTAGGTGAGCACCTGTTACTTCTGAGTCCCTAGCACCTAACAGAGAAGCTGGCACAGAATGCTTCAATGAATGGGTGCAAACTACATGGCGGTGAACTCAGGGTCCTAGGGCCTCCATTCTCCATGGAGGAAGGTCAAATCTGGTTGGATGGCTCCCTTCATCAGCTTGATCCCTAGTCCCCCTTAGTCATTTTAAGATGCCAGGGTAAGATGCCTTACTTTTTGAGGTTGGAGAGGCTAAATCAACTGCTGACTGTTTCTCCTGTGCTGGTACCACTTCTGGTGAAACAGTATAAATAATATCACTGAAGGCAGCCTCCTTTCATCTGCAGATTAACCGGGCAATGTTTATCACCTTCTCAGCCAGGAAAAGCTTTTATCAGGCTCAGCTAACAGCTTGCATTAGCCTCTTACAAGGACTTGCCACATTGCCTTTAAACTGACATGCTGCAGAGTCAGCCCCAGTAAGGTCCAAAAAAAAGTGGAATCTTTTCTGATGATTGTCAGAATGGATGGTGTCTTTATCTCCAGGCCAGATAAATTCAATAAATTGCTTGTTTGGCAATGGAGGGGAGAGCCATTAGTAAAGTAGGCTGACCCTCATGTGGGCAGAATGACTGAATATTTTGCTAATGTTCAGAAAAGTTGGTTTTGTAAGCATCATGGCAAAACTTCTTTAACTGAGATTGTCTGAGTTTCCTCAGCTTTATTCTGTGCCAAGACCTTAAAGGGTAAATGTTAACCTCCCCAAATGGCTAAAACTGCAGGCATATTTGGAGTTCTTTGATCAGAGACCCAATGAAAGTATTTCTATAGTGTTTACCTCATCATAACTTAAATCTCTCATTGACCACTCACTAGCCATGAGTGAAGTTGGAAAGGGCTGTCTCCCCTTTAAATCTGAAAGTGAGAACATGTGACTTATTCAGTGTCCATGGGAAGGTAGAGTATCCATCCTTTTCCTTTTTGCTTTGTTTTATTTTCAAGTAATATTGGTTGCAGTAACTGCTCCAATGTAATCATTATTGCTAAAATCATTTACATTTCTATTAAACGGAGAATGCTGACTCTGTGGATGCCACATCCCAGAGGCTTATTTTACAGGGTTGTCCAAACACAGACATCTCCTGTCTAGGCCCTGTGAAGCCCCCACGACTTCACAGCTCGGATAGTTCTATGTGAGGTGTCAAAGGACTCAGTACAACCAGGTCTACATCCTGTGAAACAGACCAAAGGACACTCTCTAACCTCGGAGGCGGTGGTCTGAGTAATTGTCCTAGTTCTGAAGAGATAAGCTACCTTCCCAGCCTCTAGCTTGCTTCTCCTTCTCATACTGAGAATGATACTTCCTCCTTTCTTCACACTCATTTACATATTGTGAATGAATGGCCTCTTGAAAGACATATATTAATGTACAAAGTTAGCATTACTGATTTTGGTATATCAAATCCATTGATAGACCACAAATGATGTCTTTAAAATGCATTCCATTATAACCTGTATAATTTTTGAGGCAGTAATTATCTCTAGTTTACATACAAAAACAAGACAATATGTTGGGCACTAAAAGAGTGTGAGTAGGTTCACACAGTTTCAAAAGTCTCTTACGCAATACACTAGTAAATCTTGGTAGAAGAGAAATGTTTACTGTTATGTCCACTCAGCGCTCGCTTCAGCAGCACATAACAAAAAAAAATTATGTCCATTCACTTTACTAAGTCTTCAAGTTCCTCATATATGTCCCACAAAGACTCAGAAAGGCAGGCACATTTATCCCCTATTTAGATATGTGGCTAAGAGAAGTTGAGGAACTTATCCAAGGTCAACAGCCAACAGCAGAACCAGGATTTGAGCCCAGAGCTAATCTCCAAAGATTCTTTGGTAAGAATTAGGCTTCAAGGGGCGCCTGGGTGGCTTAGTTGGTTGAGCGTCAGACTTTCACTTAGGTCATGATCTCACGATTCGTGGGTTCGAGCCCCACGTAGGGCTCTGTGCTGACTGCCAGCTCAGAGCCTGGAGCCTGTTTCAGTCTGTGACTCCCTCTCTCTCTGACCCTCCCCTGCTCACACTGTCTCTCTCTCTCTCTCTCTCCTAGAAATAAATTTAAAAAATATATTAAAAAAAAGAATTAGGTTTCAAAGTACTCTGCATTTATCTAAGACTGTGGCACTTTTCAAGAAACCACCCATCAGTGAGATGCCATGACCTATACTGATTTGATTTATAGAAAACCAGCCACTAAATCAGAGTCATTCAGAGCCCCTGAAAAGCAGTATTGTGGATACTCAAGAAACTATCACAAAAGTTACTTTAATTTTCAGAATTGAAAAATAACTATCAAAGTCAACACTTGGGGATACTGGGGGTTTGGGTGTGTGAGGAAGGAGTGGGACAAGTGGGACTCTGAATCTCAAAGAGCATTCGCCCCCTTCCTTCAAAGCTGTAACCATCAGGACCAAATGTCCTCAAGACTGGTCATCCGCAAGTTCGTAGAGGAGCATGAGTTAAGAGTGTCTCCTTTTCAGCATTCATTTCTGACTTTAATCACTTTGGCACCATGCCTGCAGTGGGCCAGATCCTGTTATAATCAGGTAAATACATGTTTTCCTGATCTTGAAAGCAACGGAGGAAAGTAAAGCAACATGCCTGAGTCACACAGTACCTCTGGATTGTGTTGCTACCTCCGAAGGGCAGGTACCAGCAGCTCTTGCACAAACTACTAAAAGCACTTTCAAATTGCTGTCCTTGCTTGAAAGCACTTGTGCCCTTCACAGCACACACATCAGATAAATGTGTTGAAATTGCAAATCACGTCCTAACACGTCCTTCAAACCACAGCTGTGTAAAACCTTACCAAAATGCGGCATAAATTCCAAAATCCCTGAACGATCCTATAAAGTCCGCCATGGCTGGCCCCTGCCTATCTCCCTAATCTTATCCCCAACCTCTTCCCCCTCGCTCACCTTGCTCCAGTGGCGCTGGCTTTCTTTCATTTCCTTAAGCATACCAAACTCTATCCAAATTCTGACTCTTGAACTTGATCTTCCCTCTGCCCAGAATTCTCACAGATCCCTGGATAGTAAGTTCCTTATCACCATATAACTAGTACCAGCTAAGCAGCCACTCCCCCCACCCTGGGACACACACTCCTTCATACTTGCCTCTTACTCTGCATTATTTTCTTCACAAATCACTGGATTGTTTGTTTGGTTCCTATCATTGGAATAATAACACAAGAGAAGAAACTTCATCTTCTTTGTTATATTCCTAGAGATTTCAACAGTGCCTAACATGTAGTGCACATTTAATACATCCTTGATGAATAAATGAAATGGATGAAGTGAACCCAAATCTGCCTGAAGCCAAAGCCCACGCTTTGACCACCAACATGCTGCAATTTTTTATTAAATTCTTAAACTGGATTCAGTATTGGGCTAGGCAGGAATAATAACTGTGCCTCCCTTCAAAATGTTTATAATTTAGTTGTAATATGACACTTATGCGTTCTTGGGATAACAAATAATACCACTGAGTTCTTGGTAAAGGGAATGGCATCCGAGGGCATCAGAATGCAGAACAGAATGGTCAGTCCTTAGAGGCTTTCTAGAGGTGAGTGTTGGTAGGTAGGAGATTTGAATGGTGAATGCAGTTTAGAGAAGGAGAGACTATTGGGTTCTTGGTAAAGGCTTAGCATCAGTGAGTTTATCCAGAACAGAGTCTAATCAATGACATGTATTTTAGGACATCCCAGACTAAGGACATTTGTTAGAGCCTTTTTTCTGGGAAAAACCCCACTCACCCTTCATATACAAGTACAACTTCACAAGAAAACAAGGCAACCAAGGGAAGAAGAAAGGAGGAACAGAAGTGAGGCTCTGTGTTTCTGATCATGGTGGTGGTGGGGGAGAGATGGAACTCGCACACAATGAGTATCAGATAATTGTTGGCTCTCTTACTCTTGAAGTTCTTTTCTGTGAAATTCACCTGGAATTTTATGCTTTCTCCAATAATAAGTCACCAACAGTAGGGAACTCATAAGAGGAGGCCACCACTTTGGGGCAAATGATAGGGCAAAGCTGCTCTGTAGCATCATATATACCCAGGTATGGGGCCGCACAGAGCCCTGGCCATTGTAGAAACCATCCTAGAGTTTGACAGAGGGCCACAGCTGCCCTTCAGAGGAGATTCTCCCACCTCTAATCATGGCTCCAAGTGAAGTGTTAGGACAAGGAGATCCTTGAGAACTAGGTTACCAACTAGTGAAGATGACTTACTATGCTCAGAATAAATATCCATCCATTCATCCATCCATCCATCCATCCATCCAACAAGCGGGTATCATGCAAATTGCAGGGGCTAAAGGAAGGGAGAGACAGTTTTCTTGAAGAATATATGGTCTTTCCACAAAGAAGCCCATATGCAGTTAGTGTCTTAACTAGCTACTCGTGCTTCCAGGTCTGGGTTGAACGAAAATATTTATCACATATCCAGGCTTGACCACAAAATCACACCAAAACAAACCAAAACACTCCATGAAGGGAAAGACTATGCTTAACCTTTTTTCCCTCTCAAGCTCTTCCCAGAAAGGTGATAATGGAAGATTTGGTCTCAACAGGGACACAGGCAAGAGATTTGCATTTTAAAGTTTGACAGATATTTATAGGCCTTTTGATCTCCTTTTTCCCTTTACCACCCCCCCCAACGTTGCCTGCCTCCTCCTCCCCCACCCGATTCTGTGCATTGTCCCAGGTACAAATCAAAGAAATGATGGCTCCAGAGCCAAGGACCTTGGTACCCCGCTGTGGTGTGCTCATTGTCACATAGTTCCTATTTACTGAATATCGACTATATATCAAGTACTTTTCTTGATTCCTAACCCCCACAATCTCCCTGCAAGCTTCATTTATGATTTACTTTCTGTTGTTGTTGTTAAGATTTGGGGGGGGGTGGCGGGGGGGGCAGGAATGAGGCTCAGAGAGGTGAAATAACCTGCCTCAAGTCACCAATAAGTAGTGGAGACAGAATTAAAACCCAGGTCTATATGTCCCAACCTATGACCTTTTCAGGAAGCCAGGCTGACTCCAATAGACAAGGCTGGTCTTGCCGGCTGCTTAGCTAAGGTCCTTCTTGGAAAAGATTATCCTGCATTCCAGTTTTGCTGGTGTTATTCTGGAAATAGCCCAATAAATGTCACAATTTGATTTACTCCGGACAAACTGGCAGCTGCCTTTTCATTTGCAGCTCTTCTTGGGCTCAGAGCTTTCCCTTTGCTTCTACTCATCTTTTGCACAGATCACTTCGGCCCACCAGCTGCAAGCCTGGGTTTAGAACCCTCATGTGCAGGCCCATAGAGTTTGCTGAACACAGCTTCTCTCTAGCCCTAAGAAAGCCTGTTGGAAACAAACTCAGAATCTCAGACCCTTACATTTTTGCAGCTGGAGGGGATCCAAAAACCCATGTAGCAAACAGAGGTTCAGAGAATGACTTGGGCAGAGTAACTGGCACCAGATTTATTAGAATACTATATATTTGCTCTATTAAAAGTGGACAGGTAGCTGTTACACTCATGAGGAACACCGTTTAATGTGTAAACTCAAATTACTGAATTGTACACCTCTTACTAATGCAGCATTGTGTGTCAAGTATATACAAAAAAAAAAAAAGGAAGGGTAAGGGAAACAAATCACATTAACACCTCTGTGTGCTAGGTGCTTTGTCTTATTTAATCTTTGCTACAGCCCAGTGAGGTACGATTAATTACTATCCTCATGTTACAGATGAGGCCTGGCTTAGAGAAATAACTGACTTAAGGTTCTTAACGAGTACCCAGTGGGACCAGAAGATGTGAACTTGGGCACTGCAGGTAACATAGATCCTTCCTTTCCCACAGCAGGCGGAGGGGTGTGATGAAAAGCACAAATAACACCCCGGTTGAGGCGACTGGCCTAGGAAATTTGCTCCTGTGCTGAAGAGTGAAGAATCAGCTGAATGAAGCAATGAATGCAATCATTTTGTGGACTAATGGAGGTCAAGTCTGTAATCTAAAATCACCCAGGATTCACCCAACAGTAGGATTTTGAGCAATAAGGCCTCCCCTGGGAAACAAGGACAGGGGGTTCTCTCCCAAACTCTTGAGGCTGTCTGGTACATGTCAGAAGATTCTGCAAGTTCCCTTCCTCGTTGGGAAATCCACTCCCCACACCCAAAAAGGGGGCCTTAGAAGTGTCGAATTAGGAGCCATAAGAAACTCGTTGTGGGTGCTGGGTCTTCCTGTCGAGGTTGAGAGCTCATGTTCAAAGCTCAAACTGCAGTTTTCCCCTCACCACTCCTCATCCCATCCCATCTCCAACCCAGACTAAGGAATGCCTCTTGCCTTCCCCACTGTAGTTCCTTGTAAATGCCTCTGGATTGTGCTGAGCTGGGGGTCAGATCGGGAGTTGGAGGCATCTTTTTTGCTCTTTTCAGATAGAATCCAACCTCATGGCAGAGGCTCTCGGTAAGGCTCCTCTCTAGGAAGGCTACAGAACTAGAAATCTCCCCTCCTGAGCATCCAGGGTAGATTCTGCTGTGGACTGGGCTGCTCCTAAGAAAGCTCTTTTCTGAATCACCACCCCCCCCTACCCCCCCAATCAGACACACAGCTGTGAGAACCAGGATTCAGAACAACAGGGGTTGGAAATGACGTTGGTCCAACAGCTTCAGATCTTACCCAGCATGCCCTGGCCCAACCCCAACTGCTCTTAAGGTATAACTTACAGCCTATTTCTACTAAAACATTTTTCTTGACCATCCATATTAATCTCATTCTCCTCAGAAATAAGATATACCCAGATATCACTGTCAGAAGGGTAGAATGAGGCATTTAGTTTTGCCTTGAAAGCCATCTTTGACCTTGATACCTAAGGGAACTTTTCTGCATCTTGATATCACCCATTTTGGAGTAGTTGATCTGCTAATGAAAGGGTTACTAAAGATCCCAACTTGGCATCATTTTGCTAGCTTGCTGGTGATGACATTTTCTCTATTTAGAAAGTACTCTCATCGTTATCCATCCATCTGGTAGCTCTTAGCCTTTTTGACTTATGCAAAACTTTTACAACTTTATGATATCTATAGCTCTCCTTACCAGTAAAACACACCCAGGCACATACACGTTCATTGCTGTGTGCTGCATTTGACACCCTGAAGCCCATTCTTGACCTCTAGCACACTGCAGATGTCTGTTCTAGAAAATGAGCACCCTGGTACAGAGACCTTGTTTGGTTCCTGGTATGTCTCCAGAACGTAGTGAGGTTTCCAGTACATCATAGACAGAATACTTAGGAAATGCGTGTTGCAGGTTGAATGCATTCACCAACCCCGAAGGAAGTTTGGGAGAGCAAAGCTAGCTTAACGATACCCTGAAGAGGAGGGTATTGCTCTTCTGGCCCAGAGGAATAGCATCAAGAGACTGCACACAGCTCAAAGGGAGCCTGCAAGCTGCACCCCTGCAGAGATGAGAAAGGGTGGGACAAACAAGGCCAATAAGCACTGACAAGGGAAACACCTCAGATGTCCTGTACTGGATCAGGCTCTGGGTAGATAGCCATGGGGATTGCAAACCCCTAAACCAATGGTTCCCAAATCCAGCTTGCTTGTGAGGACTCATCTGTCTTAAAAATTTGTTAATTTTTTTCTCTTATGTTTATTTATTTTGGAGAGAGAGAAACAGAGAGACAGAGACAGAGACAGAGAGAGAGACAGAGAGAGGCACAGAAAGAGAGAGACACAGAATCTGAAGCAGGCTCCTGGCTCTGAGCTGTCAGCACAGAGCCTGACATGGGGCTTAAACTCATGAACCAGGAGATCATGACCTGAGCTGAAGTTGGACCCTTAACTGACTGAGTCACCCAGGCGCCCCCCAAAGAGTTGTACCGCATCCCCATAGGTTCTAAGTCAGGTAGTTTTTGGCTCACACTTAGAGAAGCAGTGCTGTAGATCACAGAGGGGTGTCAGGGGGCTGGAGCAAGAAAAGAAGGAAAATGATGGCCTTTGGGGGGCACAGATCGATTCACCACACCTTGCGTTGAACCTACAGAAAGTGCAATAGTGGCCACCAAGGTGTTGGCTGGTACTCAGGGTAAACCAGAAAGAACACGTGGGGTTTGGATGGGCAGTGGGGTGGCACCACTCACCCAAGGCAGAAACCTGGCACTAGCCGAGGCATAGCAATGGGAAGAGCGGCATGTCTTCCAAGGAGAGTGAGAAGGGAAGGTCCAGACTGGAGGAAAGGGAAATGTGGGGAAGGAATAGGAAGCCGAGGGACAAGTAAGATGGGTAATAAGAGAAAACAGAGTAAGGGCTCATCAGCAGGCACAACCCCTTCAGCATCAAAAAAAGATTCATAAGATGGTAACAGCTGGTATTATGGGGAAGGCCTGGGAGGGGAGGGGAGCAGGACATTTATCCCTGATTCTATTGTCTGTTCCTTAGCACACACACTCCGAGGGCTCCCCAGCTCTGCCAAGAACATTCTTCTGCAGGGCTTATCACAAATGCTGAAGATTAAAAAGGTTGCTCAGCACACAAAGACTCAGCTTTTCATTTTTTTAGAATGCCCAGAGGCTAGTTTAAGACGCGTACCTTCCCTTGGCTGGCTTTCTCACTTGTACTTGCCGAACCCGGTCTTCCTGCAAGAAATAATGGCATTACATCTTTAGAACGTTTTGAGCTCTGAGAGGGGTCAACACTACACACACACACACACACACACACACACACACACATAGGCACAATTATTTTCGCAGGATTCTATTTCCCCGTTCTCTTTGAGTCCATCTCTTTGGAACAGCTGTGTGGCTCCCTAAAGCCAGCAACAGCTGCAATAATGAGCCTGCCATTTGAGTCTGTGGATGACACAGGCTCAGCCCCGAGATGCAGCTGTTCTTTAAAGCCTTGGGGCTTGGCCTCCCCGTGGTCTGGACAACAAAGAGGGCCATTCATTAACCCTCCACATTAGAAATATTCATATGGGGGAACCCCTATTCCTTTTACCAGTGGTACAGTCTAGTAATTCTGCCATTTATAGGTAGTTTTGCCATAGGCAAGTGAGAAAGCCCCCCTAAACATCAGTTTACTCAACTCGCTAATGGAAATGTTAACACTAACTACCTATGTGGTTGTTGTGAAGCTCCAGAGATATAAACAGGTACGAAACCTGTTTACATACCATAAAGCAATATTTGTGTGTTAGCTATGATCAAGGCCCTTGTTCCTGAGTTTGACAAGTATAAGAAGTTCCTGAGCAATGCAGGACAGCACAGTAACCTTCTGAACTGGGCTGTTGGTGTAAATGGTCACTGAAGGGTAGACAGGACGCAAAGGGCTTTTGGAGGAGACACTTATACTGGGCTTAGTGGGACCAGGAGAATCAGAGAGGTTAAGAGAGGAGGAAGGACATTGGGGGGAGGGACATGCCCAGGAAAAGGTCAAGAAAAGAAACTGTGGCCTAGGGACAGTGTAGAGCCATCCCAGAGTTGGGTAGAGAATGTACCTGAGGACCAGGGGAACGTAAAGTTCAAAGGGCCAGGATGAGCCAGAACATCGTATCCAGCTGTAAATGTCAGACAGAGAAGTTGTCAGGAAAGCTTCTAATAGCATGAAAAAGTCAAGGAGTCCTCAAGGCCTAGAGATCATCCAGTCCTGCTCCTGTGTCCTGTGCTTCATGTCTACTTAACCGTCTAGACAAAGAGACCAGCGCTGGACATGCTCTTGGCTTTCTGGTGCCAGACTCAGTAGCTCCCAACCCTCTGGAGGTCTTTGATCTGCCCAAATCAGTGGTTCTCGACTTCCCTGCTTATTAAAAAAAAAGAAGAAGAAGAAGAAATTACCCAGGCCCAGCCTAGACTTACCCAATCAGAATCTCCAGGAGAAGGGCCTGGGAATCTTTCTTTTGAAACTAATTCTTCCTCTTTCCCTAGGTGATCTTGTCATCATGCAAGTGTGGGAACGTGTGCATGTGAACTCTATGACATGCATCCTGAACATGAAGCCCCAACAAGGACTCAGCAACCCTTACTGTATTCTACTTGTCAATGTCCTATTATCGTTACAAGAGTACTTCCCCTCAACTCTTTCCCTCCCTTCCTTCCTCCTTCGTCCTTTCTGCATTTTTAAAATAAATGTGGTACCCAGATGCTTTGATTCAATTTGAGGGCAGCTATCGTTCCTGAGTCTATATCCAAGAACAGGTATCATACCATTTCTCTACATGTATTAATCTTCACAGCAATCCTGTGAAGCAGGTACCATATTATAAACAGAGAAACTGAGACACAGAGGGATTCAGTTACCTGCTTATGATCACATAGTTTCAAAAGGAGGAGGGTCAAGGGGCGCCTGGGTGGCTTAGTCGGTTAAGCGTTTGACTTTCGCTTAGGTCATGATCTCGCGGTTTGGGGTTTGAGCCCCACGTCAGGCTCTGTGCTGACTGCCAGCTCAGAGCCTGGAGCCTGTTTCAGTCTGTGACTCCCTCTCTCTCTCTGACCCTCCCCTGCTCACTCTCTCTCTCTCTCTCTCTCTCTCCTAGAAATAAATAAAAAAACATTTTGAAAAAAAAGGAGGAGGGTCAAGATTTGAACCTAGGAATACTGGCCGACAGTCTTTGCTTCAAATCATGACACTAGACTAGAGAAGAAAGTAGGGTGAATGAAGAAAAATATCCCCAATTTTTCTTACCAGAAACAACCACTCTTAAACAGTCATTTTTATATGAAAAAATTGAATCGAATCAAAGTATTAATTTTGCATGCCCTGCTTAAAAACTCTATGGTTAGAATTAGATTTCCTCTATCACGTGTTCCTTGCAAATTGATTTTTGTCAACTATGTAGTTTTCCATCATACAGAGAGGGCATCATTTTTGTATCCCTCCTTTGTTGTTAGATCTCAAAGTTGTTTTAATTTTTTACTATCATAATATTATGATAAATATTCTTGTTTATAAATATTTTACTGCAACGTTGTTTGGTTCTATAAAATGAAGTTCAAGTGCCAAAGGTATTTTTAAATCTAAAATGCATTCTAGGGGCACCTGGGTGGCTCAGTTAATTAAGCAGCTGACTTCGGCTCAGGTCATGATCCCGTGTTTCATGGGTTTGAGCCCCGTGTCGGACTCTGTGCTGACAGCTCGAGCCTGGAGCCTGCTTCAAGATGCTAGCTGTCTCTCTGCCCCTCCCCTGTTCATGCTCTGACTCTCAGAAATAAACACTTAAAAATTGAATACACTCTGGATATTAAAAAAAATTTTTTTAAATCTAGTTTACTTTTCCACAAGCAGCGCGTGGGCAGGACCACCTCCTCACCCAAATTGGCCAACTTTGCCAATTTGGAAAGCGAAAAAGGGACTCTCCTTGTTTCCATGTACATGTCTTTGATTACCTTTGAGGTGAACTTTCCTGTGTTTAATAGCCCCTTGTACTTCTTCTTTGTCTGTTGTTTTGTATACTCCCTTGCTCATTTTCCCCAAAGGAAAGCTTGTCTTTTTCTTATCTGGATGAGCTCTTCAGAACAATACCCTTTTGACCCTCATACGTATGAGAAATATTTTCCCAATTTTGTGCTTTGCCTTGTATCTGCTTTTTCGGTGCCAGCCTACTTGCAAATAAGGAAATCTGAATTAAAAATGGTCCAAAGGAGAGGCCAATGTTTCTGAAAATAAGTGGGGTCATGAGGCAAATACCTTCCTAAAAAACATGGTTAGTATTCATTTTAATCCCAGGACTTCTGGCATCTTAATTTCTGGATTGGAGAGAGGACTGAGGAAGTGATTTCACACTTATTTTGCTCTTCAGGCTGGTAAGAACAGAGGCAACTCCTTAGAGAACAACCTCAGTGCAAATTGCTTTCAACTTTTTTGACATGGGTATTAAAACGCCACCCCAAGTACCAGTGGTAATAAAGAATCCAACTTAAAAGGGGAGTAGGTGTAAATGTAACACATGAGATTTTTTTTTTTTTTTTTTTTTTGAATCTTGCTAGCCAGTTGCTGAAGAATCAGAGAAGCACTCAAAATTGCTTCCCCTCCCTGGTCTGTGAGGAAAACCTGAGCTATTTGGGGCAAAATGTTGACATGAGATTTTTGAACCAAAATGAACTGTTCATATTCCTTTGCACCAAGATCAATCACCGCATCCTGCCCATTGCTCTCAAGGGAGAATTAGTTTCACTTCCTCTATTTACTACCTGTTTCCTCTGTTCTGAGGAGTCTCCACCCATACGTTGCACCCCCCTTTCTACAACCCTCTTGTCTTCCACCTAAATGTCTATGTTGTGCAGACATGGTGGCTGGATTTTTTTCCCCCTCAAATGAACATATTTACTCATATTTTCAAAAGAGAAAGAAGTGTAGAGACCCCACAGGGACATGGGTACTTGGGAGTGGGTTCTTTCTGAGATGAAGCCACACGACCCTGGCTTCCATCTACATTGATTTTGCAAAGAAAATTCACACAGCACAGCTATGGAGTGGGTTGATGAGTTAGGATCTTGAGGTCAGATTGTCTGAGTGCTGGAAGACAGAGGAAGCTTTAACAAATTCTTGGGAGGGAGGATTCTGTCATTCCTCATGACATGGCTTAGCAAAGGGGTAGAAATAAACCTAATTTCTGGTCAGAGAATCCTCCTCAGGAATGGCTTAAGAAGTACACAAGGGTTTTGTCTCTCCATTCTAATGGATTTCTGGAGTATTTATTTATTTATTTAGTCGTTTAAAGGGCTTTTTAAATGTTTTAAATTTATCTTTAAATTTACATCCAAATTAGTTAGCAGACAGTGCAACAACAATTTCACGAGTAGATTCCTTAATGCCCCTCACCCATTTAGCCCATCCCCCTTCTCACAACCCCTCTAGCAACCCTCTGTTCTCTGTATTTAAGGGTCTTTTATGTTTTGTCCCTCTCTCTGTTTTTTTTTTTTAATGTTTTCTTTATTTCTGAAAGAGAGAGAGGCAGTGTGAGCAGGGGAGGGTCAGAGAGAGAGGGAGACACAGAATCCAAAGTAGGCTCCAGCCTCTGAGCTGTCAGCACAGAGCCCCATGTGGGGCTCGAACCCACCAACCGTGAGATCATGACCTGAGCCGAAGTTGGACGCTTAACTGACTGAGCCACCCAGGGATCCCTGTCTCCCTCTCTGTTTTTATGTTATTTTTGCTTCCCTTCCCTTGTGTTCACCTGTTTTGTTTCTTAAATTCTTCAGATGAGTGAAGTCATATGATATTTGTCTTTCTTTGACTAATTTCGCTTAGCATAATACCCTACAGTTCCATCCACATTGTTGCAAGTGGCAATATTTCATTCATTTTGATTGCTGAGTAATACCCCATTGTGTGTGTGTGTGTGTGTGTGTGTATATATATATATATACCACTATATATATATATACCACTATATATATATATATACACACCACATCTTCTTTATCCACATTCATGTGTTGATGGACATTTGGATTCTTTCTATACTTTGGCTATTGTCGGTAGCACTGCTGTAAACATTGGGGTGCATGCGCCCCTTTGAAATAGCACACTCTGTTTTCCAGAGTGGCTGTACTAGTTTGCACTCCCACCAACAATGCAAGAAGGTTCCTCTTTCTCTGCATCCTCTCCAACATATGTTGCTGCCTGAGTTGTTAATGTTAGGCATTCTTTCTGGTGGGAGGCGTATCTCATTGTGGTTTTGATTTGTATTTCCCTGATGATGAGTGATGAACATTCTTTCATGTGTCTGTTCGTGACCTGGATGTCTTCTTTGGAGAAGTGTCCATTCATGTCTTTTGCCCATTTATTCACTGGATTATTTGTTTTTTGGGTGTTGAGTTTGATAAGTTCCTTATAGATTTTGGATACGAACCCTTTATCTGATATGTCATTTGCAAATAAGGGATTTTTGGAGTTTAGCACATCTGTCTTCTGTCACTCATCTTTCCCATGACATAAGCCAAATTATTTTGTTTCTAGTTGTTTCCTGCTATCTTGTCCTGGTCAAATACTCAGCCTGGGAAAATCATCTATTTATTCATTTGTGTAATGCTTTATGATTAAGACCAAAATACTGTTTTTTGGCATTACAATGAACTTCAAACTCAAATCAGGAGAGCCAAAAATGTTCATTATGTCCCTGGTTTGTAGTGAAAGTAATGGCAATGACAGGAAAGTAATTGTCCCAAGTACCTCAGGCTGCCTCTGTTAAAACTCTCACAAGCTTGGCAACACAGGGGCTCTCTCCCTAACTGCGTAGGAAATTGCTACTTTTATTTCTCTTTACTAGCTCAAGGACATAAGAAGATATCCAATAGCACTTAGGTGTTTTAACACACACAGACTGACACACAGAGACAGACAGACACACACACACACACATGTACAAACACACACACACCATATTCCCTCTGTCCCACAAGAATTATCTGTTTTGTTGGTGTCGGGCATCAGCTGGATGCCAAGAGTGTGTGAAGAGGTGAAAAGATCCAGGTTCTCAACCTAGTCCTGATTGTTTTCAAAGGTTGGGTCCATCACTTGGCTTCTAAGAAGGCCCGGGGCTGGTCCGGCCAGTGGGGATCTGTGTGGCTGTGGCTGGAATGAAGAACCTACAGAGGTCAGGGGAGTATGTGGAGCCCAGAGTAGGAAGGGACCCCAAAAGCTAAGGCCAGTGATTGGAACTAGGGGACTCTGAGTGATCCTGTGCGGAGCACAGAGTGGAGGCAGGGAAGTGGGAACCGGCTGCGTTACCACAGCTGACTCAGGGTGTGCCAGCCACAGAGCTGGTGGGTCAAGGAGTGCCCTTGCAAAGAGAGGCCACCTCAGCTGACCCTGGGCCAGGTCCTTTGTGTCTAAGTTTCGCTTCCTCTCTTGTAAGCTTAGGATGACGCCTACCTCACCAGTCTATTGAGGGTTACAGGGGATGATGTGTATGAGGCTCTCATCTTTAGCCTAGCACTGGCTCGGTGCTGCAAATACTCAAAAAAGGAAAGCATTGGGGGTGTCTCGGTGGCTCAGTCGGTTCAGCGTCTGACTCTTAATTTCGGCTCAGGTCATGATCTCATAGTTCGTGGTTCATGAGTTGGAGTCCTGCATTAGGTTCTGCTTTGAGAAAGTGGAGCTTGCTTGGGATTCTGTCTCCCTTTCTCCCCATCAAGATAAATAAACATTTTTTATAGTTTATTTATTTTTGAGACAGAGAGAGATAGAGCACGAACAGGGGAGGGGCAGAGAGAGAGGGAGAAACAGAATCTGAAGCAGGCTCCAGGCCCTGAGCTGTCAGCACAGAACCCAATGAGGGGCTCAAACCCACAAACCATAAGATCATGACCTGAGCTGAAGTCATCCACTTAACCGACTGAGCTACCCAGATGCCCCAATAACCATTTTTAAAAAAAATTATATAAAGGGGGCGCCTGGGTGGCTCAATCGGTGAGGCGTCCAACTTCAGCTCAGGTCATTATCTCATGGTTCATGGGTTCGAGCCCTGCATTGGGCTCTGTGCTGACAGCTAGCTCAGAGCCTGGAGCCTGTTTCAGATTCTGTAACTCCTTCTGTCTCTGACCCTCCTCTGCTCACATTCTCTTTCTCTCTCTTTCTCTCTCAGAAATAAAAAAAAATGAGGAAAGCATTATCATTGTTATTATCAACAAAGCATTTCATACTAAATAAATTTATTATTCTTTTCGTCACTGAGTATGACCAAGGTGCCTCTGCAGGTCACGACAGTCTCCTTAGCCTATAGGAATGAGGTCTGTCTAGTTACTGGGGTAGAAAAGATTTCCAAGGGTGCTTAATTTAGGAATGAAGACAGAAAGTCCAAACCTACAGAATCTTCTTAGCCCCACAATGCCTAGTACACGGGGCCAGTCTCAGGTACTCTGAATCCCCTGGCTGCATGATGGAATGGCACCAACCAATCGGTCTAACTGTATTTATTGAATTGTGGTTTAAGCTTGAGTTCTGGCTTCAAGAGCACTATGGGGACCATCATGCAGATGCCTCCAGCTGTTCTCAGTTCTTTTAGTCAGAGGTTAAAAGTCTGGACCTCAGATGACCTGCCTAGGTTTGAATCCTGGGTTAGCAGTCATCAGGTGTAGGGTCTGGGGCAAGTTACTGAACCCCCCTCTGCCTCAATTTCTTATTAGTAAAACAGGATGAGGGCTGCTGCTGCCATCTACTTTGTTGGGTTCCTGTGAGGATTAATGTGAGATGATCTACTTTAAGCTCCTAGAATAATACCTTGAACAGCCTTGGTCTCTATACACGATCTCCATAAGCAGCTGGTATGGTTTCTCCAGCGCTGGGTTGGCCAAGTCCGCCTCCGCTTCAACCTAATGATGATGACTAGAGGCTTCTTGTCACCTGCCAGCTAAAGTCCAAATACCTTATCCTTAGGGACAAAGCTTACCTCTCCAACCTCAGCCTCCACTGGATCCCCTGCAGATACGGAGCTAGTGGTTTCCTGCACAATTCATACTATATCTGACCTTCATGCACTGTCTAGAAGGAGCTCCCTTAACCTTTCATTTCACTAAAGCAGTTCTGCTTTTAAAAGAACATCCTTTTAAGAACCCACAGAAGTGTTACTTAAAAAGCAAGACTGTAGAAATAATGTCTTTCAGAAAGTCCTCCTGATTCTTTTCTGTGCCCCTCATCTGGGTGTGAATATTTATAAGATTTGGCTCAGGTTTAGTGGCTCTCTGGACACCAATCACTTTTTATCCATCCACCAATGTTTGGTGAAGCTCTAACAGTGCTAATTTGTGATGGGGACATATTACAGAGGATTTGGGGGCTGTCACCTATAGCCATGCATGTGCCCTATGGTGACATTTATCACAACATTTGTACATTGTTTTATCAGTATTTTTACTTCTCTATCTCCACCCTCAATACTCTAAGCAACATGAAGACAAAAGCTTCTTAATTTAACTTTCTGTTCTCAGCACCCAGTGCAGAGCTTGGCACTCAACATATACCAAATAAAAAAACAATAGGCTAATTGATGGTCACCTTCTTAGCTCCACCCACCATGCTGAGACCCAGCAAAATAATTATCTATACCTTCAAGGAACTTGCAATGAAATTGGGAAAGCAAGTCAAACTAATGCGGATAGATAACCAGAACATCAGGCACTACGTATTAGTGTCAAATGAATGGAGTCAAAGCTATGTACTGTCAATCAGAGAAGGAAGAAATTCTGAGGGCTGAGGCAAGTGGGGGGGTAGGCTTCTTAGAGGCGGTAGGATTCGAACCAAGCCCTGCATCTTGCAGATTTTCTCAAGATTATACTACACGGGTGACATTGCTTTGGGGGGGTGGGCAGAGTCTACTGTAGAAGGAGCCTGGACATGGCATTCATACAGACTTAGGTAGTACCTAGCCTGCCTTTCCATCCCCTTACTGTGTCTGCTAGGTCCCTTTCTGAACACCGAGTCCCTCATGTTTAGAGTGTGAGTAATTGTGATCTTGAACCCATTTATGAATCTCTCTTAGCTTCAGTATGGCCTGTACTATTGAAATACTAATACTTAGCTCATAAAGAACACACTTTTACCAGGTCTCTACATTGTAAGCTTTAGGTATGGTGGATTATAACCTCTATCATAGAGAGTTGTGAGAAAATTAAGATGACCTAATACATCTAAAAGAAACAGGTGTAATTCTCAGGGCCTAGTAGGAATTCAACAAAGAAGTTCTCATTTTAATTAGACTCCAGGATTAGTATTTTTAGTTTACAGATCTGTCCAAAGGTTTTCTGCAACATTATGAGAAGCTGAAATCCACTCAAGCCCTCTCTCTGCCTTGAGCAAATGGTCCATACAAATGGTCTTATACGGTAAAGGGGTCTAGGAAGTCATTAGAGGAATAGACCTTCCATCTTGACATTTCTTGAAGATCTGTGGATAATGCTATTTCTCACAAGATAGATTTTAAAAAGCCAGTTTCCATGCTGATTCACCCGGTGTTCTGTAGCATGGCAAAATTGTCAGGTTCCAAGTGGATCATTTTATCAATGACCTTAGTTACTTTTATTAATCTTGAAAACATCTTAATATATTCCTATAGCCCTTTCCACTTCTCAAAGGCAAGTTTCAGCTTTAAATTGTTTTAGCTTTTTAGCAACACGGTATATAGGTTGACCCTAACTTTCCCATGAGGAAACCAAAGTACATAAGGGGTGAATGACTCACTCAATGTTCTATAGTCAATCAGGGTCAAAACTAGGATTGGGGAGGGGCACCCAGGTGGCTCAGTCAGTTGAGTATCCGACTTTGGTTCAGGTCATGATCTCATGGTTTGTGGGTTCGAGCCCCACATGGGGCTCTGTGCTGACAGCTAGCTCAGAGCCTGGAGCCTGTTTCAGATTCTGTGTCTCCCTCTCTCTCTGACCCTCCCCTGCTCACACTGTGTCTCTGTCTCAGAAATAAATAAAATATTTTTTAAAAACTAGGATTGGGGTGCCTTGGGTCACAGTTCCAAACTTCTGAGCAAAGTTTAAAGTTCTCTTTGGCAGTGGTTACCAAGGAGAGGTCGATGGTGGGAGTGCTCCATCATAGCTAGGAGTGCTTGTTTTATTTTTGTCATTGTTTAGAGTTGGCACTGGATAGTGACAGTAAAACACAAACCAACTCACAGTCAGCTTTATCTGTTTTCAAATGATCTATAGGCAATGCATCCCTTTATTGACTGCACTGGAGGCTGATGCCTCCGTCACTGGCCCTGCGCAACTACTGCTCTTTGGTGAAGAACTCTAAATTGGTTTTGTTAAAAAGAAAAGAAAAAGAAAAAGGGCTTCATTTGAAGGGGGGGATTTTGATTTCTAAGCCAAGGTGAGTTGACACCAAAGAAAATGGGAAAGATGTACTTGTCGACCCATGTAGTGTGGCTGTAACTTCTCTTGACTCAAGGAATCAACAGCTCACTGAACAGAGTTTAATACGTACGGCAATATTAGTTGCCATACTTAAAGCTTACCCAAGTTCACAATTATTCAGGAGCCAGTGTAAGATGAGTCTGATGCTAGTAGACACACTCCTGCCACTACTGCCGCTATCTATCTGTCCAACAATATCTGAACAGTCACTCAAGTACGAAAAATGCTAATGCTGCAAAGGAGACATCACAGAGGGCTTCCCAGGGCCACTATCTGTGGCGATTGAGTCCCGCATAAGTGAGCCTGGCCAAGGAGGTCAGTGGGGGCTGAAAGAAGCCCAAGCTAGGTATTTTTCTAATTTGCACAGAGGTGCCTTATGGGCTGGCAGTGACGTGGAACCACAGGTGGTTTTAGGTTCACACATGAGAGCAGTCTGTTGCCTTCTGTTTCCTGTTGATTCTCTGAGCGCTATTTGTCAGTTTCTCAGAAGTGGCTCTGCCTAGCTTCCTGGCCAGTTCTAGAGTCTACAGTCTCCTCTACAATCTCCACTACAGGCTACTGTAAAATACCCAGTTGTCCACGCCTCTGTCACGGCTATTATCAGGGATATGACTGGCATCCCCTCAGAAGCTCTTCCTGGTGAAAATTAGACCCTCATTAATCTGTGTGGCAAATCCTGGATCCTGCGCATTAGGGAGAGCTACAATCAAAAGGTCGCCATGGACCTGGTTTGAGAGCCAATCTGTACCTCCATGTTACTCTTTGGAAACTAGGACAAGGAAATTTTGCAAGGCCTCTTGGGGACATGCCTCAGGGTGGGGACTTCTTTTCAGTTTGTTACCATCATAGTCATAATATCTTTTTGTTGTTGTTGTTGGATGCCATTTAATTTTTTTTTTTTACAGATAGTTTATTGTCAAGTTGGTTTCCATATAACACCCAGTGCTCATCCCCACAAGTGCCCTCCTCCATGCCCATCCTCCCTCCCCCCCACATCCATCAGTCCTCAGTTTGTTCTCAGCATTCAAGAGTCTCTCATGGTTTGCCTTTCTCCTTTTCCCCCACCATTTCCCCCCTTCTTCTCCCCCATGGTCCTCCGTTAAGTTCCTCCTAATCCTCCTATATGTGCAAACATATGGTATTTGTCCTTCTCTGCCTGACTTATTTCGCTCAGCATAACACCCTTAAGGCCCATCCAGGTTGCTACACATGGCCAGATTTCATTGTTTCTCATTGCCATGTAGTATTCCATGGTATAGATAAACCACATCTTCTTGATCCATTCGTCCGTTGATGGATACATAGTCACAATATCTTTTTTTAAAAAAATGTTTTATTTATTTTTAAGAGAGAGAAAGAGAGACAGCGTGAGCAGGGGAGGGTCAGAGAGAGAGGGAGTCACAGACCGAAACAGGCTCCAGGCTCTGAGCTGGCAGTCAGCACAGAGCCCAACGTGGGGCTCGAACCCACGATCCGTGAGATCATGACCCAAGTGAAAGTCGGACGCTTAACCGACTAAGCCACCCAGGAGCCCCTTTAGTCACAATATCTTATCAGTGTTTGCTCAGTGAATGACCTTTAAATGCATATTAAGATATTTATCCCATTAACTCAGTAATGTGGGAACTATGTAGTCTGACTGATAAGAAAGCTTACGTATCGCTTAATCTGTATTAGTTTCTAGGAGGAAAATGGCAGATCTGGGAATTAGACAACTTTGCCTTCTATTCCCATTTCTGCCACAGCCTTTTAACATGACGGTAAAGAAGTCATTGTCATCTCTAGAATGCAGATAAAAGGATGGACTCGATTGTCTCTTAAGTCCTTTCACACTGGTACAGTGGGTGCTTTTAATCAAGTTCACACACACAGTAACACGTTTCATTGCATTTTAGAGCTGGAAGGGAGTTTAATGATCCTTGTTCCAAACACCTTATTTTACAGATGCTCTTCATAAAAAAGACAGGACAGATATTATTATCCTCTTTTTACAAAGTAAAATGCTGGAGCCCTGAAAAGATGAACCATGTGCTTGAAAGGAGATGAACTCTGGCTCATCTTTCTACTACACCACACTCTCAACTAGGTTTTACTGGGTCCAGCCTAGTACTGTCCAGTTTTCTGCCTTATTTTCAGGGGACACAGAAAAACACCTAACTAGTGCGTGCCCAGCCAGAGCCCTCAAGTGCTAATGGCGGTTGACCCTCCTGCACCACCATTTCCCACAGATGGGAGATGTGATACTTCAGGGAATCCAGCAGGGGAAGTGCCAGTGTAGTTCTGGCTGATTTCTTACCAGAGTGTATATTGACAAACATGGAAACTAGGCCGTTTTCCTTGCTCTTAGAGCAGTTTCTAGGGGAGCAGCACCGCTGGGGGGCTGGGGTCAGGAGTGAAGGAGCCAGAGCAGAATAAATCATTCTGATACTGGTGAGTCTGACCATGAATGATGATCACAACAGGAATAAAGCCCACACTTACAAAGTGTCTACAGTGCACCAAGCATTTAACAGATCCTGTTTCATTTAGGAAATGAAATTTCTGAAAATAGAAGTTTAAGAAATAAGTCATTTTAGAAAAAGCTATAGAAGGAAAAAAGCAACAACTCTAGAGTCTGGGGTCAGAATTAGTATTACAAGGAAATACTTACTTAGTATTACAAGTGAAAGCTTACTATGGCAGTGGCCATCATAGCCATCTTGGGTCTACTGAGAGTCTCCTTCTCTTTGAATCACATTTAAGTCACCTGCCTCTATTACAAACAACTAAAATAGAGAAAATAGATTTTTTTTTAAGAAGTGGGCTTTGGGGTCTTACTCCGAGTCTTGGCTCCACCCCTTCCTACCAAGGATATCTTAAATGAGTTTCTTTCTTTTTCTAAAAATTTTGTTAAAGTTTTATTATTATTTATTTTTGAGAGAGAGAGAGAGACAGAGAGACAGAGTGTGAGCAGGAGAGGGACAGAAAGAGAGGGAGACCCTGAATCTGAAGCAGGCTCCAGGCTCTGAGCTGTCAAAATAGAGCCCAACACGGGGCTCGAACTCATGGACTGAGAGATCATGACCGGAGCCAAGCTGGATGCTCAACCTAACGGAGTCACCCAGGTGCCTCTTAACTGAGTTTCTTAACCTCTTAGAGCCTCAGTATTTTCATGTGTAAAATGAGATTTAAAAAAATATATAGGTTAGTTATATATAAAGTTTGTTGAATAATATTAGCAGATTGTAGGCTTTGCAATAAGAACTGAAGGAAGAGAAAGAGCAGAGGGGGGCAGAGAGAGGAGGTTATTTATTACACTTAATAGGTTTCATTAATGTTTATTCTTCAGGATAGGGCTTAGAGTCCTTTAGTAAGTGGTGAATTTAAGAGCATTCTTTTACAGATTAGCTGCTTTCCCTGAGCCTAGTTAATTAAAAAATACCGTAAGTGTTCTAATTAAGACCATTGACATCTTTTCCATAATTGTAAAGGGACTTAACCATGTTAAAGGACACGTTAAATATTACTCTGCTATGTAACTCACTTTGATCTGATGTTAATACTAATTCGTAGAGTTATTTACATGGAGAATACGTTAAATTCGTGGGACAAATGGGGGAATCTGAGACCCCTTCCCAACACACAGCGTCTATCTCTGAGAGCATGTAGGAAGTGAAGCAAACTAGCAGGACCATCCAACTTAACACATTCGGTGGCATTTAGAGCGATGGTGGGGAAAACGGGCTCCCTAGTTAATTTCACACTTCCGCTATACATTTCAAAAACCAAGGTGTGACTCTGCGCTGGATTTTTAAAAGACCTTCAGGAGGCAACGTGCCAGGTATTCTGCAAACTCCCTGCCTTGAAAGAGTTTTCTGTTTCGTGGTGTCTGTTTGCTGTGGAAAATCCCAATCTGCTCTGCTCAGTTAAAGCAAGGGCTTTAAGCTTCTCAAAGGATATTTCCTGCTCATTAAGGCTCTGGCTTTTCTGGAGAGGCTGGCCTTTGTCTTTCTGAGTGTGAGCATGTTGGAGGCACGTCTGCAGTCTACAGAACTCAGGAAAATTTGGTGAAGAGGAAGGCAAGAGGGAAGGCGGCATTCGCTGTGTGTCTGCTGTGTGCTGACTTCCGGAAAGCCCTATGAAGTAAGAGCCATACTTGTCTGCATTTGACGTGCTGTGGAATCCAGGCCCAGAGAGGTTCCCTGCCCCTAGACCACACTGCTTCTCCAACAGGACACCCCATTTGCTCTGAAATATCTACGAGGTCTTGCTGGATGGGGATGGCGGCCCTCTGGGGCACCCTGGGACTCTCCGCCAGGGCCCTGGGCCACCACCTCCTTGCTGCAAATTGCCCCAGGTTTGTTTTCTTTGGCTCCCTCATTAATGAGTTCCACAGGACAATGCTAAGTCTAGTTATGCAGCCTTAATTGGTTTAGTTACAACAAGATAATTCCTTTTTTCTTCTCTCGGAGGCCTTTTTGTTTAAAGACATTTTAGCTGGAAGATGCTAATTATCAATGAGGAGAAAGTGACACTTGAAGAGTTCATTTTCCATCCTGGTCCTTGGTGTCTCCTTTGAACTCCCCCCACCCGTCCCTCTTTCCCACTTTATCACTTCTCCCCCACCATCATAAAAGAGAGCTTGCCCTGGCTGGCGGCGCGACTCTCTTTCTCACTTGCCAGGGAGCCGTTCTCTCTGCAGCTGTCTCCCAGGCATGGACAACCTGCGGGAGACCTTCCTTGGCCTCGAAGAGGGCCTGGGCCCCTCCGACAGCCCCGGCCTGCTGGCATCCTGGGACTGGAACGACATTGAGTTGCACAAGTCCTCCCCCACGCAGAGCCTGTCTCCGGCTGCGTCGCTGGAGTCCTACGCTTCTTCTCCCCGTCCAGCCGCGCCTGGGCTGCCCTGCGGGCACGGAGGAGCCGACGATGGGGCCAGCGGTGGCCGAGGAACCGGTGGCCTGGTGGAGGTGGACTACAACGTGTTAGCCTTCCAGCCTGCCTATCTACAGGGCGCTGGCGGCCCCAAGACCCAGAAGGGCGCCAAGGTCAGGATGTCGGTGCAGCGGAGACGGAAGGCCAGCGAGAGGGAGAAGCTCCGCATGAGGACCTTGGCCGAGGCGCTGCACACCCTCCGGAATTACTTGCCGCCTGTGTACAGCCAGCGGGGCCAGCCGCTCACCAAGATCCAGACGCTGAAGTACACCATCAAGTACATCGGAGAGCTCACGGAGCTCCTCAACAGCGGGAGAGAGCCTCGGCCCCAGAGCACTTGAGCTCCGCCCCGGGGACCGCGACCCATCCGGGCCCCTGGGAGGGGACAGGAGAGCCTTCGGGACCTGGACTAGCTCACGGAACCACGGCGCAGAGTTGGGTTTTTTTTTCTTTTCTTTTTTTTTTTTAATATAGTAAGCGTGGTGACTTTGTTGTCTGGAAAGTTCTAAGGGAATTCCCATTGGACTTGTTGGAACCACCAGAACACTTAACAGCCAGACAAGCAGGTATTTTCCGCCACGGTGTCTCAGACACCCGGCCCCTTGCGAAGAGACAGATTGCTTTGCCCTTCTCTGCCCGTCCAAGGTATTTTAGAGGACCGATGACTTTAAACGCATTTTGTCAATAACGTAAAATTGTCACCATTAATCTTCTCTCATTATTTTGGTGGTGGGAGCTTGCTTTCTGTTGCAGACTAAACCCAGATTTTGTATAGCATCCAGCGTGACACCTGGATTCTTATTTAGAATGATGTGTATCAAGTAAAGGGCTGTAGCATTCCTGTTTTTATTTTGTCTGTGTGCTTGCGTGGGTACTTGGTTCTGTTTGACTAAAATCGTGCCTTTTCTTTTGCAGGAACCAAAATCACGTAAATGCAGAAGGAGTTAGCATCATGGTAAATAGCACAGGCAGACAGACCTCATTAAGAGACAGTGAAGTACAGACCAGCACTTCCTCTGTTAACGCAGGGGACAGGGGGCTGCATGCGCTGGATGCCAGGGAGTGAGTGGGTAGGAAGGAGGAGGAAGGTGGGGGGTACTCAGCCCATGGGGTGGGCCTGAAGCAGGGCCTGGGGGGTGAGGCACTGCCTGGGCCAGGCCTGCTATGAAACTAAGGTCATTGAATCCCTTCACTGAGTCCTTTCTCAAATGGAGAGATTGGTTCAAAAAGAATAAGACACTATTTTAATTCTATAGATGAGTCAGAGTTGGGATTAGAATTCAAGTCTGTCTCGGGCCCCTCCAGAGGTATTTGTTCTTCCTCCACACATCCCTCTTCTCCAAATCAGCCCTCAGCCCTTGTGCACCTAAACAAAACACCCCCCACGCATACACACACACTTCACGGGGCCTTGTCTGGGGGCGGTGAAAGGCACCTTTGGCTTGGCTAATAGGAGTGGCCCAAGCAGCCAAAAGGGGGCTTTGAGTTAAGGATGTTCTCAAAACCTTTAAACTAAGAAGGCTTTTTTTTTTTTAAGACTAAATTTTTCTCCAAATGGTTATTAACCATTTATACATTTTTCCCCCAATGAATAGTCTGTTAATGTCTCCTGTCATTTCTTTTCCTATTGTTGATTTTTCCTTTTCTTTTTTTTGATTTTTCTTTCTTTTAAATGACGCATTAACAAAAGTAGTATATGTGTTCACAGTTTAATGTATAACTTTTCCACATTTTCCTTTTGTCAGTACAAACATTTACAAATAAATAGAGGCATGCATACACTTAAAAATACCTTGAGTTCTGCAAACTGCTTCTTTTTTTTTTTTACTTAGCAATACATAATGAAAGTCCTTCTCATTTAACACAGATAAATCTGTGATGTAAGTATCATTATTACCTTGATTGTATAGATGAGGAGATGGAAACACAGACTTGCTCTGAGTTACACATGTGAAGAGTATAGTGGAGATCAGAGGGCCAATGTGCCAGAGCACAGGTGTTGCATAATTTGTTTAAAGAGTCACCTTTTGAGTAATATTTGGGCTGGCTCACTTTTTTATTCCCCCCCAAATGCTATAACAATCATCACAGACAATTATATTTATACATGGTAATTTTTAGTAGCCTGGAAATTTCCCAGCAGTGGGATTCCTGGATCAGAATATGTGCACATTTTAAATTTAAACAAATGCTATCAGATGACTTCTGTAAAAGTTTGTAGGAATTTATGGTCCCCCAAACCTTCTGCAACTGAATGAGCTGTCCCATATTGTCACTGGATATTGCCACTCTTCTGAATACTTAATGGATTAAAAAAATGACTAGGTCACTGTTGTGTTAATTTGTATTTCTCTATCTACTGTTTGAGATAATGCATCATTTTTTTACTTTATGTGACTTTTGTTCACTTTGCTTCCTCTAATATATTCTTTGCTATTTTTCTATTGGGTTACTTGTCTTCTCATTAATTTGGGAGAGTTATTTGTACATTATACATATTGAAAATATTTCCTCTTGATCTACCATTTTGTCATAGTCCTTGTTTATGGTATCCTATATTTAAGCTTTTTTTTTTTTTTTATTTCTAGGAGAGAGAGAGACAGCGTGAGCAGGGGAGGGCCAGAGAGAGGGAGTGACAGACTGAAACAGGCTCCAGGCTCTGAGCTGGCAGTCAGCACAGAGCCCGACGCGGGGCTCGAACCCATGAACCGCGAGATCATGACCTAAGCGAAAGTTGGACGCTTAACCGACTAAGCCACCCAGGCGCCCCTTAAGCTTTTGAATATGGTGTCTCTTTGCTCTACAAAGTTTTTCACTTTTATATGGTCAAATCTCTCCCTTTTTATGGCTTTTTTTGCTTAATTTTTCTCAGCTCCAAGGCTATCCAAATGTTGTTTTTTTCCAATATTTTCAGTTATTTACACATGTGTCTTTAATATACCTACATTTCATTTTTGTCTATAGTGCAAAGAAGGGATATAACTGTATTTCTGGTTAGTGATTTTATAACCAAAGAATAAGTATATCTTGTCATCAGGGATGATGGGTTGTGGGACAGTTGCTAAAATATCATTGTATATCTACACACCTTCATTGGCTTCTCATATATTTGTTGCTGGTACTTTATAAAATGAAAGTGTTGGACAGTATCAAGATTTTCTTCAAGGGACTCTGCCCTGTACATTTGTAGTTAGTCATGGGACAGTATATGTTTGTGCACGTGTGTGTGTGTGTGTGTGTGTGTGTGTGTGTGTGTGTGTGGTTTAATGTGTTGGGGAAAGAGGATTAGGGAAGAGAGTAATATGGGGAAGGGGCTGTCTAGCCTTTGATCGGGTTTTAGATCAATTGTTATTTTCCTTGCTGTTTTTAAAAAAGAGTGGGACCCGAATGTTCTTGGCTTTTGAGTTTTTCAAGATCGAGCATTAAGAGTGGTTTATAAATCGCTTGGGTAATTTTGGTTGCCCTGGGGACCAGATACTGTGGATGAGTTAAGAATTGCTTGTCTTCACTGTCCAAAACCCTGGAAAGCCACAGACTCACCTACTAGCTAGGTCTGCCCTCAGGACTCCCAAGGTGCCCATGGGAGGCGAGGCTTGTGGAAGAAGAGGAGGTGACAGCTCTGTGGGAGGGGGCTTCTGGCTCAGGGCCTTGTGTTGCAGACGCGGTTGAGCTCTGCATAGCTGCAATCGTCCCCCGACAGGCTCCACAGCCCAGGCCCCGTCCAGGAGAGACAGCTGTACACTCTCATTTGAGTCCTGCAGCAACTCCCCACGAAGATGCCTCCCGTGTGGGGAAGACAGCTGGATCGGGTCCCTGATCCCTCTAGGGAGCATTTACGAGCAGTTGGCCGGGCAAAGCACATAAATAGGAGTAGGTTATTTCTGGTGCTTGCATAGGGAACCACAATTGTGTGTGTCTATTATGTTGTCGTCAGATTTTCGTATTTATTATTTCACGTGATCCTCCTGACAAGCCCAGGAGGGGGCATTACTGGTCCCATGTTGAGGAAGAGGAAACTAAGATTTGGGCCAGCTCAACGGTGCAAAGCCCCCTGATTAGCTGGTGCCACATGGTGGACTGCTTTGCCGGAGGGGTCAGCCCTAACTCCAAAGCTTGGGTCCTCCCTTCCAGCTCACTCTGGGATGCCGTGGGCTGGGCAGTGGAGAGCTTTCTCGGTTAATACTCGCTCCCAGGCTTCTCCACCACTTCCCCATCTCTGGTACCCTCATTTTTTTCACCATCTGAAGCATTTCTGACGAGGCTGTCATTTGTCTTGTCCTTTAACTTATTTCCCTTTGAACTTCTGACTCTGCCCCAAACGTTTCCTCAAAACTTCTTTCCACTTCCTTGCTGGCACCTAGGATTAACCACAGAGGAAACCTGACTTCTGCTCATTTGTGTTCAATAAAGTGTTCCACAATTCACACTGGGCTGAGGATTCTTTGTTCTTTTTGTTGTTTCTGCCGTGAGCTAATCAGCAGAGAGTCCCCAGCAGGGGTAAGGGAGACCCTTTGCAAATTGACAAGTCGATGGAATTACCTTAACTTTAGAATATTAAAAAACAAACAAACAAAAAACAGCAGCAAGTGAGTTTTGGTGTCGCTGCCTTTAAGGGCCTGTGGGAGTAGCTTCTTATGTTCCTACTCTGAGGTCACATCTGATTCTTACACACGATCCAGGCTGCAGGACGGGCTGGGCCTTGACCTCAGACTGGCTTGAGGGCATTTAGAGTCTGGTGGTCTCCTCCTGTCCATGTCTGAGAAGCTGAGGGGCCGCTACCTCAACAAGGAGGTATTGAAGGCAAAGCAGGTCCTCTTAGAGAAACTGGAAGGAGTTGATATTTTCGTTCCAGAAAGGCCCTTATACTGTGAGCAGGAAGAAAGCAAAAACCTTTCTGAGGAAGTGGGGGGAAAAGGCAATTCTTTGCTTGTCTCTTGGGTTTGGAAACTATTGACCCTCCTGCCTGTAGCAGAGTCTCCCACCAAGTTCATCTGCACATGAACTCTGTTGACTTCTGTTTTTCTTCATTAAGTGAAGAGGGCAGAGGGGCAGGTCTGGGGTCACAGGGCGGAAAGCACCACCACGGGCTAGTCCCAGCAGAGCCAGCCACGCTTGTGAGTTCAGCCTGAGGTGTCAGGCTCAGGGCCAAGGTCTCTACATACTTTTTTCCTTTAACTTTGACAGCTAACAATAGTGGATGGCTATTATTAGCCCAGTTTGCAAATAAAGAAACAGGATCAGAGTGGTCAAGTCACCTTGCCCAGGGTCACAGAACCAGTGCAGAGCCCAGAGGCCCACCGGATCTGCTTGACTCATTCCTCTGGCAATTCGAGGCTCCATGTGGCGGCAATATGCACATGCATGCTAAGATGGTGTTTCCCACTAGCCGAGGCTCTTGTTCGAAGAAGTTTGCCTTTGCAGGGTCCACACAACGAATCAGGAGTTAAATAGATCAGGGCACATTCTAAGTTGTGATACCCTTTCTCTTCTCCTACACGATGTGGAGCATGATTGTTCTCTCTCTCTTATAAGATAGAATTGCTTGAGGGTTTTTTTATGTTTATTTATACTTAAGAGAGAGAGAGACAGAGAGAGAGAGATAGATTGGGGGAGGGACGGAGTGGGGGGTGGGCAGAGGATCCGAAGCAGGCTCTATGCTGACAGCAGAGAGTCCGATGCAGGGCTCAAACCAACCTACCACTAGATCATGACCTATGCTGAAGTCCAATGCTTAACCGACTGAGCCACCCAGGCGCCCCTGTGTGGGAGTTTTGTAACGACTTTGGGGGCATGTGTACGCCTCGAGAGGTATCATAAACTCGATTTCAAGAAATACCTGTTCTTAGGGACTACAGCTTACGGCACTCTTTTCCTTCGGTTTCTTTTATGCACAAAATGACAAAACTGAAAATGGCGATCATAATAATGGCCACCACCTCAACTCATAGTTACTGTGTGCTTATTCCAGGTAAGACACTCTTCTAAGTACCTTGCAAGAAACAGCTATTTTAATCCCCTACGAGGTAAGAGACAGCTACTTGAACAACCCTATAAAATAAGGACTAAAATTATCCCCATTTTGTAGATGGGGCCACTGAGGCACAGAGAGGCGAAAACTTACCAAAGATCGTGCAAGTTCGCAGCAGCAGATGCAGGATTTGATCCCTGGCAGTCAGGCTGCACACCAGACCCTTCCTACGACTCCAGGTGTGACTTCACATTGCTTTCGTGATTACAAAGCATTTTTCTTACACTATCCTGTTTCATTCTTATCGATACTTCAGTATACCCAAAGTTGAATAGGGACTGTCATGTCCATTTTACAGATGAGAAGGTTAAGGCTCATGCTGACGAAATATCACAACTGTTAATAAATGGCAAAGCCGGCATCAGAATCTTAGTCTGGCTCTTTTTGGCTAAACTCTTCTGTCTCCTGAGGATATCTAGTTGTGCCTTGAAACCTGCCCACAAAGGCATCTTTATAAAGACAGGTACATTTCTTCAAGGCAGGTTTTGCACGGAACCTTTTCGAATTTTTGAATCTAATCAGCGTGTACTCAGAAAACAGTCAACATCCGCAGGTAGGGTGGGGTGATGAAATCCTAAACCCTTGAACAGAATCTTATTCCCCTTCATAATTCAAGATTTTGCATCCCAGGACATCCCCCTGCCTCACGATTTTTACCACACCTCTAATTACTTCTAGCAGAGAAAGGAGACAAAGTTTAAGTAACTTCAGTTTGAGGACACTAACGAACATCATGTGTAAAAGCATGGAGGTCTATGCAAGCGGCAGGATTTGGGGGAGCCACCGTGGGCTGGTTTGGCGGAAGCACGGGGTCAGCGTGGAGGCGCCGGGAGAGCCAGATGCTGAGGGTTCGAACATCCTCCACGCTGCCGGGGAGAGAGGCCAACTCCCAGCCCGAGGGCGGCCCCTCTCACTCAGGGCTAACTCCGGTGGCCATCTCCCCTGGGCCCAGTCAAACACCGGCCGTGGAACCTGACACACGTGGAATGAAGAACGGGCACGTCCCACGTGGCCCAGTCCCTAAGTGCTCAAGTGCCTCCCGTCTTACTGCTCACCGTCCTGCTTTTCGTACCCGTGAAGGAGAAATCCAGTGCTCGCTGATCACGCTTCTTCCTTGTCTGTTTTCTCAGCAGCTCACAGCTCCTTTACTTCAACCTTTGCAAACAATTCCTCCCCGGTTATCCCCATGTGACCCTTGTCTGTCACCTCTCTGTGTCCCCAGCACCCCCAGCCTTTGGTACCTGCCCTTCCCTCTGTTCTGCACCGCACCTGCCCAGCCCAGCAGGGGAAGCAGGGAGACTAAGCGGAAGCAGCTGGAATTTTCTTTAGTGGCAGGGAACACTCATTCGGTGGTCATCCTGTCCCACTGGTGACGTGAACTGGCTTGCAGTTAGGGTCTCTTTCATGGTCCATGTGCTACCGATTACTAACCACAGGTGTAGCTGGCTAGTACTGGGCTTGTGGCAACACACAGGTGGAGGGTGACCAAATGTAACCACGAGTAACATTGTGTTCTTTCTTGACCTCATAACAACCTAGTGAGGGAAGAATGCAGTCTCTCTTCTCAAGATGTTTCAGTGGGGCTGGGAGAGATAGGCCTGTACTTAAATAAGCATATTATTAGCAAAAAAAAAAAAAAAAAGAGAGAGAGATAAAACGTTTTTAAAAGGTGTCCAAAGCCAATGGGAATAAGGGAGGGAGAGAGGAGTTCTATCCGAGGGTCACCTGGCTTCGCAGGTAAGCCGACACTGAACTTGAACCTAGATGGGTAGGGCAGAGGGGCGTTTCAAGACAGGAAGTAACAAAGCAAAGGTAGAAAGGAAGAAATCAGCAAGAGACGCAGTGCCTGGGCGTGTGGGCGCAGGGAGTTTGGGAGCAAATTAGGAAGGGCCACATGTCAACCAAGGGGCTGGAGATAGAAAGTAAAGGCAAATACCTTTATTTTTTGCTTGCTCGTTCTGTGAGGGTATGTGACGATGACAAATTTATGCATCGGACAAGAATTTATGAGTTCATGGCCTGTTCCTTAGCCCGTACCTGGTACCTGGGGGAGACGCAGGACCCCTGCTCTTTGGGAGTTTATCCTCTGAGAGTGGAAGACTGAGATTCTGTGATCGAGGAGAAAGCACGGCAGCATGGACAGTGAGTCTGCTGGCAACTCTGGGGATGGAGGCGCTCACGGGATGAGAAGCACAGACAGAGGGGTGGAAGGGGTTCCTGAATGTGAGAGCTGAGGCTGGGGTGGGTGGTGGACCGCTCTGGGAAAGCCAGTGCAAAAGACATCATTCTGAAAACCTGATCTTCCGCGCGTTCTGTGGTTCGCAAATGCTGACTTCAGTACACACCTGCCCCCAAAAGATCGCTTGCCCTGTGCCTCCCACTTCCCAGCCCTTCCAGCAAGGCTGTGAAGTAGCTGCCATTATCCCCATTTTACAGATGAGAAAAAGAGGCTCCTGGAGGGAAAGCAAGTCACCAGGGGCCTATGGCTACTAAAGGGCTGTGTGGTTACACAGCTTCCCCAGCCTGGTCAGCAGCACCACCCTCATTCAGACCAAGAACCCGAAAGTACAAACTACAGAATGATGATCGTGAGGGACGAACAACTGCTTAGGGCAGGTTCTAAACACAGATAATACCTGCGATCCACACTACAAACGATCAGTTCCAGGAGAGGGGGAGGGGCAGATTGCTTTCTCTGTTTTTTTTTTTTTTTTTTTTTTTTTTTTAATGTTTTATTTATTTCTAGGGAGAGAGAGAGACAGCATGAGCAGGGGGGTCAGAGAGAGGGAGTCACAGGCTGAAACAGGCCAGGCTCCGAGCTGGCAGTCAGCACAGAGCCCAACGCGGGGCTCGAACCCACGAACTGCGAGATCATGACCTAAGCGAAAGTCGGACGCTTAACCGACTAAGCCACCCAGGCGCCCCTGCTTTCTCTGTTTATAGCTGATTTAAGGAAGTACAAATGCTCCTCCACCCCCACCCCTTCGGTCTTTCAGTTTTCTTGTTTGGAAAGGGCCCATTCAAAAATCCCAGGGGGTTAGGGGCGCCTGGGTGGCTTAGTCGGTTAAGCGTCCGACTTTCGCTCAGGTCATGATCTCGCGGTTCGTGGGTTCGAGCCCCGCGTCGGGCTCTGTGCTGACTGCCAGCTCAGAGCCTGGAGCCTGTTTCAGTCTGTGACTCCCTCTCTCTCTGACCCTCCCCTGCTCACGCTGTCTCTCTCTCTCTCTCCTAGGAATAAATAAAAACATTTAAAAAAAAAAATCGCAGGGGGTTAAATAAGTATAAAAAGCCAAATAAGATGCTCCAGTCACTTCCCCGGGGTCCCTGGTTCCTGTGACAGAAGCCCTTTCTGTCTGTCCTACGCCGGGGCTCTCCTACCCACCTCTCTCCGCAGCAGGTCGGCCAGGCTGGAGGTGCCAAAGTGGGCCCCCCAGGGGGCCGGAGGGACCAGGAGGCGCCATTATAAAGGGCTCCACTTAAAAGGAGCAAAAGGTGTCAGAGAAATGCGAGGGCCTTGTTGTTTGTGTGTGTGTGTGGATTTTAAATACCAAGGGGGAATGACAGGCTCCCAGTGCAGGGACCCAGAAGCAGCAGAGCCGTGCATGTCTGTGGAAACGAACTAGAGGCAGATGCTATTCCCGCCCCCCCCCGACCCCCCCTTTTTGGAATGCTCTGTCCGTCCCATTTGTCAACGAAACTGCAGGTAAGTCTCCGGAGCCACCACCAGGCATCCAGTCGTTGCTCCTGGAGCCAGCTGCTCTGGGCCACCCCACAGCTCAGGCTGACTGCGAAGGGCGCGGACAGATGCTCGGGCTGCCAGGGAGGCCACCTGCTGCAGCGCGAGGGGTCCATTCAGAAACCTTCGTTTCCGGGCCAGCAGGCAATCCTGCAGAACTGGGCTGCAGAGAGGCAGGAGCTGAAGGAATGGAATATTCAGGAAGGTTCCGGCGTGCTCCTCAGGGGCTGTGCTCCTGGGCTCCGAGGTGACATCCCTTTCTCCCGGGCCAGGCTTTGGGCCAACAGCCTACCAAGGCAGAGGGACAGCTTTGGGCTGAAAACTCAAGACAGCAAGAAGCCCGGGGGATTTAGTGAAGTCGCATAGCAACATCTCCAAAGTCACAGTCATTAAGTTTTAATCTGTCACATGGAGGATGAAAGCTTATATCCCAAGTCAGGTGTGGAGATTAAATGGGAAAATGGCATTAAGTTCCATGCATAGTACTGATGGAGCAAGTGCTAGTTTCTTTCCCCTCAAGCTAGGGAGCTCTGGTAAAAATTTGTCAAAAAGTTAAATCAGTAAGCTCAGTGGAGGAGAGTTAGCGATACGTAATTTCCCCCCTCCCCGTGGGCACGGGTAATGGCCGCATGATGTCAGACACTGGGCTCACCATGAATGATCCACCCTGGAGGTAGAGATCTCAGCTCAACCACTGAAGGAAGCTGTTGCCTTTATTTCATCATCTTGAGATGATAGAACCATTAAATGTTTCATTATATAACAAAACAAAAAAATAAAAAGTTCAAACAGTATGGACAAATTGAACATGCAAAGTAAAACTAATTTTCCTCATTGCCTAGACAACGACCATACTGTTTTTTATTCTAGAGACTGCCTTATGAGTTTAAATGCCTTATGAAAGACAAAGAAATTGGCGTTTCCTGGTTCAAACACTGCATCTCCTAATTGTTCTTAGTAACTTTTTTTTTACATTGGTAAAATTCATAACATATAAATTTTGCTAATTACAGTGAGTCATTCTGTGCTTTACTTATAGGTCAAGTGAGAAACAGTATTTACAACATTATTCAGTGTATTTTACACCGCGGATTTTTAGTCCTGGATGATGTGTTTGGAGCCTTATGGAAGCAATATATCCATGACTCTGCCTGAGGCATAGTCTAGAGTTCAAATGAGTATACTCCCTGCACGGCCTGGGGGCCTCCAAGCACAGAATTGGCCATCTTCATCTGTAGAGGTGAAGGAAGGACCCCACACTGTTCTAGGCTTATCTTTGCCACAACAGGGAAGGTCTTTCTGAGAAGGAAGAAGACAAGTTGAAGTGAAAGCCCAAGCCAGGCATGCCTCAAGGTGTTCAGTTTCCTGAATAAAGAACTTCTGTTGACCTGGTTACAACTGGGAGTCCGTTGAGAGCAACCAAGAGCCTCAATGCATGAATAGTCCTACATTGTACAATAGGCTAAAAAAGCCAGAGATTGAAGTGCTCCCCAAATAGCTCGTTTCTGTTACCCACAGGGCAGGCCATGGCTGTGTCCACCAACCAAACCACCCTGCACAGCTTAGAGCAGAATGATCTAACAGTAAAAGTAATGCCTTGCATCTGCTACAAATCACAAGTAGTTAGAATCCTGACTATTTGTTTTAAAGTTTGTTTTTGCTGTATTGCTGAGTGGTTATAAAAGAAATCCACTTGCATTTTCTATGCAAAATGTATACCTCAGAATTTTATGGGAAACATATCTGCTTCTATTTGCAAATAGCATTCCACCTCTTGTCACTTAAAGGCTTTTTGACTAAATAGTATTTTAATGGCTATTTAATGATGAAGAGACCATATTCTCAATAATCTTCAAGCTTGAGATTTCAGACTTCCCTTAACAATGCCATAATGTTTATATAATTATATTTTCCATACTCAGTCTATACATATGTTCTTTTAAGGGGTATCACAAGGTCAAGAAATAAGAATTTCGTAACAAATTCAAACTGCTTTACAATTAGTGTTCCTATCATTAAAAACAGCCTTTGTTAATTTTGTGGAGGAGGAAAAAAAAACTGTACAAGTTTTCATTCATAATTCATACATTGTTTCTATCAGAATTAAAAAATCTTCTTAGATTTAGAAATTCACCTACCTTTAACTGGTAGGCCTCAGGGGCTGTGAACACAGCTCACAGCATGACCCTGATGTCAGTCTTCTTCAAGGTCACAGTTGGAAAAGAACAGAGGTGGGTTTCAACTCAAGTAGTGGTGAGTCAAACACAAGTCTAAGTGCTCTCCATAATGTTTTGTGGTTTCTATAAGAAATAAAGCTCCTAGGGGCGCCTGGGTGGCTTAGTCGGTTGAGCGTCCGACTTTCGCTTAGGTCGTGATCTCGCGGTTCATGGGTTCGAGCCCCGCGTCAGGCTCTGTGCTGACTGCCAGCTCGGAGCCTGGAGCCTGTTTCAGTCTGTGACTCCCTCTCACTCGGACCCTCCCCTACTCACTCTGTCTCTCTCTCTCTCCTAGAAATAAATAAAAAACATTAAAAAATAAATAAATAAATAAAGCTCCTTTTTTAAGCCACCCCAAAACAGTTGTTTCTTATTGGTAATAGTCAACTACTTATATGCATCCATCCATCCAACAGTGAAATCAATTATGCCATGGCCAGAGGTCCAGGTCCCAGTGAGATAATACCCTACAGATGGCCAATGGGGCTGGTGAATGCCAGGAAAGGGAGGAGGTAGCAGGGATTTATGGGAAACAGGAGGTCTGAGCTGCAGTCCTTTGACAAGATGACCAAGGAGAGCTGCTATGACTCACCTTACCCGCTGAGAATCTGGAGCAGTCGAGGCTGAACTCGTCCACTGCATGAAGTTGAGCTTACTTGTCTTTGCTGTGAAGGCTCCAGGGTCATGCGCACGAGGCTCCCCACACACTCTGGAAGCAGAAAGTCTGCATCTGCATGTGTGGGACAGGGTGAAGGGGGGCGATGGGCCTCTGAATACCACTCGTAGCCCCTCTATGTCCACCTGGACTCACCACCTACCTGTGGCAGCAGCTCCGTGTCTGAAAACCAAAGCTCCGAGGTGAATTAACAATACAATAAAAGCACAAATTTGACCATTAAGCCTGTACACGAATGCTTTCCCCTCTCTGCTTTGAGAAGTATTGAGAGAAGTTTACCAAACAGTCAGAGAAAGAGGGGTTGGGGCATGGGGAGGGAGACACACAGAAGCTTGTGCATAGAGAGGCAGAGATGGACAGACACGCACAGAGAGATGGATACACACACACACCCACACACCCACACGGAGAGAGGTTGAGAGAGAGGATCAGGACCCTGAACCCTGAAGTCTGCGGCCTCTCTCAGACCCATGGTTAGAGCCCCGTAGGATCACTCCCCTCACAAGGTGTGGAGCCGTGTTATAGCAAGAAGCCCAGCCTTTTGGCTTTTACCTCTGCAGGCACGCTCTGCTTTCTGTTTGGTCTATTAGCATGGCTGCTCTCAGGGGGCTTGCAATCACCGGGAGAGTCCATTACAGCGGCCCTTCCTTCCCAGCTCAAGACAGGATCCAGGAGCGCCATCCTGCAAGGAGGCGCCGCCATTCGCTCTTCCTTTCCTAAGGCTTCCCTTCAGCTAACAATGTTCGGTAAACACTTCATAGAGACCCCAAGTAGGGCTGCCAGATAAAATACAGGATGCTCAGTTAAATCCCAATTTCAGATAATGCTTGGAATATTGCAATATTTAGGACGTACTTACAGTAAAAAAAACTATCCATCGTTCATCTGAAATTCAAATTTAACAGAGCATCCTTCATATTTATTTGCTAAACTTGGGCATCTTTACTGAAAAGGTTTTGATTTTATTGAGTAGAAAAGGAAAACTTTAGTATGAGCTAGAATACACACACACACACACACACACACACTTCCAAATAATTTTTTTCTGCTAATTTTGGTCAGGTGTGCAAACTAAATGGGTAACCAGGAAAGACCCATGTGATGTTTGGCCAAGACTAGGTGAAATCAGCCAGGGCATGAGCAATCCGTTTGTGCCAAAGCACCTCTCTACTCACTGGGATGGGAAATTTTCCATGGCATAAATATGTCATGGATTAAAACCCTTCCATTTACCAGGGGTTGGGCTAGAGACCAGGGACATGAGGGTGAATAAAACAATTCTTGGGACATCTGGTGGCTCAATTGGTTCAGTGTCTGACTTCAGCTCAGGTCATGATCTCTCAGTCTGCGAGTTCAAGCCCCACATCGAGCTCTGTGCTGACAGCTCAGAGCCTGGAGCCTGGAGCCTGCTTTGGATTCTGTGTCTGCCTTTCTCTCTCTGTGCTCTTCCCCACTTGTGCTCTGTTTCTCTGCCTGTCTCTCTCAAAAATAGATAAACATTAAAAAATTTTAAAACAATTTTTTGCTCATGGCTCACCCACTGGTAACTTAGCCCATAGGCTATTGGTGTGCATCCTCAGGAATTCCCTGGGTGCGATCTGAGGCTGGCCTCATACACAGAGGGCAAGGATAAACCAATTAAGGAGGTGGACCATTCCAGACTGATAGGTGGTAGTTTTACTACACAAGAAACCTGACCACGTTGCTCCTGGGCACCACAAGATGAAGGGATTTCCACACCCATCCTCCAGGATCTTATAGAGAGGCCTACACTGGGCTCAGGCACATATCCTGTCCAGAAACTCTCAGCCACACATTTTTTTTCCCCTCAAGTCTGCATCCTTAAAACCAGCTCCTAGTGTGGGAACGGTGAGCTGCACATACATCCCAAGGACAGGGGGAGAAGGTGAGGAGCCTCCGATTGTCCAGGTCAAGGTCAACCAGCAGTCACATCCTCTCGATGACCTCCTTCAAAACAGACCTGGCTTGTGGGACACATCAGGAAACATGCGCTCACCAGAGCTCTTCGTGAGCTTATATACACTCAGCTGCTCAGCCGGGTTGGGCATCCAGTGCTGGGAGAAGGCTCGGTGAGCAGTTCATGGCTGTCCTTTCCTTTTTTTCTTTTTTTAGAGGTTATTTTTGAGAGAGAGAGAGAGAGCGAGAGAGAGAGCGCACATGCATGAGCAGGAGAGGTACAGAGAGAGGGAAACAGGGGGAAACAGGGGCTCAAACTCAAGAACCATGAAATCCTGACCTGAGCTGAAGCAGAAGTCGGATGCTCAACTGGCTGAGCTACCCAGGCGCCCCTTTATGGTCCCTTTCTAATAGCCCTATGGATGATGAGGGGGCAGCTGTCCCCAGTCAATGTGTTACCGGGTCTGGTTTTTAACTTGCTGCCAGTGCTGGGCCAGACAAGAAGTTTAGCCCTTTACCTCCTGTTTCACTTTTAGGGCCCTCTCGTAGGATCCACGATTAGCTGCGGAGCTGCCTCTGGCCCTGACCTGCTGAGCACTTTGGTCGAGTCCCCTCACCTTGCTGACGCTCTCATGTCCTGGTAGGTGCCTGGAGGTAGCCAGGCTGGATGGTCTCCAAGGCCCAATTAATGCAGCACCATGTGATTCCTCAGTAAAGGCCGCTTCCTCTCGGGAGGTCCCTGGTGGCTGAACTACAACTTTGGGCCCACGCTTGGGAGGGTCTGGCTGCCATAGAATAGGGCTTGAGGACTCTGGGGCACACAGGGATTTCTTCACCCAGTTTGGGACTCCTGGCTGTCACGGCTGCTGGCACAGGTGCTTCACTGTGAGTGAGGGAGAATTCCCAGAGTTTGGAAAGTCCCTGAGCCAACAGAGGAGCATTTTTAGGGAAGACGAGAAAGCGGGCCCAGGAGTGACTCCCAGAAGGCAATGCCAGTGCGCAGCGGGGACTGTGGGGACCTGAAGTCATTAGGCTTGAATGTGTAAAACGAACAAGAGCAACGACAGCTTTGGAGGCTGTCCCAGCTGATGCTATTCTAAGACCCCCATCAGGGACAGCCTGAAGCTCTAGTTTGGCGGGTCTAGCATCTCAGAGATAACAGGGCTTTGGGGTCATAAAAAGGTGTGCTTGATTCCTGGTCTCGATATCTACCAGCTGTGTGACCTTAGGAACATTATTTAACTCTTTTCTTTAAAAAATTAAAAAAAAATTTTTTTTCATGTTCATTCAGTTTTTGAGAGAGAGAAAGCATGCATGAGTGGGGGAGGGGCAGAGAGAGAAGGAGACACAGAATTTGAAGCAGGCTCCAGGCTCCCAGGTGTCAGCACAGAGTCCTATGTGGGGCTTGAACTCACAAACTGTGAGATCATGACCTGAGCCGAAGTCAGACACTTAACCTACTGAGTCACCCAGGCGCCCCAGTATTTAAACTCTTCTGAACTAAGGTTCTTTAACTGTAAAATAGGGCTTTCCTGTGTCACAAGATTCTGTAAAAGCACCTGAGAAATTATGGACACACGTTCAGGAGGACATGTAAGAAATTTTTTTCTCTTTCCATCCCTAACTCCTACCTGGAAGAATAAAGATTCCCTAAGTGTGTGTGTGTGTGTGTGTGTGTGTGTGTGTGTGTAAGAGAGACAGACAGTGGGAGAATTACTAAGTGAAATATCCATGATTATTTCCAGTAGTTCAGCAATTACTTCACAGTTTTGTACAATACTTTTTTTACGTTAAAAAATGCCCAAGAATAGCAGCACTAAATTGTCTTGGAAGTTAAGTGACAAAAGAGACATATAGATCCGCATGCTTTTTGTGCTAATGGAAAGCCTACTGTAAGTAAATACAACAGAATGCTAATGTGATGATTTCTGTGAGCAGGGTTCTGAGTCCTTAAAATTTTCAGTCCGCAATCTTGTGCCCATGCAATGGCAGACGCAGGCCACAGGGCGGCGCCAGGGGCTCTCTAATGGGTTTCAGGAGGCGCTGCAGAACCGCACGTGAAGATGAGAGAGGCATGGGCCATGTGCAGTCCTAGTCTTTGGAAGGACCCCACTGAAATAAAAGATGCCCTAAGCCCCCCGTTACGTATTAGCTGGCCCCGTTTAGGGAAGGCGACATACTTGAATGAGCATGGGATTGAGCAAGGCAGTCTCAGGTCTGAGGGTATATGGCTCAGAGTCAGGAGACCAGGTCTCCCCTCTGCTTTACTGGGTTGAGTGGCTTCTTCTTTGGTCCCTATGGATCTCTGGGCAGAGGCGTGTGTCCAGCACAAGCTCGGAAGCGGGCAGCTCCAGGCGGTTTAGGTAGGACATTAGGCAAAGGCGAGACTGGGCACCTGCTGAATGGAGATCTTGCAGCCCTGTCCTGAGCCATCTGAGCAAGCAGGAAGGCCACCCAGGAAGAGACGGCAGAGAGGTATGGCCACACCTCGGTGTGGCTTGAAGGATGAGTTTTCCACGGTCTCCTGGATACCGCGGAGGGCCCTGAGGCACACAGGTTTGCCCTCTGTGACAGCCATCTATGGGAAGGGGCCTCAACTGCAAAAAGAAGTGGCTGGAAATGGGGAAGGAAGAGGCGGCAATCTGGGTTGGAACATCCCAGGTGAGTGGCATGTGTGGAAGTACCCTGTCAGGTCCCCTGAGGTGTGCACACTCCTCATCTGCACCCACATCAGACACTTGTCATACAAGAGCATTGCTGGTCAGGTTTGGGGGCCAGAGGAGCCGTGACCACTAACAGAGGACTACAGCAGTAGCCAGGTCATTAAAAAACAAAGAAAAGACCCCAAGTCATACCCCTACACACACACACACACACACACACACACACACACACACACACACACACACACCCCAAATGCTTGCTTCCCCCCTACCTCTTTCTCTATTCTCTGCCCCAAAATGCTGGAGGTCTTGGTGCTAGAGATGAAGGTGTGTGTGGAGGGGGCTGGGAAACAATCACCCCTCTCCACTCCAAAGCGTGTCTGACTCCAGGTCCCTCCAGGTGCCTTGTCCTGGGCAGATTTCATAGACTCTCGTTCTTTTCTTTTATTAAGGCTGGTGCAGCCCAGTTTATGACGCCAGCCTCGTCTGAGATTCAGAGCTCTTCTCCCTCAGCCACTTGAGGCCACTGTCATGCTCAACAGCCTTGGAGGGAGGAGTGAGTATGCTCTCCTTTACCTCCTCCTCATCTTCCTCTTCTTCTCCATCTCCTTCTGCTTCCCGGCCTCTTCTGGTCTTCAGTCCAGCAGAAAGTTGGGGCAGGAAGGCAGAAAGGGGGCGGTGGTGTGCTGGTAAATATTTAAGGAGCAGCTCTCCAGAAACGATTCCCTGATTTGTAGCATCTGCCTATTTCTGTGGGGTGAGTGTCCCGTTATGGCCACCTGCAAGCTGCCAACGTGGTGTTGCTTGATGTGGCATTGGGAAGAAGTGTGCACACTCCCCGAGGCTGATGTGAACTGGTGTGAGCCAGTGTGAGGCAGGCTAAGTTGCAGTGAGCACAGCCCTGGATGATGGACAAAGGGCTCGTCTACCCGAGTTGGGGACAGATCTGGTGCTCTTTCTGCTGACTACTTCTGCTGCTCTGGCTGCCATCGATGGACTTTCATGACTCTGTGGGCTTGGTTTTCGGAGCCCCCAGGAACCCCGCTGCTCAGCCCCTGACATGGAAGACCTGAGTCTTCCCCTCCTATTCAACTCCCGCCACCAGAGCCCAGTCCAGGGCCTCTCACTGGTGCTCTCCCTGGGCTAGGTGGGCAGCCCTTCTATGTGGGGCATCTGGAAGACGGCCCAAGAGGAGCCGTGTTCCAAGTGTCTGCTTGATACACAGAGAAACGATGCATCCCTGACACAACGAATCACGGTAGCACGGGTGGTTTCATCCCTGGCTCCCCACCGTGAACTTTCTATGTACAAGTTTTCACTCTCATATCACTTCTGACACAAAATATGTGGATTTTCCATCCCAAGCCAGTCCCCAGTTTCCTGTGGACACTAACTAGATGTCCTACAAGTCAATTCAATTCTAACACTAACTACCTGGCTTCCTTCTGCCATGTGAAGACACAGCGAGAAGACAGCTATTTATGATCCAGAAAGCCAGCTCTCGCAGACACCAAACGTGCCAGTACCTTAATCTTAGATTTTCCAGCTTCTAGAACTGTGAGAAATAAATTCTTAAGTGTGTGTGTGTGTGTGTGTGTGTGTGTGTGTGTGTGTGTGAGAGAGAGAGAGAGAGAGAGAAAGCACTCATGCATGTGGGGAGGGGCAGAGAGAGAGAAAGAGAATCACAAGCAGGCTCTGTACTCTCATTGTAGAGCTCAGTGTGGGGCTTGAACTCATGAACTGTGAGATCATGACCTGAGCCCAAGTAGGTTGCTTAACCAACTGAGCCACCCAGGTGCCCCAATACATTTCTGACCTGTGGAGAGACTCTTATAAATGTATGTTATTCAGCATGGGTGTTTTAGAGAAAGCTGGATTCCTTCAGGAGAGACCAGAGCTCTTAAGCAATATAGCAGAGTTGGTAGCGGGACATGAGTATCCGTCGGAATCACTGATGGGCACATAGGAAACTTGGACAAGGTCCAGGGCAGTGATATTAGATGCAACCAGTTCCTTAACGCTGTGGATTTATGTGCATAAGATGGGAGCGGGGGTGGGCAGGGGGCATGCAGGAGATGTACTGGTAGGAGATAGGTTGCCAGATTGAGCAACCTATAAATAAATAAATATATATATGTGTGTGTGTGTGTGTGTGTGTGTGTGTATACATATATACACATATATATATGAGTGTGTGTATATAGTAACCATGAGCTAAATGCCTGTGACCTGCCAAAATTCATCAGCCTCCACTGTGATGGTATTTGGAGATGGGGACTTTGGGAGATAATTAGGTTTAGGTTAGGTCCTAAGGGTGCAACACTCATGATGGTATTAGTGCCTTTATAAGAAGAAGGAGACAGAACTCTCTCTCTCTCTCTCTCCAGAGCACACACCAAGGAAAGGTCATGTGAGTATAGACAGAGCAAGAAGGTGGTTTTATATAGGCCAGGAAGAGGGTTCTCACTAGGAACTGATTCTGCTCGCATTTTGACCTTGGACTCTCCAACCCCCTGAACTATGAGAAATAAATGTCTGTTATTTAAGCCACCCAGTCTATGATATTTTGTTATAGCAGCTAAACAGTCTAATATATATATCTATATATATCATAGTTAAAATTTTTTTAGTGTAAATACATCCCATGCAGTGTTTGAAAAATCTTCTGAAAGAATCACTCTGTCAGAAAGCAATGATTTAAGGATGCATATTAAAAAAACAATAACAGGGGCACCCGGGTGGCCCAGCTGGTTAAGCGTCTGACTTCAACTCAGGTCATGATCTCACAGTTTGTGGGTTCGAGCCCCGTGTATGGCTGGGTTCGAGTCCCGCGTCTGGCTGGGTTCGAGTCCCGCATCTGGCTCAGTGCTGACAGCTCAGAGCCTTGAGCCTGCTTCGGATTCAGTGTCTCTGTCTCTCTTTCCGCCCCTCCCCGCCTCACGTTGTCTCTCTCAAAAATAAATAAACATTAATAAAATTAAAAACAAAAAAACAAAAAACAGTAACATAATATGTGAGTCTTAAAACTCCTATGTATCCCCACTTGTGCTAGAGCACAAAAAAAAAATCTGAAAAATTAAGATATGTGTGAATTAGTGGACACAAAATAAATGCATTAAGAATGTCCCCAGGTATGGGGCGCCTGGGTGGCTTAGTCGGTTAAGCGTCCGACTTTCGCTTAGGTCATGATCTCGCGGTTCGTGGGTTCGAGCCCCGCGTCGGGCTCTGTGCTGACTGCCAGCTCAGAGCCTGGAGCCTGTTTCAGTCTGTGACACCCTCTCTCTCTCTGACCCTCCCCTGCTCACGCTCTCTTCTCTCTCTCTCTCCTAGAAATAAATAAAACATTTGGAAAAAAAAAAAAAAGAATGTCCCCAGGTTTGTATACCTTAGTCTGTTTGGCAGTGGGTAGTGGTTTTCAGGGTTAGATATTTATTTGTTTGTTTGTTTGTTTGTTTGTTTGTTTAGAGTGTGTGTATGAGTGGGTTAGGGGCAGAGGGAGAGAGAGAGAAAGAAAGAGAGAATCTTAAGCAGGCTCCATGCTGATGTGGGGCTTGATCTCACGACCAGAAGATCATGACCTGAGCTAAAATCAAGAGTCAGCTGTTTAACCAACTGAGCCACCCATGTGCCCCTCAGAGTCAGGTTTTAGATGTGGGTATTACTAGATGAATTCATGGTTGAGGAAGAAATGAAAGGAACAGCCTTCATTTTTTAGAATGAGGTGATGATGATGATTTTTTCCCTTCATTTTGGTCTTCTACAGAGTGCTAGCCTTGTTCTAGCAGCTCATTGAGAAAACGCTTGGGAACATGAAGTGTTTGGTGGTGCTCTGCATACTGTGTTTCATAAAGAAGGACTTAGAGGGCCCTTTCAAAATGGTTCTCTGAGTGGTAGCCTGCCCCAAGGAGACAGGGCTGGTACTTCCTGACAAGTGTGAATTCTCCAGCATGTCTGAGAAATAAATGGCAGATAGTTTTCCAACTGGAAGTGGGCTCTGATTGGGAATGGATTCTTCCATCACCAAGTACACTGGGCTCACCCACTGAGAGAAGTAAATAAATCAGGAGTGGTGTTCAGAGGAGAGTTTGAACAGTTTGGAAAGATTAAGCTAGGATTCCAGGTTTCTCACCAGCTGGCAGTCTGCCTGGGTGCCTGAGGGGCTGGGAGGGAAGAATGGAACATACATCTGTGCACTTGCTCACGAGAGAGAAGAATGGAGACCTCTGAGAAGCAGTGTAACTCTACTGGAATGGCCGGACAAGCGTTCTACATTAAGGTTTGCTCACCTTAACGAGCCTTTGATAGTATACGCTCGTACCTAATTCAAAGGCTTGGAGAAGATGACAGAAAGACTTTGTGGCATTTGTGAAATTTGGGGAGCTCATCTAAAGGCAAAATCCAATACCTCCTTCATCACGTGAAGCTTTTAGTAATGATGTAGGTTGTGATGCCCATATCAAGGCTAAGTTGGGTGCTGTGGGGCAGCCCTGGGCTTCAGCGCTAGTAACCATCAATATTAGCACTTATCATCAGCAGATGTAGGTGCACAGACTTAGGACTCCTGTCCTGACAGTCTCGCCCTTAGACCATCACTTCCAGTGAGAGAACATGGGCATCTGCAATGACAAAGCGGCTGGTCTAGGAAGCAGGAGCCATGGCTGACAGCCTGGGAATATCACCCAGGCAGGAGGCTGAGTGCACATCAGTCACAATAAGTCACTCAGACCAGCCCAAGACTCGGAAGAACAGTGGTTGGCAAATTGCTCATTGAGAAGATTCCAAGATGCAGAATAGTGGGGTAGGGGTGGGGGTGGGGGAGGAAACAGGCCTTTCTAATGACAAATAGGATTATGCTCCTGGCTGATAGTAACTGAGACGTGACTGATCAATTTAATCAGAGTAATTTCCTGGGAGCTCACAGAGTTCACGAGAGTCCAAAAGATCACACTTGGGAATGAAAACGAATCAAGGGCATTCTGGGTGGTCGAGAAGCAAAAAGCAGAAACACGGCAGCTGTGTCAACGCTGCTGCCTCAGCGGCCACCACTGCCATCTGAATCCAGTTCCACCGCCTGCCCCACATTTGCATGGCTCGCTTACAACACACAACTTGGAGAGGATGGCTGACTGGACAGACAAAGGGCTCCATTCCATGTGGTTAAATTGTTCTTTATCCCTTAGGAAGGAGAGTCACCTGGCCCTCTCCAAGAACTGCCCCCCGCCAAACCCATCTTTTGTTGCTCTGACTAACCTGGGAAATCCAATGACTATAGAAAATAACTACTACCCTTCCATACAGTCTGAATGCACAGAAGACTAAATACTTAGGAAAAGGCTAGAATAGAAAAAAAAAAAAAGCTACCTTTTGACAAATGGAGCTGACGAAAAAGCTTGTCTGTTTCAATTTGAACTCTGGGTGGAATAATTTTTTTTTCTACTCTCACAATTAGATTTGGGATTTGTATTTACACTATTTCATGGTCCATAGAACTACCACACCATGACATCAACCTAAACATCATCTCCGATGATAACATATCTGAGAAAATAAAAGCCCTTTGGTACAACGGGCTTGAAATCAGGCCTTACAGATACCTTGGATGAATGAGTGGTGTTCATTAGGATAAGTGTGAGGCTCCCTTATACTGTTGGAAGGAACCAGAGTGGGAAGGCAAGAGTATCTGACAAGGTGCTGGGGACCTCTATCTGTGCTCTTGTTATGGCCCCACAAATGTTAGGATAGAAACTGAGCTAAGTCCATGAATTACTTACACACCAGTATTTGTTAATCACAGTCAATCTTTGGAGGTTATATTAGATCCTGTCAATTGGCCTAACTTGCTGTTTGGTGAAAATTTCCCAATGACTATGAGCTTTTCAATGGCAGGGGCCATGTGTATTTAATGTGTAGTGAGATAATGTTTTAAAATTTTAATCAATGAGTGCTTTCATCTTCCAGAGTTTTAGTACACAATCTTCTCCCTATTTAGTTAGAGGCTAGGGTTAGGATTATAGGAATGCAAAGAGAAAGAAATGTCAGGGTTTTACTGTTTAAAAAATGGTTTATTATTTAATTTTGAGAGAGAGAGAGAGAGAGAGAGAGGGAGAATGAGTGGGGGAGGTGCAGAGAGAAAGGGAACAGAGGGTCCAAAGCAGGCCCTATGCCAACAGCACAGAGCCTTACCTGGGGATTGAACTCACGAACCATGAGATCATGATCTGAGCAGCTGGAAGCTCAACCAAGTGAGCCACTCAGATGCTCCACCAGAGTTTCACTTTTGACTTGCAGTATAGGCTGTTGACGTGCATAACGATGACTTTGAGAGAAAGGAATTAATTATAGAAGCTCAAGAGCTGAGATTCTGGCATAACCAGTAGATGGGAAAGGGAACACAGGAAGAACTCGCTTTCCTAGAGTTGATAGAAAAGCTGAGAAATGGCAGGAAGACCTTGGAACTTAGATCCAAGAGAGCTTGTGGAGGCCCTAAGAAAGGGAAGAAGATGGAAAGTCCACATAAATTTGGAAGAACCCCAGAATAAGGGTACCACTGCCCATTTTTGAAACCATGTAGAGATATCTGCTCCCAGCATGGCCTTTGATCCAGAGCAGTGGCAGCAGAATGAGATCTCTGGGAATGTGGGCCTCAGTGTACCTTATGGGGGCCACATGCCCTATGCAGTGTAGGAAACGGCCCCGGGAGTTTTAACCCTGACAGAGATAGTACAGATGTGTTGAAGGTGGAGTGATGGCCCCAGAGTACTAAGGTCAGGTCCATGAGGGAACAGAGTGAATTCAACAAGCCACTGAGGGCCCAATGAAAACATGGATACGAGTGGTGTGTGATGGGGTAGGATGAATATCATGCAGTGGGCAAGTCAGTGCAGCGGAGGTCCATTGTGATGCTATACTTCACTTACTCCCACTTCTGGGGTGATGCACACAGCCCTCCATAAGTCATAGAGGTACTTCAGAGAATAAGGGAAGGTGTGGGGGTGTGTGGCAGCTGAATTTACATAATTATACTCAAAAGATCACCAGATTTACCTGCAATTATCAATATTGTTTTCTGGTGCCATGCAGAAATGAGTTCTCAAGAGCTCTCAGGGATAAAGAAATAAAATAAAAAAATTTGCACCTTTAATTCTGGGTTCTTGAGATTCACATTCAATAATCCCAGTTCTTTGCACTAATCCCAGTATAATATTAACGTTCAGACAATCTTTGTTGATTCCAGGAACAAATGAATGGCAAGTTAGCTCTACTGTTGGTCAGGGAGAGCGTATTTGGAAGGCACGCTGCCCGGCCTCCAGCCTAAGGGGTCCTTCTTGGAGTCATCGTCTGGCAAGACTGGGCCTTGGGATGGTTTACATAGAATAAGAATGTGGTTCAACTAGCTACTTACAACCTAGTGCTTTATTGTTAGCGGGGAAAGGGGTGTCGTTTGAAGTTTATGTGGGATTTATATTATGTGGGATTTCCATTAATCAACTGGAAATTTATTTTGTTTATGAGAAATTCCTCTTTATATACAGAATAGGAGCCTGAGTGCTACAAGCCAGGAAGGAAAGTGGAAGGTAATTCATACTTATTATTCCTTATTCTGCTTAGTGGGGCACCAAAGCCTCAAGATAAACTTTTAAATTGCTATTATTATTATTACCCCTCATTTTATAATGGCTAAATTGCAGCCGTAGTTACTACACTTGACACTCAATAGACCTTCAAATGTTGGCTGAAGGAATTAATAAATGAAAGTTCAGTCACATGCTCAAGGCTAAATGGGTGGTAAGTGGTAGAGCCTTGAAATAACTCTGAAACCTACATGTTTCCAAACTCCATATTTCCCTTACACTATGACATTCTAGGAGTATAGTTTGTTCCTTGGTGATCATTGATTAAAATTCTCTTTCTCTATAGTCTTGCATGTCTTGGTCACCATTATATTGACTCTCCAAAGAAATGTCCAAAGCACATTTCCTCAAATAAGGAGAGAGAGAGAGAAAGTGTGTAAGCCTCAAAGAGACCTTGAAGTGGACAGGATGGAAGGTGAGGGACCACATCTTCCGCAGCCTCTATCTTCTCAGTAAGCAGGTGGCCAGGTCATGTGCTAAGGATGAGGCCTGGAGATTGGGTTGAGATGGAGACACTCCAATGCTTAGAATGGAGATTAGGATGGGGTTCTGTGGGAAATGTTGAAAAAATAATAAAGACTTGTTGAGCACCAGAAGATACCCCTGAATAAATAGCTCAGTTTCTGAGGGCAGAAGTTATTATTCCCAAAGTTCCACAGGTAGTAAGTGTCATTTTAGATCTGTGTCAATTCCTATAATTAGCCATACATTTTTAGAGCTGGCTCTCGATATTTCTTTCTCAGTTGATTATCTGATAGAATGCTCACTTTTTGAGAGCAGAGATTATGTTTCTCCATCTTTGTGTTTCCTAAAGTCCTTAACACTATGTGCAGCTCTGAGTAGCCTCTCAAAGGACTGGGATCAGAGCCAGAGGTTGAGGTCTAGGAGACATGAAAATATACACGCAGGGGCTGAATCAACTGATAAGCCCATCGAGAAGAGCAGCCTTGGAAAGAGGACAAAGGCTTGGACAGAAACTTAATTCACGCTCTCCTGGAAGTGTCCTCTATGAAGGTAAGCCCTCATAACGACCAACTTACCCCTGGCTCATCAGGATTCTCCTTCTGACCTTGAACCTGTGTCTGGGAAGAGATCCCCTTCCTCCTGCCTTTCCCCGAGTGCATCTCCATGGCTAATGGTTGACTACCAGGCTTTCTTGCTCTTGTTCTTTATGACTCAGCATCCTACCATCAGCCTAGTGTACAAGGTTATTGAAATTAATAACTCATAAGAGCTTAGTGCTTTGATGAAGCAGAGACGTGGGAACTCCAGAATCTCAGGGAGCCACTGGAGAGTGGATCTGAGGGTGTACCTGTATGCATCTGTGTACGTATTTGAAGCATATGTGTAAGTTCCTGAGAGTATGTGCACACCAGTGCAGGTGTGGGCATTTTAATCTGTGAGTGAATGAGGGTGCACGTGGGCCCAGGTCTTGGACAGCAGATTTACTGTCCTGAAATCTATCTGCTAGTTCAGAAGAAAGTAGAATTTTCCATACTTTATGGTCACAAAACGATCTGAGCTGGAACATTGATTTGGATCTCTTACAGGAAGTTGTAAAAATATCTGTGATGCAATGCTGTGCCACTACAAAGCTTGACCTTTCAGAAGCTAAAAAAAATCTCGAAGCATCTCAATTTTTAAAAAACCTCGTGACACCTTTAAGAGCTAAATAAAATATGTGTAATATTTATTAATGTGAAGGATTTATTGAGATCAGGATCACTTACATTAATACACACACTGACACACAAATAAACTGCTTATTTTTCTCTTAGATAAAAGAATTGCAGGGGCACCTGGGTGGCTCAGTCAATTAAGCCTCTGAGTCTTGATCTCGGCTGAGGCCATGATCTCATGGTTTGTGAGTTCGAGCTCCGCACTGGGCTCTGTGCTGATGGCGTGGAGCCTGCTTGGGATTCTGTGTCTCCCTCTCTCTCTGCCCCCTCACCTGCTTGTGCTTCTTCTGTCTCTCTCTCTCTCTCTCTCTCTCTCTCTCTGTCTGTCTATGTGTGTGTGTCTCTCTCTCTCTATCTCTCAAAAGAGAATTCTAATGATTGGCAGTCTACGACATTTATATAATAGTCCCACGAAGTGGTAGAGCCTCCAGATTTAGGACCTTTTGAGATAGGTATCTGTTCTGGTCACCTCCTAGTCACCTGGTTGGTGAAGGAGGGTTCTTGCCATAAATAGGATGAGCCTTGAACCCATGACACATGACACAGGACAGATGAGACTGATAGCTGGTTAGCAGTCATGTGTACTCATGGTGCGGGAGGGGGCTGAGGAGGAGAACACCCCGGCCCACAGGGCCACCTGGGAGCACCTGGGAGCAGAGGGCACCAGCAGAGACTCCAGGGAGGGGGGCTTTGTAGTGACAAGACGATGAGGCGACTCTTGGTTCCTGCAGGACGATGCCATTGGCTTGTTTGCATAATTCCACAGGCTGGCAGGGAGGCAAGACCCATTAGGTGGAGGACCATGTAGGGTGCAGCTGGTCAAGTCAACAGGGGAACTAGCCAGAAGGGGAGACTTTCCCCAGAGCAGGGAAACTCTTGGCTAAGCCTTGGCAGCCCTGTGAAACTCCAAGATGTCAAGGCAGCACATGGAATCTCATAATAATTGGGGGACACAATGCAGTATAATTATCCTCCTTTTCTATGGAGGAAGATGGACACAAGGAGGGCCAAGGTGACACAGTGAATTTTACTCTGAGTGGGGTACTAAGAGGCTTCTTTTCCTTTCCTCGGCATTGCCTGCGTGTCATATCATATAGCATATCATTATCTTATTTGAACTCTACTCCCACCGTGTCAGGGAGCATCTAGCCAATGAGGAGCCTGAGGGTCAGAGAGAGAGGTGAAATGCTCCGAGTCACACAGCGAGCGAGGAACGGAGCTAGGGTGAGACTCAGGGCGTTCAGCGGCTGGCCTGCTGCCTCAGGGGTTGGCCCTGATATGAGGACAGCGGTCACAACCTGCTGGCTCCCGCATCTCTGCACAGGACTGGGCAGGACACAAGCCTGGTCGTCCCGACGGAAACAGCAGCATGATTTCTGTAGCTCTGAGCGTTCCTTAAAGACACGACAAGAGACTGGACTGAGCCCTCTGGTAAGTTTCTTTGCCTTGTTATTTCTCTATGAAGAAATAAGGAATGGGACGGGGTGCCTGGGCGGCTCAGATGGTTCAGTGTCTGACTCCGGCTCAGGTCATGATCTCGCAGTTCACGAGTTTGAGCCCAGCATCAGCTGTGCTGTGCTGACAGCTTGGAGCTTGGAGGCTGCTTTGGATTCTGTGTCTCCCTCTCCCTCTGCCCCTCTCCTGCTCATGTTCTATGTCTCTCTCTCTCTCTCTCTCTCTGACTCTCAAAAAGAAATAAACATTAAAAAAAAAAAGAAAGAAGGGATGGGAATCAATGGGAAATAGGAATTGAATCAAGTATGTGCCTATCCAGGAGCAATAGTCAAAATATTTAACGACTGCTAGAAAGACTGTCAGTTTTGGGCCAGGCATTGACCCTTTAGTTGCAGGATGGTGGGAAGTTCTGGAGGGATCCTGGAGAAGGAGCTGAGACCACAGGAACGATACTCAGGGAGCTTTGGGGCAGGCCTGTTCACCAACGAGTACATAAAGATTTCAATATTTGTATCAGCCCTGTCCATGCCCTATGACCAGCAGTCCTGCTGTTGGGTGTGTATACACCTGTCACATTCTTCCCAGGTCCATAAGGGGGCACCTGTGAGCATGTGGTGGTGGTGGAGAATGTGGGGGCATTCTGGGCACCTGTCACTGGGGAAGGGATCATGTGCACAGTGGAAGAGAGGAGCAGACCAGATGTGCACAGAGCAATAGGGATGGAGGTCAAAACCACCACAGTGAGGAGTGAAACACTCGAGAAAATTAAGATAAAGCACAAATTTTCATTTGCATAAATTAAAAATGCATTCACTCAAAACAACCTTCTACAAGGACACATGGAAACAGAAGGTTATCAATAAGCACATTAGAATGGCTGCCTGTGGAGAGTCGGCTGGCAATGCATGTGTGGAATGGGGAATAAAGGAATAAAGAAATAACAGGAGAGAGGTTTTGTGTGTGCTGCTGCTGACACTATGCCATACCTGAGGACGGTGAGTGATTTAATCCTCTGTGACTAAAACAAAAAAAAGAAAAAGGTAAGAAACATGAAGTCAGTGCAGCTGCTCAACATTCAAGAGTATTTGCAGCTGCATTTAAAGAGGAAGAGCAGGTGCATTTGAGAGAGTGATCTCTCAGCAGGCAGCAGGGCATTGACTTTCCACCTTGCTCCTCCAGAAAGATCTTTTGGTTCCTTTCCATCACCCTATCATTGTAGTAAAATGTTGTGATTTTTTTCGAAGGAAATTTTAATAGAAAATTCCTTGTGTTCCAGAGACTGAATAGCCCACTTCCACCACCACTCCATTAGAAAGAACTCAGTCTTGTGCTCTCCCTTAGTGGCAAGTTCTCCCCTACAGGCTTGGACGTGTAAACTTTATCCTGGGAATCAATGTATCTAGTAGGATGACCAGATCCTGGTTTGTCTGGACTGATCAGGTTCCTGAGATACTGGGCTTTAAGTTTTTTAAAAGTGGGACAATTCTAGGGAAACCAGGAAGAGTTGGTCACCTTATGATCCAGGTAACCACTGGGGATATTATTTCTGAAGAAGCAGAAGAGAAAAGATCATGGGGTTGTGCCTAGCAGTCTCTGCCATGGAGAAACTGTTCACTCTTCCAGTTGGAAATAAAGTCTAGACCCTAAGTTCCATTGCAGGAATGAAGGATTATTAAAATAGGTGCATAACTCCCAAAAAGAAAGAAAAACCATGAGGTTGATTCATTTGCTCTTTGGTACCTCTGGGTTTGCTTTCTTGTACTCTCCCCGAAATCTGAAGGCTTTAGTTCAATCATCTATTCATCCACCTATCCACCCAACTACCTATCTGTCCATCATCCATCCATCCATCCACCATTCATCCACCTTTTTATGTTTAAATAAATTAAAATTTTTTTTAAGTTTATTTATTTTGAGACAGACAGAGACAATGTGAGTGGGGGAGGGGGAGAGAGAGTGAGAGACAGAGGGGGAAAGAGAGTGAGAGAGAGAGAGAGAGAGAGAGAGAGAGAGAGATTTCCAAGTAGGCTCCATGTAGCCAGTGCAGAGCACGACATAGGGCTGAGGCCTGTGAAACTGAGATCATGACCTGAGTTGAAACCAAGAGTTGGATGTTTGACTGACTGAGCCACCCAGGAACCCCTCCCTTTTTATTCTTAAAATAGGTACTGAGCATTTGTAACGCACACAGCTCTCAAGATATTGAGATGAAAGGGTACCTGGGTGGCTCAGTCACTAAGCGTCCGACTTTAGCTCAGGTCATGATCTCACAGTTCATGGGTTTGAGCCCTGCGTTGGGCTCTGTGCTGACAGCTAGCTCAGAGCCGGGAGCCTGTTTCAGATTCTGTGTCTCTTTCTCTCTCTGACCCTCCCATGCTCTCTCGCTCTCTCTCTCAGAAATAAATAAAACATTAAAAAAAAGATACTGAGATGAAAAATACATCATGCTTGCCCTCAAAGAGCCCACAGTTTAATTGAGAAGACTCAATAGAAACAGGTGACAATATTATAAGAGTATGACTGTAACTAGAGATTTGTACAAAGTATGATGGGACTCAGCAGAAGGACAGCTAAATATGATTTGTGGGTCAAAGAAAGCTTCAAAGAATAAGTGACAATGGTATTGCAGGTTAATTTGGCATTTGCCAGGCAGAGAATAGAACATTATAGAAACAGGATTCAGGCAAGGCCAAGGCTCAGAGGACACACAATGAGCACTGTGGAGAGATGGATCTAATGTGTCAGGATGGAATGTAAGAGTGGACTGTGTGTGCATCAGAGTGGGGGGTGGGGAGGATTGTGGGAATGAGTGAGACAGGAAGAAAAGTGTGAAGAGCTTGAAATCTGACTAAAAAGGTAGGTTTCAGCCAGATTATGAGCACTCTGGAAGTCCATCCCTTGGAGTGTTTTTATGACCTGACTTCTCAGACAGAGCCTTTACTATGCTGAAGTGTATTATGAGTACTGACAAGTGGAGCATAGTACGTGCTTTGCCCAAAGTCTTCTGACCATGACACAGGTGTTCTATGGAACTCATCTTGGGAAACGCTCCAGGGTCCTCGGAAGAAACCTCTGATTACCTGAGAAGAGGATTTCTTTGTGCCTGAGGACTTAACTATATTCTGTTACAGAGGTTTTCTTTTTTTTTAATAATTTATAAATTTTGTCCTTTTATCTATAAAATTATAAGGCTTTTATTTATTTTTTTTTTTTAAAAAATTTTTTAATGTTTTATTTATTTCCAGGAGAGAGAGATAGCGTGAGCAGGGGAGGGTCAGAG